>ML058453.1:6635860-7857860 GCA_003013855.2 Liriodendron chinense
TTAAAAGATAAAAAGGAGTCAAGAGAGTCATCGAAATTACACACTACTAAAAAAATCACAAAAAATAGGGCCCCGTAGATGGCGGAATCGAAATTTCCTTGAGAGGGAGCAGATGATCCCTGTCTTTTCAATTCGTATCCTGCGAAAAGAGAGTAACGGGAAAAATACAAAAACCGTCCACTTTCAACGGCGGTGAGCGGATTGCGCGGTGACCCCAACACCACGTGCATACCTCGTGACTGGACTGTTGTGAGGCCCACCGTGATTTATGTGTTTTATCCACACCGTCCATCCATTTTGCCTGATGGCATTTTAGGGCATGAGCTCAAAATTGAAGCATGTCAAAAGCTCAAGTGGATCACAATACAGGAAACAGTGGGGATAATGGCATCCACTGTTTAAACCTTCATGAGGTTGGGTCCACCGTGATGTTTATTAGACCTGGATGAAGGTAAAACAAAAATATCAGCTGGATCCAAAACTTCTGTGCCCCCAAAAAGTTTTCATCCGCAAGCATTCAATGCCCACCGTTTCTTGTGGTGGGGTCCACTTAGAGTTCTGGATATACTTCAATTTTGGGCTCATGACATAAAATGAGCTGGCAAAGCAGATGAAACACATACATCATGGTGGCCCACCCAGTCCCATCACCAGGAATATCGGTGGTCTATCAGCTTCCTTCATCGAAGGGCAGAATGATTCATTAGCTAATTATATGTGGGTACGATCGCCCCATCTAGACCAACGGTTGGGATCATCAAACCAAGGGCTTCTCCTATAGAAAGTATAAATTGAAAACCTGAGCACTCCCTGCATATTCAGGGCGAGGATCCTATGATTCTTCTTCATTGAATTTAAATGTTTCATCACAACTGCCAACCAGTCTTTAAGTATGGGGGGCATTTGAGGGGTGCTTAAGGTGGGCCCATCATGAAGATGGAACAAGTGAAAATCAGGCCAGTCCACTCATCAGAAAGGCCATCCCTGACTGAAAATGATAGACAGTTCCCAAGAACTTGCCAATGGTCCCCATTCAACAGATACTTGTGTGGCCCTGTTGATGAGTGGACCACCCTGATTCCGGCATACATTCATCTTCACAGAGGGGGTCTCATATCCACCGATCAGGTGTCCAACACACTTCAGAGGGCAGTATCCGAGCATACAAAAATGCGGCTCACAGTGGCCTGATCAAAAAATATAATTTATGGGGTGATTGATGCATGCATCCATGGATTTCTAGGATAATAACAGTTTCCAGACAAAAGATTTCCATCACTCAATAATAGTTGTTGCATTCGGCTGACTGGCTCTGTCCAATCCAATCACTACATTTACAGGGAAGTTGGAAAGAATTACAGGCAGGCAGTGAACTGTTTCATCTTTTGAAAGATTTGGCAGTCATGTCGAAGTCCCACATTGAATACTTGGCTCCCTGATTCTTCTCACCTCACTCCGAATGAGAGGTCCAGAATATCAGCCCACTGCTTGCACAAGATGAGTCGGTCAGTACGGACGTTGTTAATAAGAGCCACGCATGCATTCACGTATGTATACACAGATTCGAGACAAGCAAGCTTACCTGATCAACACAAACACACACTGCAAGACACCTGCAGTGCCCGTCCACGCTGACGGGCCATCAGCCGTTAGTGCATCTTGCACCAGCAAGCCCACAGATGCCGCCAGAGACACAAAGGATACAACATATGCAAAGAAAAGCCAAAGTTTCAACCTGTAATTTCAGAAACAGTGTTAGCGAAAAGGGTTTTCACGGGCACTGTAAAAGTCATTGTTAGTGTAGGCCTAAAACAGGAGGCTTCAATAATTCAATAGAACTGCAGTGTCAGTGGTCAGCAAAATACAAAATGCTTCTAACACAACATTCAAGCAAAATCCCATGAACCCGATACTGTGTAAGGGGCATCTTTACAAACCCACTAGTCACCATCATCATCATCTAAGCCTTATACCAATTAATTGGGGTGTGCTACATGAATCCTGTTCCGCCATTCCACTCTATCAAGTGCCATACTCTTACCTTCAGTTAGGCCATAGGTCGTCAAATCTTTCTTACTACCTCCATCCACATCCTTTTGGGCCTTCCCATTGCCCTTTTAGAGCCTTCAACTTGTACCAACTCACTCCTTACCGCCGCGATTCTTGGTCTCCATTGCAGGTGATCAAACCATCCAAGTCTGCTTACCTCATCTTATTACCTATTGGTGGAACTCCTAAGTTCCCTTGAATGCATACGTTTCTAGTTCTTTGTTCCTCTTCTTGCCATTCATCCATCTCAACATCCTCATTTCAGCTACACTCATCCTCTGAACCTGTTGTTCCCTAGCAATCCAACATTTTCTCCCATTCCCATAAAGCATGGGTGGTCTCATATCTATCCTACAAAATTTTCCTCTCAGTTTGAGCACATTGAGAAGCTTTGTATTTAAGATTATGGAATTTTGTAACCTTAGTAGCTTTTAGTATCTTATGCATCCGGCTCATTCATCGGGCTGGTAGGCCAAACCCCTTCCAGAGGACCCAGGCTCAAGTCCCATTGATGTATTGTTTTGGTCCCGCCTGAACCAACTATTTAATTCAGACCAACATAAAAGAATTGCTAAGGATCTTATTTTAACAAGTTCGACTGTTTAAACTGCCTTTTTTTTTTCAACACCAGGGAGTTGTTTCTTGCTTGCATACAAAATCAAGATCACCTAGGCATTGCTTTTAGCACAGGAAAGAGCATATATCCATGATCACCAATAATCTCAATTTTTCCAAATGAATGCTGCCCCCTTAATCAGAGAGGGCCGGGAATGCTACAAGGAGAGATGGGAATTACCCCATATTAGATGCATGATTGGGTGGGGGGTGGGGCCCACCCATGGCTGAACCAAAGATACTCACAGTTTGTGGATATAATGTGATTCAAGAGTGGTGTCCCTCAAAAAGATTAAGCCCCCTTGGAGGGTTATAGACATGGATTGTCCAAAACTCTTCTCTCATTAGCTCGGTTTGGAAAAGTATGCCCCGAACTATTTACAAATGAATACCAATTCCAAAGTTACTTATCTAAGAGTAAATGTGCGACACAATTACTTGAGCAACAAATAATTTTGGACCATGAATAAATGGATACGTATATGTAAAATAAATAAAAAATAAAAAAATTCCGCATCATAATTAAAACCTTAAGAGAAATTCAAAGCAGAAAGAATGTATCCCAGGAAATTTAGTTCAGATAATGCCACTTCCAAGTGAGGCAGTGCCTGTCATGCATAATAAACAGCTAAAAAGTTCCTACTACTACTACGAGATGTTTGTCACACAAAATCAA
Source organism: Liriodendron chinense (assembly GCA_003013855.2). NCBI lineage: Eukaryota > Viridiplantae > Streptophyta > Magnoliopsida > Magnoliales > Magnoliaceae > Liriodendron > Liriodendron chinense. The sequence goes on from ML058453.1 coordinate 6,639,201, forward strand.
ACTTCATTTATCGGAGGTCTAACTTTGCATTGTGTGGTCATGCTACTATTTCGATAGCGTGGACAGCCACTATTTCCTGAAGGAAAGAAATGCCGCATTCTCAACCACTAATAGAACAGTCCCGTACAGTGTACATGCATGGGAATCATGACTCCAATTTCGCATACATGGTGTTTCTTCTATCCATTAGACGTTTCTTGTGCAAACTGATTTTATTGATCAGTGGCTAATTCCATATTTTGCACTTGACTTGTGATAGGGCATCATTCCCTGAAGAAAATGAATATCCAGGATCAACTGTCAACACAAGGGTCTCGCAATGTGTGAACTCGCACATGCCACGCACCAGGAATGACCAGCACGTGTTGGAATGACGTCCTACCTCATTTCAGATCAACCTATTAACCCTGCCACGCTACCCTATTTTATCTAGTTTTGTGTAAGAGCAAGTAGTTCCAGAAAGGAACTGCAATGTTGACCTATTCAAGCTTTTTGCCTAATCATCTGTTCAAGTTTTTCCATCAATAAGGCACTAAGTTCCAATAAGACAAACATATGTTCGAATAAGATATCCTATCATTTGAGAACACCCTACTGGTCTTGCCCAACTCACCACTGCCGCTGCAACTTAGCCCCAGCAGGTGAAGAGGAGAGAGATAAAGGAAGTCTCAGGGCTGTTTGTGGGGGTTCCTCAAAGATTGAGAGGAGACAAAAAAGACGAGACGAGAAAAGGGGGAGGGGGGGGGAAATCCAACACACCTGGGACTTCCCACACGGCAGGAGCCTGAACCAAATGGGCATAGGCACTATAACTGTCCGTCTAATCTGTGCCCAATAGAGTTGATGAAGCATTGTGAAAGCATAATCGATGCAAGGCCCCATCTGAAACTCGTACAAAAGTTTTTTTTTTTTTTAATTTTATTGGAGGTTCTACAGAAGTTCCTACAGATGTCTAAATTCCAGGATAATTTCTCTGTATAGGTCTTCAGTCCTGAAGTGCAACCCATTACGAATATTCCAAATTAATGAGATTAGGGGGAAAAAAAAACTGGTATGACACAAATACCTTGTCCTCTTATTTACAAATGGCAAGTTCCACATATTACATATTGAACAAACAGAGCCAACCATATTTTAATAAGGGATCAGATCAATGGTAAATACCATGCCTCCATGTCATTTTTTTTTAACGTTGATGATATATATAAAAAAAGTCGAAGCCAAAGAATACAAATATACAAATATACAAAGAAACAGAGACCCTAGCCAAAAACTCCCCCTTTTAACGCAAAAGGCCAAGGTAGAGCTGTCTATACACCTCCCCAATCCTTCAAATTCAGAATTGCCCTGTTAAAAACTTGCATCGGCCCACTCTTTTTGTCATTGAAGCAGCGTTGATTCCTTTCCACCATAGTGCCCACAAAATTGCTAAAAAACTTAAAACGCCACACCTTTTTCTGATCTTTCCCTATCCCCCTGCCATGCCAAGCAATGAGAGATTTGACCATCGTCTTCGGGAACACCCATAGAACCCCAAAGAATTGAAGGAGAAGACCCCACACATCTTTGGCATAGACGCAATGCATGAATAAGTGATCCACAGATTCCGCATCCTTGTAAGTACATCACGCAAACATTTGGGAGACATATTTCGCTTACAAAGATTATCTATAGTTAGCACTTTATTCCTGCCTACTAGCCATCCAAACGCCGTCATCTTCAGCAGGGCACTGTAGTGCCATAGGAGAGCCGTTGCGCCCTCTTGTGATTTTCTACAGGATCACACAAGTGCCAATAGAAAGATTTAACTGAGAAGGATCATGTCTTGGACTTGCACCATCTCAACGAATCTGTTTCTAAAACCAATGGAGCGCACTTTGGTAACATATCAAGCATTTGAAGTAGCTCTTCAACTTCCCCATCTGTGAGAGCCCTTCTAAAAGTGGGCATCCATGTGACCTCTACCCCTCTAGAAGAGATACAATTGCTCACCACCTCCCCCTCTTCCCTAGCAAGCCCGACTAAAGATGGGAACCTCTCCCTCAGACTCCTCTCTCCCACCCACCTATCCAACCAAAATCTAACTCTCTTCCCTTCTCCCAAATGAAAGGTTATACCTTCCCACACTCTTTCTTTCAAAGACGCTACCATTTTCCACAAGTAAGAACATCGCTACAAGGATGAAGCCTTTATCCACCACCAACATGTCATTGACACACCCCATGGAATACACGGATAAGATTGAAAGTGGTCGAATGGGTCGTAAACCAGTGAAGATCCTAATCCCCAAATCAGTGGTATAGAAATTGATGGTAAATGAAAAGGGAAAAAAATAAAAATAAAATAAAAAATAAAACCGAAAGGCTAGAAGTCGGTGAAGAAAACAAAAAGGTCATCTATTAGATAGTCTATTGCAATTTTTGTTTGTTAGCCCCTCAGGTCTCCTTCCCATAGCATACTCTTGATGTTAGCTTGTTTTTTATAAAATCCTAGCTCTCATATATATATATATATATATATATATATATATATATATATATATATATATATATATATATATATATATAAAGGTAGTCAATCACTGGAAGAGGGCACAGTATGCATTGTTCAGATCATCATTCACATGTGTACGGACACAATAAAAAGGCACAACGATTGTGTGCCTCCAGAAGCATCGGATCTCTTCCCAATAAAAAGCCACATGTGCTTTGACTGGGAATAGTTGATGAACAGATGTACCTTCTCCCTTCAAAGAATCACAAAATAAAACAGACCCTGTCACCCAAGGGCCAGGGCATCTCAGTTGTCTTTGTTTCTTCATAAGTGCTCGCCTTTCAATCCTTAATCACCTACAGCCAATCCAGTGATATTTAAGAACAAGGATGATAATAAATATTCGAAAGAAAATGGTGAGACGTGTGTTTGCATTTGTTAGGGAGAGGGATTGCTACTCATTTCCTTAATACGTGTTTACCTAAGAAAACACCACTTGGTTCTGTGTTCTAACTAGCAGCATCTTGCAACACTTATGACAGGATGTAATGATGCAGGATCATGTCCAGCCATCCAAGGTTTAGGTTAAACTCTATTCTACAGCAACTGTTTAGTTTGTTTCTGTTCTACTGCCAAAAACAAAACCAAAAAAAAAAAAAAAAGTTGTCTATTGTCTACTGCAAACCTATTTGAAAAGTCATCCACTGTAAGCCCATAACCATACCATTCAAACTGTTCAGAAATTGTTCACGGTGACCCAAATTTCAGCCCCAATCTGTCCCCATAACAGATCTTTAAACCAGCCTTACTCCTTGTTGTGGGATATCAACAAGAAGTGGTCATTCCACCACTTCATATTACAGTGCCAATCCATATTCCATGCTTACTGCATAGTGCTGATCCATCTTCCTAGACTTCTCATGCCAGTCTGATCAATCTTCCAACTACCTATGTTCCACTCCTTACTATGACAGCCATCCCAGTATTTCAGTCATTCATAGATGGCAAGTAACTCATAGTAAAATGACATAGCATGGATCAAAGAAGCATGAGAAGACAATGAGTGAGATAGCAACAGACAACAATGTGAAGTGTGGAGAATGATTACAAAGCTAGCCGAAGATCTAGCTTCTTTGAATGGGCAGGTAAATGCTATGAAGATACGGAAAAAGTTGATCTCCAATTCATGAGTTGGAGTATTGAAGGACTGTCATTGGATGAGTCCGAGGGTGGATATACTGAGTATCTACTGGACCAATTGAGGAGCCTACTCGTGAATCTAATTAGAACATGGCAAGACCAATCAAAGGATGGTTCACAACCCAAATGAAGAATTCCAAAGAGAAATGCCTTCCAGAGTATCCTCTATCCTCTTGCTTTGCATAAGATTCAGAAAGCCAAACATGAACAAAAGAAATAATGAAGCACCAACAAGCAACTCCACTACAAAAGAAGTGGAAACCATCATGGAGGACATGGGTAGCAAAACTGACAAACGAGGCAGTGGTGTTTTAACCAACACCAACCTGTGAAGAAGTTCATAGCAAACACGTGTGGGGAATGTTATGCACCTAGCAAAGCCTGCAAATGGGGGAAGCAAAGGCAATGTGTGGGGAACATTAGGCACAACTCAAGGGCGAGTCACTCCAAGGCAGGGTGAACTGATGCAGGACAACATCCAGCCATTACAATAGGACCAGAATGGGCCCACAGGCCGCACAATTGATGAATCAGGCCCAATTTATTGCAGACCCTGATCAACGGTTTTGATCACCTTTTGGTCCCATATTTGCAATTGGATAGTCCAAACAGTCTCAACGGGCCCCACATGCAGTCCCAGATGTGTGATAGGAAAGAATATACATGCTGCAGGCTTCTTAGAGCCATAAATAGTTTCGAAGAATCTTCAACAGCAAGTAGCAAGAGTAGATTCATTTCCTTATCTCTTAGGATAGCTTTCCATAATTATTTGTTAACCTCATGTTTCCTTATTTTTTAGGATACCTTTCGTTTATTTGTTAACCTTATCTTTTCACATAGCTTTCCTCCATCTATTAACCTTCCTTTTCAGATAGCTTTCTTTTATATGTTAACAGTCCCTGTTGAGCTAGAACTTTCTTTGTTTAAGACTAGGATATGTATTGCATGTGTATGAAGCAATCAATAGAGGGATCACAATTTTATTCAATTAATTCAAGTCAAAATTTCCTCTTTCCAGCTACAGAAAGGGGCCTAAAAGTGAGACTGATTCTTATGGCCCGTTTGGCACCATGGATTTGAGGAGAAAGGAGGAGAAAGGAGGAGAAACTGGTTGCTTTATTCTGTTTGGCACCATGGATTTGATGAGAAGTGGATTTGAGAGGAATCCAGGAGAACTCAAAAAGGCACTTTTAGCCCTTTTTCAAATCCCCCAAAAAAGGTGAGATTTGAAGAGAAATTCTTCCCAACGTGGGACCCACCGTAATGTGTCCCTAACTATGGGACCCAGCATGATGTATATTTTCCATCCAACTTGTTGATAAGGTCACAAAGACCTGGATGAAGGGACCATACAAATTTCAGTTTAATCCAAAACTTTTGTGCATCATAAAGGTTTCACTCTCCATTTTTCCTTGTTTTATGGTCCACTTTAGATGTGGATTTGCTTTATTTTTTGGATCTTGGCATAAAATGATCTGTAAAAATGAATGAATGGCATGGATTTAAAAATCGAGGCTAATAGGGTGGGCATACGGTGGGATTAAAATTTACACCGTCCATTCCTTCATGTTTGATTTCTCTCCAAATCTTGACTGCCAAACAGAAAATCTGGAATTGGTAAGAACTGGAATTGATGAGAATTCATATCATGGAATCCACTGCTCCTCACTTCTCCTCAAATCCATGGTGCCAAACGGGCCATTAAGGTTAGACTCCTCTTCACATAGTGTGACTTCATGCAGTTATCCCTGTTCTTCTCTTTATTCTCTCTGCCACTTGTCCGCGTGTGATTATTTGCATTCCTACAACCTCACTGGATGCTACATTGTTGTTGGAGATATATTTGGAGATCAAGAGATCAACCTACACACCGAGGTAGGCTGCCTTACTATTGAACCTAGAGAAATTTAATCTTGAAATCGATTCCAGATATCGTTTATTTGATGAACATTCCCTACAGCTCCATCTACAGAGCTAGAAAACCATCCAAATGCTCGAGAAGTGAGAGTTTCAGACACTCATGTACCTAAGAGCCTGATACAACTGCAAAGTGGGCCATGATCAAAGCCTGGAATGTTGGGACAACGCCATGGACCTTGCAACCTGTCCAAATAATGAACTGTGTCCCATTAACTGTTTGATCAGTCATATGGGCCCGAAACCTGTTGGAACAGTCTCGGGGTCCCTGATGATGGACCTATGGGCTAGAAGGTCCATACAGATGGACTTCCATAAAACTTAGCTCTTTTCTAGAAAATCAAATTATTGATAATGTAGGACTCTTAGAGTAGCATGATAATAATTACTTGTTACTCAATAATCTATTAAAGAAGGATCGGTTAATAAAAGTCCATAGGTAACCTTTTCCATCACTTTGTTTTTGTGACCACCTTGCGGGTTCTAAACATCATCCGAGTGACGCAAAATCGGTCCGACTTTAAAGCATTTTGAATTAGCTTTCAAACAAGCCCAAGATCATGTGATTTTGGCATGAATTGAGCAGTTATGACTGACTTAATTCAGGGTTGTGTGGTTATAACGGATTTTAGGGGTACTTTCATCATTATTAATATTTTGTTACTGTTAGAATATAGGATATGTAGGGAAATGGTACTATGCGGTCGACCTCATGGGAAGTTTCCATGAGGTCGAGCAGTGTGGGCCCCACTGTGATGTGTGATGGGCATCCACACCATGCATTTGGTGGGTCCCCTACTGTTTATGGGATATCCAAAAAATCAACTGGATCCGGAATTCAAGTGGGCCATACCAACTGAAAGAGTGCAAAATCATGCCCACAACATCTAAAATCACTTGTTGGGGCCCACCTGAGTTTTGGATACGGTTGAAACTTGGTGTGACGTTCTGATTAAGTGGGACATGGACAATGGATGGGCTGGATTTCTCAAACACTTCTCATTCTATCCTATAAATGATTATAAAGTTTTCAACGGGTGGATATCCACTCTTAACGTATGTTTATGGTGTGGCCCACAAAATTCATGGATTGGCCTGATTTTTGGGCCCATGTCTCATCATGGTATGGTGCATCTGACTAATGGTGGGGATGCCCATTAAACATCACGGTAGGGCCCACACAGCTCAACCTCATGGGAACTTCCCATGAGGTCGACCGCATAGTACCATTTCCCGGATATGTATATACAGCTATATATGTACAGCTGTATATACCATAGATAGTTATATGGATGGATTCATGTATATCTGTTAAGATCTCCCACATCTTCTATATATTCTTGTCATTATCAATGAAATATACATAGCAAAATCTCCACAATGAGGTCTCTTGTGTATAACATGGTATCAGAGACATTCATTGGTCCACTGTCCCCCACCGACAACACAAATCTAAGCCACCCATCCCTTTTTTCTTTCTTTCACCTGTTTCTACACCATTCAATTGCCATTCAAATTTTCAATCATATGTGACTGTGGACCCCACACGCTTTAGGGGAAGCGAAATTATTTTTTTAGTGGTGGAGAGGAATGCTCTCTTTCAACTCGTTCCACGAGAGAAATCCTCTCTGGTTCTCTCTACCTACTGGTTCAGAAAAGTTGCTTATAGTTGCACGAAGCGTGAAGGGAGGCTCGGGAGCGGGAAAGCGTCTCTTTTACAATTTAAACAAGTATTAATAAGTAGGACTGTAGGAAGCGGAAGCGAGATTCCGAAGCAGGGATTTGAAGTGGGAGCAACACCTAGTCAGAAGAATCCTTCCACTAAGGAGTTAATGCTGATTTCCAACCTTATCGCTGCCGGAATCAGGTTCTGAAGCCCATTCGAGACAAGCCAAAGCCCTATCTATTGCAACACAACACCAACCTGCCACTACCCCTGTCATTTGCAGCACCCATTTCTCCTGCTGCCATGTCACACTCAATCCCTAAATCCATCACTCATCACACAAGAACAGGCATACCTTTGCAACCAGTTGACACCCTACAACCAACCCATCATTGTTTCTGTCGCCGTCTCCGACTGCCTGCACCCCGAACCCGTCGCCATTTCCATTGCAACTATCACTCACTACTGATCATCCCAACAATTATCAAAAACCCCAAACGCCAAATCTTAACCACCCATCTGAAACATCAGCCCCATCACCATTGATCACCCAATGACCACAGCCGGCATGCAACCCTGGCAAAATCCACCTTACCCACAATTTTTCCTCGTTTTCAACTCTGGTGATCGAACCTGTCTCCTACAAAAACCGCTGCCATTGCCATTGTCACCACCGCTGCAATTCCTCTTTGCAAGCCATCTCTACCGCTCACTGATGCGCACATCGATTTGCTACAGCTGCACCATCCAAACTCAACTACAGCAACAATCAACCACCCCATCAGTGAAATCTGATAGCCACCAGATTTGTACATTGGCCGTTGCGAACAATCTTGACCCTTCACTGAAAAAGAGACCTCAAACCCCTCAACAAAACCCAACCTTGCATGACATCTGGGAGAACCTCCCATCAAACTAAATCCTGCTCAAACCAGCAGATCTACCCATTTGTTGATTTGCCGCATTGCAGAATTTGTTTCTGCCACATGAAGGAATCATCTCTTGCCTCTTAGTCATTTGAAGAGAGAGGGTAAAGGCGCGATTAATCCTCTCCTCTTGTATGATACTCAGAACGTGCATACACAATTTGTGCAGCACTTTTCTTTTTTCTAGGTTTGATGCTCCGTGAGTCCACAATAATTAGCGCACTTCGTATTCAAAGGTAATGGAGCTTATCTGTCTATTTTGTACTTGGTGACCTGTGAGTGTACTTGGAATCTGGACAAGTCACTTTTTTACTTCTAACCATCCACTTGATAGCCACCAGTTGAATGGTTAGAATTGCTTGATTGCTGTGATTTTAGAGGTTTGATCCATCCACCATGTGGCCCCATAAATTGGGTGGTGTAGATCACCATACATGAGCCCCATAATTTAGTCATACTTTCTAAATTACCTAAATGTCCTTTAACAAACCGTTTTTGTCCTTCCACAAGGCAAAGTTCTAGTAAGTCAGAAAACTAATGGTGGGTAAAATTTTATCCCTAGCTAATGACGTCATATATATAGTCAACATGTAAAGGAATCTTTTATGAACAATTGAATGGATGAAATATAGTTTTGCCATCGCCTAGTTCCAGTTCCACTGATTGCCATTGTCTACTTCATCTTTCTGACGGAACCTCCACACCAGTGGAATATATTGGTTCTGTGTCTTTTTCTCCTTCTCTCACCTTATCCAATGTCCTCTATGTTCCTAAATTTAATGCACATTTGATCTCTGTTAGTAATCTCACTAAAGCCTTAAACTGCTATGTAATTTTCTTCCATCTTATTGTCTCTTTCAGGACTTGAGTACGAGGATGACTATTGGTGTGGGCTATGAGCATGGTAGTCTCTACTTTTTGCATTAGGGGGAGCTTTCTGTTGATAGTGTTTCTACTCGATCTTCTTCGTTTGTTTTTTATTCTAGTACTTTAGAGTCTTAAAAGGCATCTGCTACATTGTGGCATGCACGTTTTGGTCATGTGTCTTTTCGGACTTTACGCTTTTTAGTTCCTGCATTTAATAAGTTGGATTATGTGTCTCTTCGATGTGAAGCATGTCAGTTTAGTAAACATGTTCGAACTACTTTTCCTGTTGTTGCACAACGTACTAATAAAATGTTTACTTTAATACATTCTGATGTTTGGGGTCCTAGTCTAGTTATGTCTCTTGATGGTTTTTCTTATTTTTCTACCTTTATTGATAATTTTTCCCGTGTTACTTTGGTATACTTGATGAAGCAGCATGATGAACTTCCACACTTGTTTCGATCATTCCATCAAATGATCAAATCACGGTATGATTGTAATATTCAAACAATTCATTCTGATAATGGGGGTGAGTATGTATCGAAATTTTTTACCTCTTATCCTCAAGAACATGACATTCTTCATCGGTTCACTTGTGCTTACATACCCTAGCAAAATGGGGTGGCTGAGCGCAAGAATTGTCATCTTCTTGAGGTGACTCGCTCACTTTTGATTGGTATGAATGTTCCTAAGTCATACTAGTCCGCTACTCTTTTGGCATCATGCTACTTAATCCTAAATGGTAAAAGTTCATTTCATACACTCAAACCTGATTGTCCTCTCTTTCTTATTCCTCCTAAGGTTTTTTGTTGTGTTTGTTTTGTTCACTTACTAGGCCCAAAGAGAGACAAGTTTGATAACTGATCAATCAAGTGTGTATTTCTTGGTTACTCTCTTCAGAACAAAAGCTATAGGTGTTATGATCCATGTTCTAAAAAAATTCATGCTTCCATGGATGTCACATTTTTTTAAGAACGTCCCTTCTTCTCTATATATAATTCTGTGGATGTTGCTGACATGCAAGTCTCTTTGCCTATGCCTTTGATTGATGCTCCACCTGTTACTTCTGCCGTGGCACCTAAGCAGATACTAACTTATGTTCGTCGGAAGTCGAGACCACCACCTGCACCACAGGTAGTTTCTCTTCCAACCTCAGGTAACCCCCTCAATCCTATTTCTTCATCATCACATGTGGCATCTCGCACTCGTAGTCATCATCCAACCTTGCATCCTATCTCTAATTTTCTCTCTTATGCCACTATGTCTCCATAATATCGTGCTTTCTTGGCTACTATTTTCTCTTCTTCTATTTCTAAGTTTGTTCTTTAGGCTATTGTAGCCCTAAGTGGAAGCATGCAATGAAGGCCTAAATGGTTGCGTTGGATAAGAATGGCACCTGGGACCTTGCCCCCTTACTAGTGGGAAATCATAATGTTGGATGCAAATGGGTGTACTCTATAAAGTATCGGGCGGATGGTTCAATTGAAAGGTACAAGGTTCACCTGGTTGCTAAGGGTTACACTCAGAACTATGGTGTAGATTATACTGAGGCATTCTCTCCAGTTGCCAAGTTAAATTCTATTCATCTGATTCTTTCCTTAACGATGAATCTCTCTCGACCGTTATTTCAGCTAGATGTCAAGAATGCCTTTCTTCATGATAATCTTACTGAAGAGGTGTATATGGATCTTCCGCCTGGTTTTCGCTTAAGGGAGAGACAGGGAAAGTGTGTAAGCTGAAAAAGGCCCTCTATGGCCTTAAGCAATCTCCAAGAGCGTGGTTTGCACGATTTAGTACTGCGGTTTTCTCGTTTGGATTCAAGCAATGTCAGTCAGATCACACTGTGTTTATTCATACTCGGCAAAAGGGTCACATCATCATACTCGTGTATGTGGATGATATTGTCATCACTGGGGATGACTTGAAATTTATTAAACATACTAAGAAAATGCTGGGCAAAGAGTTTGACATTAAGGATCTTGGTCCTCTTCGATACTTCTTAGGTATTGAATTTGCTCGTTCGTATGACTTGAAATTTATTGAACATACTAAGCAAATGCTGGGCAAGGAGTTTGACATTAAGGATCTTGGTCCTCTTCGATACTTCTTAGGTATTGAATTTGCTCATTCATCTAAGGGCAGCTTCGTATCTCAAAGGAAGTATACTCTTAATCTACTGAGTGAGACTGGCAAACTTGGAGCCCATCCTACTTCATCTCTAATGGATCAAAAGCACTCATTACTTGCATCTGAAGTTGATATTCTTACTGATCCGAATATGTACCAGAGGTTGGTTGGGAAGTTGATCTATTTAACTATCAAGAGACCAGACATTACTCAAGCAATTGGCATTGTCAGCAGATTCATGCATTCACCAAGATCATCTCATCTAGATGCAGTGTATCACATTCTAAGATATTTGAAGTCATGTCCAAGACATGGCATTCTCTATGTTAATCATGGACATGTTAATATTGTTAGGTACTCTGATGTTGACTGGGCAGGTTGCCCAACAGATAGAAAGTGTACATCTGGCTATTGTACATTCGTTGGAGGGTAGGGCTATAAATGGGTCAGTGGACCCGATGGGGTACCCGGACCCAACCCATTTAGACCCGACCCAGACCCGACCCATTTGTTAAATGGTACGGGTCTGGGTCCAAGAATAGACCCATTTGTTAAACGGGTTTGGGTCTGGTTTCCTTTATTTTAGGCCCGACCCGACCCGACCCAAACCCATTTAGTAAGTGGGCGGGTTTGGTCTATGTTACAAGGGACCCGTCCAGCCCAGACCCGTCCAAACCCGGTTTTAAGCCTTGTAAAATGCTTGTATACTTGATCCAGACCCGGACCCATTAGACCCGGCCCATTTATAAATGGGTCTGGGTGGATCTCCCTCTACCAGACCCGGACCCATTTATAAATGGGTTTGATGGGCTGACTCGGACCCGACCCGGACCCGCCCATTTAGTAAAAGGGTCTGGGTCTAAAATTTGGACCCAGACCCGTTTAGTAAATGGGCGGGTTTGGTTTTGGCTAAACCCGCCCCGAACCCGACCATTTACAGCCCTATTGGAGGGAACTTGGTGACTTGGAGAAGCAAAAAGCAGTCCGTTGTGTCCGATCAAGTACAAAAGCAGAATATCGGGCTATGGCCCATGGGGCATGTGAGATTTTGTGGTTGAGGTCCATAATGGTAGAACTTGAATTCTCCATTTCCTCTATTAGCCCACTTTACTGTGACAATCAAGCTGCTATACATATTGCCTCTAATTCAGTTCTCCCTGAGAGGACCAAGCATATTGAGTTCGATATTCACTTCATTCGGGAGAAGATTTCTTCTAGTGTATTGAGTACACCATTTGTCAAATCAACAGAACAACTAACAGATATCTTTACAAAGGCTCTCAGTTCTCCTATGCTACAAGATGTGTCTGGCAAGTTGGGTATGACCTATATTCATACACCAACTTGAGGGGGAGTGTCGAAACATTTTTCTAATTATGTAGGGGTTTATCTGTAAATATGCAAAATAGGGGTCTTATGTGTAATTTTATGCTTATTAGGATATTATCTGTAAATAAGGGAAACCCTATATATAAAAAGAAAATAAGAGAGAATGGAGCTCTCACATTTTGAGCTCCAAGGTTTTCCTCTCTCTCTCTCTCTCTCTCTCTCTCTCTCTCTCTCTCTCTACAATCTCTCTACGTTCTCTAAAATCTTCACATGACAAAGAGCTCAGAATTAAGGTAGAAATTCTGCACTTCCGTGGTCGTTTGACGATTTCATCGGTTGGCTAAGCAATATGAAAAAGGTGTTCAAGTACGAGAAAACCGTAGACAATCTGAAAGTTAACTTAGTAGCTACGAAATTATCTGATTAGTGATCACGCATTAGCATGATAGGAACAATCTTTGAGTTGAACAAAGCAGTCAAGGAAAGGAAAAAGGAAATTCTTGAAAAAAGATGAAGAAGAAGTAAAAAAGGAAGTTCCTCCCCATGACCTCTATCAAAGATGTCACAATTTGCATCAAAGGAACAATCAGTAAACAAATACAAAGATGAGTTCCACACATTGGAATCACGGGTAGGATTTCATGAATATGAAGACCAAAAGATGTCAAGATATCTTAATGGTCCTAACCCGGACATCATAAACGAATTGGCTTTCAAAGATGTATATAAGATGTCCGATGCACATACGCTTATATAAAAAGCTAAGGAGATAATTAATTAGGGACTTAAGAGACAATCTAGTCGTCCTCGACAATGAGGTGGCATGCTAACTTCCCACGTAAAGTAACCACGGGGCATCCCATAAGTCGAGGGAAGTTGGGCCAACATCCAACAATGAAGTCAAACCCTAACCCCAAGGGGGTGGTTGTGGACAAGGGGCTAATACCCCCAAGATGGGACAAAACAACAATCCTTTCATGTGCTTTAAGTGTAAGCCACCGAGACATCGTTCTTTTTACTATCTTGAACATCAATCTGCAATTAAAATAAATTTGGCCGAGAAATGAGAATATGTTGAATACACTCCCAACGCATACAAATGAAAGCTAAAGATGACACGGAATATGAAGAACATTCATATGAGGATGGAGCGCATGTTGAGGAAGATGTGGCAAATATATATGGTGCTAGAGGCGAGTCATTAGGTTATCTAACAAACAATGCTATCAATGTCCAGGGTAATTGATGAGGGGCGATGTTTATGACATAATATCTTCCACAATACTTGCACTTCTAATGGACAGATATGCACAATTTTGGTAGACATGGGGTGTAGTACGAATATTGTCTCACAAGAAATTGTAGATTAATGGAACCTCAAAGAACATAAGCATCCACACCCACACCAAATTTGTTTGTTCCAAAAAATGGAAGAAAATTATATTAACTCCCAAGTGCTTAATTCATTTCTCTATTAGATCCAAATACAAGGATGGAGTTTGGTGTGACATAGTCCTCATGGATGCATGCCACATTTTGTCAGGAAAACAATGGGTGTGGTGTGGGACCTAGATATGGTGCATTTGACTTGAGCTAGCACCTATTCTTTCGTCGAGGATGGTGTTAATATCACATTGCACCAAATGAAAAATCTTCCAACGCCCAAATCTGATATAAAGTCTTAAAGACAAGGGTTAGAAATCACTCAATGCAAAAAAGATTGAAGACGAAAACAAGGAGATTAGCATCATTTATTTTATTTTTATTTTTTTAAATTTTTTTCAAGGATAGATTGGCATCATTTATTTCTTGCTTACTGATGCTAGCTCACGGCCCACTTAAGCCCATCCATGCCCACTGTAGGGCTTGACAAGCATAGGCCCATAGCCCACCGTAGAGCCCAACATGTACTAATTTTAGGCCTTATTATTTACAGATTTGGGAGCCTAAATCAAGAATTGTAATTTACTATTTTTAAGAGATATGGGGGGTTAATTTAAAGATGTGATTGATATGATTGAAGATATGGATTGGTTTTATAGATATAATTACTTTCCATGTTTGCTTTTTATTAATAGGCTTTTACCATATTAAAAAAGATTAGATTGGTTTGAAATAAATTGTGATTGATTTCAAATCAACCTCATAGTTGGGAGAATTTCAATTAAAGATTCTTTAGGATCTACAAAGGGGGTACTGGTGCAGGAGTTTGTCATTCGAATATTTTTCTAAGTGTGAGCTTTCTAAAGGTTTTTGTAAGAGAAGAGGGTTGATATCGATAAAGTTCTCTCTCTACTCCATTGTTCTTATGAGTATACTTTTTTATAATCTTTAGCAATTTGGGTATTGAGATCTCATTGACTCGATAACCAAGTTACAACACTTCCTAAAGAAGACACAAAACAATCAAATGCCTTGCCTCCTATGCAAGAGATATTACTATTGGTGGTTTATTTATATAATAATCTTGATTTTAGTCATGATTCATCTATTCACCTTGATCACTTATAGCAAATATTTGATGTATTACGAAAGGAATCACTATATATTAACTTGAAAAGGTGCTCCTTCCATGTCGATAGTGTTATGTTTTGGGGGTGTATTGTTTCTACAAAAGGGATCAAGGCTGACCAGGAGAAAATCAAGGCCATTTTGGAGTGGCCCATCTTAAAAACCCTTTCAAAGGTCCATTCTTTCCATGGCTTAGTAATGTTTTACCAAATATTTATCTAAAATTTCAGTACAATTATCGCATTTGTCACCGATTAAATGCACGAAGGCAAGTTCGAATGGACTAAAGCAGCGAATCGAAGTTTCAATACCATAAAAAGAAAATGATGGAGACCTAAGTTCTTGCACTTTCGAACCTCAATAAAGTCTTTGAGGTGAAAAGTGATGCTTCAAATATTGCCATTAGCATGGTGCTGAGTAAGGAGGGAAAGCATATTGTTGTCTTTAGTGAGAAACATAATGATGCTCGAAATAACTACTCTTCATATGATCTTGAGTTCTATGCAGTAGCCCAAGCATTACGACATTGGAGGCATTACTTGATTCATTGGTAATTCATTCTATACCCAGGACTATGACGCGTTGAGATATCTTAATTCCCAAAAGAAATTAAGTGCTCATCATTCAAAACGGATGGCTTTTCTACAAGAATATAATTTCCTTTTGTACAAAAAGTTGGAAGTCAAAACAAAGCGACGGATGCTTTTGAGTAGAAAGGTGGTTCTACTAAGAACACTCGCTGTGGAGGTTGTCAAATTTGAGGCACTAAAAGAACAATACGAGGAAACCCCATTTTAGACATAGAGCTCGACAAATGTGTGAATGATTGAGATCCAAAGTGTGAATTCATCTCACATGATAAATATTCATTCAAGGGTTCACGCTTATGCATTCCCAAAGAATTGCAGGAGAAGATCCTAACTGAGCAACACAAAGGATGATTGAGTAGACGCTTTGGAAGAAATAAAACATTAGTCATGGCAAAGAAAAATACCTATTGGCCCCTCATGCACTAGGACGACGAACAATTCGTAGCACGATGTCAACCAATGCCAAGTCTCTAAAGGTCATGTGCAGAACATTGGCCTTTATATGCCACTTCTCGTTCTAGTTGCACCATAAGTGGCCATTTTTATGGAATCTATTATGGGTCTTCCTAAGACTCAAATCGGAGCATATTCGATTTTCGTTGTGGTGGACCATTTTTCGAAGATGGTCCACTTCATTCCATAGAAAAGAACAATGGACACTATTGTGCATATCGCCAACATATTCTTCATGGAGATTATGCGACTTCATGGGGTACTAAAAACAATAACTCCAAACCATGATTCAAAATTTGTGGGGCACTAATAACGCACTTTATAGAAGCGGGACTAAATTCAATTCTCTCATGTGCATCATCCTAAAACAAACTATCAAATCAAGTTAGTCAACAGAAGCCTTGGCAACCTCTTGAGGTGTTTCGTAAGCAACAACGTATCTCAGTGGGACTCGGCTTTACCCCAAGGCGAGTTTGCTTACAACAACTCAATAAATAATACCACTGGAAAATCCCCATTTAAGATTGTAAATGGAAGAAGTCCACATCATGTACTTGACTTAGTACCATTAGCTCTTGAGATGTTAATGCTTTCGCCAGGCACATCCAAGACTTGCAAGCTCAGATGATAAAGAAGATTAAAGAGATCAACACAAAGTATCAAGAAGGTACAAATGAACATCGGCGTGATAAAAAATACAAAGAATGTGACTTAGTTATAGTGTATTTCTACAAAGAAAAAAAAAAGTTTCTGATAGGAACTTACAACAAGTCCGAGTCCAGGAGATTAGTGCATGTCAGAGTCAAGAGGAAGTTGAATGATAATGCCCATGAGATCGATTTGCCAAATGACTTAGATATCTCGCCGACTTTCAATGTGGCGGGTTTGTTTGAATACCATAGCGAGGTGTAAAGTGCAAGATGAAGTCATTTATCGATGTGGATAAATAGCTCTCAAAGAAAAATAAGAATGAAATTGAACAATTGTTGATCATGAAGACTATTGACACTTGACAAGGCCAATATAAGCAATACTTGGTAAAATGAAAGAACAAGCCATATTCTGTATGCACATGGATTATGGGCGAAGAATTGAAAATATTAGATCTATAACTCCAATGCTTGTAGGAAGCAGTTTGACTCATCGCAGGGCCTCAAAGGGATGATGTAGGCCCAACATGTAATGATTTTAGGTTGTTTGTTGCAAAATTTTGGCCTAAATGTCAGAGATCACATTTGTCATTTGTAGAAGAAGAGGCTAATGTGAAAGATATGGTTGAAGATTTTTGAGGTATTTAGCATATTTGTTTTTGCTATTCTAGGCCAAATCTTTGTCGATAAGATTTTTATTATCTTAAATAAATTATTGATTGATTTGAAATCAATCAAATAGTTTGGGAATTTTTCATTAACGGTTCATAGGGATTGTCTTTAGGGTCTATAAAAGAGGAAGTGGCGTTGGAGGTAGGCATTCCACTTTTTTTAGTTGCGATTTTTCTGAAGTATTGTAAGAAAAGAAGTTTGATATCAATAAAGTTACTTTTTCCTCTCTACTCACATATTTCTACTCACATATTCTTAGGTGTGCTCCCGTCCATATCAATAAAGTTATTTTTCCCTCTCTACTCAAATATTCTTGTGTATACTCTCATCCGTTTCTTTGCGATTCGAGTATTGAAATCTCATTGACTCGATGATCGGGTTGCACCAAGGGATAATGCACTAGAAACACTCCCAACCTTTAGATGCTTCTTGTTTTGGTGGGAGCAAGTGGGTACCGCCAAAGGTCGAGGCTTTTGTTGGGCAGCCATGACCAATGATATATCATGCAAATCATTTGTGTCATTGCCAAAATCAACTCTCTTCCTCATTTTATTGATACAATCCTCCCCATAACTCTATCTAACAGTACCCGGACTCTCAACCCTATTCCGGAAGGCATGTCCACTCCTTTCAAACAGCCCACAAGATTGCCACAACGCACAAATTCCAGAGACCACAGGATTCTAGCTGAAGTCTGATTCTTTGAAGATCTTGGTTGTTGATTCTTTGGATTTGCATAAGCTATTTTAGGCCATTACATTTTGGCAAAATCTTTCAAGATATATCTGTCACTATTTTGGAAATTTTTTATTGATATGGAATCAGACTAATAGTTGGGAAATCTTGTTAAAGATTTACACTCCTTGGGGTCCATAAATAATGGTGTTCTAGCCAATACAGGTATTACACCTTTTCTGAGTTCTATCGAAAGCCTTGCTCAAGTACTTGAAACTAGTGAAAGACTTCGATGTTAATAAGTTGTTTGTCTCTCTCTCTCTCTACTCAAATACTGTCTTGTTATTGTGTTTTTCATCCATTCTAGAGAGTTGGGTATCAAAATCTCATCAATTCAATAACCAGATTGAAGCGGAGGCCACTATTTCTTTATGACTGAAATGTAATTGTTGATGGCTCTTCCATTGGGAAATGGGGTGATTTGGCATTGGAGGCATGTTGAGGGATGGTAGCGGATATATTGAGTGGACAGTTCTTGGACCCATTTAAGAACGAAACTCTAGTGGCGTGAATCAAAAGATTTTAGGAAAAGTCTCCATATCTTTTCCAATTCCTTCAAGGCTTCACTATGGAATGAATTCAAAAAATGCCATCTCTTGGAAAATGTCACTCAAAGTTGCATCAATTTAATTCCTTCTACTTTATTTCCTGCTTAGTTGAGAAGTGTGTCAATCTCACATCAAGAGATATCTCAGTCTCAACTTAAATTCGTCGAATAAAGGGGAAGACGAAAACATAGAATCAGCAACAATCAAAATCAACAGTTCTCCAACCACAATACCCTGCAACTACCAATAAACCCTAAGCGGATTCGTTAACTACGAAGATCCAATACCTCACAACGCACAGAATCAATTCAATGCAGGCAAAGCAATCGTCGATCAGGATAAATCCCAATTTCATGTGCGAGTATGCGAACGAATAGAAATCCCGTAAAACCCTAAACGCAATTAAAAAAAGGGAACTAACCTCCATTCTCCTTCTTCGTAAGGGGAGTAATCGATATCCTCTCGTCTGACGCAATTAAACATTAGAGCCGCGATAGATGCGAAGATGCCTGGAGAAACAAATCTAAGGTTAGAAAAGGAAAAAAGACGAAAAAAAATCCAAAGGCAGGTGAGAGAGAGAGAGAGAGAGAGAGAGAGACCGGGAAGGTAATGCAGGAAGGAGATTTTGACGGAGCTGCAGACGACAGCGTCGACCCAAAACCACCAGCCGGCACCGAAGACGGCGCCCGCCACGCCGGGGCCAAAGATCGCCCACAGCTCTGCCAAATCCATCAGACGCAGCAGCAGAGAGAGAGGGAGGGAGGGAGGGAGGGAGGAGCGTTGGATCGGACGACAATAGTCTTCGGGTAGTATTGCGAGCTCGAAGACGCCTTGGAGGATGTTTGGATGCTTCGCGTTCCGGCAATTTTGCTCGAGAAATGTTCGCATACAACGTTGTGTGGTAACATTAAAGTACAGCGTTTCTTTTCTGCTGACGTGTCACTTCATAATAACATCCTAGCCGTGAAAAACGTAGATTGTATCATCAAACGCTTTGAGTAGGAATGAGAATAGCCCAATCATCACTCATCAGGTAGGCCATGCATGTACGAGTCAGACCGACGAATGTCCATCGATTACAATGTGTAGCCAGCCTTGTGAGTGGACCATCCTAAATTTCTCTCGGGTGATCTTTATGATGTGGCCCACCTTTTCATGGCTCGGATTTTATAACAGGTGGCATGTTGTGAGGCAATGGTTCCATTGTATACTGCAGTTTTAGCATATATCATGTACGTGAATCTCTCTTGCGTTGTTTACTTCGGCGAGACGCGAGAAATGAATACGCTAGACGTGAATTTCCTGATGCGATTTGCTATCCGGAGCCCGGCAACAAAAAGCTCGGGCCCTACTGGGACGTGTGTAAGATCCCCTCCGTCCATCAGGCCAGCACGTGTTAAAACGTGAGATCAAAAATAAGAACGGCCAAAATCAGGTGGGCTACACCGCGGGGAAAAGTGGAACGGGGCCGCATCTTTTGGGGCTCGCTGAAGTTTTGGCTCAAACTTGTATTTGGTTTTTCCGTCATCATGGTGGACATATGTTATGAACGGCCTGGCTGGCATGTCAACATCATGGTGGGCTTCAGGAAGGTTTCAACGGTGGACGTCTACTTCCCCCACTGTTTCCAATAGTGTGGCCCACTTTGACTGTTAGATCTGGTTTTTTGTGTTCAATATACAGCATGACCCGGCAATCTTGATGGAGGGAGTGGATAACGTACGCGGATATCACGCTGGGCCCCTGCTAAAACAGTTGTGGAAGGAAATTCTTGTCTGGTTCCTCCTTGATTTTGTTTTTACTC
Source organism: Liriodendron chinense (assembly GCA_003013855.2). Taxonomy (NCBI): domain Eukaryota; kingdom Viridiplantae; phylum Streptophyta; class Magnoliopsida; order Magnoliales; family Magnoliaceae; genus Liriodendron; species Liriodendron chinense. Next base: position 6,659,689 of record ML058453.1, read on the forward strand.
TAGCAACTTATTATGGTTGCTGTTGTTTTTGTTGAGATTTGGAAAATGGATTGATGTTGGTTGGAGCTGGCCTGGTCATCTTGATGGTGCATCCGCCTTCTCTAGAGAGAAGGCTTAGTGCTCTAAGGACGATCGTCGGACCTGCACTGGATCACATAAAAGGGTGAACAAGGGAAGTTGGAATTCGGCCATAGACGCCTCTATGCCTAATTTAGGCAGGTGAGATGAATGTATATGTTTTTAAGTTAATGAGTTACGTACCTTGTTATACGAATGGAACCTCTATTTATAAGATTTGACTCTCAATTAAGAGGTAGAGTCGGTCTATGGTAGATTAAAAGAGTCATAATTTCCCTAATAGTTGAGATGAGACTGGACGTCTTTATGGTCTGAATAGGGCGGATTTGTGTCAGACCTGTCACGTGCATTTACGGTGGTGGGGCCTGGTCGGCTCAGACCATAAAGCTCCGTGTCCGAACTCCCTCGTCATGTGTTTCTATCGTACAGTAGATCTCGTGGTTTGTCAGCTCAGCTCATTAAGGTTTTAGCTTCTGGCTAAGCCGACCTCTTATAAATTGTTCTTCTGAGCTTGTGGGCTTCCTCCACCGCTAGCGGGACTGAGCTCAGAATTACCCACAATAGTTGTTACACAATCATTAATTGTACCTATAATATAAATAATTCAATTTGAACTGTCTAACAATCCTTTGTTTTAATAGTTTAGAAAATAAAAATTAAAGTAATTTAATTTATGCCTAGTGGCATGGAGAGATTTAATCAACGGCCTAAAGTGGAGAATTCCAAACAATCTTAATTCAACAAACTGATGTACATTGATTATAGCTGAAATTACTCACTAAGAGCTTGTTTGGCATCTCTACTCTAATTTAATGAGAGCTTCTTCAATAAAATCTACTCCAAAAAGTCTCTTTTGTTCTATCTCTTATTTAAAATAAATTCATTTAGTAAAATGCTCTTCTTTAAAATAAGCATGTTTGGTGAAACTTTTAAATAGAGTTTTTTTTTTAAGGGTGAATGACATCCTTTTTTAAGATTACAATAACTTTAATATAAAAGCAATCCAAATAGTTGTTTTTGTGGACTATCTATCATGTGGGACCCAATTATCATTTATGTGGGGCCCCTTAATGTCCATTGCCTATCATATGACTCCACATTTGATGTGTCCATGGTGTGGGCCTTACCTTTGAAGTGGATTGTCTATCATGTGGGGCGGCCCACTTTTGACATCCACCATTCATTATGTGGGGTGCACCTTTTATGTGGATCATCCATCATACGGCCCACTTTGGATTTGGGTCATCCACATGAGAGACCTTGGATGTGGACCATCCATTAGGCAAGGCCCACTTGATGTGAATTGTCTATTATGAGGGGCCACACTTTTATGTGGCACATCTATCATGCGAAGCTCATTCCATCCATTATGTGGGCCCACCTTGAGGTAGACTAGTCATTGTGTGGGGCCCCAGCTTCATTATGGGTTGTTCATTATGTGGGCCTACCTTTAATGACCATCATCCATCCTATGGGTCCACCTTTGACGAGGATTGCCCAACAAATGGGACCCACTTGATGTGCATGTTCCGTTATGTTGGGCCACACTTTGATGCAAGCCATCTATCATGTGGGGCCACCTTTGATGTGAACCTCTCACTAAATGGGCTCACCTTAATGTGGGGCCCCACTTCAATATGAATCATTCCTCATAAGGGCCCCATCTTTGATGTCCACCATCCATCGTGTGGGTCCCCCCTTTGTTGTGGACCACTATCATGTGGGGCCCACTTGATGTGGATAGTCTATCACATGGGACCCACTTTTGATGTCCACTATCCATCATCTAGGTCCCACCTTAGTTGTGGACTGTCCCTTATGTGGGACCCAACCTTCAATGTGGATCATTCATCATGCAGGCCAACCTTTAATGTCGACCTTTTATCATATGGTCCCACATTCAATATCCACCATCCATCATGTGGGTCCTGCCTTTAATGTGGACCATCCGTCATGTGGGTCCCACCTTTGTTGTGGACCATCTATCATGTGGGGCCCACTTAATGTGGATAGTCCATTATGTGGGACCCACCTTTAATGTCCACCATCCATCATGTAGGTCCCGCCTTTGTCATGGATCGTCCATCATGTGGGGCCCAACCTTCAATATGGGTCATTCATCGTGTGGGTCCACCTTTAGTGTCAACCTTCCATCATGTGGGTCCCACCGTTGATGTAGACCATCCATCAGGTAAGGCCTGCTTGATGTGGATCGTTGGATCCTTCATCATGCGAGGCCACACTTTGAAGTAGGTCATCCATCATGTGGGGCTCACCTTTGATGTGACCATGCACTATGTAGGCCCACCTTTTATATGGGCCATTCATCATATGGGGCCGACCTTCACTATCGGTTGTTCGTCACATGGGCCTACCATAAAGAAATTGGAATGAAAGGAAAAGAGGGTAAGATGGGAAATTGGGAATTACTTAAAAAATTTAAGGATAAACTTGTCCAGAAATTAGTCCAAAATGTTTACCGGCTAAATAAGCTCCATTTCAAAAAGTAAGACTTCCCCAACTTATTAAATTGAAGCTCACTTGCTACTTTCTAAATAAATATGCACCTTAATTGGACTTTTACCAAATGGCCTAAAAGCTTTTTTTTTTTAGAAATAAGCTAACAGGCTCTTATTTATAGAGATGTCAATTACCCCCCTACATCTTTATAATCTATTTAAAATACGCTCAGGGATTCCCTTTTTTTTCCCCTTTCTTTTTAAGGGGAGGCCCAAGAATTTTGTGAATGAATGTTAATTAGTGTGCTATGTGTACAGTTTGCAAGTGTATGTGCATGACTCACCCCACGCTGTCGGACTATCAAATAACTCTCCTTTTTAAAAATGTGACAACACCTAGGAGGGGAGCAGATTCGATAAGGCCAAACATAGTAAGGCCCTAATGCGGCAAGGTTTGATTGGGCTAGCCATGCGACGTTGGTGGCAATGAGGAGAGACCAAAATACTTTCAAACATGCACTTTGCTTAGCTCCATCTCTGACAGGAGCATGTGGACCCATCAAATCTCACCACCTCATGCCCTACCATGAATTCACTGTTGAACTAAACAATGTGAATGGAGGCACGTGTTGCTATTAGCACGCTTGCAATATCCTAGCCAAATTTATGTGGCATAGAATTAACATGTCATGGGATGTATAAAACCAATTTAGTTCAAGAACCCATAGATATATAAAGCTAAATCAATAAAGAAACAAGTTGCGAGCACAAAATGATCTGTGTTGGAGCCAATCGTGATTTATTTATTTATACATGCCATACATATGTTTTCTACAATCATGTTAAGGCATGGGCCCAAAAATAAGGAAGATCCAACGCTCTAGGGAACTACACCAAATATCAAGCTTGGTTGCAAGCATTAAATGCAATAGTCATCTCTCGTGTGGTCCACTATGGTGTTTGATATGCCTCATGTTTGAGACCATACTTTAACATGATCTTAGAAAAGGGATGGCCGATGTGGATAAATAGATATATTATGGTGGGCCCCTATACAAATTTGGTCAGACTCTTACAGGTTCGACTAATGTTCGGACACAATCCACGTCCACAGAAAATGATGAATACATCAATTGCCGATGTCACCAAATACATGCCCATGTGAATGGGTGAACTGGATTTCAGAGATGGGCGTGTTTCAGGTGAGTCCAACTAGGAGCGTATGTTGTGTCTCTTACATGCGAGTGTACTTTGTGTGATCATCTAATAAGTGGGCCAAACTATGTGTTGTAATAAGCAAATGTTCATGCTATGTGATTTTTAGTAATTAAAAACTGCTTTGACCATCTCCACCCATGTAGTGTCATTGCCAAAAAATGATGCCGAAGTTAGAACTCGAGCAGTTTGGAATGAATCAAAACTTGAATTTGGGTTAGCTAAATGGGCTTGGTCCTACTGAAAACTTCAAATCCATGCTTGTAATTAGGTATGTATTCGAGATGGACTACACTTGTATAGCAATATGCCTTCAATGGGCTAACAACAACTTTAAAACCAAGCCTCATATTGCTTGAATTATAACTAGTCCAAACTATAGTTTACAATGGGTTGAAATTGAGACTCGGAGTTGAGTAAGCTTGGATTGAGTTACCTTCACTCGGTAAAAAAGTTAAACACATTTGTCGTTTCCTTCAAGCCATGAGAAGATCCAAAAAAAAATATTATAATGTTCTTTTTCTTCTAAACAGTGGAAAGATATGCCAAAAAGCAACTTGCCAATTTGGTGATAACATTGAAAGGTTTTTATACTCTTTTTCTTCATAGAGATAGTTTTCTAACCATTGTAATGTTTCAGGATAAAAGTAGTAAACTTGGTTAGAATTTCATGAATAAAAATACTTCAAATATGTAACCACAATGATCTTCTTCGCAGTAAAAAACACACGTAAAGATGAAAGAAAGTTCACTGGAGATGTTGATTCTTAATGATAAAGGAAGTGCAAATAAGTGACCCACCAATATAGTAATAATAATGAAAGATTTTTATATTATTTTCTTTCATGTAGATAATTTTCTACCCATGATAATATTTCAAGATAAAAATAGTGAACTCAGTTGAAATTTCATGAACAGAATTATCTTAATACATGTAGCCACAATCATCTTTTATACTACACAAAAACACATGTAAATATGAAGAAAAATTCACAAGAGATGATGATTTTCAATAATAAGGAAAGAAAACATTATACACTATAATAACTAATAAATTTAGTACACTTAGAGTTTTTAGGATAAAAAAATGATTTCTTTATGACTGGGGATAGAGAAGAGAGACAAGTGTCTTGAACTAGGGTACTACACCTATATTTATAAACTTTCATCCTAGAAAAAATTTAATTACAGACTAACTCCAATATCACTTGAGTTACAATGCTAATGAGGTGTACCAAATTATCATGTTTTCTCATAATGAGAAAACTCAATCTACACCCTCCAATTAAATAGATCTAACGCGAGACTTTTGTAATTATAGCTTTCACATGGAATAACATCGCACCAAATCTATATGTGGACAAAAAATGACTCATTTCAATCTCCAGTTGCTTATTTTAGGTCATTAACTGATCACACTCAATTGAGTAAGTTTGATTCCAATTGTGTATGTGCATGTATCTCAATACTCTTATTTTAATGCACTCTTATATATTTTTTATTTAATGGATTTTACAATGGCGAGCTTGGCCAATCAAAGCCTGTTGAAAATACTATTATGGTAAAATATAAATATTTTTCTATAAAATTTCACAATAAAATTCAATTGTCCACTCATTCCAATGCCTCATATAAGTTTCCTATATATCATCTATGACTATCCTCCCACCCGCCCCCATGCCATGAACTTGATCTAGTCGTTTTCTCAATTTGCTTTTAACCTAGTTGAATCTATGTGCACGACCTTGAGAATACACACTGAAGTAGCACCATCTCATCAATGTATTGTATGTAGCGTCATTTATGGGACTAGCACACATTAATGTGGAGTAACAAGGACGCACATATCGATGTTCAGAATAAATCTAAGAGAGGCTCTCTATGTTAGCAGATTAACTACAACATTTGATTGATGGTTCTTAGCCTTTCTGCATTTAAAATAAATGTACGAGAGACTCTCTATGTTGAGAGCTTGACTGCAGCACTCGATCGATAGATTTGCTTCAGGTGTGATTAGTAAAATAGCATTTTTCTATTTATTTGTAAATTATGGTTAATGTATACAGGAGATCCTACAAGATTAATTCAATTGATTTTTTTTTAAAAATATCCCTCTACTTTTGACCCTTAAAACCAATAGGCAAGCCTCCCATTAGAATTTTATATATAACTTCGCTTGCACTGTTTTACAGAATACGGGACGTTTATCACATCAGTATCGGCGTTTTTTCTATCTCTCTCTCTCTCTCTCTCTCTCTCTCTCTCTCTCTCTTTTAAAATATGAAATGATTAGCATATAAGCAACTTAATAATATAATTATAAACATAAATTGCATTTATAATCCCATCCATAAAAAATAATTTTTTTAACCCACAATAAAACTCATTTGTCTCAAAATAAACAAGCAAGTCAACTAGACAATCGTTGATAGACTTTAACTCATAACAACAATGTAATGAAATCACAATAAAAAAAAATCATTTACATTGTCGATCCCAAGAAATGACCATTATGAAGTTGTACAAACAAACAACACTAAATTAACAATTACTATTACTTGACCAATAACGGGCTTTACTATCAATTTGTTAGAAGAATCACTGTCAAATTAGCCAAAATCAATTTCAATGGAAGCATGAAATTTGTAGTTGTATATCGTCATTAATGCAACATAGCAAATGGGCAAATCTTAAATGCAATTACGTATTTATAGTAAATACTATAGTTATGTTTTTTTCCTTTGTATTTTTTCATGCCTTTTATTATCACGTAACACTCTCTCTCTCTCTCTCTCTCTCTTAAAATCTAAATGATTTTAAATTATTTTTTTTTTACAATGGTTGAATATATGGTTGTTTCACCATAATATAGCTATTAAGTGAACACATGCCAAAGTAAAGATTTTATCTTGCACCATTATCTAGTCGCGATGGATCTCAATACACTGCGTAAAATGATTATGGAATAAGTTCAACTAAAATCAGCTAACCATGTAAATAAGTCGAAAGATGTGATTTTAATTACGATAACTGGCCTTTAATACTATCTTAATAAGACTTTATAGTCAACGAAATAAGCTTTAACCTTTGAAGCGAATGAGCGGAAAGATACGCTTTTTAAGAAAAAAGTAGGCCACATTTACTTTTTTCTTTAAGTTGTTGGGTAATTTTCTTAGAAAGTGACAGAAATTATATTACTTCTCAAATATTTGACTTACGGAGAAATATTTATTCACAACATGAAAAAAAACTTAAAGAGTGATTCTCACCCAACTCAATTTCCACAAATATACGAGTAAAGTTGATATTTTATAGAGATAGACACGTATCATCCATTTATCTCAAAGATATGGTTTAATGAATAAGATCATTTAATTAGAGTGTGTTTATGATTGACAAATGGCGACGGTCGAATGCAAGACCCGCAAGTTGGATTGTTTAGATTAATCATTAAATTATATGTGGCATAATCAACATGGATAACTCATTTTCTCAGTCGTACGTTAGATAGATAAGACCATGTGGCCAATTTTTTATTTTTTATTTTTACATTGATAAACAATAAAAGACAAGACCCATGTTTTGAATGGCATAGGATTATTGATTGAAAAATTAGCAAATAAACATGAAATGTATATTTCCCTAAACATTGAAGAAATGTTCAATGTTATCCAACAACGATGATTTTTAAAGAGACGAGCAATTAAGGGCAGAACTCCACGATAGATGGCCCAGATCAATTATCAACTATCAATGAAGTAGTAATCACGAATCATATTTTCTTATTAATTTTACTCCAAGACAATGCAAGAGATGATCTATAGTAGTGGTGGTATAATATGAACTTACAACACCGATAAAGGTGGAATCAAGTTGTAGATGCACAATCTCAACGGCCATGACTTGAAGAATGTTACAAATTCAAAGTATTCAAAGAAAAATGAAATAATAATCTAATCTTGATGTAAAGAAGGATGTGATGAGGTCGATTATCGTCTTCCTCAGAGGATAAATATGTTAAATCCATAAGAGAACTTTCGAATTCACGAGACAAGTTCGTAAAAAATCAAAATTTTATTAAGAATAATGACAAAGTTAATGAAAAATGAGTCTTGACAACCTTAAACACTCTTAAACAAACCATAGGAATGAATTAAAGAGTCACAAACGAAAAAGGAAAGAAAATAGAAAATGCGCAAATCTCGTCATCCGTCGATCAGTCGATTGGTCGACTTGAGCTGTAGGTGATTGGGCAATCGATCGAAGAGGGCAAAATTTGTCAAGCAACAATTTGAATTTTTTGGATTAATTTTAATTGATCGATCGATCGGTCGACTCAATTGGTCAATCAATCAAGTTATACTCAATTTTGTCAATTTATCCTGGGCTCCTTCCTACTATCCATCCTCGCCGTGAATGAGTGTACTACCCGTTCTACATCAATCTCTTCATAATATAGAGACCAAAATATAAATTTTTCAGTAGTTGTTTGGAAAACTAAAAATGAATGAAAATAAAAATGAATTCCATACATATGGTATTTTTTATTGTATATGTTGTAGAAGATACACATAAAAATGTAATAGTGAGTTATGCATAAAAGTTGCAGCAATAAAAGACGCCTTTTGTTATTAATCATTAATTTTTCAACACTTTCATTATTTTCATGTTAGAGTATATTTGATTGGAGGTAAATGAAAGTAAATTATGGTAAAAGTATGATAATGATTTTTACTAACAGTTTGATAGAGAGGTGGAATTCCACCTCAAAAACTATGTAAATTTTAAACCTCTTTTCAAAGCAAAACTCAATGGGCCACACCACAATGTACGTATTATATTCACACCGCTCATTCATCCTTTTAAATCATTTTAAGACATGAGTAAAAAAATGAGACAAATCTAAAGATTAAGTGGACCACACCATGGATAATAGTAGGTTTAATGGTAAACGTAATTATTCTTATTGTGGGCCACTTGAGCTCTGAGTGTGCCTCGTTTTCCAACTTATGTCATAAGGGCCTGTTTGATTTCTAAATTACAATACAATTGCATTGTAAATAAGTCATCACTTGTTTCTCTTTGTATTTCCATCACTTAAATCGAGGTTGACATTGACAGAAAAAAATTTGACGTATGTTGGAATATATTTTGAATACATAAACCATGGGGCCTACAATAATGTATATGTCATATTCATGCCGTCCATCCGTTATGCCAACTCATTTTAGGGCATGAGCCCAAAATTGAGGTAGATATAAAGCTCAAGTGATTCACACCGCATTAAATAGTGGGAATTGAATGTTTATTTTTTATAATTACTTAGGAGCCATGGAGATTTTGGATTAAGCTGATTTTAATGATTTCCCTTTATCCATATTTGTATGATCTCATGAATAGGTTGGATGACAAATAAATATCGGTGTGGGCCCTAAGAAGGTATTGATTTTCAACGAATAAGGTATGTTAGGGCTACTGTTTCATGTGACGTGGTCCATTTGAAGTGTGAATTTGCCTCTTTTTTTAAGCATGCTATAAATTGTGCTTGTGAAAAGGATGAATGGCATAGATATAACAAATCATCACGGCAGGCTTCTTATTTCCTTAAGCATTGAGACACATAAAAATCATTTGAAATTGACATAATTTTTAATAAAGTAATTATTCTAAAAATCAAACTAGTGAAAAAATCAATAATTGCCTATTGACAAAGCTATTTACCTGTAAATATGGAAATCAAACAAGCTCTAAAATGATTTGAAAAAATGAATGTACGGTGTGGATATAACACATATATTATGGTAGGGCCCACATGATTTTGATATATAGATATAATATCCAATGTAATATTTTTTAGAAGAACGTGCATTTCTAAGAAAATATGGAAATAATCATTACTTACTTACCATCAATTACTTTCATGTCTTAGCTATCAAACAGACTCTTGTCGTATTTTTAGGAAGCTTTCCACATTCATACTCCATATGGTATTTTTAACTTAAAAATAAATATTTATTTAAGATAAATAAATTTCAAGAGTAAAATATTTTATTTTAAAAAGCAAGTGAATGTATTATATATACTTTTTTAAATACTCATGTGAATTAGTGATGAGAGAGAAGTTTTTGTCACTTTGCACTTTACACGTGAACATTGTCATATGGAGCCTTGTGAGTATTGCCTTTTTGGCATGGACCTTAATAGAGTGAAATGACAAAATATGATTCATATATTTAACCATGGTTAGTTGGGATGAGGCTTACATGATGATGTTGATGGTGGTTTGGACCTATTCGAGCCTTTGACTTGAACCATGGTCTAATCAGTGGGTCAACCTATTGGTGCATAAGGATAGAGTCAGGTATCTAACCATGGCTATTTAATGCTTGACACATGGCATTAGCGATACCATCACACATATAGTAATAGTTGAAATATTAAGATTCAAGTAGTAGTTAGATGGGTTATTATTTACAAAACAATTCTCTATTGTTATGTTAACTATTTTTTTTTTAAAAAGAGACATACATAATCACCACGTGAAAGGTCGTGTTCATCGATAACAATATGATTATTGCATGTAGAGAAGCACCATTTTCTCACATGATATACATACCCTGAACATTTTAATTCAGGAGAGCACACAAATTTTTTCAGACCAAACCATCAATAGCCCTGTTTTCTAATACACTCCAATTTTATTCCAATAATTGAGAGCATTTTGTGAGGCATGTTGGTGAAAGAAATATATGAAACATGTTTTATACCTGAGTACATAAATATTTATTTTGAAATCCAGATACATGAGTTCATCATATCTGAAAAGTTTGTCTTTTTTTTCTTTTCTACTTGTAAAAATTTTATAAAAAGGTATTAAATTTATCAGTAGACTAATTGAGTATTCAAGTTAAAATGTGAACTTTACTAGTTGTCAAATTTTTATTTAGACTTTTTTTTAATTTCACCGATTTTGCATTTCACCATGTCTTAATTGACACCCTAGACATTATGAATTTCTTTTTATCAATGCATTGAGTTACTATACTATTTTTAATAGTAAAAGCCTAATGTAACATAATGTAGTAAATAAAAAAATAATCTCTAATACCAAGAGTCAATAATTTTTTTCTTTATTAAGGTATTGAGTTACTATCTATTTCTAATGGTTAAAGCCCAATTTAATATAATGCAGTACTGAAAAACAACTTCTAATACAAATAATCAATAAAAAAAACAATACACGCATGATACAATAAATAATAAAAACAATAGAAAAAGAGAAAATATTTTGTAAACATTACAAGATAAGAAAAGAAAAAACGATAAATACTATAGAGAATGTGATAAGACTCCTCTTTAATTATGGTGCTCTATCCTTTTTACCAAAAGCCTCATATGCGACTCATATTATGAAATATACAATGATATTTGTTTTCTTCGTATCTCACGTTTAACACATTCCTTTAGAGCACGAGACCCATTGACCTGTTGGGGAGTCCTCAAACGATGCATGAACTGAGTGCTCCGACCGGCCGGCCGATCGGCCGGACGGCTTGACCCAGATGCAGTTGGAGAACCCCTGGACATTTTTCATTGTGCCCAGACCGGTCGGCCGACCGGTTTTCAATGGGCTCCGACCGGTCGGATATGAGACAGGGTCGGATGCTATTCTCCCTGGACTGTTTTTTGCAAAGGCCGACCGGTCGGCTGTGCGCGCGGATTCCTTGCGCAGTCCGCAGTACTGCGCAAGGTGTTTCTATTTTCGGATTTCTTCCTATTTAAGGTGTTGTAATCCGACCTAGAGAGGGATCCTAAGGTGTTCAAGGTTTCCTATTCGTACTAGGAAGAGGGGAGAGGTGTGTGTGAGAGAAAACTTGAGTTTTTTCTGTGTTTCCTTGCTTTGTGGGCTGTCAATCTCTGTAATCTCTGATATTCATAGTGGATCGCTTTGTGCCGTGGTTTTTTACCCGTTTTGGGGTTTTTTCCACGTAAAATTTGGAGTTTCTTGTGGTGTGCTTGTGTGTGATTGATTGCATCTTGTGTACTCGTTTGATTGCGCATTGCTTCACATGTTCGGCGTTCCGCTTCCGCTGCCAGCTTCTATCCCAACAAGTGGTATCAGAGATAAAGTTGGGGTGAAGTAGATTCGAATCTGAGACGAGAAGATGGGATCGAGCGCAAGGTTCGATATAGAGAAGTTCTCCGAAAAAAACAACTTTGAACTATGGAAGGTAAAGATTGAATCCTTCCTGGTTCAGCAAGGGCTTGATGGAGCTCTTGGAAAGCGACCCGAGGCTATGAAGGACGATGAGTGGACGAGGCTCAACAAGAGGCAAGGACCTCAATCCTGTTAAACCTTACGGATGATGTTCTCTATCATGTCATGAAGGAGAAGACCGCGGCTGAAACGATGACGATGCTAGAGAAGGTTTATGCCAAGAAATCTCTAGAGAATCGCATGTACGTGTTGATGCAGTTGTTCACCTTGAGGATGGCTGAGGGAACTGAGGTGGAGGACCACCTGAGCAAGTTCAATAGGCTGGTTTGTAAGTTGGTGGAGATCGATGAACCGATGAAGGATGAATACCAGGCATGCATTCTGTTGAACTCTCTTCCAGATTCATATGAGTTGTTTAGGGACTCTGTATGTGCAGGAAGGGAAACCATAAGCGTCGAGACCGTTATCTCAACCCTCCAGTCGAAGGCGATGAGAAAAAAAAGCAGTGACGTGACTTCCCGTTATTCCTCAGAGGCACTGGTTATGAGGGGAAGAAGTTCTGAGCATGGAAGATATTCTAAATTGGGATCGAGGACCAATGGCAAAGGTAAGTCTAAGGTGAAGTGCTGGAATTGTGGCCAGGAGGGCCACATGAGAGGGGATTGTTAGAATCCCAGGTTGAGGTAAGAGAAGTATGGAAATTCTTCTGGGGAAAGAACCAATACTATAGAGGACGGTAGTGACAGTTGTGATGTTCTGACTGTATCTGGCAAGGGATCTCACGGTAGTGAGTGGATCCTTGATTCAGGGGCTTCATGTCGCATTTGTCCTGACCGGAGTTCATTCACGACATACAGGGAGTATGGTGGAGAATCGGTGTTTGTGGGCGATGGAGTCGCTCATAAGGTTGTGGGTGTTGGTACTGTGCGCATCAGGATGTTCGATGGAGTCGAATGAGTCCTGGAAGATGTGAAGCACGTTCCCAAGATGAAGATGAATGTGATTTCTCTTGGTGCACTCGAGGCGAAAGGGTGCGTGTTTATCGGTCGCGATCATTGTTGTGAAGTGATGAAGGGGACACTCGTGTGTATGAAGGCACAGAGGTGTGGCCATCTTTACATGTTGATCAGGAGCACAATTCAAGGTGGAGCTGTGGGAACGGCAACGAGATCCACGGTTGCTCGTATGTGGCAAGTGCCTAAGGGCGTGAATTTACAAGGATAGGGTCGATGGTGGCACGAGAAGCGGTGGAGCTATGATTGAAGATGAGATGACGTTGCAATGATGTGTTGATTCGACGTTTGAAGCCTCGGTGGAGTTTGTTGGGGAGTCTTCAAACGATGCATGAACAAAGTGCTACGACCGACCGGCCGACCGGCCGGACGGCTTGACCCAGATGCAGTTGGAGAACCCCTGGACGTTTTTCATTGTGCCCAGACCGGTCGGCCGACCGGTTAGTCGGCTCCGACCGGTCGGGCGACCGGTCGGATGTGAGGCAGGGTCGGATGCTATTCTCCCTGGACTGTTTTTTGCAAAGGCCGACCGGCTGGCTGTGCGGGCGGATTCCTTGCGCAGTCCGCAGTACTGCGCAAGGTGTTTCTATTTTCTGATTTCTTCCTATTTAAGGTGTTGTAATCTGACCTAGAGAGGGATCCTAAGGTATCCAAGGTTTCCTATTCGTACTAGGAAGAAGGGAGAGGTGTGTGTGAGAGAAAACTTGGGTTTTTTCTGTGTTTCCTTGCTTCGTGGGCTGTTAATCTCTGTAATCTCTGATATTCATAGTGGATAGCTTTGTACCGTGGTTTTTTTTACCCGTTTTAGAGTTTTTTCCACATAAAATTCGGAGTCTCTTGTGGTGTGCTTATGTGTGATTGATTGCATCTTGTGTACTCGTTTAATTGCGCATTGCTTCACGTGTTCGGCGTTCTGCTTCTGCTGCCGGCTTCTATCCTAACACAACCTAGTCATAAATGCCTTTGAGTTGAGACCTCTGTAGTATAGCCTTGGCTCATACTTCACATATTTACGTGTTTTGGATGTCTATACTTAATCATATAGTTTTGCTAAGAATCGTGCTCAACGTGGTATAGGCACTGTAGACACCCCACATAAAATAAGACTAAACTACTTTATAGACTTCGGTTGAGCTTCAATCATTGAGCGATCGAGGACTATAAAAAATCCAACCGATAAAATGGATAGGATTCTCTGCGCATCATAAGAGCAACTAACAAACCCGATCAATAGACCCGAAATCCGACAAATCAAAATTTGATCGATCATGCAATCTCTCTTAAAACCCTACTTACACGTTACTCCGACAGAAGTTATCTCTATCCAGCTTATGAAGTATTGCGAATCCAAATGGGTCACACATATTAAGGGTCGCCGACATCTTCCGGAAGTAACTAATGTACCCGATCAACGAAATGAAACAACAAGCTCACTATGAACCAATAATGATTAATCACCCTTTGATTTTTCATTTTCATGTGGGCCAGTGAACCTATTTCGATGAACAAAATGGTTCTAGGTGGACCATTGACACGCCGTAAGCTGACGACCACCTAACATGCTTTATACCTAACCAAGATCCTGTCCTGACTTCCTAAGCACCAAAATCTCAAAGTATAGATGTGCTTCACATTGTCGGCTTGCCACAAGTCGATAATTTTGATTTATAAAGCTAAAGCCGCAGTTATCATTCTAAAGAAGCCTGGAGATAAAGAGGCAAAGAGAGATGCAGAGAGAGTTGAGGGAGAGTCAAGGGGTCCAGATGATGCTTGGGTAGTTCGAGGATTCAGAGTTCCCTTAAAAATTTTGAAACACTGAGGTCCCGCTCGACTCAGGAGGCAAGCTCTTGAGAAAGAACAGTCCACTAAAAAAATCAACAAAGTTAATAGTATGATTGTAATTTGGGATATCGAAATATCTATTTTGAAAAAAAAAATGTGTCTAATCTTCATTTTTATTACTCACATCTTAATTAAACTCATATCGCATCCTATTCTATATGTTCCTCACACACACACACACACACACACACACACACACACCTGCACTTATATTTTTCTTTCTTTTGCACATAATTTTTTATTACATCTGCCTACCTGGAATCATATGACTCTGCAAAGCAAGGCTATGATCATTTTTATTTTTGTCTACCCGACCCATTGCGGTTTCATGCGAAGCATGATTAGATATATAATGCCAAATTTTGTTGAATCCCCATAAAAATCATAAAACCCCGTAGAATAGAGATCGCATGTTGCGTGGGTAGAAGAGGATACCTAGCCCCTTCTTCTTTTGTCATTGAGACCCTTACTTGGAATTGACAGTCACAAATCAACAGCAAGAGTTACTTGAATAAAAAAAAATCGTAATTTTAGAGTTTCCAATTGGCCACATATTCTAAGCTTTATTTAGCTAATGACGATTCTAAAAAATCTAATATATTTTTATATTTAAGTCAATTTTCACAACCCGTTTGCACAATTGGAAGCATGAATGAAAGTGATTGCTTACACGAGAGCGTTCATGGGTACTATGGCTGGTTTTTACCATCAGATTGTGTTCATAGGCTGATTTCAACATTTCAAGCTCTTAATTAGAACATATATGAGCTATAGTTGATCATGCTAACCTTGAATATTGGATTTAAATATGAGACACTAAAAATGATCTTCATTTACAGCTACCAATTTAAGAAATGTTTCTTACAGATGGTTTAGGTAGCATAGAATTCATAAGATTAACAGCTTGGATTATAATTTAAAATGCAATATAGGGTGAAAACCAACCACTGTACAATATTGCCATATGAGGCCACCGTACCCTACATTGTGGCCCTAGGTTTTATCTAGAACCATGGGTGGGTTTGCAATACTAAAAGCACAATTTATCAATGAAAAAGATAACTCATATAGGGCTAGAAATCCAATAATCATTGCATTGTTTTTGTGTATCACCACTTAAAAATTGTGATGGCCTAGGCATTTTCCATGTTGCTAATTCCCATTCCTTCCATAAGTAGCTTGGGTAGGATGGTTAAAAGTTAAAAAAGGACAAAAAGGAAAAAAGTAGCAAAAAATATTGAAGCACCTTATTTTTGGGGCCCACCATATTAATGGACGGTGACAAGCTGACTCATGGGCTCATGCAAATCTCCACACATAGATGTTCGTGTACAATTATAAATTTCATTTCTGCTTTCCTATGTTCTTTGCTTTTGTATGTTTTCTATTCTTTCGCTGTTCCACTTGTTTTCTTGGTTTACCAAAGTGAGATAGCTCATGCTCTTTCACTAAAAAACCGTATCTTTAATCACAATGAAGGAAGCGACATAGATATAATACTGACGAAAAACTAGATTTATTTAACAATTATACCCTCCATCTAAAATAGATTCCTTAGTGAAATAAAGAACCTTGAATATTTTTAATTTACTTGCTTATTAAATGTCCATCAATCAATCATTTGTAATATTTTTTTTTTAAATACAAATTTTATTGTTAATATATACAGTTGATTTGGACGATTTAACCTGAGTGGAACATAAGAAGCATGCAAGTTTTCAGTAAACAAGTTTTCTTGACTAAATATCAATTTTTTTGTCTTTTATGCAACTTGCCTGTAACCTCGGATTACACAGGTCCCCTACAAGTGAACTACAGGGCCCTGCAATCAAGAAAGTGGATTAGGTACTATCCACACCAAGGACTTACTTAGGGATGAACTTTCTTAGTACAGGCACTAAGAAGCTCATCATGATGTATGTGTTTTCTCCATGTCAGTTTATTCAATTTGACCAATCACTTTAGGTCACGTGCCCAAAAGGAAGGTAGACTGAAGGCTCAAGTGGAACACATTGCTAGAAGCACAGGTGACAATGATGCCCACCAATGAAGCTTTACTAAGGCTCATCATGATGTTTATTTACCATCCAACTTATTAATAAACTCGCATAGACCTGGATAAAGGATAAACATGAATATCCAGATCACCTTGAAGAAGTTTTTATGGCATGCGTTTTAATCTCCACTGCTTCCACTTAAGCCTTTTATCTACGTCATTCTTTTGCTCATGCCCTAAAATGGATAGACAACACATGCATCCTGGTGGAACCCACTGAGCCCCTACTGCGATGTCTAGATGCCATCCAACCCGTTCACAAGGTGATTCCCGTGCGGTTACAGGTATAACCCAAATAAAACCCTGATTCAAAACTTGCTGGGCTTACATTTTAGGAGAACAATCCTTACTCGTGAGGCCCACTTGAGCTTTGGATCTCCTTCATGTCTGTGCTTATTTGCTAAGCAATGGACCGAATGGATGTAATACAAACGCCATAGTGGCCCCCACAGAGCTCTGGCTTACAGGGAGCAGTGGAATCCCGGGTCAGCAGGCAGGGGCGTCCCTTTCACATCGCTCGTTTTCACTGATCCACTAGCGCCAGTGAAGACCAGGCCCCATCTGACAGAGGCAAGTACTCCGGGTAAGTGCACATGTCAGGTCCCTCGTTCTATGGGTTACAAACTCTCTAATCCGGACCGCTCGTTCAGTGGGCCACACCAACAATCCTCCAAACGCAGGAATACAGAAGTTCTCATCTGGTCCACATAACGAAACAAAAATTAGAAAGGTAAAATGTTCAAATTCTGCCATCATAAGTGGGCTACCAGATCGGTGAAAAATTGTCAACCGTCCAAAGTGAACCCCACTAAACGAACAGTTTCAGATCTACAGTAGGGACCTATGCAAAGCAGAGATATTTTCGAGTACAATGTCTGGTACACCGTCAGGTACAAACCCATCACTGAAACGAAATTAATATCGACACCCAATACTCAACAGATTCGTACCTACTTGATGTAATGAATTGTACAAAATCAGACAATTCTATCGGTAAAAGTACAGAAAAGGGTTGGATTATAAAAAAAGTGGGTTTAAATATCTCCAAATGAAAAGCAGAACCACCTCTCTCTCTCAGACTAAAAACCATAAAAACGAAATCCTCTTTCTTCGGATCCAAAATCATAAAAAAATTACAATCCCTAACCCGTGCCTCTTCCCACCATCGCATCGTCTCTCTATGAACTCCGAACTCAGAACTCAAGACCTAGGGTTAGGGTTCGTCTCACCCTCTCGAATGGACGGCCTTGATTCATCCAGGCCATGAATCCCATCATGATGGGTCGGGGCGCGGACGGCGGATGCGGCACCGAGGAGAAACCGTGCCCTATTTATAGGCCTCCCCCCAGACTTCCCTCTGCCCAAACCCAAACCCTAGACCCTCTACATTTCTACACCCAAGCCCAGAAAGCTCTATCCGAGCATTCCCCTTTCGACTCTGAAGATGCCATTTCTAGGGTTTCGACTCTGCCCATTGGTCTGTCGGCTTTCCTCTCGAGATGCACTGATCGTGGTCGTCGGAAACACAGGAAATCGCATCCCGAGACCGGGGCGAAGGCCTCCGGGCAGCGTGCTGCTCCAAATGTGTGGGTTGAGACCGAGGAGTACTTCCGCCACGTTAAGCTAGCTGATATTGAGCAATTGGTTTCAAAGTCGGATCTTGGTCCTGCTGCTGATGCTTGTTTTTCTGTTCCGTTGCTGCCGGTATCTGTTGGAGAAGGAAATGTGACTTCTGCTGAGACAGAGAGTGAGAAGATGGGCGGAGCTTGTGCGAATGTAGCTGAAGTTGAAGTGGACGGCTCGGGTTCAGTGAATGTTGTCGAAGAGGCTAGTGATGGAGTGCAAGAAATGGAAATTGATGGTGTAGGGCCCACTGGTAGATTACCACTGAAAGAACTGGAGAATTCACCAAGTTTGCATTGGCTGCTGGGCTGTAAGCATAAAATTCTGCTGACATCGGAGCGTCCTTCGAAGAAACGTAAGCTTCTGGGGGAAGAGGCAGGTTTGGAAAGGCTAGTCATAGCACGTCCTTCACACTCAGGGGATCTGGCTATCTGCCATGTGTGTTGTTCAGGCAATGATGGAGAGCAATCAAATGGTCTTCTGTTCTGTGATGCTTGTAAGGTTTCTGTGCATAGGAAATGTTATGGTGTGCAGGATGTTCCAGTGGACAGATGGTTGTGTTCTTGGTGTAACATACGAGATTGCCTTGAAACTTGTTCGAAGCCATGTTTCCTTTGCCCTAAAGAAGGCGGGGCTCTGAAGCCGGTTTCTAAGGATGCAGGCGGAAGTGAAAGTGGTGGCCACATGAAGTTTGCGCACTTGTTTTGTGGTATGTGGATGCCTGAGGTATATGTAGAGGATATTGAGGTGATGGAGCCGATTGTGAATATTGGGGGAATAAAGGACACGAGGAGACGGTTACTTTGTTTCTTATGCAAGGTGAAGTATGGTGTATGCATTCGGTGTAGTAATGGTAACCTCCTCCTCCTCCTCCTCCTCCTTGTTCTTTTATATCATAGGTCAATACAGTTGTTAGTTGATATACTAGGAGTCTACTTTAGGAACCTCAATTTAAATTTTAATATCTTTTATTGAGTTTGAATAAGTAGCTAAGAACTATAAAATCCTGGTCTATTTGTTCTTTATTTATTTCCTTTTTTGTGTTTGAAGAGCAGTGGTTAGTTGACTAGTCGTTCTATCTTTTGCTTGAATTGCATGTTTTGTTGGGAAAGTAGATGCATGGTTGGGCTTTAGTCTCATATTACATAATGGTTTATAGTTGAGACACCCGCGTTGCTCACTGCAATATGCATATGGGCATTTTTTTTTCTGTAGGTCAGCTGGGCATGGTGTATCTTGTCATTACCAGATCATACATTGCTGTCTTGTACATACACCATGGTCCTAGATTTGTCTTCTGCATTCATTTCGTGCTCGTTAGTTTGCATGTGCTCCTCAATGATCACCACCCACATTATGGTTGTGCATGGTATCATTAAATACAAAATACCCATTAAATGATTGCTGTACTGATCTCAACTCACCATTGGAGTTCTTAGCTTGTTCAGTTTCATTTCTAGCTGGGCGAAAGATGCAAAATGTAGCACTTCAAGTTCTGTTCCTCTTGGGTTATCATGGAAGATAAGAAAACGATATACAGTAGCCCAGTGCTGAAGCAGAATACAAGACCATGACAATTATTATCTGGAATAGGGGCATCCTTGACGCAGTATGAAGCAAATTAGGGTCCAAATTGAACATAAACCAATCCTAAAATCCACGTACCAGATTTGGCACTCAAATTCCAATGCAAGAGTTCACTTCTAGGAATAAAAGAAGATAGAAGATAGGAAAGTATATAAGCAATAAGGATAGATCTAGGCAATGGCAGTCACACACTAGAATATCGGAACATCACACCCCACAAACAACTCATCCCAGGCTTCAAAGAATGTCTTTTTCATCCAAACAGCCATGCTTCCACACCCATTTGTATGGCCATATGTAAAGGTCTTTTGCATGGTGCATGCACCTCTTTAAGGGCCACACAATTGGTGAATACGGTTGCTGGATCCATAGGATTGAACCTCTAAAAGGGCCACACAATTGGCGAATACGGTTGCTGGATCCACAGGATTGAACCTCTAAAAGGGCCACCTGATTGGATCTGTGGGCCGCACAGTTAGTCTCATGGTTCAAATTCATGGATAGGCCATCATCTGGGGCCCACCCCTGATGCTATGCGTGATGTGTGGTTTGGAAGCATCAGACCTCACAAATTTTCTTTTGATAGGTGTATCCTAAGCAACGGTATTCAATAATGGTAATGGTGGCTGCAACGGCCAACCTTAGGACTGTTATGGCCCTATAATGTTCAATTTCTTTTTAAAGGAAGAAAATGTCTTGGCCCTGTATTGGCCTATTATGGGCCTGTAACAGCCATTACAAGGCCTTATGGGCCATTTCTTTCAGAACAGCCGTTACAACCTTGCATCGCATAATGGCTTCCACCCTTGCTGTTTGTAACGGCCGTCACAGCCACTAAGTAACTTTTTTTGAATTTATGATCCTAAGTCCCAACAGATCACATGCATCTATTTACCTTCCGTGACATCTCCTGCACTTCTATTCGGGACAATGAATTGTAGCTTAAATCACAATTTTTTTTTTTCATGATGTGAAGGTTGAACTCGGTTGATGGCCACTTCAAAGATGTATTAGGTGAGAATTGTTTGAGTTCCTCACTCTCTACCACTGTGTAGATTGTGAATATATTTTGAAGGAACTTATAGACACTAGACCAGACATTTCCTAGTGGATGCTGAGATTGATTTATCCACCTGTATCAATTTGAGAGGAATTGTTAGATGATGGTATCCTCTTGAGTGTATGGTGTCTTGAATAGCGCTCATAGCATAGTGTTGCTGCTGGTGCTACGTAGTGCAACCAAATAGCAGAAGTATCATGTTGCGTATGAGATTTGTAGTGTAGTATAGCATACACTATGTGGTGTGTAGCATACTCAATGGTTAAAGTTCCAAAATTTTAAGATTTTGGCTCACATTTGTGTTAGTTGAGCACCAATTGGAAGATGGTGCTGACTTATACTCATATGTAGCCATCGTTCGAAATATCTCCGATATTATCGAAATATCCCCAATATTATCTCTTATCTCCAGCTCAACGGTAATGGTAACACCGGTAGTATCAGAGATCCTAGGTATCGGCGATGTATCGCTATTGTATCGATATCACCAATGTATCACTAATATTTTAGACCGTGTAAATTGATTGTGTAAATTGTAGGTGTCGCTTGTATCGCCAATGTATCAATATCTCCAATGTACCGCCAATATTTTCGATTGTGTAAATTTTAGATGTCACTTGTATCGCTAGTGTATTGGCGATTTTCGTTAATATCACCAATGTATCGATATCACAAAAAAATTGTTTATTAAAAAAATTCCATTTCAATTTATTTTTTTGATTTTTTATGAGCGCATGGTTGCATGCAGTGATCAAATTGTTGACGATATTATCAATAACACAACATGGGCAATATCGAGAGCACATTCTTTCATCTCCTTTTCAGTTGTTGATGATTTCTTGACGAAATATCGTGCATTGTCGATATTTTGAAATACTGATTGATGGTTGGATGGAAGGTGGGATGGTTGGATGGGTAGATGGGATTGATGGATGGTTGGACTGATTTTTTACAAAAACACATGCTTTTAAGCCCCTCATTAAATGGAAACTTATTATGTATGCATTCATTTTGCAATTTTTTTCATTCCTAAATATGCAAATGTGTATTTTAGCATCTCTTGTAGTTTCACTTATTTTTTTTTTACTGTTTTTCCCCTGTTTCCCCGCATTTCCGGTTGTCGGCGACATCGATATTGTTTTCGTCCTCGACTAGAGAAACTTGTAGCGTCAGCGATACCGAGACTCACTGTACGTAGCACTAAAGTACAGCTATCTGGACCGCTCAAATTGCGAGTCTGATTGTGGATAGAGTGTATTTGTGGAATCACACCTATCGGGCAGCTGTAACTATCTCTATAAGTGTGACAAGTGTACAGTGTAGGGTCACAAGCATATTTAAATGTGTAAAACAAACACAAAGCATAGCTTTTTGTAAAAGAAAAGACTTCCGATTCTAAAGCCCTACCTCTTCAACTTAAAGCCCTAAGATCTCTACCACGCTTCACCTACGATGCCCAAAACCACATTTTTATTTTTTTTTGGAAAGATGAATCAATTTTATTAGGGCCAAAGGCTAAAGAAAACAAGAAAAGAAAGACAAACCTGAGAACAAACACCCCACAGAGACCCAAATCTTTGGAAAAAAACTACCAAAAAAACCCCCATCAGAACAAACTCAGGGAACCCATTCCCTGATATACAATAGAGCCCTATTACAATTTCTCTCTGCTGATCCACTCTAATTACCAAAGAACCTATCATTCCTTTATGATGAAATGGCCCACAACACAGCCAACAGAGCAGTCCTCCATCTGGAAGTACCCAGGATACCCTCTCTGCCTGAATGCCAAGACTGGAACAAACCCTTAATCGAACTTGGCATAACCCAGCTAATGTTCATGCCGATTTGAAGATGCTGGACCAAACAATTCTAGAGAAAGAGAAGTGCGTGAACAAGTGATCTGTAGTCTCCTCTGCATCAAGCCACAGAAGGTAGGCATTTGGCAAAACTAAGGATGTTTTGCGCAGATTGTTAATTGTCAAGATGCGGTTCAGCCTTGCGAGCCAAGTAAAGGCCGCGCGACCTTCGACAGAGCCCTATAGGACCATAGAAAAGCCGCGTGGCTATGAACACACACTTGCTGAGGAGAGGACAATGCCATGTAGAGAGACTTCACCGAGAACACTCCAAATTTGCTGAAGCACCAGACTAGCAAATCCTGTGACCCCAACACCAGCACAATCCCTTGCAAACGAGATAGTAAACCCACCAGCTCAACTAATTATTCATCATTCAAATCCCGACGACAGGGGGGAAGCCAAACACCCCCGGAATCATGTGGAGAAAAACACCTAGTGTCATGGCCCGAGTCCGGCACCCGAGTATATACTCAACCCTGATGCCGTATCGTAGTCGAGACTAAGTATTTTAAGTTGCATGATCATCATTCTAATGATTCAATCATCACATATAACCATTTCAAATAAATTTATCATAATTATTATAATATAGTCCCACAAAACACATTGTTCGTTCCACTACTTCAATTAGTACAATTATTCAACGTTTCAAACAAAAACTCAAATAAGGAGATATAGCCGATGCATTGCAGCTCTAATATGAACCTGTAATTCAACAACAAAATAATAGAAATGAGCTAACAACTTAGTGAATAAACCTCCACTACTTTTAAGAAAAATCAAGAGATAAACCATGATAAAGAATTTTAAATGAATTTATGAAAATGCATTAACTTGGTAAAACTAATGCATGGAAGCATGATGGAATGCATAGAGGGCTCACTACGATAATCGGTACAGTTGGTTTTCATTGAACACCAAGGCCACTTTACTACAGGTGGCCTTAACTTTCCTTAAACCTCACTTGGCCAGTGTAGCTGGTCTGTTGCACTACCAATGTACTCACCCAATCGGCCTCGATCAATGAGGGGACCCATTTATACATTAGTTGGTCAAACTACTTTTCCATTTGGCCCGCGTAGCTGGTATGTTGCACTCTTCAATGTGCTCACCCAACTGGCCTTGATCAATGGATGTCCAAATGGCACCAATTTGTGGTTTAGGGACTTTCAGCCCAGGGGTTCTAAGTTGCCTCACCTCTTACGCTTTAGGGACTTTTAACCTAGGGGACTTGCCCCACCTATTTTCCGGTGATCTAATTTGGTTTGCAAGGTTTTTCATGTGGTTCTGAAAAATCTAACTTAGAAACATTTTCAAATAGTGAAACCAACTGTTATCATTTTAAATATTGAAAGATACAAGTATATTTGCCACATTGATAAAATCATGTGTGCGCATCACTTTGAAACAAAGGAAAATGCACTTAAAATAATGAGATTGAAATTTGTGTAACATAAATCTTATAGTTCAACTTCGAGTAAGCTCGGGTATCCGCTCAAATGTAGTATTGTTAGTTGTTAGTTAACAACATAAAATCTACTTTGTACTAATTTGGCTGAAGCGATTTGTAACCTTTAGTACACTAGTTCAACTAGAGTCCCAATCTAGTAGCAATTAGCCGAGCGATTTGTATTTCAAAACAAGAGTCCCATCGTACTTAATCCTTATGCTATACAAATGGCTGATCAAACAACACTTAAGAGGTTCGACATTGATGGTCTTGTGGCCATAAATCAGTCCACGAATGGACCGATTGGTGGTAGGATCAATCATCATACATGAGCAAATTTTTTTTAGTCAATCACTTGGCCTCTTTATACGGTACGGTTACAGGGCCATTGGTGATCCATTCTTGGCTTGGTTTATGGTTCATTAGACAGTCTTTGCTAAATCAACTTCAGAGTTTAAATTATGGCCCCACTTGTATTCATACAAAGGTTTAGATTTAGGCCCATATGCTAGCATTATTAAGGGTCCAAAATAGATACAAACATTGGAACATTTGTTCATCCAGATTGGGACGATTTTCGGACCTTCTAACAATCCAGGTTTAGGCTAAATTCACAAGTCGTTTGAAACAATGGATAGGGCAGATTTGCTGTTCTTATATAGTCATAGAAATGGAATAGTTTGTGGGTTGTTTCATGGTCCAGGATTGTGCTGATCTTGGAGCAATTTAACGGCACAAAATTGGATAGATTCTTGGACATCCAACGGTCCAAATTGTGGACAGTTTGATGGCCATCAAACATCATGTAATTGAAGTGGAATTCAGATCCATTAGAAGGTATAAATTGGGACAACTTCACATGGTTTGATTTCTCAAAATAATGTACCAATATACATGATCAAATTGCATAATTTGACAATTAGATTTGCGTGCTTTTGAGTGCGTCAGATGTTGACCAGATTTGCATGTTTAAATGCATGCGGAGCATTTCATAAATCAGGGATCAATGTACATAGTTTAATTATGAAAGAATGGGCCAAAGAGATGATTTAAATACATAAAAAAAAGACAGATTTGTAGAGATTTGGACTGTCCAGATTGGACTGGTTTGGAGGTCAACCGATGGTCCAAAATGGACAGTTTGCAACGTCCAAATAGCGGGCAGTTTTAGGAAACTTTGGATTGTCTCAACAACGGTTCGGATTTGTGTAGGTTTTAGATGTCTAAAGGTAGCCTGAATAGGACAGATTTCCAACACCCAATTGGTGGCACAAATGGACAGTTTGGACATCAAATCAATGGCCTGATTTGGACATTTGGAATGTTCAAAACCATCCATCATCTCATCAAAGAATGTTACGAACACTTCATGAAATCCAGCAATATCTACATAAAAAAATATAATAATAACAGTAAAAGTAATAATAAAAAACAAATCAATAAGAAAAAGAGAAATGGAGGCCACTCATATAATAACATGTATGGATCTTCTTCCCCCTCCTTCTCGCTAAGGGTGTGTGTGTGAAAATGTGAATAGTGTGTGTCGTGTAAATAACGTGTGTGTGTAAAAATGTGAATAGTGTGTGTCGTGTAAATAACGTGTGTATACAAATGTGTGGTGATCCACGCATTTCTTGTGGCAAGGAGTGTGTGGTCATAATTATAAGAATATTTGATTTTAACAGATAGAAGAATATATAGGTGGATGTGTAGATCGGTAAGTGAGTGGTTGGATGATTCAATACTTTGATGAATAACTAAATGAATGGTTTGGATGACTAGATGTATATATGTACAGCACAACGGGTCAACTGATCTATGTAAAAATGCACATTTTTGAAATTTAACGGATGGATGCAAAGATGAATGGTCCGGATTGTTTGAAAAAAATTTCTAGCCCGAAAATTTTCTAGGGTTATTACACCTAGCTACAGAAATATTCGGCATAGGGCAAAGATTAGCCAAAGCTGGGAAAGACATTCGAAGTGGGGTATCCCCACACCAAATATCGTCCCAGAATCTGACTCTTAACCCGTCTCCCACAGCAAAGGAGACCCTAGAAAAAAACTAATGGAGCATCCTTAGCAATCAGTCTCCAAATAAAAGAAGGCCGACAAAGAGATGATTCCTTTATTCCCCACCCCATAAAGGAGGAGCCATACTTAGCCTCTACAACTCTACCATAAGTTAGATTCCTCCATTGCAAACCTCCACACCCACTTCCTCACACCATATTCCACTTTAACAGATGGAATTTCCTCTTCTCTGCACCCCCTTGCCATAAGAAGTCCCTTCTCAGCTTATTGATCTTGGAAATAACAGAGCTGCGACAATGGAACAACGACAGGAACTATATAGGGAGATTGGAGAGGGAAGAATTAATAAGAGTTAATCTGCCACCAAGGGACAACAATTTACTTTTCTAGGGAGAGAAATTTCTCTCCAATCTCTCTATTACCGTATCCCAAAGGTGTAAGGCAGGCTTACCAATGCATATGGGAAGGCCCAGGTAGGAGGAAAGAAATGATCCAGGCTGACACCCAAAGCATCTAGCTAACTGGATAGTCTCGTCCTTAGAAATGCTAATTCCCAATAATTCACTCTTAGACAGATTAATGTTAAGCCCAGGCACCACCTCAAACCGATGCATAGCTATCCTAACATACCCCACCATCTCATTAGAGGTGTCATAGAACAAGATGGTATTGTCAGCAAACTGCAGTGTGGTTAATCGCCTGAGGGAAATTGGATACTTGGAAGCGATGGAACAAAACTTCATCCTGACCTTCCAAAACCACATTTCAATTCTAGAAATCCTCAAGGCCATTGAAGAGGCCAGTTAAGTTGAGGTTGATCTCGCGGAGACGCGAGCAAGATGCAAAATCAATCGGCCCTATAAGAAGGTCCATTTGCTGTATTTTCAAGAGCATTGGAGCCCGAATGAAGGGAAAAAAAAAAAATCAAATTCCCCTGTTTTCACGTCCATACGGCTATGAAACTCAAATTCAGTTTTTTGATTGATTGAATCTCTTCTTGAGCTTGAAAGAAGTGTGTTCTTACCCCTTAGTATCTCTTAGTGAGTTCTTTTTCATTTCGGCTGAAGATATATGGTTTCTTCTGGTATTTTTTTTTCTTCAAACCCCCCCCCCCCCCCCTCTCCCCCCCTCTTTAAGAGGTTGGTTCCTATGCAATGTTCTACAACCTTTTTCTGGGTGGGGCTGCTGTGGTGTGGGTATGGCATGGCATGCAACTCATCCAACCATCATGTGGGCCACCATCCTTTAATGGAGGTGTTCGGGTGGCTGTGCATTGTTTTCTATGCATAGCCTAGGCAATGGTTGGGAAGGCTTGATTTTCTTAAGTCGTGCACAGTTGGCCATTGTTTTTTATGGTGTGGCCCATCACCCAGTTCAGCAGGGTAGATCCAACCATCATGCGGCCAACCATGCTATAATGAAGGCTTTTTAGGTGGCTTTACTTTGATTTCTGTGGCTACCTACCTGATGATTGGATAGGCCTGATTTTTGGGGCGTCCCATTGTAGTGAAAGGTTTTTGCTGTTTTACTTAATTTTACTATTTATTATTACCTCTCAAAAATTTAAAATTATTTATTATATTTTTTCCTATTATTTTAATTGAAAAATGGAAGTATTTTGTAGCTTGGGCTACATGCTATAGAGGGCTGAACGCTACACTATACACTACATGCTATTTAAAACATTGGTACCACTGTATGTCTGCATAGAAGCGAGATTTCAATTCCTATATTTCGTTCATGTACTCTATTTCTCTGTCTTATATGTATACACGCCGTTTTACTTTTTTTTTACCCCCTTTATTTATAGATGATGCACCTAGCATTTCATAGCGTGATGGCGTCATCTCCATTGTTCTAAAAATAAATGCTTGTGAGAAAAGGTGTACCTAAGAAATTACTGTCCCTGATGTGGAGGTACCGCTTTCAGTCTCCAGTAAATTACATTGAAATCATGTGGTTTTTTTCAAAATCAAAAGCAATACCATTCCTAAAAAAAAGAGATAAAAAAGAACCAATAAAGATGTTGGTGTCCTTGATTTATTCTCAGTAATGAAAGCTTCTGTATCATATCAAAGCTATACTTTGTGATCCCTGTCTTTCATTTGATGGTTTTCAATCTTTTAGGCAAAGAACGGCCTGTTTCTTGAGATCTTCTTGATGAAGCTGTTGATCATTGGATGATAGAGATGAATTTGTTTAATCTTGTTTGCATCAGTTTACCTGTATTTGGTCAATTGACTCACTTTGGCTGAGCTGTTAGTATCAGGTGACTCTAAACTCCAGCTTTATAGGGAATAGCCTAGCCAAATGTTGTCACCATTTTCCGAATTTGCAAGCTTTTCATGAGTTGGCCTAATTTTTATGACAACTATGAGCTTTTGGTTATCGATTTAGACCATCCATACTTCTTATTGTGAAATGAGAAAGGTGTACTGAGGGGCTGAGGGCAAATTTTGTGTGAAGTGCTATGTTAATGATGCGTCTGGGCAAGATAATGCAGTGATAATAGGTCTACCACGGGGTTGTCTGTTTATGGGAAATAACCTTGATCAAATAGCAAACAGCAGATCCTGTCTTCCTAATTAAATGCACTGAGCTCCTAACTTGATTTCACGAGAATTGTTTGTCTTCTCAGTGAGCTTGATTGGGTCCCTTAGTATGCTAAAGAAGTGCTATCTGACTGCTATGTATAAAAAAATATCATGAATTTTACTAATGTCATTGAGCCATCCAGTCTGGGGAAGGTTTATAGGAGAGATTTGGACTCCTGCTCCTCCAAGAGAGGATATTTAAACATATATTCCTAGTTACAAATTCAGAAAAAGGGAATTTTTTTTTTTTGTAACAATGGAATTTTCTTTTTGTTCGCTACTACAGATCTCAATAATGATCAACTTTAGCTTTTAATAAAGCACATATTCCTGGACATCGTTATGAGATGTTTACTTTATTGTCTCTCTTGTATTCTGAATGCAGTTCTGTAACATTCTATCAATGCTCCTCGCCATGCCTGGAGAATATCCTTTTATTTTTTATTTTTTATGGATGGATATGATCCATTTCACCCTTCTTAATATATCTGAAGAATGCCTTCTACTCTGATCGCATGCAGGGAATAAGCTAAACAAGCTTTACTTTTACATTTCTTGCCACAAGTAATTTTTAGATACATAGTGTTTTCACTTGGCTCGAATATCAATCATATGATGGATGGCTACTGTTTGAATGAGCAAACTGTTCCCTTCTTTAGCACTTTGGTACCTTTGACTGACTGCGTATTTTATTCAATTGATCCTCCTGATATGTTGGAATATTAGTTGCATTATATCCTTTTGCTGCCTCAACTTTATGGATCCATTAATGGCTTAGTAAATGATGCCACCTTTAGTAATTTTCTCAGAGGTGGTGCAAAGAATAGATATAATTGGCCAGCATATGCATTCTTCTGTTCAAGTGGCTAACATTGTGATGTGACTAACAGGGTGGGTGGGTGTACTAACAGTTGGGTGTGTGGACTGACCCAAAAGAAAAAAAAAAAAAGAATTCTTCTGTTCACTGGTTCATGCTACACACAATGTTACCGTGCAATTGTTATAATGTTGATGTCACTTTTTTTTTCCTCGCTTGGTATGTTGATGGTGCTTTTGTTTATGTGAACTGGTTCTTCGAATGATGTTTCAGGAACATGCAGGACGTCTTTCCATCCTATATGTGCAAGGGAGGCGAAACTTAGAATGGAGATTTGGGGCAAATCTGGATGCAATAATGTGAACTCATCCTTTCTCACATTGAAGGGCTTCGTCTTTTTGAATTTGTCCATTCATTGTTTCAAGGAGCATGGAATCTGATGTGGCTTCTTTCAACACATCTACAGGTTGAACTGCGGGCTTTCTGCTCCAAGCACTCGGGCTCTCAAGATACCAGCAGTGCCCAACATTCAGAAAACCTCATGTCTGCTACTGCTGGCGGTGATGCTTCAGGAACCAAGCTTTTGCCTATGACTGTACCTGTGAACAGGCCAATCAAGCTAAAGCTTAGCCGGAGGAATGGAGACAAAAGCATGGTTAATGATAAAATCACAGATGGCAGGTGTGATGAAGGGAGGAAAACTGAGGGACAGGTGGAACAGAGCACAGTTCCTCGTAGACCTGAATGTGGTGATGCACAACTAATCCCTGACAAGGAGACACCTATAGTCATTGAGAACGACAGCATTGGAGATGCCAATCCATTCAATTCCCTTAATCCTGTTCTGATTCTGAATGAGGTACCTGTGAGATGATATATGCTTGTTTCTCAATAAGAATTGCCAGTCTATGCAGTTCTTTATACACAAATATTACCACATTTTTTGTTCTCAAACTTTTCTTGTGTTAGCTGCGCAGTTAATTGATCAAGGAAAAGCCACTGTGAGTGATGTAGCATCAGAGTTGGGCATTTCATCGGATCTTTTATCAGTGGCGCTTGTGGTACTCTCAGATTAGTGTAACTTGGTTACATATACGTATTCTATATACCATAAAGGTTCTAGGAGTAGATATAATTTTGTGTTTTTCTTTCTTGTGGTTGCAATAACTTTTTATGCAGGATGGGCATGAAAATATATTGTTTACCTTTCTTCTTTCTCGTCACTGCAACAATTTTTTCTGCAGGATGAACGCGCCTCCTTTCCCCCCGAGCTTCAAATGAAAATGGTCAAGTGGCTGCGAGATTCTGCTCATGTGGGTACCTCAGCACAATATTTGAAATTTAGCACCGACTCTGCAATTTCATTCGGGGCTAAGGCAGCACAAACTGATGCTCCAAATGCTGTCAAGGAAGCAGGTCCTGGTGGTCCAGGCATTGCTCCTTTTGTGTCATTAGTGCCAGGGAGAAGAATGAAAAGCAGGATAAAGATTTCAAAAGAGAAGAAGCTTGTATGCTCATCTGGGAAATCATTCGGAAAGCAAAATGGTAACGGGATATTACTGATCAATGATGGTATTAGTGAAAATTCACCTGTCCTCACTGAAGTTCTGAAAAAGGATGGTACCAGTGATGAATCTCCCTCTGGTGATCGAGACTGTGTCTTTAAAGAGCCAGAGATCCCAGGAAAGGTATTGTTTTTTATTTTTATTTTTATTTTTATTTCATTGTCACTTTATAACATGCTTTACATCTTTGTATCAGAACTAGTGGGACCCTTGGCGTAGCCGAGGATGACAAGACTGAGATGCCATTGGATGTGCCTTTTGTGGATGGGACAGTAAGGCAGATGCACATTCTGCAAATGAGATGAAAACCACTTTACGGGTTCAGGCAGAAAATGCAGTTTGGATGGCATGGTGGACTGTGTAATCTGTGTTTTCTGTCCCATGCAAACAGGCTCTATATTTTGCTCATGAATAAAACATGGAAAGTTGAATAGAATCTTGGAAAAATTTCTGTAAAGGCTCTGTTCCAGATTCTTCTCATGAGGGGGTACTGTGGCCTTTGCCATTCGCTAAAATTTGGGTGCCCTTACTCCGCGGATATTTGGTGGTGTTCTTCGGCTGGCTGGGATCTTGTGGACTATGCCTAGCTCTATTGAAGACATTTTCTGTGCGTGGTTTGATGATCATGGAGGAGCTTTAGGGAAAAGGAAGTGGAGGATCCTCCTTATGGCAGTGCTTTGGGTTGTGTGGGCTGAAAGGAATAATCGATGTTTCAGGAATCTGAGTATTTCTTCGGCCGGGGTGTTCCCTAGAGTCCTAGTGCTGTTCAGGGATTGGGCGCCTTAGCTCTTCTTCCTCTCTGAGGGTTTTATGGGGTTTCTCTCTTCAGCCATGGGGCTGATCTGTTTTAGAGAATGGGCCCCGTGAGTTTCGTGGATGTTGTGTGGGGTGGGGGTGGGGGTTGGCTTCTCGTCTCTGTCTTTTTTCCCCTGTTGCTTTTTTCTTTTCCTTTTGTTGTTTGTTTTTTCTTTTCGGCTTTTAGCCGCTTAATAAAGTGCTCATCTTTCAAAAAAAAAAAAAAAAAAAGCCGTGGGGCTGTCATTTTCCTTTTTTTTTGGCTCAGCTTAATAAATTTCTCACTTTTCAAAAAAAGGAAAAAAAAAAAGAAGGGGATGCCCCTGTGCTGCCTGGGGTGCAAGCTTTTGTTTGGGTAGTTATGGCATACAAGATTCTTAAATTAGACAATTTGAAGAAGAATCAGATGGCTCAACCCAACATGTGTGTTCTGTGTGGGAATGATGAAGAGAGTATGGATCATGTGTTCGTTCATGGCTAGAGCCATTTGGAGACATTTTTTTGATCCATTCAGTGTGAGCTGGACTATTGGCCTCTCCCTTTCTGAGTTGCGTAGTGGGTGATCTTATTGTCCATTTCAGTCAGTACTTCAGAGAGGAAAATCTGTGGTGGATGATGCCTTTTGGTATCATGTGGAGGCTGTAGAAGGAGAGAGAAGAATATTCGAGACCAGAGCTGCATTGGTTGATTTGATCAAGATATGTGTTACATATATGATTCTTGCTTGGGCTCTCCATAGACTCGAGTTGGGTGTTTTCCTTTGGCTGTCATGTGGGACTCGAAAGGGGCACTCCATGGATTGGAGGGAGCATTTAAATGATGTTACTGGATGTTTTGTGTATTGCTTCCAAGGATCATTCCCTTCTCACTTTCCCGGGTTTCGTATCCTGCTTGTGTATTGTTGTGGCCAATTGCCTTGTGTTTGAGAGTGACAAGAGAAGGGTCATTTGCTATCAGTCCCTTTGATGTATCTGTATTGCTCTCCTTTTTCTTTTCATCCATGAAGTTTTATGTACCATTTAAAAAAAATCTTTTTACCATGTATTTAAATGCACTTTTTGGCCTTTATCTAATGGCAGGATCATTTGAATTACTCTTCTCATGTGGGTACTGATATTGAATATGGCAAGGCGGAGGTGCGAAGCATCATCCAAACCTTAAATTCTCATGATACAGGTAGAGCTATATTGGTTATAATAAATATATTTATGTTGAAATATTTCCCAAACAATAATGACAAGTTGGAGTTTCAGTTTCCCTCGGATCCCTATATCATGCCTGTTTTGAGTAATAGTGTGCCATCTTCTCAGGCTGTTCTAACCAATTCGCTAATGTAATTTTTTGAACAGGGGTTCCAGCCAATATAGCATACAACATACATGAGATAGAGCAACAATCACAATCTATGGTGGAAAAAGAGTTGCTCATGCGATCTGGGAATGGTCATGCTTCGATTGATGTCACTGTGCAGAATAATACTGTAGAGTCTAGTGGGGAACATCACGATCGTGTGACTTGCGATGCAGCTGATATCAAGTAAGCTCTAGAATATGGATTTTCTTACATGCTGTGTTCCTTGTTGGATAATCCTGGAAATATAAGTGCATTATGTAGCTGAGTCCTAAATCCTAAACATCTACAACATGTGAATTTCTGAAGCTTTCTGATATTTATTCAGAAGGGGAGAATCAACCTCTAGCTCGTATATTCACCCATTTATCAACAAGAAGTTGATGCAAATGCAGAAGTGTGGGGTTCTCCAGCAGAAAAACAGAAGTCCTGAGTGCGATGGTAAAGTCTATTACGTGTAGTCAATATCTTTCAGATCCTTTAAGTGTTTAAAAGTTTCTACTATTCTCCTTGGCAGGTCAGAAGGAGAAAGGTATGTTTTCTATGAAAGTGACTTGCCCTGCAAGTATTTGCTGTATTCACCCACCATGGAACTCCACCTTCACTGACCTGAAGTGTACATCGGATGCTGCAAGAAGGGAGCAGTTAGTTAAAGCCCGAACGATGGGAATCCTGGAGCTTTCTCCAGAAGACGAAGTGGAAGGAGAAATTGTTTACTTTCAGAGTAGGCTGCTGGACAATGCAGTTGCAAAAAAGCACCACTTTGGTCTAACTCCTTTCCTCTCATCCTTCTTTATAAGACATATGTGGCCCTTTATTCTGATTCAGAGAGAACTCATTTGTTCCTTTTTTTCCCTTTCTGAAAGTTGTTTCTTGTCTGCTGAAGATCTGATATATTGATAAGTTTATCTCATGTTTTCTAACCGTGTTGCATCGATTTATAGAATCAACATCATTAAAAAATCTCATGTTTTCTAAAGCATTCAAAAGTTGTTTTTTAATATGTACTACTTCATGGTTTCTATTGAATACAACCATATTCGTAAATTTCTCTGACTTCCATTCTGTGTTCCAATTTCTCCCTGCAGAATCTTTAATATCTATGGTGGTAAAAAAACTTCCTCATGAGCTGGATGCCCTCTGCAAACAACGTTGGGATGTGGTACTTGTCAGCCAGTTTCTTCGTCAAGTCAGGGAAGCCAAGAAGCAGGGAAGGAAAGAGAGAAGGCACAAAGAAGCCCAGGCTGTGCTTGCTGCTGCAGCCACCGCTGCTGCTGCTTCTTCCAGGATTTCATCTTTCAGGAAAGATGTGCATGAAGAGGTTGTTACTACTCGTCATGAAATTATATGTTGTATAGTACACAAGGTATTCCATAACTGTAATGGTGGCTGTAATGGCCACCACTGTTACCATTACAATATGGGCTGTAATGGCCACTGCCGTTACCATCACAATTGGGGCCGTAACTTTTTTTTTTTCTTTGGAAAAAACCAATTTTGCCCCATAACGGACCATTACGAGGCCATTAAGGTCAATTTTTCCGCAACACGTAACGGTTAGCACCGTTACCATTATGTAACCATTTCGGGATACCTTTGATTGTGCAGCTTTCAAACTTACATGGTATTGCTTTGTGTAGGAGCTGACCGTCCTCTTTATTTTATTAATTGCCTACAGAGTCCTCCAAAGGTTGATACTATTTCTGGGAGGGCTGGACCTTTCTCTCAATTGATACCACGGACTAAAGAAACACTTTCAAGGTTAGATGCTTCAAAGATTTCATCAGACTTATCTGAGGTTTTCCAGTTGACCTCAGACTTTCCAAAGGAACATCCTCGGTCATGTGACATCTGCAGAAGAAATGAGACAGTACTGAATCAGATCTTAGTTTGTTGCAACTGCAAGGTTCTCTGTCCATCTCTTTGTCAATGTTACTGTTGGAACTTTGACAGATAAGCTGGCTTAGAGATCTGATTGTGAACTTTTCATTACAGGTTGCTGTTCACTTGGGTTGCTATAATGGTCTTAAGGATCCTGTTGGTCCATGGTACTGTGAACTGTGTGAGGAATTATTATTGCAATCCACAAGCCCGAGAATTCATCCTATAAATACTCGAGAGAGCTCTTGTTTC
Source organism: Liriodendron chinense (assembly GCA_003013855.2). NCBI lineage: Eukaryota > Viridiplantae > Streptophyta > Magnoliopsida > Magnoliales > Magnoliaceae > Liriodendron > Liriodendron chinense. The sequence continues at coordinate 6,695,442 of ML058453.1, forward strand.
ATTACACACTGTGGTTTATGCGGTGGTGCTACTGGTGCGTTTAGAAAGTCAACTGATGGCCAGTGGGTTCATGCCTTTTGTGCTGAGGTAGCAGAAGTTATCTCTTCGTTCCTGTCCTGTCTTCAATTACCTATACTGGAATCTTCTCATGCTATATCTTTTCAATTTTTTTTTTGCTATTGTAGTGGGTGCTAGAGTCAACATTTAGAAGGGGACAGCCAAATCCTGTTGAAGGAATGGTAAGTGTGTTTTTAAACTTAACTGCTGCTTTCCTAAAAGATTCTTTTTGATGCTGCTTCCTTTGTTTACTTTTAAGATTGTTTCATATGCCATGGTTCTTGCATGTGGAACTGTTCTATTTTTAAGTTTTGACTGCTCATGCAATTCTTTTTTTAATTTCCTTTGAAAACACTACACATTCTCATTTAATATCTCCGCTATATTAAACGATTCACCTCAGGAGACCATTTCAAAGGAAAGAGACCTGCTAGTTTGCTGCATTTGTCGTCGCAAACTCGGTGTCTGCATAAAGGTTTGGCTTACTTAATCATTTGTTTTCTTCTTTAAAATTCTGTAGGTTTGACTTCAAAAATGAGAGGAAGACTTTATGCTGTTTGCTTTGCTTCACCCTACCTTCCACTGTACTGCAGTGTAATCATGACGGCTGTCAAACTGCATTTCATCCTAATTGTGCTAAACGTGCTGGCCTGCATATGAATGTAAAGACTGCTGGAGGCAAGTTTTTTCAGCACAAGGCTTATTGTGAAACGCATAGCTTGGATCAGAAAAAGAAGGTCATATCAATTGCTTTAAGAACGAATATCTTATGATGCATTGTCTTACATAGGATAAAAGTCTTATGTCACGATGCAGAAGTTCATCTCCCATGCCTCATCTTGGTCTTTATCAATTTCTACAGGCTGAGAGTCTGCAACATGGACCTGATGAGGTCCGCCGCATTAAGCAAATCCGGGTCAGTGAGAATGTATTATAATCCAGATCTTGTCTGCTTTCTCATTCATATATGGTCTGTATTTTAGATTTTTGAATTTCCCCTTTTGAAGAATTGCAAGTATATTTTTATGAATTTTTTGCTTTCTCAGTTATGGGCCTGGATTTGAAGCTATCCTACATTGAGCTTGCAGCAACTTGTTTAACATAACATCCTTTCTCAATTATGAGAAGATGGGTGATTTCAGGACTGGGGACTGAAACATAACATCTTTTCCATGGGGCAATACCAAAGCATAGCCTCTCTATACGTTTCTGCTGTTTTTATCAAATAAAAAAATTTGATTATTCTATTGTTAGTATGTTTTCCCGCTATCCAAAGCACAGATCACTTTCTTTCTTCCTTTCTTCTGGGTGATGAAGTTGGTGGATTAATGTGACTTGTCTCTTCTCTTCAGTTAGTGGGGATGAGGGGTCGAAAATCTGAGAAAAATTCAACCACAAGAACATGTTTGATGGAAGGTCACGCTGGAGTATTAGGTGTGTGCTCATCAAGGTGTCCCGTATCGGTTTCGGTGGGCGTAACGGTGCCCACCGTTTCCGATATGGATACGGGCCGTATCGGCCGATACGCCTCCCGTGACGGTCCACTTTTTTTTTTTTTGCCAAAAAATTTTAAAAAAATATGAATTAAATCCAGAAAATTCCAAACATCCCAAATATGCATTCATTTATAATTTTGAACATGTTTATGGTGGTGAAGCTGTCTACTCTTTGGTGAAAAAGCTGTATCGGGCTGTCTGGTGAATTTATGAAGCTAATAACCTGGAATTAACTGCAGAACTTATAAATTCAAATTTCTAACTATCTAATACCAATAATATGTATATTAGAATAAATGTAACATCAAAGTATTTCAATTTTCACATGTACTATTATTTTTTTATAATTTACTTTATATTATTTACAATTTATTTACATACCTGAGGAGTGAGGACTGAGGAGTGAGGACTTGCAAAAAATAATGTATTAAGACTTCTCTTATCTTGAATCTATGACCGACTCTTGTCCTGCCAATTGAACATTCTAAAGTAGAAAAAAAATTAGTAATACCTGATATACTCCCCTGCAAGCATGTTGATTAAAGATTACTTGACTGGTTGTCACTTGTCAGGGGAGTTATTTTAAACACAAGTTCAACAATGTAAAGTGTGTGTTTTTTTGGTGAATGTATGACCATCTGGGTAATGGAAAAGACTCACCAAACCGGAACTCACCACCAAAATGAAAACTTGCTTTGTTGTGGTTGCTCAACCTCCACGTCGTCGTCGTCATCATCATCGAGTTGTTGCGGTCTTGTTGTTGCATATCCATAATATTCAGTGCCAGAGGGAAAGACTAGGTCAAGGAAACCTGATGATGACTGATCCTGACTAGGCAAAGATTCTGACTGAGTGAGGATATCTATTAGTGCCCGTCGAATAGCCGTGCCCATACTGGTACTCGTATTCAGGGCCAGGCTGTTGAGATTGAGATGAATAACTTGGATTTGGTTCATATGGTAGATGTGGAACAGTGTCAGGAGGACTACTCCAACATGAAAGTGGCGGAACAGGTTCCCTATAATCCCATTGGCTGTAAGAATACCCATAATTCCTCGGATCATAGCCATACGCATGCTGATGTTCCAGATCTGTCGGTGTAGATTGCGGTGCAGGTGCAGGACCTGCAGGTGCACTACTGGAGCCAGGCTCTTGCTGGCTGTATCGTGACTCAGTACACTCATAAGTTTGACCTCCTCGGCCCCGCTTGCTTCGTCGAAGTTCATTAGCCTCGCTATCCGTAGACGGCTGTATGGTATCAGTAGCCCCGGTGGGTTGAGCAATGCTAGAAGTAGGACCAGCATTAGGTGCATCATCATCATCATCATCATCATCTGTTTCAGTATCGCTAGAGCTCGCACTCTTCTGCTGAGTTTGCATGAAATTCGCCCCCCTTTCTGGGTCCAACACAAATGCACGACTCTCTTGCTGTGCCTTGCGTATTTCTGGGTCTTTAACTTCTATTTCTTCACTATCATCTTCTATTTCTTTTTCCCTTACTTCCAACCAAGGTAGAAGTGGGTTATCCTCATCATAAATATTGTCCAAGTTTATTGGACAATAATCCACATCACCAGCATTATTGGTGGTAGGCCTCCTTGAATGGATGCGCATTCTTAGCCTCATGTTGTAATGCATAAAGACAAGTCTATCTAACGTCCTAGTCTGAATTCTATTTCTATTCTTCGTATGAATAAGTGCAAAACAACTCCAATTTCTTTCGCAACTAGAGGAAGACGTTGTTTGGCTCAAAATCCTTACTGCAATTTTTTGGAGAGCCGGTGTGTCCTCTTCGAAATTTATCCACCAGTCGGCGGGGTGCAACTTAAGTACTGCATGTTGTGCAAGAGTATCTCCAAAGCTACCCTGGCGAGTTCCAAATATACCCAATTCATTCAAAGCCTTTATTTGTACATCTAAGTCAGGCTCTAATCTCTTTATCACGTTCTTTAATCCAATACGAATCTCATCATCCATAACAAATGATTGGGCATATCTATACTTAGGATTAGGTAATAACCTGCTACATGAATATCGTGGTGGAGCTGCTTTGTCCATCTTTTTCCGATCAAATTCCAGTAAGATTGCCAGCTTGAACAATCACGTTGAATTGCCAACTTCGCTTTATCCATGGCGTCGTAGAGGAAGCCCATCGTAGGTGCTTCATCGGTTTCAACAAGACGAAGTACCCTCATCAGTGGTTCCATCACTTTTAAAATTTTCTTAACCCTCTTCCAATATTTGTTGTCTCTTATGGTGTTTACAACATCAACTGGCGTCCCTGATGTCTTCTTCCCATATTTTGTGTTGAGCCATTGTTGGGAAGCAAACATTTCACTCAACTCTCCCCTATGCTGATACAAACTCTCTAAAGCTATAAAGTTTGTTGCAAATCTAGTCGCCGCTGGCCTAAGCAACTCTCGTCCCTTCGTGAACTTCCTCATTATTGCAACTAGGTGATTATGGTTGTAAATAAATGTTGTCACTTCTTTTGCTTTTTCAACCATTTCTTTGACATTCTTTCTTTTTCCAATATCTTCCAATATAAGATCAATACAATGTGCAGCACATGGTGACCAAAATATATGTGTTCTCTTTAGCATCAACAAATTTCCTGCAGACTTATATGTTGCTTCATTATCTGTCACAATCTGCACCACATTCTCCTCCCCAATCTCATCCACTACTTTATCCATCAAGCTAAAAATATATTTAGCATTTTTTATTTCATCCGAGGCATCAATTGACTTGTGGTATACTGTTCCCAAGTGGCAATACACCATGAAGTTGATCATGCTGCGTCTTGTTGGGCCAGTCCAACCATCACACATGATCGTGCATCCTCTGGCCTGCCATATGGGTTTAAAGGTATTTACGTATGCCTTTGTATCTGCATACTCTGCGTCTGTCCATTTTCCCCTAATCTCCTTGGCTGTGGGAGCTTTAATTCATTCACCTGCTTCTGCTGCTGCATCAATTACCACCTGCCAATATGGAGAGTTTGCCGCATTAGGGGGTATGTTGGCATGTATAAATAACTTTGCTGCTGCCCTACCCAGTTTCTCAACAGAAGTTCTACTCCACATTTGTTTTATCTTCTTTTGTTTACTAAATTCTTTCCTAAAGAGGATCGGATCAACAGAGGGTCTCCTAGGCACATCTTCTTCTTCCACATCTACATCTATAGGATGATGAGCTACATGTGAAGATGTGCCCCGCCGGCTGTTAAACATACGCCTTAATCCACCAAACATACCCCCTCCAACCCCAGCTGTACTTCCCGTTGGGGCTGCAGTTGTACTCCCCTGGCCACTCCCACTCGCACTCGCACTTGAACCAAACGTGCGTCGACGTTCTTCCTCTTCACGAGCATAGCGCACGCTTTCTCTCCTAGCTATAGTCATTTCTCGATCACAATCTTCCCTAGAATCAATGATGTCTTCGCCACGAACGCCCATATATTCTGGACCAAACACCTCTTGTCGGGCTGTATCAAGGATATCATCTTTCTTTTTCTGCACAGCAGCTCGTTTTCCCTTTGACTCATCTAAATTGGCTTGCATCAGTATCATTATCTCTTTGGGAACTTTGGTGCATCCTGCAACTTGACCCTTTCGATTTGCCAAATGTTGTTTAAGTCGCGTAATTCCACCATTTATTACTCTATCACAATAGTTGCATTTTATTTGGTGCCTTCCACCACCTACCCTCTGACAATGTTCCCATCCAACATCCTCATTTGCAGTTCCACTTCCACTTCTAGTTCCAGACATTTTTTAATTAGAGATGGCTTATGTGATGTGGCTATGTCACTTAGATACTAAGTCTAAGAGTGAAATACTTAGATCTTAAAACTTATAAATGTAATTGTAAATCTTAAATACAGATAATGAAATCAAGTACTAACTACTAAATTCAAATACTAAACCCTATGGGCTACAGCCTACAAAGTACAACTGCGAAGCTCCAAAAGGACCAAAACGGCAAAACCTGTCGAAAAAATAAAAATATAAACATACATTAGTCATTACTCATTAATCTGTAAATATGATTCTCCATGTTTTTGAAAAAAAATGATTTTCTCTAATTTTTAAAATTATTCCGAAATTAAAAAAATACAAAAAAAATAATAAACCATATACATAATCTGTAAAATGCACATGATTATGTTCTATTATAAGTAACGCATGTTATCCAACCTTTAAACCAGAATTTTTTTTTTGAAAAAGATGATTTTCCCTAATTTTTAAAATTATTCCGAAATTAAAAAAATACCAAAAAAATAACAAAACATGTGCATAATCTGTAAAATGCACATGATAACATTCTATTATAAGTAACACATATTATCCAACCTTTAAACCAAAATTTTTTTTGATAAAAATGATTTTCCCTAATTTTTAAAATTATTCCCAAATTAAAAAAATACAAAAAAATAGCAAATTATGTGCATAATCTGTAAAATGCTCATGATTGTGTTCTACTATAAGTAATACATGTTATCCAACCTTTAAACCAGAAATTTTTTTTGATAAAAATGATTTTCCCTAATTTTTAAAATTATTCCGAAATTAAAAAAATACAAAAAAATAGCAAATTATGTGCATAATCTGTAAAATGCTCATGATTGTGTTCTACTATAAGTAACACATGTTATCCAACCTTTAAACCAGAATTTTTTTTGAAAAAAATGATTTTCCCTAATTTTTAAAATTATTCCGAAATTAAAAAAATACAAAAAAAATAGCAAACCATGTGCATAATCTGTAAAATGCACATGATTATGTTCTATTATAAGTAACACATGTAATCCAACCTTTAAATCAGAATTTTTTTTTGAAAATATTAATTTTCCCTAAATTTTAAAATTATTCCGAAATTAAAAAATACAAAAAAAATAACAAACCATGTGCATAATCTGTAAAATGCACATGCTTATATTCTATTATAAGTAACACATATTATCCAACCTTTAAACCAGAATTTTTTTTTGAAAAAGATGATTTTCCCTAATTTTTAAAATTATTCCGAAATTAAAAAAATACCAAAAAAATAACAAAACATGTGCATAATCTGTAAAATGCACATGATAACATTCTATTATAAGTAACACATATTATCCAACCTTTAAACCAAATTTTTTTTGATAAAAATGATTTTCCCTAATTTTTAAAATTATTCCCAAATTAAAAAAATACAAAAAAATAGCAAATTATGTGCATAATCTGTAAAATGCTCATGATTGTGTTCTACTATAAGTAATACATGTTATCCAACCTTTAAACCAGAAATTTTTTTTTGATAAAAATGATTTTCCCTAATTTTTAAAATTATTCCGAAATTAAAAAAATACAAAAAAATAGCAAATTATGTGCATAATATGTAAAATGCTCATGATTGTGTTCTACTATAAGTAACACATGTTATCCAACCTTTAAACCAGAATTTTTTTTGAAAAAAATGATTTTCCCTAATTTTTAAAATTATTCCGAAATTAAAAAAATACAAAAAAAATAGCAAACCATGTGCATAATCTGTAAAATGCACATGATTATGTTCTATTATAAGTAACACATGTAATCCAACCTTTAAATCAGAATTTTTTTTTGAAAATATTAATTTTCCCTAAATTTTAAAATTATTTCGAAATTAAAAAAATACCAAAAAAATAACAAACCATGTGCATAATCTGTAAAATGCACATGCTTATATTCTATTATAAGTAACACATATTATCTAACCTTTAAACCAGAATTTTTTTTTGAAAAAAATGATTTTCCCTAATTTTTAAATTTGTTCCGAAATTAAAAAAAATACAAAAAAAATAGCAAATCATGTGCATAATCTGTAAAATGCACATGATTGTGTCCTACTATAAGTAACACATGTTATCCAACCATTAAACCAGAAAAAAAAAGATTTTTACTAATTTTTAATATTAATCCGAAAATAGACGGAAATTAAAAAAATATAAAAAATATAAAAATCAGTTGCATAATCTTGAAATACACATTTTAACATTTTACAATGGCTACAACATCATATCAAGGTGGAAAAAAAGTGATTAGAGGAAGAAAAATGTATAAATACCTATTTTCGGATTTCTTCGAAAAATGGCCCACGGAGCTTCGATTCATCCAAATCGTAGAAATTGGTCGTTTTAATTCTCCAAAATAGACTAATTGTGGTCGTTTTTAGCAAAAGAACAGATTAGAAAAGAAATGGGGGAAGAAAAGTGGGAACAAATCACAAAATAGCAAGTATTTATAAAAAAAAAAAAAGTTACCGTTTTTTGACCGTTACGGGGGCCGTAACGGTCCGTTACTGGCCAAATATTCGGGGTCCCCGTTTTGGACCCCGTATCGCGTAACGGTCCCGGCCGTTTCCGGTACGTATCGGCCAGGTACGGCCGATAAGTAACCAGGTACGGCACACCTTGGTGCTCATAGATAAGGTTAGGGAAAAGAATCGGCTAGTCATACATAAAAAAACATTGAGGGTGACACAATTTCGTATTAAATTCCAACTAGTGTGAAGTAATAATACTATTACCCGCTTAGGGTAGCAAAAGATTGAGTGATAATAGCAGTTGAAAGGATAAAAAAGCACAACAGCAAGTCATCTAGCGGTCCAATCTTTTAGCAATTAAGCTTTCCTTAGTCGACTGGAGTTGCACAATAGAATAGTTCAAAGGAACCTCAATTTGACATCCTTTGGGAGCCTCCTTCGGGATGTTGGATATTTTTGATGAATGGAATGATTCTTATTGGCCAAATGGCAAGCAAAAGAAGCAAAACGGCATATACAAGGAACTGTTGGGCTACTGCCCTGAACAGAATATGGCTGGCAGTCCTGGAAAACAATAGATCACCTACGCTGCAGCTAGCAGGGACTCATGAATCGGAAAGTTACAAATCCACCCCCATCTGAGATCTGGAAAGGTTCCCTAATGGAATCTTCCTTTGCCAACGAGTCAGCCTGCTCATTCGCCGAGTGGTTGACATGAGCAAATCCCACCCTCAGATTGGTGCAAGCATCTGTTGCTTCGTTGAGAATATTTGCTAGACTCCAATGCAATCGGTTGGAGTTGATTCAATTGATGATATTCATGGAGACTCCTTTGATGATGATAATTGGGTTAAGATTGCGTTCCACAGCCGTTCTAAAACCCCTTGAGAAGTGCACGTGGAATCTTCAAATCCTGTCAGGCCAGAAATTCGAAGCGAAATTTTGATGGCAGCTCTTTGGGAAATCCGAGGTCTTCCGGATAGGGGGTGTTTTAAAGGATGATGTGAGAGAATCAACTTCATCTTTTAGGAGTCGGTGGGCATCGATAACTCAAACCTGGAGCTTTTGCCCATTAAAGTAAGGCATGTATTTTTGCAAGCCATGTAGGTGGCATCCTAATTGTGTAAGCCGATAAGGGGACTCTTGGAGGCCGCATGGGCTTTAGGGAATTGCACCCCTGCGGAAGGTATCTTTTATCTTAAGTGCCTTGAAGCTTTGATTCACGCAGTGAATGTTAGTTCTTTACAGGTGCCTATAGAAGCTAATTGTATTGCGGATTCTCTCGCAGAGGAAGGAGTCCATAGATCTTTTTTCTGTATAGGGACTCTTATCCATTGTCTTGATGGATTCTGGTGGCACCATTGGTTTGTGTCTTAATATATTTTAGCAACTATCAAAAAAAGAATAAAAGAAAGAAAGAAAGTAGCAGCTGGAAATACCAAACAAAGAGGTGTAGGACCTCTAGGTGTCAGGTGTTGTTACCCAGATGCTGATGACAATGTCTACATATAGGTTTGTCAGAAATGTAAGAGCTTGTATTCCGCTACATTCAAATTGTCCTGTTGATTATTTGATAATGGCTACAAGGTCCATTCTAAAGCCATATCAGCACTATCAACTACGATAAGAACATTTATAGGTAGAAGATTTAGTGTTTAGGTTGATTTTGTGTGAATGGTGGTTGGGCCATCTATGCTGCTTTACCAAACATTTGATTGACTTGGACTTGGCCCAGCTGTGTGTCCAAGAGTCCAGGTTGGGTTTCTGCTTAGGGTTGTAAATGGTCGGGCAGGTTTAAGCCAAAATCAGACCCGCCCATTTACTAAATGGGTTTGGGTCCAAATTTTAGGCCCCCAGACCCTTTTACTAAATGAGCGGGTCTGGGTCGGGTCTGAGTCAACTTGATCAGACACATTTATAAATGGGTCTAGGTCTGGTAGAAGGAGATCCACCTAGAACCATTTATAAATGGGCCGGGTCTAACAGGTCTGGCTAAGGGATATCTAGACCTTGGACCAGAGCCACATATAAACGGGTGTAATGGGTCTGGTCAGGGCTAACGGGTTTGGGTAACCTTGATTCTATATCAAAATTAATAAATGCCAATTAATAATAAAAATGCCAACTAATAATAAAAAATAAATTTAGCAACTTCTCATAATAACAAAAAATGCAAATAATGGCGCAAGTAAAGATCGGAATGATAGAGATGGTTATCTTTACGTGGTCAGTTGCTCCACTTTAGCCATGGTGCATAGTCTCCATGAACTCTCCTTCATGCGGGTTACATTTTGAATTTTATTGCAAGCCTTGTCCAAGAACCTGAAATTATCTCAAATATCATTAAAAGGAAGATATTTATAAAAGTTGAAATATTAAGAAATAAAATCAATAATTTGAAAAATTAAAAACGGGTCGGTATTCTTAGTCGGACACGGGGTGGATTTTGTTTTCGCATGTTACTTGTCAAGGTATGTAAGTGTTTTTACCGGGTTTAAAAACAGGTCTGGATGGGTCCCTTGCAACATAGACCAGACCTGTAGGGATTAGTCCGGGGTTTGCATTCACCCGTAGGGATTAGTGCCATCCCCTAAGGGAGGTGTGGGGATACCCTACGTCATAAAAAAAAGAAGAAAAAAGACCAGACCCGCCCATTTACTAAATGGCCAGGGTCGGGTTGTGCCTAATATAAAGGAAACTAGATCCAGACCCGTTTGGCAACTGGGTCTGTTATTGGACCTGAACCCGTACCATTTAACAAATGGGTCGGTTCTGGGTAACCCATCGGGTCTGCTGACCCATTTACAGCCCTATTAAATTCTGCTTTTATTAAGCTCCTATTTAGGTAAAATAACATGCCAATGATTTCAGCAGCATTCTCTGAGAGTAGGCTATTCCCGTTTGTAAGATTCTTGAGGACAGCTATTTTTGTTGACAGTATCTTCAGCATATTAGTTCAGTCAAGCACTCGTGATTTGGTGCTTATAGAAGGTCCCTATGGGCATGGTGTAACTTAGGGCTTCTGATTACTGTATCTTGATTGATCTATCTGAGCTTTGTGCTTGTGGCCAAGTATATTAATAGAGATTCGAAGGGAAGAATTCTTGATAGCTGCTGTCTTCGATGGGATTCCAGTCAATAAAATGGGGGACCATTTTCTGGTTCTAACTCAAAATGCAGGGCTAAATTCATTTCTTTCTCCATATATGTTAACATGAATGTCTGAAGTAGTTGACAGCTGGAACTTCGAATCCCACTGTATGCAGAACCTTTCTTTTCAAGTGCTGTGTTTATTAAATTACTTATTTATCACCTGTCAGCATCTGTTGATAAATGTTCCAGAATTCAGCTATGCCAGTTCAAGTTACCATAGAAAGAAAAGAATCCAGATATGCTAGAGACCCTTTGCTTAGCTTCAATTGTAATCTGAGAAAAGAAAAGAATCCAGATATGCTAGAGACCCTTTGCTTAGCTTCAGTTTTAATCTGAGAAAAGCACGGGGTGTGGCAGGATGTCTATCAGCAACTAAGATTAAAAAAGAAAAAGAAAAGACGTATACTTTATGATATAGCTCCCTCCCCTATTGGTCCTTGATGATGGAGTAGAAGTTGGGTGGGATGTAAACTGGGAATGGCTGCTGCGTCATTGGGGCTATGCTAAATTTAGGCAAACAGTCCACTTCTTTGTTGGCTTCCTTGGCTTGGTTATCTACTATTTTGAGAAGCAAATTTTGAGTGTGTTTGATTTTTTGAAATTCATAATCAGTAGATTTTGGAGTTCTAGAACATACTTTTTGCAATTTTTTTGGAGACAAAAACATCAAAATCAGTGACCATCTGGTTAATTCCCTTTTGTAGGTTGAATTAGAGAAGGTGCGTCTTCTTTGTGAACGGATTATCAAAAGAGAGAAGCTGAAGGTAAATCATGTTACTTATTAGTGCAAATTGTGATCTTGTATCTAATGCATTTATCTGCTATTCTGCTTATGAGTGTTAATGGCTAAATTTTTTTATTGAAATGTGTTGTCGTGAGTGCGCTTTTTTTTTCTTCTTCTTGTAAAGTTGATTTTATTAGAAAGGTGCTGAGGTGGTGTACAAAACATTTTTTTTTTGAAAGGTAGCACTACCAGGGATTGAACCTTGAATCACTCACACACACTACACTCAAGCAAAAAGAAGATCACAATCCTTCAAAATAGCAATACAAGAGGCCCATTCGGCCACATTGGATTTGCTCTTCAAATAGCATAAGAGACGACATTGCTAATATTGTTAAAACATCTCCCAATTCCTTTCCTATTCCATAAAACAGCCATCCACGCCAATCTCCACTCAGCCCGAGCTTGCTTCCTGAGGTTCATGCCATGCCACAAACAAACTCGTGATTGACTTAGGCATCACCCACTACACATTAAACGAGGTGAGAAGGCAGGCCCAAATCCCATGCATGAAAGGGCAGTGAATGAACAAATGGTCTATTGATTCAGCATCTCGCATGCACAATGCGCATTTATTGGGAATAACCATTCCTCTTTTATGAAGATTATCGATGGTCAAGACCCTCTTCCTACGTACTAACCACGCGAAGGCCACCACTTTTGAAGGAGCTCCTTATTGCCATAACATTGCTGTCGGGACTCAGACGTCCACCAATGGATGGTGAAGCAGCTTGTAGAAGGAATGAACTAAGAATCGGCCTGAACTATCCTTGCGCCACACCATGCTGTCTCGCTCCCCAATCAAAGGTGTGAATTGTGATAAGATGAATTCTCTCAAGGAGCATAACTAGGTTTTGTTTCTTGATTGGACAGGTTCCGGTGACAAGGAGGCGATCGCACCACCGAGTTTCTACTAACTGACCAACAATTAGCAGCAGAAATCTTGCTATTCGCTACAGCCAGTGCCAATCTCAGGAATATATGTTGGAGGGGAATTTCAGCCGCCCATGCTCCTTCCAAAATCGGATAACTTCTCAATTTCTAACCAAGAAGCCGATCCCCACCTTAAATTTAGCTTTCACACTAGACACACCTCTCCACAATCTTGATGCTCTATATAGGGAAGAGCACCTAGTTCACTAACACCCTTCCTCACATCCCCCCCCACCCCACATGCTCGCGCGCGCGTGCGCACACACATCTTGATAACTTCTTTTTGAACCTTCCACCACTTTGTCCCATAAGTTCTTGGGTGTCTTGCCAATACAAAGAGGAAGCCCCAAATAGGTGGATGGAAAGACCCCGCCTGCATCCGAACACTCAAGCTAACTGCTCCATCTCCTGTATCCTAATCCCCAACATTTCACTCTTAGCAATATTAATCCTCAACCTTGACACCGCTTCGACACGTGATCACCATTCGTAACTTGTCCACTACGTCCGGATCCACATTGCAAAATGTAATAGTGTTGTCAGTGAACTATAAGTGAGAAATCAGAGGATTGTTTCTTTCAACCTTGAAACTGCAAAGGAGGCCCAGCTCCCACCCCTTTGTAACATTATGCCCAAACCTTCTGCCACCACCACGAAAGAAACCGAGATGGGGTCCCCTTGTCTGCACGCCTCTCGAGCTTTTGAAGTTGCGAGATAGCTCTCTTAGTTACTGTTCCAAGGAGCAAAGTTGTGAGCCTGCGAGGTGCAAAAGCTATGCATGCATGTAAAGATAGTTGCCGGTCAAGTAACCCTGCACTTGATCCTAGAGCCCTAGCCTTAGTTAGGTGTCCAAGAAAGTTCTCATCTAGAGTACTTGTTAGATACTGATTAGCCATGCAAACCCCTGAGTTCCAATGGAGTATTAGTTTTATTCAATGTTCGACGTCCCTTTCCAAAGTGTTTGTCAGGGTAGAGCTGTCCTGAGTGTGCACCTCTCTATACTAGTAATCCTTCTTTCTTCATCGCTAATACTAGTAATCCTTCTTTCTTCATCGCTAATCCCTGCAATGCCATCCGCAAGAGCTGAGCGGAGATTTAGGTTTAGGTCCTCATTCCAACCCCAACACACGATCCGTTCCATTTTGGTATCAGAGAGCTCTAAGGCTTAGTCTCTAAGCCCTTACAACTCTCTCTAAAGCAAAACTCCTATCCAAATTAAAATAAACCTTAAATTGAACTCTGAATAAAAAGAAGGTCCACCTCTGAAACTTGCTGCCCAAGTTTTTCCATGTGCTATTTGACCCTTACCCTAGCGACTAATGTCCAACTGTACACATGTATATTTGCTAGAGGAGCCTTATTCAATTGAAGGGTGTTGGCATCTTTGAAACTGGTTGCACAGCTCTGTCCTCTCTACTGCTATTGCTGTGCCTGTTTGGCCATCTTGTTGGATCTGTTTTGGGTCACACCGGTTATCGGAATCTTACCTGATTCACTCTTTGCCCGCGTCTTCGCTTGGACTTAGGGTTAGTACTGGATGCATGACTTGGACATTGGTGATGTTGGTAAGGAATCACCCGTGGATATGAGAAAGGGTTTGAAGGCATGCCTCCACCCTTGTGGTTACTTGCACATGTTTCTGGTTTATTGCATATGCTCAGCAGATTAACAGCTACTGTCTCGGGGAGAAAAAGATATGATTAATTAAGAGGTGCGTGGTCAACTAAGGAACCACTGCCCAACAGATGGTGAGGAACCTTGGAGGTCAATATTATTGCTGACAGTTGAGCCTTAATTTCTTTGTTAGAGTTTCCTTGTCTTCCTGCCAGTTATCTTGATAAGATGTAGATTGGTCTTGTCTTTGGGTTAGCTCATCATCATGACTATCTTGATGGAAACTGTTCCTTTTTTCTTTCTTTTCTTTTTTATTTTTATTTTATTTTTTTATTTTTTAATTATCTTTTCAGTAAAATTGTCATTATTGAGAAATAAATGAACTATGGTTGGCTGTAGTATTCATGCAGGCCATGGGTCCATTTTCTGTACTCTATCAAATATAAATATGTTAGTAGCACTGACAAGACCAGGTGTATTTTTTCCTATTCTGGCAAGACCAAATAGTTCTTCCTGCCCGTGAAAAATCCATGCTGGCTCTAAATTGGTGACGAATCCCAAGCTCTTAACAAATGAGATGTCTGCTGCTCATATTTTCCTTTTTTTTTTTTTTTCTTGAACTCGCTGCTCTTATTTTCCAGTTTATGTTAACTGATTGATCGAGACCTTCTGAATTCTCATGGCTGAACTTGGTGTACCAATTTGGTTTCAATTTTTCTAAATTCTGTCATTTTGATGCATATGAGTTCTTATGATACATGCCTTACCGAGGTTCTGTGTGTTTACAGAGGGAATTGGTTCTTTGTTCGCATGATGTACTTGCTTCAAAAAGAGACAATGTTGCTTTCTCAGTGCTCGTTCGGAGTTCCTTCTTTCCACCAGATCTTAGCTCAGACTCTGTCACTACCTCTCTAAAAGGGCATGCTGATGATAACAAATCCTGCAGTGATGCAATGCAAAGATCGGATGACATCACAGTGGACAGCACGGTTTCCGGTACTAGCCAAGTAACATTTCCTGTGCATTTGGACATTGATCGGAGGACTGATGACAGCCTTACATCCCGACTCTCTACATGCAAGCCAATGGATAAGTTGCCATTTTCAGGAAAGCAACTTCCCCATAGACCTGCATCCATTGTGGCCCGGGACTCATCAGATGATGGGGAAAAGAGGATGAAGTCCAGAAAGGTAAATTGTGTTTTGCTTTGATAATTAACTCTTAAATGTTTATTTTATAATATTCTATTTTAAGGGGCAATGAGTTGATTCTTGTCTGATTGCTTTGGTCAGCACACTGCGACTTTTCAGAAAGAGCTGATAATGACATCTGATCAAGCATCGATGCGGAATCTGCGGTTGCCTAAAGGATATGTTTATATTCCTGTTGGCAGCCTTCCAAAGGAGAAGCCAGTCAGCCATGCTACAGTGACTCCGGAACTGCTAGATCCTGATGGTTAAAAATGGGAAACTGTGGTGGTTTCTTTCATTACTCATGTGGGGCCCACCATTCCCGGATGTGCTTCTGGTGGGAGATTGATGCATGTTTCATCGAGTGTGAAAGTCCAAGAGGAGAATGAAGAAGTGGAGAAAGGGACGGGCATGGGTCCACACTGTAGAGATGCTGTCGCAATTCAGATTTTTTTGGCGTCAGCTTTGCATATGCATTCTGAAAGCAATTGTACAATGGCCGGGTGCTAGATTTGTGCTAGTTCCATATAAATGTGGGAGGTTCGGATGCTTAATTTGCTTGTATTCTTCTTGGAAGAAGTAACATGGAAGCTTCCTTTGGCCCTGTACCTGTGTATATGGGGAATTAGAAGGTATCCTTAGGTGCAGGTTCTGTAAAATTATTGTTGTACATTTTTACCATCGTGGTACTCTAGTAAATGCCGGCAATAGCAAGCATCCGTCGGCAGTAATTGCTGGCAGCAGCAACATGCATTCGATGGTTTGCGGTACTTTGTTGACTGAGTTTAACTAACAGCACAATTGTCGTTGACAAGTGAAGCATTTTGGTTCATGGACCTATTTATGTTTTACAGTACTAACTACTGTGTACAGGGACCGCTCTGTATCCGAGTTTTATGGGATATGGGATCCTCTTTTCTGATTGTTCTTCATGCGTGAAGCTTGAGCTGCACCACTCATTGGCGCTGGCAGGATGATTGGTGAACTGGCTTTTGTTGCTCATGGCATTGAGAGAGCTGTTGACTGGTTGGGTATTACTGCTTCGGGTTGTGCGACTACAAAACATGTCAAGTGAACTTCTGCTGTTGAAGAGTAGGTTGGTGTTTTCCTCCAACGTGAAACCTTCGCAATGCCTCTATTGTATTTTAACCGTTCTGCAGGTGATCTCTCTTTCCCCCTACTTTTTTGTTTTCTTCTTCTTCCTTGTTCTCGGCCATCATGCTTTTAACATCTTTATGGTAATAGGGATGGAAGATATTCTCTACTCTTCGGCAACGTTCCATGGGTATCGAAGGGGCATCCAGGTGTGACGGTGTTGAAACTTTTTATTGGGGATTCTCATCCCAAGTCTTGATGTAAACCTTTTTTTTTGTGCAGAAAAAAAAAAAAAAAAAAAAAAAAAAAAACTTTGATACCATATTTTGGAGGTGAAGAATTAAATGGCTCGTTTATAGGGCTGGGATTGTAGACACAATCTTAAGCGTGAAAAAGTAAAAAACAGTCAGGGCAGAGACACCATTGATACTTTCCCAGGGCCCACAAAGTTTGTGATCAGGTTGATATTTGGGTTTGCCCGTCATCTTGACTACACAGCCTTATGAGTTGGATGGCATGTAAACATCACCGTGGTCTCCAAAAAGTTTCAATGGTGGGTGTTCTAGCCCCACTGTTCTCTATTTCGTGGCCCACTTGACTCTTATATGGAGTTTTGTTCCCAAATCCTAAAATGAGCTGGCGTGACTGATGGGCCAAGCAGTTGTTATACACATGATAGTAGGCCGCATGGAGCTTTTGTGTGGAAGCATGGATGTATCTCCGGGACATTGCTCTTGGTCCAAGGGAATCTTGCCCAGTTGTGTTGGATTAGGTCTTAAAAGCTAAAATGAACATAGAAAATGCTACTTCGAAATGAGTTATCCAACCGAGTATGAGAGTCAGGTTGAATTAGGAGGAAACATGAGCAGAGAGGATGATGGCCACTGAGGTGAGAATGGGGGATGGATTTGGAATGATGCTACATCCGTGTCTCGTGATTACAAGAAGTTGATTATTTAAACAGCTTTGTTGCAATCAAAACAGAGGAGAAGCATTTACCTAGCTATTGCCTTTTGGCACTGAGTTAGGAATATCCTCGCTAGTTATGAAGACATCATTAGATTCATTTTTATGGCTAAGGCTGGCAATGGATATCCTTTAGCTGGATCACTAGACATTTTAACTTGAGAAAATTGGATTTGGATATTGGATTTTTTTTTTTCTTTTTATAAATTTGATTTTAAACTTTTACTGGAACACCTTTATTTATGTCTCTTTATTTGATTTGCCAAGAGCACTTTCATAATTTTCCTAACTAATAATATTTTTAACCAAAGCATCTTCACTCTACATGAGCCAGCAGCCTTTGGACATTTTTGCCCCCACTAATTCCTAGGGTGGAGAACTTATCATTAGTATAGGAGCCCTGCGGGTGCCCCATTCGGGTGCCGCGCATTGAAGGGGCTTGAAAAGATCATTTAAATGAAAATGGGAGTATTTTGGGAACTAAGAAATCTAGTTGTTATTCATTCGACAGATCAGCAGCAAGCCTTTAAAATTCTAATTTCACTCAATAAAACACAATTATTCTGTTCTTTACAGGTAGCCTACTCAACGGTACTATTAGGGAGCTGGAGTTCGTTGTAGTGAGTTAATGAAATCTATTTCATAAAATTTATTATGCCGCATCTTGCAAGGATCTCAGTCCGAAAATGAGGTAGATAAAAAACTGCGAGTGGCCACACTATTAGAAAAGGTGAGATGGATAGCTCACCATTGCAAACATATATTTTTCTCTCTATGTTGCTAGTACACTTTGGCCGTCTCACTCTCTTTTTTTTTGTTTTTCTCTCTCTTCCTTACTCTCCTTAAAATGTGCTATGCCCTTTTTTTTTTAAGCACATCTGCACACTCACACGACATGGGCGCTCGATCTGTGGTCTCAGTGTTGAAACAGAGGTCCATCTTATCAAATCTAGATCTCCAAATCATGGGCCTCGGAATCCCGAGGTTCACTTTTGAAAAATGGATTAGGACATTGTGCTGTGCATCGGGGTTGGCGCCGACGTATTCAACCTGAGAAAATCACTAGTTGAGGCTGGAAAAGTTGTTGCTCCTTGCACTGTTAAATTTATAACTCAAATCGAACCGTCCAAATAGATGGACCCATGGTAGATTGGTCATAACCCTAAAATCGGAAGGTTGAGTGATCCGATCCTCTGATCTATGGGTCAGGTGTTTTCCTCTTTAACCGAAACACCAGTTGAGTGTAATGGTTGGCTTACAACCCATCTGACTCACGACTCCTGAGTGCATGCACATGAACCATGATACTCTGCCGGTGCATGGGTGTTTTTATTGGTAGTTTCTATGAAGAAGGCAACAAAATCATTGAATTCTATATGGTTGGCTTCACGTGGGATTTCGGGGGAGATCCCATCCAAGACCACGTTCCGAACAGTCCATATGGTGCATGTCGTCAGCAAGAGGAATTACAGGCCCTGCTCATCAGAAAATGTACGGCAGACACATGGCTCGCCAATCCAAAGTGCTTATTTTATGGCCTAGAAAATTAATAAGGCATGGACCAGAGTCTCCCGGATTGGAGGATACCAACCCTTATGTTGGTGGTCAGCAATTAAACGGTTAAAAGAAAATATAAATCAACGGTCCACATTCGTCCGAAACAATCTCAAACGGTTGGGATACACGGTGGCATCAGCCAAAGGAGTTTTGATGGGAGCAGATTAGGTGTGGCCCTTACCCTGGGGACATCATTGATGTATGGATTTTATATCTACGCCTTCCATCTGTTTTCCAAGATCATTTTAGGGCATGGCCCTAAAAATGAAGCAGATCCAAATATCAGGTGGAGCATGGGAAAAAGTGGTGGTTGACAATTAAAAGCTTCTTGTAGGCCACTAGGAAGTTTTTAATGGTGGAGCGTTCAATCAACACCGTTTCCTATTGTAAGATCCACCTGAGATTTGGATCTACTTCATTTAAATGATTTGGAAAAATGGATGGACGGTGTGAATATAGAATACATACATCAACGTGGCCCCACTGCAAGGGCACCTAATTCGCTCCCCGTTTTGATAAGGTACACTGCCCCTACCACAGTACCGTACGGGGCCAGTTTCCAACCCCAGTGCATCTTAAATGTTGATCTGACCCGTTCATGGATTCTGAGATACACATTTGCTGAACCAGTGATTGTCCATGAGGATGAATGTTTAATGGCTTATATTCGTCCAAGATTCGAAGGTCAGGATCATCAATAATGCATGATTATAATAACATAGATTCTGTATGTTAGAAATGACTACATGAACGGTTCATGTCAATCTAAGGATGCATTCCTGGGGTGGGGCACCGTAGCTTATCAAAACCTCTACCCAATTGGATGGATCGGGTCCATGACTGTAAGGCCCATCTGGATGTATGTGTATTATATCCATGCCGTCCGTCCGTTTTGCCAACTCATTTTAGGGTATGATCCCGAAAATGAAGTATCAAAATCTCAGGTGGACCACACCACAGAAAACAGTGGTGATTGAACGCCCACCACTCAAAGCTTCTTGGAACCACAAAAGTTTTGGATCAAGATGATATTTGTGTTTTTGTTCATTCACTTATCGGCAGGTTGAATGGCAAATAAACATTACGGTGGGCCTTACGAAGTTTTTAATGGTGGGTGTTCAATCAACACTGTTTTCTGTGGTGTGGTCCACCTGAGACTTGTATCTTCTTCATTTTTGTACTCATGCTCTGAAATTATCTGGAAAAGCGGATAGACGGCGTGGATATAAAATACATATATCACGTTGGGCACCACAGCATGGATGCACCGAACTCAGGTGGCTCCGGTATCCACCGGTTCCTCATAACTCAGGCCAAGGATATTTCCACGCAGCAACAGAGATCATTGAATTAGCAAACCTTTTTTCTGTTTTTTTTTTTGTTTTGAATTAGCAAACCTACTCGGTTGAATGTTTCATACATGTGGGGCCCACAATAAAGAGAAGCAGCCCATGGTTCCGTTGGGCCACACGTAAGCGTGGCCATGAATTGCATCTAAAAGACTGCCTCAAGCCGCCGTACACATTGCATAAATCTATGGCAATCCAAACCGTCCAAATTTCAGTACTCACTAGAAATCAGAAAATTTTCCAAAGTTAAAGTGATTGAAGGGTCCTAATCTCTTGATAATGCATATCTGTTTGTTGAACTGGTACTGCTGACTGTTTCTCATTTTAACCGTCCATTTGTTGGTCACCAATCGGATGGTCACAGTAATTATTTTAATGTCATTTTTCAGTCATGACCCATCAACGATGAGCCTTGCAATTTGAAAAGTTTGGATGCTAGTACTTGTACGTCATCTGTACATTTTCTACGTGCCTGTGTATGGTTGGCCATGCTCAACCAGGCTGTACAACTCTCTCTCCCTCGGTCTCTGTCTCTGTCTCATGTGGAACTTTGTCCAAGATTAGACGGAATGGCGCATGGGGTCAAAGCATATCCTCAAAGAATTCGGTGAGACGGAGGAAGCACCGGCTTCTGTGACGTGCTTCATGTGAGGCCCACCTTGATCTATTTGTTGTATATCAACACTGTTCATCCATTTTTCCAGCTAAATTTAGGGCATGTACCCAAATATGAAGCAGATCTAAATCTCAGATGGACCACGCCACTGGAAACGGCTACCATTAATAAATTCCTAGGACCCATCCAACCAGTTGAAGGGAAAATAAAAACATCAGCCAGATGCAGAACTTTTGTGGGCCCCAAGAAGTTTTTACTGGTGGGAATTCAATCACCACTGTTTCTCTGTGGCATGGTCCACTTGAGATTTGGATCATCTTCATTTTGTGCCTATCCCTTAAAATGAGTTGGTAAAACAGACACATACATCAAAGTGGGCCCATAGTCATAGTCTCACGGAAATGGGTGTACTGCCACGTGGGCACAGCTTGGCTGAATTTGATTGAAAACCCTAGAAGTGGCTGGGCACATCTCTGATAGCATACGGTTATATCAATCAATCGCATGTCGCCACGTCTCCTCACCATCAAGGGGAGCGGATTAGGTGAGACGCCGGATCCACCGACGTGGGTGGGATCGCCTGAATGTGGAGCTCACAGTGATGTATGTGCCTTAAATCCACACCATCTAACCATTTTTATAGCTCATTTTAAGGCATGATCCAAAAAAAGAAAAGAAAAGAAAAGAAGCTGACTCAATTCTACGGTGGACCGCACTGTAGGAAACAGTGGTGATTGAATACCCATCATTAAAAACTTCATGTATTCCATTTGAATGTTTATTTTCCATCGTACCTGTTGATAAGGTCACAAATATCTAGATAAAGAAACCATACAAATATCTTCTTGATCTAAAATTTTTATGGCCCACAAAGTTTTTAATTGCCAATCGTCAAAGTTTCCTGTACTATGGTCCATTTGGGATTTGGATCTGCTTCATTTTTTTAGATCATGCTCCTAAAATAAGCTTTAAATTAAGATGGACGGCCTGAATGTAGCTACATACATTACAGTTAGGGTCCCACCTAGTTCGGTGGATCCAGGGTCTCACCTAATCCGCTCCCTCATCGGGGTGAGAGCCCGGATCCACCGTGATTGGTGGGACCCCTTACAGTGGGGCCACTGTGATGTCTGTAACTACATCCGCATTGAAAGACCATTTTAGGTCATTATCCAAAAATTGAAGCAGTTCCAAATCCCAGATGAGACATAGTACAGGAAACAGGGGTGAATGATCATTAAAAACTTCATGTGGGCCACAAAAGATTTGGATCATGATGATATTTAAGTGGTCTTTTCGTCTATGTGTTTTTGACCTTATCAAAAGTTTGGATGGAAAATAAACATTCCTGCATAATCCAATGAAAATCCATGAACTTTTAAATGGTATAGATTCAATCACGAATGTTTCTGTGCTGTGGTCCACTAAGATTTGAGTCAGCTTCATTTTTGGTATCATATTCTAAAATGAGAATTCAAAATGGTTGGACGGTGTGGATTTAAGACACATACATCACTGTGAGCCCCACAGTTAGGGGTCCTACCCACGTCGGTGGATCCGCGGTCTCACCTAATCCGCTCCCAGGCGGTGAAGTGTCGGTTTGAAAGTTGTTCTGCATATCCATCTCTAGCAATGGTCTGCTGTCTAATCAATTGCTGCCATGTCCTGCCCACACCGACATCATCGGAAGGACAGATCCAATGAGCAAGTGGACCACACTGCAGAATGTAGTGAGAGATTGAACGTCGACCATTGAAACCATTCTTGGTGGTCACAGAAGTTTTGGATCAATCTGATATTTGTTTTTACCCTTCATCCAGGTCTATGTGACCTTATGAACAGTTTGGATGGCAAATAAACATCATGGTGGGCCCTAGGAATGTTTTAACGGTGAAAATCATTGTCCCCACTGCCTTTTGTAGTGTGGTCCACTTGAGATTTGGATATATCTTATTTTTTGGATCATGCCCTAAAATGATCTTGTAAACGGGATGGATGGTCTAGATATGGTAAATACACCATCTTGAGGCCCACATGATCTTGATTTTCTTTGAACGGTTGGTATAAACCAACCACGGAGCTCCAGGACTGACAAAGCTGTATGCAAACGACACGTACTCACACCAGCAAATTAGATTGGTTGGTGACATAAGGCAACTCAGCTAGGTGGAGCCGAGCATTGTGAGGTCCACTGTAATGTATGTATTTTATTAGCCTAGTCTGGCATGAGCTAAAAAATGAAGCAGATCAAAAGCTTAAGTGGGCCACACCACAAGAAAAAACCTCAAAGGACCCACAAAAGCTTCGGATGAAGCTGATATTTGCGTTTTCCCTTCATCCAGGTTAATGAGGTGGAGGACACTGGCACCCACACACACACACACACACTCTCTCTCTCTCTCTCTCTCTCTCTCTCGGACTCACGGCCTCAAATTAAGGGAAAAAGCAAATGGACAGCATGGATATAAAACACATACATCACCGCGGGTGTTACTGTGCCCAACACCAACACCAACACGACCTACTTGGGTAGCGTTGGGGTCACCACCCAGTCAGCTCCCTCATCACAAGCAGAAGTAGAGGTAGACAACGATCCGATCTGAGTCGAACATGGACCAGATCGGATTGTTCAACTGTTTGAGTGGGCATGTTCGAACAACGTTCGAACAGGATGGTTTTGTTCGAACTCAATTTGGTCTAGCCGTTCGAACATATGAATTTCCAACAATTTTTACGAGTTCGAACAAGTTCGAACAATTTCGCTTTTTTTGCTTGAAAATATTTTTTCTACTACTGAATAGTAAATATTGATTTTTTCATTCTATATATCCCACCATGATGTATTTGTTTTATCCACTTCGTCCATTCATTTGTACAACTTATTTTAAGGCATTAAATAAGAAATGAGGCAGATACAAAACTCAAATGGACCACACCATAGGAAACAGTGAGGAGAATGATGTCCACCACTGAAAACTTCCTGGGCTCACGATCACGTTTATTTGTCATCCACCCTTCTCTCTCTCTCTCTCTCTCTCTCTCTCTCTCTCTTTTATATATATATATATATATATATATATATATATATATAATCGAGTCGATCAATATTTGAGTCGAGTTCAAGTTCAAGTCGAGTCGAACAGGACTATGTTTGAAATTGAATTGAATTTTCTTTCGAACACACCATGTGTGTTCGAACAAAGTTCGAACAATAAGACTTTTTGTTCAAACAGGGTTTAATCGAGTCGATCCGAGTCGATCCAAACGGTTAAACTCAGTTCGTGTCCAGCTCTAAGTAGAAGCAGTACTAAACAAGCATCTCCTGTAATCTGACGGCTGACGCGGTTAGAGATTTCCAACCATACTAAAAACATTCAAACATGCACATGCAGGGCCAACACCCAATCCACGTCTGTAATAGAGCTGGGGGTTGGTGTAGAATGTGTTGTAGTTCAATTGGATACGAGATCCCACATGTTAATGAATGGTGTGTATACAATTAAATGCGATCGTTTAAGATAGTGTTGGACGTGGCAGAGTTATACTCAACTTCAATTGATTGAACAATTATAACCTTAAGCGTCAAATCAACCATGCGATTAGACATGTGAATGTTAACTTAACTATTTAGCTAGTAATGTACTAGAATCGGACAATTTTAAAAGGGATGGTTAGTCATTTAATACGGTCTTTTTGCTTTTAGCTAAAGACTTTTCTATCAAAGGTGATCACATTTCATATATTTCTTGGTAACATAATAATAGACAATTAAAATTAAAAAATATAAGTTTAATTGTTAATTTTATTGATTTGAAATTAAGACCAAGTATAATCAGTGAGAATATAAAATAAGTCGAGAAAAATAAAAAAATAAAATACTTGTGATAATCTGTGCGAACAAACAATCGAGGTGAATGACCAACGAGATGTGACGAATGTAATCTTTTATGTATGGACTCGGTTGATTAAGAATCTAATGACGGAGGTCATGAATATTTATATTATTCTTAGGTATACTGCAGCAAGGGCATTGGACAATAGCATATGTAAGCCTAATTCTGAAATTGCGATGGCAAGGACTTGATAGAAGTGGATGATATAAAGCTAAAACTAAGAAAAGAGTTGTATTGTAGAGAAATTATGTGTGGTAGCACAGTTGGTGCCTTGAGCTCCCTATTGGCCGCTCCTTATATAGATTAAGAAGGGTGGTAACTATACATTGTTGGTCCACATTTGATCATTTCAAAGGTTACATAATGTATTCTAGTTAGACTCAAATTTCTCATTGCATCCCTTAAGAATTTGCTTCTCCATCTTTTGTAATCTTTGCAAATGGATCAATCATCTATGAGAATTTTGCTTCTAGGCATGATTGTGTGAGATTATTTTTCTTAACATATTTGAGTTGCCGTGCGTGGAACATGTATTTTGCTTTTTACCAACCACAAACATACGTACAATTCTGAGTGACCGTGGCGGCATTTCATTGTTTCCGCTGGACCGTTGCACTGGAAATGGTGTAAACAGAATGTAGAACCTTTTTTTTTTTTTTTTTTTTTTTTAAGTCAGTCCGCACATCCCACTGTCAGCACACCCACCCACACTGTCAGTCACCCTTCACTGTTAGCCACCCCCACGTTGGGATTTGATGCCTTGACCTCACTGTTGAGCCGAGGTTATCTGCACTCAGTCTACCACTGTCCAAATCACTCAGTATACCACTGTCCCAAATGGTGTAAACAGAATGCAGGACCTCATTCCCTACCGTTATATTGCACGTATGATAGATCCTTACCATTCATCAGATAGTGTACATTGTATTGGTCGGCTCTGATCATATTACACTTGTATAGGCAAAAATGGGCGGTTAGAAAAAAGCCCAATGATCCAAATTGAACTAAGAAATGATTAGATACAGCCTCTGTATCATAAGTTATGATACTAACATTCTTTTCCTGCCATCGACTTACACACGTAGAATATCCTATTGGTACAAAAGGTGGTCCAAACCATGATTATCACGTGGTATGAAAGGCTGGCTTTGTGGGCCAGACCGGTACACTAAGTCATACCATCCGCTGTCCATTAATATCAACGTTGATGCTGCTCTACGTGTGGATCTGCCGGATTTTCTCATCATCTGATCTTCATGGTGGGGCCCACCTTTTGTACGTACATGATTTTACACATATGGGATGCGTTCGAAAATAGATGTACAGTAACTTACGATCCGCGCTGTATTTGATTATTTCTCAATTGACTTTGCAAGCCCCAATTTATTGAATGGTACATCTATTTTCAGGGCGACAAATCCCGTTCTCGGCAATTTCTCGGAGTCCCAATTTATCGGGAGATTTTCATTTGCCGATTTTCGGGCGAGAAAGCTCGCTAAAAGTAAAATATTAAAAATATTTATTACAAAATGAATAAATATTTTTAAAATTTAAGAAATCAATAAAAATGAATTAAATTAATGTTTTAAATTTATTTATTATCAATAATTTACAATAAATCAGCAAAATATTTAGAACGGCTGACATTTTGACTAGGC
Organism: Liriodendron chinense; assembly: GCA_003013855.2. Lineage (NCBI taxonomy): Eukaryota > Viridiplantae > Streptophyta > Magnoliopsida > Magnoliales > Magnoliaceae > Liriodendron > Liriodendron chinense. The sequence continues at coordinate 6,722,091 of ML058453.1, forward strand.
CTGTAAATGGTTGGGTTTGGGGTGGGTTTAGTTAAAACCAGACTTGTCTATTTATTAAACGGGCTTGGGTTCGAATTTTAGATCTAGATTCTTTTACTAAATGGGTTAGTCCAGGTTGGATCTAAGTCAACCCATTAGACCTATTTATAAATGGATTTGAGTTTGGTAGAGGGAGATCTAACCAGACCCATTTATAAATGGGTCAAGTCTAATGAGTCCGGGTTTGGATCAAGTATGCAAGTATTTTTATAAGGCTTAAAATCGAGTTTGGACGGGTCTAAGTTGGACAGGTTCCTTGAAACATAAACCAAACCTACCCACTTACTAAATGGGTTCGGGTTAGGTTAGATTAGGCCTAATATTAAAGAAACCAGACCCGATTCGTTTAGCAATTGGATCTGTTCTTAGACCCAGACCCGTAGCATTTAACAAATAGGTCAGGTCTAAATGAGTTGGTTACAGGTAACCCATGAGTCCGCTTACCCGTTTACTACCCTAATTTTGACAATAAGGCAATATTGTCGTGGTAACATTTTTAATGAATTTTCTGCGAAATTATCGTGAGATTGTAAAAATCTCGGCGATATTTGTCACAATGTAGCGATGCACATCATCGGACTTTCTTTTCACAGTCTATCTACAACTACAAAGAAACAAAGAATGGAATAAGACTAGCGTGATAGTTCAACACCATTTTAGAAATGGGGACGATCCATCCACCGTACACTCTTCCCTCCGGATCCCAACCGATCATGACTGTCAAAATTCTTGTGGATGGCCCACACTACTTCGATGACCTTCAGCATCTAATTTCAACCGCTGAATTTGGACGGCTGAATTTGGATGGTTCAGGACGTTCGATGATTGTGAGTTTTGTGCTATGCTCTATATATAACTGGCCCACAGCTCAAACGGTCTGGATGGCCGTACATGGTGCCACGTGTACGATGGATCAGTCAACCACCATTTCTGAAAATGATGAACTATCACGCTACTCCGTCTCAGAAAAAAATGAAAAAATTACATGGATCTTTCTTCTTCCTTATTGTTGCTGTGGTTGTGGTTGCTGTCGTTGTGGCTGTTGCTGTGGTTGTTGTTGTGGATGAAGTTGGAGACCCTCCAACGGCTGCCCACATCGCCTCTTCCAGAGACTAACGGCGTTGCACTCCTTGATGACAGGTTTGGGGACCGGCAACGGTGGATCCAGCTCGACGATGCTGATCACTCCATAATCACCGTCGAATTTGGCGCTCATCCCACGGCTCAGATTCTTACCTGAGAAGATCTTCTTCAACTTGAAGAACTTGGGACCCTTGCTGCTTGTGTACCCCATCTTGTCTCTCTTGATCTGGCCCATACATCCCACTCTAGGGGATACCGGCTCGTCGAAATCTGGGAAGTTGAATTTCTTATGGTAGAATGGCCCACCATCGTCGCATTTTCTGACCGTCTCTTTGCCTGATGGCCTTAAACAAGACAATGCCCTGAATGAGATGATGGGATGATGGCCACTGGCCATGATGGACGGACTGTAGTTACTGATTTTTGTATCCATATTGAAAGAAGAAGAGAAATGAAAGGGAGGAGAGAGGAGGGATTTGCTTCATCAGATCCTAGGAAGAGGTATTATATCATTTTATTATCTCTCCACCCGAGGATATGGACAATACATGGGTTTCTAGTTTGTCCACATGGGACCTTTTTTTATGTGATCTTGACCGTTGATCTGTTGGTAGTAACAATAGATGTATAATTCTGCTAAAGAATTTCGGTAGATAACTCCTGACCTTTCATTTTGTGGCCTGTAAATTGACGGTCATGATTGAGGTGATGAAGTTCCATGATTGGTGGCTGTGATCTTCCAATATGGGAGGCTTTGAAGCGTGGTATATTCATGGTCAAGCTAGCATACACGGTGTGGACCCGTGAAACATAAGCCCCACGTGCACAACCGTGCATGTATCCTTGGTTGGTGTATTTACTGTGGTGTGGTGTGGCCCACCTGAAATTTGGATATGCTATATTTTTGGGATTCTGTCCTAAAACGATATGGTGAAACGGATGGACGGTGTGGATATAAGAAAAAATACATCAAGGTAGGCCCCGCAGTCAGTGATCCACCGACACTGGTCGGTCCGGGGATCCACCGAAGCCGCGTCCGGTTTTGTCCGTGTGTCAATTAAGTTAAATGCCGACGGACGCGGATTGACTACGGCCACTGCCACGTGGATACTGGGCGGCGCTATTTGGGCCACACAGTGATGTATGTGTTTTATACATGCCGTCCATGCATTTTGGATCATTATTTTAGGGCAGCTTCCCAAAAATGAGGCAGATCTAAATCTCAGGTGGACCATATCACAGAAAAATAGCGTTGATTGAACGCTCACATTGCAAAATTCCTGTGGCCCACTGTAATGTTGTTTTCCATCCAACCTATTGATTAGGTCACAAAGACCTTGATGAAGGGAAAACACAAATATTATCTTAATCCACAACTTTTGCAGCCCTCAAAACGTTTCTAATGGTGAGTGTTCATTCACCACTGTTTCCCGTCGTGTGGTCCATTCTAGATTTTGATGTAGTCTATTTTTGTGATTATTCCGTAAAATGAGCTGGTAAAATGGATGGACGGCGTGGATAAAGCACGTGCATCATCGTGTGGCCCACTACGCACCGTCCAGTAGACTGGCAGTGTCAGTGGGCAATCGGCTTTGAATGCCCGACCAATTGTTTGGCTGGACGCTGATTGCCTGCCAGACGGAAGTTCCTGCGGTCGGAAGAGAGGCGGTCCCAATGTGATGTTTGTGAGAAATCCACCCGGTCCATCCGTTTTTACAGCTCATGTTAAGACATGAGAAAAAAAAAATGAGGTGGACCCAAAGCTTAGGTGGGCCATACAACAGAAGTTTTGTATCAGAGTAATATTTTTGTATTCTCAGTTCATCCGAGTGAGAACAACCTTATGAACGGTTTGGATGGCATATAAACATCACAGCAGACCCGAAAAAGGTTTCAACGGTATGCATTTTCCTCCTCCTTCCCGTGGGGACCGCAGGGAATGCGCGTCCTGTTTGGGTGGCCCACCGCAAAGGAAATCAAATCAAAGAGAAAGACTAGTGTTTTGGACTACTAGACTACAGGTGGAACATGTGCACGCTGGCCGACTTCTATCTTGTATGGTCTAGTAGGTAGTGCTCCCATGTTAGTTTTCCACTGTTTATAAATTGGTGGTGACTCATCTTCCACACACGTGGTACTGATGTACATCTATCCGAACCATCCAAATTGTACTGATCAAGAAATCCTAACCATGAAATTTCTAGCTATTGAATGGATGTTAAAATTAAAACAATGAGCGGTCCAAATTTGGAGCAAAAAAAATCAGATGCTTAATATTACCTTATGAGTGCAATTTTTCGGTTATGCTCCATTCGTGGTCGGCTCAGTGGATTTGACGGTCTGGATTACCGTACAACTCTGCCGTGCGCGGGTTTTAAGAGTCACCACCGTTTTCTAAATGGGACAAAACTAACGTACTAGGCTGCCCACTTTCTTTGTTATTTTCTTGGAAAGTAGTGGCAAGGCGCACGTGGGATGCACGTGATAGAAGTTGTTTTAAGCATGGAGGTATGGTCCAGTGGTCGGGACTCGGGCCGAGATTTGACTGTTGATTTCATGGGCCTTACTATTGATGGTCCATTGATTAGCGATCTGAACTGTTGATTTCATGGGCCTTACTCTTGATGGTCCATGCACCAAAAATCTCCCAGAATGGAGATCCTTAGAATAGAATATGTTGCCTTTTTTTTAATGTGGACCGTTCCTATATTTTCTTGATCAACTGTCTACTTATTAGGCCACCTATTAAAGGGTCACGATCTTTTCTTTCAGGAATTTTTGGTGCATCGCGCTGAACCATGGATCCTACTTATACCAACCAAAAGCCCAAATGGCACTATACAAACTACAGACATTCGGGCAAGTATCCTATTAAAGAATGATTGTGCAAGCTTGACTTGTGGCTAGATGTCTTGGGGATATCTTGAAGAGTTGCATGGTACTCCGGCAGCGTATGACATTTGATATGCTGGCACTCAGAAATTTTACACGTGGCATTCAATCCTAAGATCAGATTGGTTGAACAATGCCGACCTCTGATTCATGGACACTTGTATGACACGTATGCATTTTCTAAGTGCATGGCTATCATCCATCACACTCTCCTGCAGGGTATGAAAGTTTTTCTCTTATTCTTGTGGCAACGAGGAATATAGACTTATAGGGTGGTGATTCGGATGGTTCATTTTTCAGGTTGGTCACACATGGACGAGATACAGACCGTTCGAAAAATGATAACCAACGATCTACATTCAGCCTACAAGTGTCATGTGATGTGTTCATCGGCCTACTTTTCATTTGAAGATTCATGCAATGAGTGGACGGTCTGATGAACGTCCCGGATCTTGCATACCTTTTACAGATTCGCATGTATGGTGCATTTATTTTTGGCGCTTGAAGATGTAGGCGAGTGAAGGTAGAGCACGCCAGAGTATGAGGCAGCGCATGTGCCATTGTAGGTACAGGTGGAAACCATGCAATATCATATCCAAGCCATCCATCATGTGGGTCTGACTGTGTAGATGTTCTTTTACGAAAATAAATATGGGTCCATTCACCAGGTTGGCCACGATCTTAGGATTTCAAAAATAAATATGGTTCCATTCACCAGGTGGGGTATAGGCAGTATTTTTTTTTTTTTTTTTTTTTTTCAATCTTTATTTTAGAAACGGATTGGCTAGTGACCCTGCTAGTGGTAGGTGTTCTATAGGCCTCACCATGATCTTTGTGTTTCATCCATGCCATCCATCCTTTTTTTCCAAATCATTTTATGGTATGAGCCCAAAAATGAGGTAATATAAATCTCAAGTGGACTACGTGGTGTTGATTAAACGTCCACCACTAAAAACGTCTTCGGGGCCTCAAGCTGATATTTGTTTTTTTCCCTTCATCTAGGTTAGTATGACCTGATCAACTTGATGTCAAATACACATTACAGTGGACCCTAAGTGGTTTTTAATGGAAGACATTCAATTACTATTGTTTCTCTATGGTGTATAATCCACCTAAGATTTACATCTGCCTTATTTTTTGGGTACAAGCACTAAAATGATCTTTAAAAATGGCTAGACGGTGTAGATAAAACACATACATCATGGTGGGGCCCACAGAGCACTGTGTCGGGGTCATTAGCCAAACCGCGTCCCTTTATTTTAATGCACACTTGCCTTGTAAACTATGACCTACTTACAGGAGGGGGTTGACCTATTATTGGACGTGTATTCCATCCAGTGATGATGTGTGGTGAAGCTAATTAAAATGTGATGACGTGGTGGCACGTCAATGAGAAGTCATTATTAACACATGTCACGCATGAGATTAATAATAAAAGGACAAAATCATAATTACATACAAGATAATTTTAAATTTTATTATGAGTTAACACATCTAACAAAGCACACACAGACGTTTAATTTACCATAAGTGCGTATAATATATGGAAGCATCACTTAAGCTCCTCTGTAATCCCTGCTATATTATGTGTTTAATCAATATTATTCATTCATTTTGTCCATCATTTTGAGACATGAGACAAAAAGTAAGGCACATCTAAAACTTCTCTATCCCTTGAGAAGTTTTCAATTCGTTCAATTATCACTATTTTTTTAGTGTGGTCCACTTGAAATTTAGACCTACCCCATCTTTGGGCTCATGCCCAAAATGAATGTGAAAAAAAAAATAATGAAGAGTTTGCAATCTTATAGCTCAGTGGTAGGCTAAGAAGAGTTTCAATAAGAGGTCATAGGTTTGAGCACGCGCGGACGTGTTGGGCTATCAGGCTGTGTGAGTGCATGTGGATAAAAAAACAAGGTAAAGTTTTACAGTTTTCCTAAACTAAACATAGCAATTGTTATAATTGTTGTTTGCCACCATTTGCATGCATTTACAGCTAACAAAACAGCACCAGTTCAGGAATTTATGTGCCATGCTGAGAAAATGTGCGTGTAAGATCTGTCTTCTGCAAGCATGCAGGCGTAGCAAAGCTCTTATAACCATGAAAAAAAAATGATGTGATATCATCGTTAGATTTTTAAAATTTATGCTAATTTTAATATATTATGTCTTACTATGATAATAATTCAAAAGTAATTAAAAGGCTAAAGAACTTTTGAGGAAAAAAAATATGTACTTGAAAGTTAAACTGATTTAGTAATTCATCACAATGGTATTTTAAATATTTTTATATTTTACAAAATTTCCTATAATATCCCATGAAAAACCTCAAAATTTGAAAATCTACTGAGAAATATCCAAGCCAAGAACTTTTCCACTAATGGCCCGTTTGACACCATGGATTTGAGGAGAAGTGAGGAGAAGTGGATTCCATGATATGAATTCTCTTCAATTCCAATTCTTATCAATTCCAGATATTCTGTTTGGCAGCCAAGATTTGGAGAGAAATCAAACATGAAGGAATGGACGGTGTAAATTTTAATCCCACCATATGCCCACTGTATTAGCCTCGATTTTTAAATCCATGCCATTCATCCATGTTTACAGATCATTTTATGCCAAGATCCAAAAAATAAAGCAAATCCACATCTAAAGTGGACCATCAAACAAGAAAAAATGGAGAGTGAGACCTTTATGATGCACAAAAGTTTTGGATTAAACTGAAATTTGTGTGGTCCCTTCATCCAGGTCTTTCTGACCTTATCAACAAGTTGGATGGAAAACATACATCATATTGGGTCCCATAGTTAGGGACACATTACGGTGGGTCCCACGTTGGGAAGGATTTCTCCTCAAATCCTACCTTTTTTTGAAGATTTGAAAAAGGGCTACAAGTGCCTTTTTGAGTTCTATTGGATTCCTCTCAAATCCACTTCTCAGCGAATCCATGGTGCCAAACAGAATAAAGCAACTAGTTTCTCCTCCTTTCTCCTCAAATCCATCGTGCCAACGGGCCATAACTTTTTAAAAGGTGTTTGGTTAGGGGCAGTATTAATTACTTATTAAATAGCAATCCCTCAACTATCTTGTGAACCTGTTTGGACGCACTCTTAAAAGGGGTATTTGACATTTAGGCGGCATTTTGAGTCCGACTGCGACAGGCAAAGAAAGCTAGAAATCCCCTTCTCCTCTGCAGAAAATCTTTTTTTCGGTAGTTGTGTCCAAACGGTTCCTGTAGCTTTCTTTCAAGAATCCTTCCGGCTAAATAGGGGACGCGGATTAGCTACTAACGGCTTCAACAGTGACGTCACCAAGTTCCGTGGAGCCCACCATGATGTATGTCACACCGTCCATCCACCCGGAAGCCAAAGAGCGAGGCACATCCAAAGCTCAAGTGGAGCCACCACAGATAAGACTGGGGACAGTGTTGGCCACTGTTGAAACCTTCCTAGGGCCCGCCAAGATATTTATTTAAGATCCAACTTGCTCATAATTTCACAAAAACAAACATGGATGAAAGGAAAACACAAATATCAGATGGATCACGAAAACTCCTATAGCTCTTAAAAAGTTTTTAATGGTAGGTGCTCAATCCTCACTGTTTTCTATGGTGAGTCCACTTAGGCTTTGGATCTGCGTCTTTCTTTAGCTCATGCCCTAAATTGATCTCTCCAAATGGATCGATGGTGTGGATACAATACATACATCATGGTGGCCCAGCCCACATAACTAAGTGCCGTCGCTTCAGTAGTGAGATAGCTATTGAAGCTGTCAGTAGCTAATTGGTGGGGTGGAACACGTGTTCGATTTCTATGCATACATCACATATGTAAGACTTCCGGGCCATTTGTTAGGTAGGCTGCACCGTGAACATTTTATTTACTAAAATAACAAGGTAGCTTTTGTCAATTGACCCACATGCATATAATGAATCTCGGTGCCAATTTAGAGGGTGACGAGCTCATCACCCATCATGTTGGTGAAATGATGTGGTGAGATTTGATTGGTGGGGCGTGTAGAGATGGGCCAGGCCTTTTTTAAGTTTTTATGCCCATCTCTAATAGCTTATGGCTCCACGATCAAACCTTGCCACATCATTTCACCACCAAGGTGCGTGTTGAGTTACTCACCACTCAATCCGTGTTCAGTGAATCTGGTGTGTTGGACTTTTTTCGGACATCCCATTTTTTTTATGTACGAGTTTGACGAACCATGAGTTGAATGACATGGGTCTTAAACACGTGTGACATCTGCCAATATCTGACAGGTATCCATCTCCCTACGCAAGTGGCCGGGGTGGGAATGAGTTGGGTCGACTGGTGGGCTAACTGGTCTGACCTGTTTTAGAAATTGATGCGGGCCAAGCTAAATGGGTAGCTGGTCAGGCCTGGTTGAACCCGACCCAACCCACCCCTATAGGTTATCAATAGGTTGGACCAGATGACCTGGAAAGGGATTGTGTCCTACTCTTGCCCGTCTCTAGTCAGGAACAGGCAAATCTGTGTGGGCCCACCGTGATGTATCTGTTTATCCACATTGTCTATACGTTGGATCTACCTCATTTTTAGACTAATACCTGAAGATATGAGAAAAGAGATGGACAGCGTGGATAAACAGATACATCACGATATGCCCCACATAGATCTGCCCGTTCCTGGGTAGAGCCAAGATGGGGATGTAATCTGCTTCGCAGATCACCCAACCCTACCCGACTCAAAACCGAAAGAAAAAAAAAAAAAAAAAAAAAAAAACACTACAGATGACTTCTTTTTCATGTACGTTCATCTCCATTCTCTGGCTTTTGTGCATGGTGTTAGTGTCGTATCATATTCTTAAACCTGTCGTATCATATTCTTAAACCTTTACATGATCGTACTGATGTAATGAACGGTTTGGATGCCATGATGGCACTGGCATGTCCATGAGCTGCCTTATACATGCGTGTGGGCTTGGCAAACCTCCCAATAGGAATGCTATGGTGATTCATGGCACGTGCAGCATATAACACACGTGTTGGTTCTTTTTCCCTGCCAATCGATTTTTTACACGTGTAGCAAATCTGATAGCTAGTCTGATCTACGGCATGTTCATGGTTGGGCTCCATGTGATGAATGGACTGGATCTTGCACAAGTGCTCTTCCATCTATGTTAGGACAGCACGCCCGGACAGTATTTCGACGGGTCTTGTATTCCAGCTACTGGGCTGGACAGGTGGGCTGCGTTTCTGATTATTAGATTGATGACTGGGCTTGGGCAATGTCCAGTTGGCCCATCACAACTCTTCAATGGTCAAGATCACCATTATAAACTAGCTGGACAGGTGGGCCGGGTTACTGATTCTCAGATTGATAACTGGGCTTGGGCAATGTCCAGATTGGCCCATTACAACTCTTCAATAGTCAAGATCACCATACAAACTAGCTGGAGAGGTGGCCCGGGTTGCTGATTATTAGATTGATGAATGGGCTTGGTCAATGTCCAGATTGGCCCATTAAAACTCTTCAATGGTCAAGATCACCGTACACATTGGGCACACATCATTTATCTTTTTATGCACCATCAGTAGTTGGATTCAATCGGATGGCCTGTGCAGGAGGATTCCATACACGTGATCATGGTTTGATGATCCAGGCTGTTGGATGGCCAAAAAGGCTTGCAGGCTGGAACATCCTAGCCTTTAAATCCTTAGCCTAAACAGACCGTTAAGAAAATAATATAGCGATGGGTGTGATTCAAAGGAAGTTAGGCGACAAATTGAACGGTTAAGATCCTCCAGTCTGGAAGTGAGGGTGCTCAGGATCGTCCATCTAGGTGGGCAATCAAGCACTTCTCCTCTACTAAAGCCTCAACGACTGCACATTTGCACGAAGTAGTCACCAAACACCTCGCAACCATAGAAGGTCCGGATCAGGTTGGCCACATGTGCACCAAGCAAAATGGATGGCTGGAAACTTATGATTTTGGGCTATTCATGTTGAATTTCGACATGTTGTCCAGGTGGATGGTCCATCCGCCTTTGCGTCTGCCATGTGTATGGTGGGATCTCTCTTACAGGAGGTGAGGCAATCGTACGTATGGGCCCAATGTTTTGCTAATGCAAGTTGTTCGTCTGATGGGACTCAATTTTGATAGGTGATGGCTAACAAACATCTCAGATTTAAAGTCATAAACCTTCAATATTTGACCATTTCCTGGTTGAATGTGGACCGTTGATGAGTTGCTGTAGTTTTATTTTCATAACCCTCTATTTTTAAGATTTCTTCATATTACATATCCAAGTGGATATATACCAGCCGCTCCACTGTTTGGATGATGAACCAGGGGCCATTGAAGCATGCAATCTTGTATGTTGACAGCTCATGGGCTGTTAGGATATAAGAAAAATTGTGTCTGGAATAAGGCAATTAATGGGAAAATAAGTAATATATAATTTGTTATATTGTCTAACATATTTAAATATAGAACTCAAAAAAATAAGAATAAAAAATAATGATAAGTATTTTTTCTTCAAGTTTTTACAATATAAGGCTGGTCTTTTAGTAAACTTTTAAATAAAGATCTATCCTTCTGATAACCTCACCTTTAATATTTGTCATTTGCATTTTGCAGATGACATGCTTCTTTTTTGTGAAGTGATTGAGGATATGGTTAATTTTCTTGACATGACAATCTGTTAGTTTGAGGTTGTTTTAGGTTTGAAAGTTAACCTTTCGAAGAGTGAACTCTTTGGGATTAATTTGGATCTGGAGGTGTGTCTTTCTTTAGCTGAATCTTTTGACTGCAAGATGAGCTATCTCCCTACTCTGTACCTAGGTGTGCCTTTATATATTTGGAAACTCCCTTTATTTTTTTGGGATAGAATTCTTGAAAGAATGGATAGGAAGCTTTCTATTTGGAAGCTTAATCTGTTGTCCTTAGGTGGTAGGATGAATATGATCAAGGCTTCTCTATTGAATTTATAGATAATCTTTGCAGAGACTTTTTGTGGCAAGGAGGGTCTTGTTCTAGGAAATTTCCTCTCCGATCAATTGCAAAGATGTTTGTTCTCTATATGATGCAGGGGAGCAAACATCATAAATTTGGATCTGGTTAATAAGGCCCTTTTGGAGAAATTGGTCTGAAAATTTGGTATAGAGACAGATAGTTTATAGTGACAGATTATTGCTGCTAAATGTGGTATTGAGCTTGAAGGTTGGTAGACTAAAAGCTCTTCGCTTTATAGAGCTTCTTTTAACTGGAAAAGGATTGCGAGGGTGGCCCGTCTGTTCAAGATAAAATCCACTTCTCTCATGGCAATGGTAAGAGGATTGGATTCTGGTTAGATTCGTGGTGTGGTTACCCGGCTTTAATTGAGTCTTTTCTGGGGCTTTTTAACCTTTCCACCAGCCATAATATTTTGGTTAGTGATTGTTTTATTTCTGACGAGGATGGGGTAAGTTGGAGCCCTCCTTTTGGTAGAAGTCTTCGCCAATCTGAACTTCAAGATCTCACCCTTCTTAGTCATCTTCAACTGTTTGTGCCTACAGACGGTCAAAAGGACTCGATACATTGGTCGCTGGCTACTAATGGTGTCTTCTTGGTTCGCTCCCTCTATTCAAGTGTTTCTTAGGTTATGCCTTAATGGACAGCCTAGAAAAGCATGTTTGGTTTCTAACACTATAAATAATTATCCCTGAAGTTGTTTAGTCCCCCTCAAATCCACCATCCATCATGTGGGGCCAACCTTTGATGAAGACCATTCATTGTGTCAGCCCCACCTTTGATGTGGGTTGTCCATCATACAGGGCCCACCTTGGATGTGGGCCATTCATCATTATGGCCCGACCTTTAATGTACACCTTTCATTATGTAGGGCCCACCATCCATGAAGTAGGGCCTGCCATCAATGTTTTTATCCATCATGAGGGGCCCACCCTCAATATCCACCCCCCATCATGTGGGCCCCACCTTTGATGTGGGTCGTCCATCATGCAAGGCCCACCTTGGATATGTGCCACTTATCATTAGGGGTTGACGTTCGATGTGTACCGTCCATCATGTGGGGCCACCTTAATAAGAGCCATCCAGCATGTGGGCCCCACCATTATTAATTGTCCATCATGTGGACTCCACATTTGATGTGGACCATTCATCATATAGGCCCCACCTTTGAAGTGGGTTGTCCATCATCCCAGCCCGCTTTGGATATGAGTTTTTACCATTATGGGCCGACCTATAATGTGAACCATCCATACGTGGCCCATATTAATATGGGGTCATCCACCATATGTGGCCCACCTTTTATGTGGACCTTCAACCATATGAGCTCCACCTTCAATGTGGATAGTCCACCACCGGGGGCCTCCTTTGATATGGTCGGTCAGAGAGAGCCTGGACCATAAGAGAGAGGTGGAAAAGTCAAAAGCTAATAAAAATTACTAATTAAAATAAATATTTTTGGCACATAAATTACTTTTTCAGTGGTGCTAGCCAAACTAACTTAATTACTTAAGTTAAAAGGTAACTTAATTACTTAGGTTAAAAAGTAACCTGAAAGCCCTAAAGAATTATTTTCAAAGGCTTCTTAACTCTGACTCTCTTTACCATCACTTAGGTCAATGTGAAACGTCACCTATTTTGCCTGTATGTTGAAATGTTGGGTCCTTACGGTCTTATTTTGAATTCCGCCAAAAGACATACACTCATACCATAAAAGCCTTTTGTCCTTCAGCAGCTAGCAGCCTTAGATGTCTATTGAAAGTAATAAATTTTAGCTATCCATTGAAAATGTGGAGTAAAAATAAGAAAAGCTTATTTTCAATTCAACGCACAAGATAACACAATGCTTTTTGCCACATACATGACCCTCTATGTTGAAATGTCTTACACCTGCCACATGTTTCACCATTAGGCCTGATTGGTTGGCATTTGGAAACTTATTTCCAGCTTAAAATTTGAATTCCAGTGAAATCAATTGAAATCAATTTAATTGGTGTGTTTGGTGGCAAATTACAGCCAAACAGGATTCCATTTGGAAACCTAAATTGATTGGACTGTTTCCACAAAACTGGAAAAGAGGGGATGATGATAACCCTAGGATGGTGCCCACCTTGATGCATGCATTGTACATCTATGATGTATGCATTTTGTAACCACACGGTCCATCCATTTTGAGAGCTCAATTAAGGGCACTAGACCAACAATGAAGCAAATCTAAATAACAAGTGGACCACACCACAGGAAAACAATGTTGATTGAATGCTCACCATAAAAAACTTACTAGGCACACTACAATGTTTATTTGCTATCCAACTCGGCCATCTGTCTTGCGGGGCTACTAAAGGCCAGCGGTCAAGTTCTCAGGTGGATCCAAATCCCAAGTGGGCCACACCGCAAGGAACAGTTGGATTACACAGTTTTCAACCAAACAAAATTTGAATAACACCGTTTTCAACCAAACAATAAGTTCTAGATGGAATATGAGTTTCCAATCTAATTTCTACAATTTTGGATTCCGACGCCAGAATTTGAATTTTCTCTAGAAATTGGATTCTGCAACCAAACAGGCCCTTAATCTTCAATATGGCTCTCAATGGGTCGGATCTGAATCGGATCCAATTGGATCTGGCTCCAAGTCCATATATCTATAGACGGCTGGATCCGGCTCCAAGCGTATATTTGTAGACGGATTCGAATCACATTCGGATCCAACTCGGATCCAAAAGGTGATATCCATATGTAACAGAGTCGAATTCGATCACTATTCGAGGATCCAAGATGGTCATCCGGATAAAACAAATAAACTTGAAGTGTCCTGGTCCAGCATTTACAAATTTACATTAATCTCCAAAATAAGGGGGCCTACACAACAGGGAGCCCCAATATACAAGTCCAAAAGAATTTGGGCCATTATACTTTTAGCCATCAAACGGCCCCAAAACACCAAACAGATACCATTGCATCTTATTCTCGGCCATCCAAGAATTGAAAGTAACTGACGTCTTCTACAAATTCTTCTAACTCATTTTGAAGGACGTCCTCATCCACAGTACCTGTTTCTACATTAGAGTCTGGTTGATGTTTTTCCAAACACCACCCAGGATTGAGGGGGTGAGTAATCAACTCAATGCTACTATAATTCTACGATTAACAATCAAGCAAGCATACAAGAAACAAGCATAGGTAATGAGTAAACAAAACATATAAGGTCCTAGACTAGTTGTATTAATGCATGAATGTTATGAATTCGCACACAATGCATGTCCCGGGCAGTCTCAACAGAATCAAAATTGATACAATAGTCCTTCCAACTATAACTCATATACACATAGTGCAAGAATGAAAGCTATCACCAATGCCCTGGCCTTTCAAACAGTCAGCCAGTCACTGAGATTGCCGATGACATGTATGCATGTTTAGTTTGGCCTTTATTAATATAAATTTCATTCAGCAAGATTGGTGATGCTGAATTACTAATGTCATACAGTAGGTCCTGAACAGGACCATCTGGCTCCCGACGGTGCGATTGTCTATCATCGCCAGTAGCCCACGAATCCCTTCTCCAACTTCTAATATATTTAGAATACAAGAACATTCTATTCAATTAAGTACCTCAACTATTTCAAATTTACCCAAAACAGGCCGGCATCCTCACAATAACTTATGGTCACCGGGGAGGCTAAATGCCACAGCGTAGGCCGACGGCACGAACACGGTGTCCCATACCACCATGCCCGGCCCAAGGAGATATAGTAGGGTCGTGTCGCACATACATTTATACATTGGACACTTCATCTAATGACATTAGTATTTCAGATTCTGGAAGAGTCATTCAATACAATCTATCTACCACACAACATTTCTTGGCTTTGGATGTGTTTGTTTGATATAGGGAGAACATTGACCAAACCGACATTGGGCACAGACGACCCGTGTAGTCCAGACTACTGTCGATCGATCAAGTTCACCCCGTCAACCAGCCAATCCTGAATATCCAATCAAACTAGGATGTCCACATTAGTCGATTGGCCCCTTTCACCCATGACAAACAGTACATGTGCGATAACATAAAATTAGGCATATCATATACAAATTCCATCATCTCAACTAATTCCACAAATCAGTTATAACCGTTGAGAGCATATCATATACAAATTCCATCATCCCAATGAAACATAAACTCCATCACCTCAACGAATTTCACAAATCAGATATAACAGTTGAGTCATTTACCCATTTCATCGAACACTAAAATCATAAAACACACATGCATGCTGTATAATGTAATAATACGGAGATAAACAATCAGATATAAAATTCCAAAGTCCTACACTATGACTGCAAGAATCATTGTCTAATACCCTCTAGGAATGATAAATAGAAGATTTGAAGTATAGCCCGCACCTTAAGGTCTAGGGTTTCTCGTTCGTCCAATGGTCTAGGGTTAGGGTAAAAGAGAATCAGCTATTCCTATAAGAAACAAGATTAGGATGAGATTTTCTGTCTCAAACCTAAGAGAGCTTGGAATTGAAAGGTTTAATTCGATTCTTACCTCCAATTGCACAAGGAACCGCTCCAGGGACGAAATCAACAACCTCTAACATCATCTTACTTCAAGAGGAAATGAAGACTTCAATCTCCTTTCTTCTTCTTCTCTCAATTTCTCTCTCTCTCTCTCTTTCTCTCTCTTTCTCTCAGACCTAAATCCCCAATTCGATTTGGGGATTTCTCAGCAAATGGATTTATATAATAGTTCGGCAATTAGCCCAAATGGCCTTATAAAATTTAGATTCTAGTTTTATGACCCAGGTGTAGTTAATGGTTTATATATATAGCCCTCCTCTACAATCCATTTATAAATTGTTAGATCCATTTCCGATCCAAAATCTATATAACTAAGGGATTCGGGTCAGATCTAGGTCTGAATCCACCCCCACTACAAATCTTAAAAAATATACAATATAAAATATATAATATAATATATTTAACAGGGCTCTCAATGGAGCGGGTCAGATCCGATGTGCTGTGTGTCCCTCATGTGTTGCATGTGTCTTTTTTTTTTTTTTTTTTTTTTTTTTAAGTCAGTCATGCAACGCACCCACCCAGTTAATCGCGCAACACACCCACCCAGTCAATGAGTGCCTGGTGGGTTTCGAGACCTAGACCTCTTGTTGAAACTCCGCAGAGTCTACCAATGAGGTAAAGGCCCTGAACCCACTGGTGTTGCATGTGTCAATGCCACACATGTCGTCATTCATCTTAAGATCCCCATGTGCGACTTGTGTCATGGTCCATTTTACTCCCTATTACAAAGTGTTTAACAAATGCTATAATTTAAATAGCACATTCAAGATAGCAAGACCCAAAACAATCTGCGCCACAATATTGCTTGCATCCAAATAGCAGCTAGCAGCCTTAGATGTCTATTGAAAGTAATAAATTTTTGCTATCCATTGAAAAATGTGGAGTAAAAATAAGAAAAGCTTATTTTCAATTCGACACACAAGAATACACAATGCTTTTTGCCACATACATGACCCTCCATGTTGAAATGTCTTACACCTGCCACATGTTTCACCATTAGGCCTGATTGGTTGGCATTTGGAAACTTATTTTCAGCTTAAAATTTGAATTCCAGTAAAATCAAATTTCAATTGGTGTGTTTGGTGGCAAATTACAGCTAAACAGGATTCCATTTGGGAACTAAATTGGCTCGACCGTTTCCTAGGGCTCTCAATGGAGCGGGTTAGATCCGAGATCCGCTCCGCTCCAAACCCGTATAATGGGGAGTTGGATCTTAAAATAGATCCGATTAACTAAATGGGTCGGATTCGGGTTTACAAAAAAAAAAAATCCGAATATGATTTAGTTATCGCATTATGTTTTAAAATTGCAACTGTTATCGCATCCCAGTTATCGCATTATGTTTTAAAATTGCAACGTTTAGGCTTCCACAAAAGTGAGTATGGCTCTTCGACTTCCACTCTTCAACTTTAATACCATATAATAAATACCTTATCAACACCTGCTCTCTCCACCTCTCTTCCCAAAATCTTCTATTTTAAAGGGTAATCAGATTCATAAACAACGAGAAGAATAACAAGCAAAGGATTAGGTGACGATCTGAGCCATTCAACCATACAATATTCTGAGTATTCACCGTTCATTGTGAGTGTTTTCTCTTTATTTTTTTCATTTTAACAGCGTATTTTATTTTTCTAACCATGTATCATGTAAATTGGGGTGCTGGAAAATCCCCTAATGGTTCAGATCTATGACTAGGGTGGGCTACGATTGATGTGGGATCGTTTTATACGAATGGTCCACTCTAAAACTAGTGTTATACAACCCAATTTGCACATATCCAATTCTTAATAATCTCTTATGCAAAAAGTTATGCGGAACAGATGCCCTTTTGAACGTGAGTGGGGTTCAAAGTGGGACCTACCTTAATGTATATGTTATATCTACACCGGCCATCTGATTTTCCACGTTATTTTAGGCCATGACCCAAAAATTGAGACATGTCCTGATCTCAGGTAGACCATACCGTAGTAAACAGTGGGATTTGAATGTCCACTATTGAAACTTTCCTACGGCCCACCTTGATGGATGTGTTTCATCCAAGCCGTCCATTCGATTTTACATATCATTTTATGTCATGGTACCAAATCTGAAGAAGATCCAGATATTAAGAGGACTATAACATAAGAAACAGTAATGTTGGTCGTCCACCATTAAAACTTTCCCAGAGCTAATATAATATTTATTTTTCATTGAAAAATAAACTAACAATGCTCTTTGATCTTGTCATGGTCTGGCCGAGCTAATGAACGGAATAGATCATACATGGCGGACCTCTCATAGCCATAAAAAAAAGACAAAAAAAGTAGAGGAAGAGTGCAGATCCTCTGTGCATGTGGCAAAGGGAAGCGGATTGCGTTATAGGTATTGAGTAACTCATACGCGTAGATAAGTGTACTGAGTAAACACTGCGGGCTCCATAGTGATTTATGTATTTCATCCACTCCGTTCATCCATTTTAACAGATAAATTTATATCTTGAGACAAAAAATGATGCATACGAAAGATTAGGTAGACCATACCACAGGAAACAATGTGAACTGAACTTGTACCGTTGAAAAATTCTTGGGAGCTGTGGAAGCTTTGGATCAATCTGATATTTGTTTTTTCCCCTTCATCAATGTCTTATTGATCTTATGAACAGGTTGGATGACAAATAAACATCACTGCAGGCCCTAGAAAGGTTTCAACAGTGGAAATCATTATACCCACTGTTTCGTGTGGTATGGTCCACCTGAGTTTTGGATATACTTCGATTTTGGTTTCAACCCCTTGAATGATCTGTAAAATAAGATGGACGGTTTAGATAAACTACATACTTTTACAGCTGGACCCAACTAAGTTTACTCAGTGCGATAAGGGTGCACTGGCCATTGAGTAACTAAGGATGCAATCCGGATCCCGGTTTTCTCTGGATACTTGCGTGAGACCCGGACCAGCGACGTGAGTGGGACCCTGAACCTAGGGCCCACCTGGATGTATTCATTGTATATCCATGTCGTCCATCTATTTCTTCATGTTATTTTAGGATTCTTTTCCAAAAATGAAGCAGATGCAAATTTTAGGTGGACCACACTAAAGGAAACGGTGCTTACTAAACACCTACCATTAAAAACTTCTTGGCATCCACCATAATGTTTATTGACCATCCAATCTGTTGATAAGGTCATGCAGACTAGGATGAAATGAAAAAAAAAAAACAAATATCAGGTTCATAGAAAGCTTTTGTGGCCCACAAAAGGTTTTTAATGATTATTAACTAGTTTCTTATGGTCCACCGAAACTTGCATCTGCTTCATTTTTCTGTCATGGCATCAAATAAGCCCGAAAAGTAGATGAACGGAATGGATATATAATTCATGCATCGAGGTGGGCTCCTACGGTCAGTGTCCCACCCACATTGATGGTTCCGGGTCTCACCCAAGATTTGTGATGTGGTGGATTCGGACTTAGATCCGACCCGAATCCAATGGCTATATGGATTTTGGATCGGAAATGGATCTAGCTATTTATAAATGGATCGGATATGGATATCACCTTTTGGATCCGAGTGGGATCCGAATCCGAGTCCGTATCCGGCTATAGATATTCGGATTTGGAGCCGGATCTAAGTGGATCCGATCCAGATCCGACCCATTGAGAGCCCTACCGTTTCCACAAAAGGGAAAAGAGGCGGATGATGATAACCCTAGGATGGTGCCCACCTTGATGCATGCATTTTGTATCCACATGGTCCATCCATTTTGAGAGCTCAATTAAGGGCACTAGACCAACAATGAAGCAAATCTAAATCTCAACTGAACCACACCATAGGAAAACAATGTTGATTGAATGCCCACCATAAAAAAAACTTACTAGGCACACTATAATGTTTATTTGCTATCTAACTCGGCCATCTGTCTTGCGGGGCTACTAAAGGCCAGCGGTCAAGTTCTCGGGTGGATCCAAATCCCAAGCGGGCCACACCACAAGGAGCAGTTGGATTATACAATTTTCCACCAAACAAAATTTGAATTACACCATTTTCAACAACGCTAGAATTTGAATTTTCTCTAGAAATTGGATTCTGCAACCAAACAGGCCCTTAATCTTCAATATGGCTCTCAATGGGTCGGATCTGAATTTGATCCAGTTGGATGCGGCTCCAAGTCCATATATCTGTAGACGGTTGGATCCGGCTCCAAGTTCGTATATTTGTAGATGGATTCGGATCAGATTCGGATCCGAGTGGGTCGGATCTAGGTCTGAATCCACCCCCACCACAAATCTTAAAAAATATATAATATAAAATATATAATATAACATATTTAACAAGGCTCTCAATGGAGCGGGTCAGATCCGATGTGCTGTGTGTCCCTCATGTGTTGCATGTGTCTTTTTATTTTTATTTTATTTTTAGTCAGTCATGCAACGCACCCACCCAGTACATCAGGTGCAGTTAGCAACGGAAATTTCACCTTGGTGGGTCTTGAGACCTAGACCTCTTGTTGAAACTCCGCGGAGTCCACCAACGAGGTAAAGGCCCCAAACCCACTGGTGTTGCATGTGTCAATGCTACACATGTCGTCATTCATCTTAAGATCCCCATGTGCGACTTGTGTCATGGTCCATTTTACTCCTTATTACAAAGTGTTTAGCAAATGCTATAATTTAAATAGCACATTCAAGATAGCAAGACCCAAAACAATCTGCGCCACAATATTGCTTGCATCCAAATAGCTTCTGTATGTTTGCCTACTAGCAATACCCTTCTCCATTCCCTCTTATTTCCTAGGATGACCCGTGATGACGTAGTGGCAGGCATTGAATGGTTCAATGATAAGAACCAACCCTCGTATGGGCCCCATCCGGACAAGACGCAATCCTTGACTGTCCAATTAGTGGACTTCTCACCCATTGACGGACTTCGCGGAAGCTTTCCAACACGGGCGCCAATTAGGTGTTTCCCGGGGAACATCTTAGTGGGTTTTACCCTTACCGTGTAGGGCCATATTGATGTATTTTTTTTTTATATATCTAAGCCGTATATCTGTTTTTTCATGTAATTTTAGGATGTGATCCAAAACCCTAAGAAGATCCAAATCTCAGGTGGATCATACCACTAGAAACAGTGATGAATAACCATTAAAAACGTTTTGTAGGCCACAAAAGTTTTGGATCAATCTGATATTTATATTTTCCCTTCATCAACACCTTATTGACATTATAAAGAGCTTGGATTGTAAATAAACACTACCAAAACCTTACAATGGCCTCTTTGGAGATTTTAATGGTGGGTCACTCAATCACACTGTTTCTAGTGGTATGATCCACTTGAGATTTGGATCTGAATAATTTTTGTGAATTCATTCTAAAATGGGCATTAGAAACGGATGGACGGAATGGATATACAAAATATCATCGATGTGGGCCATACGGTAGGGGTAACACCCACTAAGCTGTTCCGGGGTAACACCGCGCCCTTCGAACACTTACTAAACATTGGAAATGACTTTTCAAAATTTATAATTTTCCAACAAGACACGTGATGAGTTGATGTGAAAATCATGCACGCCCATGTGCAAAGCCCTATCATGTATGTTTCACGTCTCAAAGTACATTCATATTGGACAACCTTATCGATTTAACATGTGGCTAGGGGTGTCAATGGGCCAGGTTAGGGCCGCGCCAAGCCAAGCTCTATCCAAACTCGGCCTGCCTCCCTCAACACATGCCCCAAACCCGGTCCACTTTGTATGTTTAACTTTAAGGTATATGTTACGTTTCAAGATGGCACTGCATTCCTCCACCTTGAGGTGATCCTATTGACGGTGATTGCTTGGTGACCCGGTCTTGATTGAGATTTGAGCCCCTGTAGAGGTCAGAAAATGGCTTCCTACCGGAACAACTTTCAGACATGCCTTGTGAGCTGTGTATCTAAGAGTGGCATATGACCCAATTAAATTCCACCACGTCAAGTCACAGGGAATTTAATTTGGACTCGGCTTATACTGAGGTGAGTGGATCCCTGATGTAGGGCCCACCATGATGTATGTGCCTTACATCCATGCCGTCCATCGCTTTTGACATCTAATTTTAGGAAAGGATTCAAAAAATGAAGATGATCTAAATCTCAGGTGGACCACACTACAGGAAATAGTGGGGATTGACCATTAAAATCTTCTTGTGGCCCACAAAAGATTTGGATCAAGCTAATATTTGTGTGGTCCCTTCATCCAGGTCTTTGTGGAGAGAGATTAGCTGAGACCCGGCTTCACACAAGACGGCACGACCCTTACTGTGGGGCCCACCTTGATGTATGTATTATGTATCCACACCGTCCATCCATTTTTCCATATCATTTTATGACATTATACGAAAAAAAAAAAAAAAATGAAACAGATCCAATTATCAGGTGGACCATACCATAGAAAAAAGTGTTGCTTGACCATTAATGGGTTACAAATGTTCTGGATCAAGTTGATATTTGTTTTCTTTTCCCTTCATCCAGGCTTACGTGACCTCATGATCAACTGATTATATGGTAAATATACATTGAGGTGCGCCCTGAGATGCTTTTAATGGTGGGACTGTCAATCACCACTGTTTCTTATAATATGGTCCACCTGATGATTGGATGTATTTCACTTTTTGAATAATGTTATATGAGAAAAAAATAAATGGACGGCATGGATACATAATACCCCACACTAGTCTATATGACCTTATCAACAGGTTGGATGGAAACTAAACATTAATGGCCGATATTCAATCACTAATGTTTCCTATGGTGATGTCCATCTAATATTTGACCCGTTTTTTTTTTTTTTTTGTGTGTGTGTGTGGGGATCATGCCCTAAAATAAGCTTTCACAACAGATGGTTGGTGTGGATGCAAGTCACATACATCAGGATGGCCCCACAGTTAGGGATCCACCGACCACGGTGGATTCCACGGATCCACCCAAGCCGTGCATGTTTAATTTGTGTTACATGCATCCATGTGTATAACTTCTGAGTGCATGCATGTAAACCGTCACAGTAGACAGGAGTAACAAATAACAGGAGATGATAGGGTAGATTCTCTATAACCTAAGGGAGATCTATCTCTCAACGACACACCTGGAAGAGTGATTTATCAATCGGGACCGTCCATCTAGTTTCCCATCATTTAGATGGCAAATATGTCAAAACATGTATCTGTTAAATGATACTATTCATCTGATCACTCCGAATCGGCAGTAGTTACAAAAGGTTAACGGCCAACGTTCAGTGCTGGAAAGTGAACAGAGATGATGGATATGATTGTATATAAATGTGGTTTTTTAAACATGGGCCATCATGATAGGTGTCTCTAGAAGGACGGCTCTGATTGATGGCTTGCTATATTCCGGTGGATCGGGCGTGGCTTACATCCATGCCGTCCATCTCATTTTGGGGAATTTTGCAAAAAAAGAAATGAAACAGATCCAAATCTCAGGTGGACCACACCACAGGAAACAGAGCTGATTGACCATTGAAAACTTCTTGGGGCCATAAAAGTTTTGAATCGAGCTGATATTTGTGTGGTACCTTCATCCAGTTCTTCGTGACCTTATCAACAGGTTGGATGGAAAATAGACATTCCTGTGGCCCCCAAGCAATTTTAAATGATGGGTATTCAATCACCACTGTTCCTGTGGTGTGGTCCATCTAAGATTTGGATATGCTTAATTTTTGTGATCATGCCTTAAAATGAGTTGTCAAAATGGATGGACGGCGTGGATGTAAGAAAAAAAATATATCAATGCGGGCCCCACACGGTGGATTCGGTACGTGTCTCTTCTTTTGAATCTTCCATACAAGCGGCCTCAAATCACTGTCCTGATTGATCGTTACATGTAATCATTTCACCACCTACCTGGTTGGAGAAAACGAGAGATAATCAGATACACTTGGATGTATGCTAAATTGTCATGCACGCTGGTTTTTACTGCAAACATACCTCTACTGTAGAAGATCCGTCCTATTCAAATGGTAGGCCCCACAGTGAAGACCACCTTGCACAAAAAATCAGGTTGGTCCATTCATCCGTTGGGCCATATTGTTGGAATCAATGGACAATCGATGATTTGACCAAACGTAGGTATGCAAATACTGAGCTGATCAACCTGACTTTTTGTAGACGAAATCTTCTATGTCGGGTTCTACTAACATTTTCATGGCTCAGATGGATCACACAAATGACATGCGTGCAGGAAAGATGGGCTGCACGACAAGTTAGAATTCCTCCCGTTGTAACTTGTAAGTGATAAGTTCTCAAAGAAAATTCAACAACGTTCACCGTTAATTTTTCTCCGAAGATTTGGCAATTTGCTAAATTTTCGTTGCATCTCCTGTTCCGAAATGGACGGTTCCCTAACTCTTGATGTGTGTGGCTTTCTTGGTGGGAATTTTCCTCTCCCAGAGATCTAAGCCGCTTGTCTGGTGGGATCTGTGATATGTGTTTTATCCACACCATCCATCCATTTGGATCATTGTTCCAGGGCATGATCCAAAAAAATGAGGCAGATTAAAATCTCAAGTGGACCATACTATAAGAAAACAGTGGTGATAATTGAACGCCACCATTAAAAACTTCACAATGCTCACTGTAATATTTATTTGCCATCCAAAATGTTGATTAGGTCACACAGACATAGATGAAAGAAACATATCATATTGATCTAAAACTTTTGTGGTTCCTAAAAAGTTTTTAATGGTGGGTGTTCAATCATCAGTACTTCCTGTGGTGTGGTTCATATGACCTTTTGATCTACCTCATTTACTCATGCCCTTAAATAAGCTGCAAAAAGGATGGATAGTGTGGATAAAACACATACATCATGGCGGTGCTCACAGAGCTTCCTATGTTTTGTTTGTGGTGTGAAAATTAGTACACGTGACAATCTTAAGTAGGCCACACATGTATCAGCCAATTATTTCAAATCTCCCTCTCTCGCCATAGGGCAGACCCACCTGGAGACGGGATGGGCATGAAAACATGCTGGCCCACATAATGAATGGTCTTCATCTCTCACACGTGCTGTTTTGCACACTATTGGAGTGAGGAGCCATCATTTTTCTCTACTGAAGTTCGGAGAGTTTGGGTCAACCTGGAGGACGTGGATTGGCTAGTGACCCCAACACCAGCCCCCGGCCGGTGTCAAAGCTGTGTCGGCCCCACCATGATTTATGTGTTTTATCTATGCTGTCCATCCATTTTTCCACCACATTTTAGTGCATGGGCTCAAAACTGATACAGATCCAAATCTCAGGTTGACCACACCACAGGAAAACAGTATTGATTGAACGTCCACCCTTAACAACTTCCCAGGGCCCACCGTGATGTTTATTTGCCATCCAACCTTTTGATAAGGTCACACAGACCTGGATGAAGTGAAAACACAAATATCAGCTTGATCCAAAACTTCTGTGGCCTCCAAGAAGTTTTCAACAGTGAGAATTCAATTACCACTGTTTTCGTGTGGGGTGGTCCACCTGAGATTTGGATCTGCCTCATTTTTGGGCCCATGCCCTAAAATGAGGTGGAAAAACGGACGGACAGCGTGGATAAAACACATACATCATGGTGGGGCCTACACAGCTTTGACACCAGCCCCGGGGCTGGTATTGGGGTCACTAGCCAATCCGCGTCCAACCTGGAAACCCGGAAATAATAGGCCGAATAATCAACTTGGACCGGATTCATTGACCCCAACCTAAGCCCGAGCCGACCTACCTCGTCCAGATGTCTAATAGGCATGTGACCCAAATCGTAACTGACAGGAACTGAGAAAACCTCCGCGAGTGTACTTTCTTTTCGAACTCGCTCATCACACCTACGCGTGGCAGCATGGTACACGTAAATGAAATCCAAGCCGTTCATGGAATATTTAAAAACTATCCAGTCACAGCTATCTTTGGTAGGACTTTTCACATGGTAGCGCACCCATGCCAGCAAACATCTTCCCAAAATACTCCATGCCGTCCCCCATTTAAAATAGAATGAGACTGCAATGTTAGTTTGCAACATCCAAGAAAGGGTGGTGTCTCATCCTACTCACACGTGGACCATCCAAATTATGGATGGACCAAAATCTAAAATCAAACCGATCATGTAAACCTAATCTTTCAATTAATGGTTATCAAAGGGATGCTTAAAAGTAAAACAATGTCAATGCGTGGTTGATATTTGAAGGGAAGAATCAAATGGTCAATATTATCTTATTGGTGGATCTTTTTAGTTATTCTCCATATCTACAGTTTCAATGGTGATTTGAATGGTTTGGATTGCCGTAAAATTATGCCATGTGTACGTTTGAACAGGCATCGCCATTTATAAACGGTGCAAAACTAGCATAGGAGTCTTGGGATTTGAAAACGGAGAAAGCTTATGTACCTTGCGATGGATACATACTGGGGGTACTTTCTTTGATGTGGGGGGAAACGAATTAAGATGAATGAAATCCATACCGTCCATTAGGTAGATCACCCCATGTTTTGCACAATTATAAAAATCATGATGATTCAACACTTAGGCAGGTCATCTATCAAATTATACATTAAACCTCTAATTTCATATGGTATTTCCCACCTGAGTTTTGTAATTCTGTGATTATGGTGAAATTCTTTAATCTCCATGAGGCCCATCAGATTAATGGATTAGATGGGATAAAAACACAACGGTGGGCCATATAAAAACAAAAGGCGTCTTATACCTAGATCACCTCATGGTGTGGCCTACCTGAGTTTTGGTCTCGAGCATTGAAACAAGACAGCGTACCTGATGAAGGGGATGGATCTCATGAAAATTCCATCCACGTGGCGGTTAGAGAAAGTGATCTACCGGAAGGTATCTACGCGACGTACGCTAGTTTCTGTGAAAAACATTTAGACCATCCCAGTCTACGTGCATTCCACGTTTAAACGCCCAAACCTAACAGAGTCCCGAAAATTCAACACAAACTCCAGAAACGTGTCCCCTCGTTGAGTGAAGTCACTCACGCGGATTTCCTGCGAAAGCCTTGTGTAGGAAGTTCCTGCACTGGGAACCTAAGGTGGGGCCATAGTAATGTTTTCTGGTAAATCCAATCCGTCCATCCGTTTTGGGAGATCGTTTTAGGACATGAAAACAAAAATGAACCGGATCCAAGACTCAAGTGGGTCGAAATTAATTCAACCGTCCTAATGAAAACTGAAGCCATCTTATTTTCATTCATAAATATTTTTTGTTATAAGAAAAATCTAATGAACGGACTAGATCTTGTACACGTGTGACAAGGTAGGATGTACGACGCGAGGTAAAGACTTAAATCTCACGCGAGCAAGTCTTGTTGGCAGGAGTCGAGGTGAAGACGAGACGACACTCAAGACATGGTGAAGTGAAGACAGGCGGCCTCCAAACAGGAGCCACGTGGCAGATGCTGTTGAAAGAAGGGATCCGAACCCGAAAGCAGCCATTTTAACGGTCAGAAGCCAAAGCTAACGGCGTTACGGAGATGCAGGGTTATGTGGTCGGCTTCTTCACGGCTTAGTCGTCAGTTTGGACAGAAAATATCTCCCCACTTACCTTCCACCTTCGATTCTTCCTCCTCTCTCCATCCTCACCTGCTGAAATCCCTCAGAGAGAGAGAGAGAGAGAGAGAGCTCCTCCCATATATCTATCCTCAGCTGCTGAAATCCTATAGAGAGAGAGCTCCTCCCATATATCTACCCTCAGCTGCTGAAATCCCAGAGAGAGAGAGAGAGACCATATATCTACCCTCAGCTGCTGAAATCCCAGAGAGAGAGAGAGAGAGAGAGAGAGAGAGAGAGAGAGAGAGAGAGAGATGAAGAGCCGAAATAACGAGAGAGTATCGGCGACATGGATTATCATTCTCTGCATATTAAGCTTCGCTCTCGGAATGCTGTTTACGAACAGGCATCTCTCTCTCGCTCTCTCTCTCTCTCTCTCTCTCTCTCTCTCCTCAAATCCTTTTTTTTTTAATTTTAATTTTTCGCATTTTATCTTTTTATTTTTATTTCTACTTTCGAAATTTGTTAGTTTCTCTGGTGCATAAAGAAAAACGTGGATTTCCCCTTTTTGCATTTGATTCCTGAAAATGAAATAAAATTAGGGAAGGGTTTCCTTAAGATCTGCTATTTTTTCTTTCATGAATATTGCAAAGGTTTTATTTTTAATTTTTAATTTTAATTTTTCATTTAAACTGAGAACAGGGTTATAAAGATTTGAAAATTTTCGACCGTTGGATTGAGTATGGTTTCGATTGTAATGCAGGGTAGGGGCCCCACCGGAATCGAATAATCAGATCATCTCGCGGCAGAGGAAAGACCAGGAGCTACTGGTGGTCTCTGAGGACCGTGGGCCGAAGAGGGTTAGTATGCCTTTTGGTTTTTTTATGGCTCTGATTTTTCGCCTTGCACAGATTCCCTTAATCTTGTTTTTTATTTAAATCAGACGCTTGGGAAAGATAAAGATATTATGGGGGAGGTTTTCAAGACCCATGAAGCAATTCAGTGAGTAGTGGATTTTCTATCCATTTCTTCGGATATTTATTTAAGCATTCATACAATTTCGCGAAAATTAATTTATTTCTGTGCTTAATTTCAGATCTTTGGACAAGACAATTTCCACGCTTCAGATGGAGTTGGCTGCTACTCGGAGTGCTCAGGAGATGGTGGGCCTTGGCAATTCTCCTGTAGCCTCGGCCTCTCGTGAGGGCACAAGGAAGAAGGCATTCATCGTGATTGGAATCAATACCGCCTTTAGCAGTAGGAAGAGGCGGGATTCAGTCAGAGAGACTTGGATGCCTCAAGGTTAATTTCCCAGCCTTCTCAGTATAATTTGTAATGAAGTTGGTTACTTTGTGATTGTATTTGTATTTCTGTATGATCATTTCAAAGTGATAATTTGACGAGCTTTCGCTGCAAGTAGTCCCCCAGTACAGAAATTAGGCTGCATTTGGACTCACTGTTGAATTGGACTGTTATAATTTGTTCAGTAGAGTGGAAATAACCAACTTGTAATTACCTTCCTTAGCAATTTTAGCGAAGGCATCATATTGTAGTTGTATTTGTTTGAAGTCCAACATGGAAGTAAAGTTTTTATGACATGGAGCCTAGTCATTCAACATGACTACTGAGGAAGGTAACTGCAATTTGGTTGTTCAATTCACTACTGCATGCCTATGCAGCATTTAAGAATCAGCTGCCCATCTCATCTTTTCATGTTTTGACTGATAGTTGAAAACATGGTCAGGTTAAAAATGGATTTTCTTTGCAACTGGTTTCAACTTGCAATTGGTACGAGTTTGAATGACAAGTGGCACAAGTGTCTGCTATAATTGGTTCATGTTTCAGCTATTTCCCAGGTTTTAGTCATAGTTGGTACAGGGTTTCTGTTCTAATTTAGATTTATTCAGATAAAGAGTTGGGATTTAGTTAGGTTTCTTGTTTGTTTTGTAAGTGTTTCTTTTCCTGTAAGTCTATGTTCTTCTTCTTCTTCTTCTTTTCTTTTTCTTTTGTCAAGCAGGAC
Organism: Liriodendron chinense; assembly: GCA_003013855.2. NCBI lineage: Eukaryota > Viridiplantae > Streptophyta > Magnoliopsida > Magnoliales > Magnoliaceae > Liriodendron > Liriodendron chinense. The sequence goes on from ML058453.1 coordinate 6,751,200, forward strand.
TTTTGCAAATTGATCCATCCACAAAGAAGTTTGTTACAAGTTTGTTTGTAACAGTATGCCAAGAACACAACGTTTGACGCCAAAATTTGCAAATCTAAACATGTGGTTCCCCAAAATATAAGAAATTCTTCCAACCAAAAAACAAGGGACGAAAGAACCACTGTGATGGTGGGAGATTGTCCCGTATCTTATTGCATTCATTGACACTTCTTGATCTAGAGTGCTGCTTTTGGGAGTTGTAAAACCATGCTAGGTACCTACCGGGGTTACTTTTGCAAACCAAGAGCCAGTGGTGGAACTTTCACGGGATCCAACCCCGTCCTTCAGTTACACTGCGCCATTTTAACCATTGAAGCCAAAAATCATGATCATGCAAAACTTAGATAGCCCACACTGCAGGAAACAGTTGGGATGAAACACCCATCATTAGTTTTGTGTAGGACCCATTGTGGTGTTTTAAATTCCATCTCCATTCATCCGATGTGCCTTATCAGGAAGAAAGAATTAAACAAAAAATCACAGTATTCTAAAAATCAGGCGGGATACACCATGTGTATCTTCTTGGATTTTGGCATTTTCTCCCAATACATTATTCATAGGATGTTCAAACGCTACTTTTAATGAATCCTGGATTTGTTCTTTGAAATTCTCAGATTCTTCATAAAAGTCGAGCAGCTTTATATCATAAGTTTAGTCACAATCCTCCAATTACACATCTCTTTGACTGTGAGAATATGAAACAACACCATCAGAACTGCTAACATCCAATTCCAGGATGTTATCACCTTCTCCATGTTGTGTCGATGCTATGAAATTATCCAATTGACCTAAAATCTCATGGAGCAATCCCCACAAATTACACCTTTTCTTTTATTCCAATTTAAGTTATCGTCTGTTCACAACGGACACTATTTATCCTCAGTGATTCTGTTGAGTATATAGGTTGCAATCTCAAATCTAGTTCTCTTACATTGGTAACAGGATAGCATACTCATAGTTCAAGGGAAATGTCTTGCACTTTATGCAACTTTTGGCTACTCTGGGTAATATAACAATCTACTTAGCTAGGTTAGTAAGAACATGTTATTAGCACACTCATAGTTCAAGAGAAATGTCTTGCACTTTATGAAATTTGGGCTACTCCAGTTATAACAATCTACTTATCTAGGTTAGTAAGAAGTCTTATTGTCATATAGACTGATCATTTCGAATTCGCAGGCATATCGAAGTCTATAACTTCTTATTAATTTGTTAAAAGCCTTGCATTCATCTTCTAATATTTGGAGTTGCTTTTTATTGGGTTCAATTAGGAGAAAAGCTCCAACAACTCGAGCGAGAGAAGGGAATTGTCATTCGGTTCATGATTGGCCACAGGTACATCTTAATTAGTGCCAAGACTGCAATCTCAAGTCTTTATATTTGTTGAGTTTTTGATAGTCCTTAAAATTACTGTGCTCTTCTCATGGGACTGCACTCACTGTTTTATTTATTTATTTATTTGAGAAATGAAAATATACATCTAGAGAGAGGGAACGGATCAGCCATACAAAGCTTAGTTTTGGATAACGCCTTCCTTGGCAATGGCATAGTAACGATTTCTTACGTGCAATTTGCTGATGAATCACTACTAGGAATCATAGTTACCAAAGAGCTTCACATAGAAATACAAAAACGTATCACCCACTTTGAACAATCTAGCATGAACCTTTGGATAGGCTCTCTAGGATCGACAGTAGTAGCCACATGGAGTATGGTAGAATTCACTGGTATAATCATTCAGAGAGTCCCTCCGAGTATGATTCCCATACAGTTCTTGCAAGAGCAGGAGAAGCTTCTGGGGGTAAAGCACCATGTCCAGATAACTGCTTCCCACCTATGCTCAGCCATCCATTCCAAGTTTAGAGACATAGGTAATAATATCCGATCAAACAGCTGACGAAGGGGATTAGTGGAACAGGTAGTCTACTAGATGCGGTTCAGCTAGTGGAGGCTCTTGAAACAACTAGAGTCAAAAGTCCCTAAAAGTGTTCATATTATGGGGGACCATCAAGCACATCTGGCAAGGATCAAGGAGATTGCAATATTCCTGCTCTTTGGGGAATAAATAAATGGGCCTACACTCGTTGCTGTGCATCTTAGAAATCTATTCCATATCTGACTGTACTATTTTTCTATTTTTCTGTTGTTTTTCCACTTCTTTTTTCATTTCAACCAAACTAGATTTATGCATATGTTGAGGATCAAAACACAATTTGAGTGGGATTCAATAAACCGAAGTGAAATGGACCATTTTTGGGAAATATTGGAAGAAGGGCCAAACCATTTCACTTTTTCATTTTCCATTTTTGTTTTGTTGTATTTGTATGTAATGGGCCCTAATCCACCAATTCATGCTTGATTTGTATTCGATTAGGCCCTATTTGGTCTACTTTCACTAGGTCAGGCTGACACTACACAACAGACTTACCAATGAATGACCTGTTATGCCATTAAACATATTTCCAGGAAAAAAAAAAGAATATGTATTTAGAATCCTTACTTCTTCTTTTTTTTTTTGACTTTTACCAGTAATTTTTGAGATTTTTTTCCCAAAGAAACAATTTCAGTTGTTGCAAGACCATCTCAACCGATATGGGGGCCATGTCATCCGATACAGACTGCCCGATATTGTTATGTAATACCTTGATTGTCATTCAATGCATAGGTTACCCAGGGACTAGATTGTGTTGGTTTCAGAAACATAGGTGGTCTATATAATATAGATTTTACAAAATGAAGGATACATTGATACCTTGGGTTATTGTGTACGAAATCTTATATTTTGGAGATATAGTCTGAAGACACATAGGAATATTTATGTTTTTTGTTGTATATATGCATATATGTATAGTATTTATAACTAGATTGTGCAAAACTATTATATGGCACATATGCTCACATAAAGTCAAGACAAGGGATAGAATTAGAAATGAATGCATTTGAGGGAATTTAGGAGTAGCACCGATAGGTGATAAGATGAGGGAAAGTAGACTTAGATGGTTTGGTCATGTGCAATGGAGATCGAGAACTGCGCCAGTTAGGATTGAGTTGGTACAGGTTGAAGGTTCTAAAAGGGCAAGGGGAAAGCCCAAAAGGACATGGGTGGAGATAATAAGAAAAGACTTGATGACCTGTAGCCTAACTGAAGCTATGGCCCTTGATGGAGTGGAACGGCAGAAAAGGATTCATGCGCAGACCACATTTAGTTGGGATAAGGCTTAGGATGATGATGATGCTAAAATAAGTACAGTGTTTAGTTATTACACTATTGAGTGTCAAACACGTGGTACGTACATATGGTTAACGGTTGCGAGTGTTAGGGTGAGATACTTTGGTGGTTTGAGGTATGTGTCATTATTGAAGTGTGTTTAGCGTGAAATAAGATAAAAAGAAAAGACTCATGGGTTTGTTTGAGCCTTGAAAGACTTAAGAATCCTATCTGAACAAATTTTCTACATTCTTCATATGCACATGTTAATTTTGTTTCTTTTCTAAATTGTTGACAATCTTCTTGTTGTTCATCTAAATAAAACCTTAAAGTAAACATTTATCTTATAAATCCTCTCATTTTGGCAGCTGATGTGGCTATGAGGAGATGACCCAGCCTAAAATTTTATGTTTGTGGAGCTGGGCCATTAATGGTCTACCAGTTATATTGCTTCTGACCTGATTGGTTCTGATTAGATGTCTTTTAGCATGCAGGAATATGTGCTCATGTCTTGAGTAGGGGCTTGTCTGCATTATGTAATGTTGAAAGGAACCTCTCCTACTATGATTACAGTCAAGGGTTATATGAGTGACCCTTGTCAGGAATGGTTTCTCCATGATCTTATCATCAATTCCACTGGGAGGAGGATCTCCCCCTAGTAAATAAGCAGCGACTTGATCTTTATCCACCACTGATTTGATCCATTTGACCTAATCTAAATGACTAGGTAGGTGAGTCCTATTTTTCAGTTGTGGCATTATCTTGCTGAGAGGACACAGATAGCACTGATCCACTTGTTGAGAGCAAGGAACATTTGCTTAATTTTAACTAATTGGGGCTTTCTAAATGGGACTGCTAGCTGTAGGAACCCAATGTGACATGTATTCAAGAACTTCCTACTCTTGTCACTTGATCAAGTGCAGCTCCTCATGGACAAATCTGGACATGTTGCCTCTTTTCCAAACAGAATATTTCATAAATTTTAAATCAATTGAAGAATCTTATTTGTAAATTAATCTGAAACACATTTTTATTTTAGCCGTGTAGTTTCTGTTTGTAATTAGAAATGAATGGAGAGGTTAGAGTGGACAACTGCTCCTCCAATGGCTACATAGGCTGCAATCTACCTCTAAAATAGATGATTGTGATTGGGTCTAGGACAACAGTTATGTGTTCGGTTGATTGAAAGCAATTGGACATCTATCCTACTTGATGAAGGAAAGGCGTGCTTTGGGTTTCAACATTCCTTGCATTGGTAGACTGAGTCATAGCAAATAGATAGTTGTGTGTTGATCAGCATTCTTCTTTTACACTTTGCCAAGTGCCCCATTGCAATGCATCCAATTAAATGTTTTGATGATTCTTTTTTTTTTTTTTTTTTCCAATTCTGAGCAATCCTTTTTTATTTCTTTTTTGAAAATTTGAGGATAAAAATGTACTGTGGCTGGGTCTGTGGCAATTTCTTTAGTAAAGCTGACCAAGCCAGTTGCTAGCACAATTTCAAGACTCATGTTGTCTGCAGCATAGATGATCCATATTGTGAAGTCTCTAGAATATCGAAGTGAAATAACACAGATTTTCCTATTATGCTATTGCCCATGAATTGAATGTCAGACGCATAGAGGGGATAATGGAAATTTGATAAGGAAAGTTGCTTTCAAGGTGCATTATGGAGTTGCTTTCCTTAATGCACTATTCACCCCCTCTATGAACAAAATCTGAGTGGGCAACCAGGTTAGTGCAATCCATACCTAGGATACAATGAAGCTTATGGTATCTGTCTTTGATCTCCAACTCATAGTGTTGGTTGATTGAGACCCCAGATACCTTGTAGCAGTGAATATGAACAGAAACTGTAACTCCATTTCCTACCTCTAAAGTAGCAAGAAAACAAATTAAAAACAATGAAATAAATAACGACCAAGGAAGGTTTCTGGATAGAGTTTTATGAAAGAGAAATTATAGAGAAAAGCCAAATGCTGGAATGTACAAAACCCCTCATAGGACCCTCCTTATACAGAAGTTTTGTGTCTGCAATGGGCCCTGTGCCCATTTTGAATTGTTGTATGAAAGGCACTCTCCTTGTATAGGTCTTGTTCCTTTTCTTAGTCATGTTTTTGTTCAAGGGACCCCCTTTTCACCCAGGCAACTGGTCCAAAAATCTGGTCATCTTGACACATTGTCAGGACCACATAACTGACACCTCCCACATTACCCAACCAAGCAATGGTCAACCCGGTCAATCGTTCCTGCAGTCATGAGATCATGTTGGTCAACCTAATCAACCCACTCAACCAAACTCCTCCATGCCACAGGTTAGACCCATGGCTTGACCAAGCCTAGGCCAGTTGGGTAAAGTTTAGGGCTCCTTGAGACGATGCATATGTGCGAAGTGAAAGCTGCATCGAGTGCTTTGTGCCCAAAGGCCCAAGCCCTTGCCCACATATGCACGAGCGGTGCAAAGCACCCCTTGTAACCGTTCTCATTTGCTGCTCTAGAACATGATTCCATGGGAATCAAATCCTTTAAATGGGTGTTACCTTCCTCCATCCATTTTCAATGTGGGACTAGAGCTTGTAAATTGTAACATGTTTCGAACACTTCTAAAGGGAGATTAGAAAGTAAAATTTTCAAAAATGGAATCTCATAAAGTTGGTAACTTTATAATAGAATAAGATATTTTCATATGAGAGAAAAGGAAAACTTTTGCAACAAAATGTGTCAAACACAACTTTGATAAGTAAACCCATATATTTGATATAGATAGACCCAAAAAAAGCATATTTTGATGACTCCCAAAATTAAGATGTTGAACCTTTGATCTTGTATTTGGATCAGATCCATTATTCCGGATTTAAGCTGAAAACTATAGCTAAATAAATATAAATTCAAGAGATATTGATGCCAAGAGATGATATAGCCTGATGGATGCAATTAAAAAAAAAAAAAGGATATGATCTTTTGATGAAGCTAAAGGAACCATGTATTTTGGCTTGTCATGGTGTTCCTGCTTCTATATCTTTCTTCTTGTTGGAGCTGCCAAATTCTTTTTGTCGAATGATCCATGCAAATATATCATCTCAGTAGCTATTTCTATTGTCATTATATGTAGGGCTGAAAGTGTGCTGAGGTGGCCCAGCCCAGTTCACTTTGCGCTTTTAGTGTCAGGCGTGGGCATGAGTTTTCAGGCCCAATAACTAAATTGGTCTAGTTTGGGCTTGAGCATTCATAATCAATGCCTGGAAAAATGGCCGATGTAGCCTGGCTTAGCTCGTGTATCTGATAGGGTACTTGGTTGGCTGCCTGAACCAGTCTTGACCTGAACCCTTGGTTAGCAAGTGGGGCTGGGCCTGGGGAGTATTTGTCTTACAGGTTGAGCTTGGCCCAGCCCAACCCAGCCCATATACACCCCTAATTATGTCCGTGTATGTTACAGTGCCCTTCTTTTTCATGGTTTTATTTCATGAAGAGTGGTTAAATACCTTGCAACTCTCATATACTTTCTCCTGAGCCCTCTAAGATGGCAGTAAAGAATCAAGATGGTTTTTAGAAGTGGGAACTGATTGAGATTCACATTGTTTCATACAGCGCTACGTCCAGCAGCATTTTAGATCGGGCAATTGATTCAGAAGAGGCTCAGCACAATGACTTTCTTAGGCTGGTCAGACATCTTGCCTTTGAGTTAAAATCTGAGATTGCTTATGATACTATGAGGTCTGAAGTGTATTTAATGCCTTTGTTGTCTTTCTTGTAGGAGCATGTTGAAGGGTATCATGAACTATCTGCGAAAACAAAGATCTTCTTCTCTACGGCAGTTGCCAAATGGGATGCGGAGTTCTATGTCAAGGTGGATGATGATGTTCATGTCAATTTAGGTATGTCACTTTGGAATCTTGTAATTTTCATGATTGTTCCTCTTCCGCCATTCATAATTGCACAAGCTTGGTATTTGAAAGTACCCCCAAATCACATTTGGTTGAATATGCCAATGGGTGATTTCATTTTGAACTTCGCGGAAATATGGGGCTGTGCAGAAAATGAAACCCAAATGGGGTGGGTTTTCAGTTTTCCGTTTTTCTGCCAATGCAAAGTAAACTCCATTGAATTGTTTTGGGTCTGCGATGCAGGTATGCTAGCCGCAACTCTTGCCCGGCACAGGTCAAAGCCCAGAGTGTACATAGGGTGTATGAAGTCTGGACCAGTTCTGGCACAGAAGTAATCATCTTCTCATGTGCACGGTTTCCTTTGCCCAACATTTTCTAGTATTTGCAATGCTGATGTATATTTTATTTGTAGGAATGTCAAGTATCATGAACCTGAATACTGGAAATTTGGAGAGGAAGGTAACAAATACTTCAGGCATGCAACTGGGCAGATTTATGCTATCTCGAAAGATCTGGCGACATACATTTCAATCAATCGGTAAGAATGTGCTAGTTTCTGTCATATGATTTAAAGATGGTCCATTTCTGACAACACGTGCTGATTCGAGCTCGGGGTTGTGGGTATAGGCCGATTTTACACAAGTATGCGAATGAAGATGTGTCACTTGGTGCTTGGTTTATTGGACTTGAAGTTGAACAAATTGATGATCGCAACATGTGTTGTGGAACTCCGCCTGGTAAGAGGAAATTCTTTTTGTACCTGTCTTGGAAATAAGAAAACTGCCATGCTTGCTGTGGAATCATTTGTTTCTTGTTGTTCTCCAGATTGTGAGTGGAAGGCACAAGCAGGGAACGTGTGCATTGCATCCTTTGATTGGAGTTGCAGTGGCATCTGCAAATCAGTGGAGAAGATAAAGGATGTTCATGCAAGGTGTGGTGAGGGAGATGGAGCTGTTTGGAGTGCTCTGTTCTGAAGAATCAAGATGAAGGATGGTTAATGGTTTGATTGGAGGTCTCCTCCAAGGCGCAGGAAAAGTGACAGTCTCTCTTGAGAAACCAAGGTGGGCGGGTGTGAATTGAAGCAGAGAAGCCTCGTATATGAATCTCTGAGAAAACCATGCCTGTTTGTTTCTTGGAGAGCCATTGGAAAAGTGGACCCGAATGCTTGAGCGTTAAGATGAGTCTCAAGCTGGTGGATTGCTTTGATGGGGTGTTTGGAGTTTAGGTGGGTGTTTCTGTATTTATCTTTTATTGGGTTTTGAGAGCATTTTCAGGATATAGTGAGAAATAGATTCTTTTGGCGAGGGGCTGGCGGTGTCTCCAGTGTTGGGTGTAAGATGAAGTCTACTGGAGTTCTGCATAGAGGCTCTGCTGCTCCATTTTCTCATCGAAGATAGTTGATTTTATTGTGTAGGAAGGTGTCCAAAAACAGTCATATTTCTACATAAATGTGTGTTGTTTTTAGGTTGTAGTTCTTCTCATTCAAATCATGTTCCATATGACTAGTATCGAAAGGCCCTAATTTAGGTTGTAGTTATTCTTATTCAAATCATGTATTTAGGGTTATTATCAACTGTCCGCTCATAGAACAGGTGATGAGATGTTCCCTGCTTGCCTTGACCTTCTTACAAGGTGGTGGTGTCAATTGGATTCTATTGTGATAAAATGCTCCTATAGTAAACTATTGTTGTGGGTGTTTATTTTACTGTGAAAAGTGTGTTTAGGACCCCTCTCCCACTGGTGCTCTTAACATATTCTAGTTCTACTGGCTCAACTATAACATCACTTCATTTTATTATTTTCTTTCAAGATATTTATTTTCTATTAGTTGCTACTGGCAACATTTGCAATACCAGTATTGATGCATGTATTGTACCCTTGGGATAAAAAAACACATTAGTATTGCATGGGCAATATGGCATGTATCAGGAAATGTATAGTCGAGGAAAAGCTAGGAAAATGGAGTTTTTAGTGAAATTTGAGGAGACGTTAAAAGAGACATGTTCATATACTTTAAAAAAAGAAAGAAAAAGAAAATACAAATAAAAGCAGACATCATTACACACTTCAAAGAATCAGAAAAACAAGTATGAATAGTATGTTCCCTTTAATATTATTGAATTATGCACTGAAAGATGTGATGCAATTATATTTAAAATGAGTTTATATAATTCATAAATCATATAATATGAGTTTGAAAATATACACATGCATTAGCCAATTTAGCTTGATCAACACACACACACACACACACACACACACACACACACAGATATATATATATATATATATATATATATATATATATATATATATATATATATATATATATATATATATATATATATATATATATTCACATTCTTTGATTTTCCTGAATTTCGAAATTTGAAATGTTCAATAAATGATTTTACATGCAAATCATGCATGATCATTTCTTACTAGCTTGTCTCTGCCAAGAATGAGCAAAATATTAAAGTGAAAATACAGGAAAAAAAAATCTTACCTAATGGGTTCTGGCTCAATTTTGCTCTTTGATCGTAGTTTCCATGCTAAAAATGAGATTTCTTCCAAAAAAAAAAAAACCAAAAACTCAAAAGATGTTCCTAAATGTAGTTTAGAACATATCCCACAAAAAATCCAGATGAAAGTGGTGGCTATTTTTTTTATTTTTATTTTTTCCTTTTGTTTCTAGGGTTATAGATACAACGGAACTTTATGAAGGGGGCAGCTGCTCTGTCCATCCGTTGTGACATCTCATGTTAGGGTGTGGGCCCAGAAATGAGGCACATTCCAAAACTCAAGTGGGCCACCCAACAAGAAACAGTTGGGATTGAACGCTCACCATTAAAACCTTAGCTCCCCCCTGATGTTTGTGTTTTCCCTTCATCCTGATGGTGATCACCCTCTAAACAACTATGGAATATAAACATCATGGTGAGCCCCATGAAGGTTTCAGTAGTAGGTATTTCCATCTACACTGTTGTGGACAGAGAGGATGTCACAGGGACCCTGCGGTGGGCCCTGCAGAGCTTTTGGCTCTACTGGAACCCTCAACAGGGGTCGTCGGAAATTGGCAGTCCACATCAAACGTCAATGGACGTTTCCACGTTATATTTTTATTTTAAGGACCGAGGTGGGCTGGTGCCTGCGTGATTCTCTTCCTACTGTAAATGTAGCGTGTGAGATTCAGGCAGTTTATCAAGTGGGCCCCATAATCTCTGTGCTGTGACCCGAAAATAAGGCTCGTTCAGTCAACAAGTGGGCCCCACCATGAAGATTTCCCATCTCTGAAAATCAGGCCGAACTGCTCTCTAACATGACTACACTTGTATGTTGAGTTAAACTGTCGGTTGTCCATTGATTCAAATGATGTGGCTGAACAGACCAGCCTGAGTTTTTTTTTGTCAGGTAATCTTCTAAATGGGGCCTACTATTTCCATGAGATTGATGTCTTACCAGAAAGGTCTTTTGCTAAGGAAGATGGTATGCTACCACAATTTATGGTGCCTAGCCTCTCTCAAATCATTCCCCCCCCCCCCCCCCCCCCCCCAAATAATCTACATAATCTAAATCAATACCACTCTACAATATCAACCAACCTTTGTTCTTAAATTACCACTTTTTTTTTTTTTTTTTTTTTTCTTTTAAGCAAATTTATTTTTGAGTCACCCTCCCTTGTCAGTCACACCGCAGTGTTAGCCAACCCCCACTTGAGAATCGATACTACGACCTCAGTGTTGAAATGAGGTTATATTCACTCAATCTACCACTTGAACTATGGATCTTCACTTACGCAAAATTGAGTTTTATTTAGGCTTGGCAAAATTCCACACGACCCGCCAACTCGCATGAAAAATTTAGTGTTCGGGTCCGGCCTTATCGTGTCAGGTCACTAACGGGTTGGCCCATGAAGACCCGTTAAGATCACGAGTCGGGTTAGTGTTTCACCTGTGAAACTCGTTTAACCTGTTAGTGAGGATATTTTCGTAATTATTTTTATTATGGTGACAAATCCCTAAGAAGCTAAGACAGCCAATAAGACTCTCTCTCTCTCTCTCTTTCACACACACACACACACACACACACACACACAGACACAAATGAGTTTTTTTTTCCATCTTTCTGCCCACGACCCCACATGGCCACGCTCCAAAATCTTTGTTGAATCGAGCTCATTTCCCATCTCTATGCTCAAGAAAACACGGCCCATTTATTTAATGGGTTAAACGGGTCAGATTGTGGGTAACCTGTTAAATTAATGAATGGGTCTGGGTTTTTAGATTTTGACCCGTTAGTTAACGGGTCATGTTTGGGTTAGGGCATTTTTGATACGACACGAATACAACATGACACGAACATGGTTCAACAGGACTCATTACAAGGCCTAGTTTTATTGAAGAAGCCAATTTAATTGGAAAACATTTTTTTTATGCTAATCTTCTAAAATTTAGTAAGCTTTAGATATTAAAGCAATTATTTAGGTCTTTTAAGAGTATGGAGTTTAAATCAAGGACATGTTATGTTTGGTTTGCATTTATATATGGTAAATACAAGTAAATAGGTAATGATTATTTATCATGTGTTGACAGTGTCAGGTTGCTTTTTGTACACTAAAATTGAGGAGTTTCAAATTTTATGTGGGGCCCACTATGATACGTGTGGCTTATCCACATCGTCCATCCATTTTCGAGGTGATTTTAGGGCATGAATCCAAAATTTAGGTAAATCCAAAGCTTAAGTGGACCATGCTACACGAAAGAGTGGGTTGAACGCCTACCATTAAAAGCCTTTTATAATCATGATTTCCTATGGTGTGGGCCACCTGAGCTTTGAATCTGCCTCATTTTTGGGCTCATGCCCTAAAATGTTCCGGTGAAATGGTTGGATGGCATGGATATGTCACAAACATAACAGTGTGGCCTACAAATGTACTTCAATCATTTTCAAATGTTTTTTTTATGAGGAAATGCATGTTCCTATCAAAGAGAGGTAAATGATAATAATTACTTCCTTACATATGTTTACATGCATTTACCTCAATTTACAGTAAAACAAATAAGCCCTAAAAGCCGGTTTGATTTTGCTTATTACCTGCAAATGCATTTAGGGTCATTATAATGTTTTATACTAGCTTGTTTTTTTTTTAGAAATTGCTGCCTATAAAATTGTGATAATTTTGATTGAATTTTATGTATTTATACATGCAAAAAAATGTGGGGCCCATAGTGATGAATATATTATAACCATACTATCCATCCATTCCACAAGCCCATTTTAAGGCATGTAACAAAAAAATGAGACAAATCTACAACCCAATCGGCCCATAACACATGAAATAGTGGTTATAACGGAGTTTAACGGTTGAAAGTTAATACCTTTATAAGGCTCACACTAATGTTTATTTGTCATTTGACATGTTTATAAGACTATATAGACATGGATGAAGGGAAATTGAAAAAGTTAGCTTGATCCAAAATTTCAATGGCCCCTAAGCAATTATTAACGGTAAGAATTTAATTTCCACATTTTAGTTTGATATTGTTCACTTGAACTTTAGATCTGCCTCATTTTTTGGTTCATGCCCTAAAATAAGCTGGCAGAACGAATGAACGACATGGATATAATCTATACATCATGGTGGGCCACATAGTTTTTGCAGCCCCAAATTTCTCCCATGTTTATCTTGCACCAAAACATTTTAACCGGTCAATGTTAATTTTGGAGAAAAAGATGGAAATTTAGTGTAAATAATGTTTACCATTTACAATGCATTTGTATTGTGAAATGGAAATCAAACGGGCCTAAATGAGATGGAGTGGGAACACCGACATGATTAGGTACTATTGGAGTCTGGGCGGAGCTCGATACAGGCTTAATGCGACACTTACGTGTCATTTGTCATGTTTGTTTTGGTGGAGTGCATGTTGTCAAGAGCATGTTGTCAGAAGAGACCTGCCACTTCAGCAAGCCTGACACAAGCCTGTCACATCTGCTCTTTACGTACTAGCCTGTTTGAGCTCTCCACAGGTAGTACCTAATCTACGTCCCATCAATGAGGCTGTATGTGGCCCCACCTTGATTTATGCGTTGAATATCCATGCCATTCATCTGTTTTACCAGCTCATTTTAGGGCATGATCCAAAAAATGGAGCAGATTCAAATCTCAGGTGGACCACACACCACAGCTTCGGTGGATCCCTGACTATGGGGCCATCCTGATGTACGTGTCTTATGTTTCCCCCTATCATTTTAGGGTATGGCCTCCTAAATTGCAGTAGATCCAGTTCTCAACTGGACCACAAGAAACAGTGGTGATTGGCCATTAAAAACTTCTTGGGGGCACAAAAGTTTTGGATCTAAAGATATTTGTGCGGTCCTTTCATCCACGTCTTTGTGACCTTATCAATAGATTGGACAGTGAGTAAGCATTCGGATGGCTCCCAAGAAGTTTTTAATAGTGGGCATTCAATCACCACTATTTCCTGCTGTGTGGTCTACTTGAGATTTGGATCTGCTGCATTTTTAGGGTCATACCCTAAAACGGTCTTTCGAATATGATGGACCATGGACAATAAGGTATCCAATGTAACTGCGTTAGTGATTGAATGCCCAACAAGGAAATCGAATTGCGTCCTGAGTTACTCAGTTATATCTTATAGAACTGAGTAAACTCAGTTGGGCCCACTGTAAATGTATGTAGTTAATCTACACCGTCCATCTGCGGTTAGAACAAAAATTGAAGCATATCCAAAACTCAGGTGGACCATACCACAGGAAATAGTGGGTATAATAATTTCCACCGTTGAAAACTTTCTAGTGCCCTCAGTGATATTTATTTGTCATCCAACCTGTTCACAAGATCACACAGACATTGATGGAGGGAAAAAACAAATATCAGCTTGATCCAAAACTTCCGCGCCCCCAAGAATTTTTCAAAGGTTCAATTTACATTATTTCCTATGGTGTGATCCACTTGAGCTTTTTATATGCTTCATTTGTTTTTTCAAGCCATAAAATTATCTGTTAAAATGAATGAATGGAGTGGATGAAATACATAAATCATGGTGGACCCCGCAGAGTTTACTCAATAAGCTTAGCGTCCTGAGTTACTCAGTAAGCAAACCGCTTCAAACAACAGGTACTTTTTAGGGCCCACTGGAATTTTTATTTGTGATCCAACCCATTGATAAGGTCACACAGATTTAGATGAAGGGAAAGCACGAATACCAGCTTGATCCAAATTTTTTTTTTTAATGATGAGCATACAATCACCATTATTTCAAGGGGTGTGGTCCACCCAAGATTTGAATTGGCTTCATTTCTGATGGACCATTATTTCAAGGGGTGTGGTCCACCCAAGATTTGAATTGGCTTCATTTCTGATGGATGGCATGGATATACAACACATGCATAAAGGTGGACCGTTGGAAGTGGACGCAGTTTGGCTAGTGACCCCAACAGTGACCCAACACCAGCAAGTTGGTGTCAAAGCTTGTGGGACCCACCATGATGTATCTGTTTTATACACTCTGTCTATCAATTTTGTGAGCTTAATTGAATGCAACGAAGCCAGAAGTGAGGCATATCCAAATGCCAGGTGGACCACACCATGGAAAAACAATTTTGACTGAATGTCCACCATAAAAAAACTTCAAAGAGTAGCTACTGCAATGTTTATTTGCCATCTGACCTGTTGATAAGGTCACACAAACCTGGATGAATGGAAAACAAAAATATCAGATTGAACCAAAACTTCTATGGCCCCTAAATTTTTTTTCAGCGGTAAGTCTTTAATTCCCACTCTTTACCATGGTATGGTCCACTTGAAATTTGAATCTGTTTCATTTTTGGGCTCATATGGTAAAATGAGCTGAAAAAATGAATGGGCCGGGTGGTCTTGTGCTCTGCTACACCATTTTGTTGAGGGGTGTAGCTAGCTGTTACATGAGGCTTAATTCAATTCATCTGCCACAAATTCAAAATATGAATTTGATGTGAGCTCACCTCCTCTGTCAGTTCCGAGGATCTTCAAATTATGACCACTTCTGTTTTTTCTACATAAGCTTTGAATGGAAGAAAAACAGAAAATCAACATCTTTCTATTTTTTATGAAAATATACCCCTAGTTAAATCATCAAGAGGCCAACGGATCTTTGACACCAGCTATCTGACTGGTCTTGTGGTCCCTTGCTAAACCGTGTCCATTGGAAGTGGACTGCCAGTGACCATATCACTAGGGATCTCCCTAGTGATATAACTTCTTTAGATTTGATTGGATCACATGCTTCTATTAGCATATTGGGTCACTCAAATATACCCTAGGCACCGGGTCATCCGGCAACTTGCATCTGAACTAGGGGTGCACACAGTTGAGTTCGGTCCGGTTCTGGGGTGAAATTGGAACTGAACTATTCCCAACGGCTCCAGTAAATTTGGAACCGGAACTGGACCGTTAGCACTCTAGAGCTAAACTAGAACCGGACTGTAAAAATCGGTTTGATTTCGGTTCGATTCCACGGTTCTAGGCTTTTTATAATCCTGCCCAATTGCATTGGATTCATTGATGCAATGCAATGTGTTTGTTATATCTATACCATCCATCCTCATTGCTAGGCAATGTTTAGGTGGGCCATATTAAAAAAAAAAATCAGATAGATCCAAATTTTAAGTAGACTGCTCGACATGAAACAATGAGGGTTGAACACCCAAAGTTTGGTTCTACAAAACCTCAAACCAAGAACCAAACCGAACTAACCAATTCTTTGATTTTTGGAATCAAAATCGAACCAGTGCGCTTCAAAACTGGACAGAACCAAACAAATTAACCGGTTCCGATCCAGTTTACCAGTTCCATGTGCACCCCTAATATGAACCCATCATCCTGAGTGTGGATTGCCTGCAATCTAGATAGTAGGAACTTCCTGCATAATGTAAGTGGGGCCATCATAATGTTTATGATAAATTCACCTTGTTTACCCGGTTTTTCCGATGCAAGGTTAAGGCATGAGCTTAAAAATGAGGCACATTTAAAATTCAAATGTGCCACACATAAGAAATGGTGAGGATTAAATATCCTTAAACATTCATGGACCACAAAGGTTTTGGATTACCTAATATTTGTATTTTCAGTTCAACCCACTGCAAATTACATTTTGGATGACATATAAACATCAACGTGGACCTCAGAAGGTTTCAATGGTATGCATTTCTTTCCTCGTTTTTTTCCTTCCATGTCACCCAATTGAATTTTGGACGGGGCAGATTTCTCATAAAAATCACAGTAGGCCCCACCTATCTTCCAACCGTCTAGTCGCAGGTGGTCGTGACTTAGTTGCAAGGATGGGACTCTGTGAGGCCCATCTAGACGCATGGGTTGTAGATACAATGCTGTTTATCAGTTTCTTTTTTTTTTCGTTTCATTTTATGAAATAGGCTGAAAAATGAAGCCAAATCCAAATCTCAGGTGGACGGCACGACAAGAAACATAGTGAATGAATATTAAAAACTTTTGGGCCATAAAAGTTTTGGATCAAGCTGATATTTGTCCCTTCATCCAGGCCTGTGTAACCTTACCTGTAGGTTGGATGGAAAATAAACATTTTGGTGGACCCTAAGAAGTATTTAATGATGGATGTCCAATGACCACTGTTTCTTGTGGTGTGGTCCACCTGAGATTGGGATCTGCTCCATTTTTTGGCCCAAACCAAAAACTGATAAAAAAAAAACCGATAGACGGCATAGATATACAACTCATACTTCTATGTGGGCCCCACGGGCAGGTTACGACCCACATTACTGGATCGGGGTCGCAGCATCTAAATTACATGTCTAAATGTCAAAGTTTTGGCATCTTCTCAAGTTGCGAATTTCAATTTTGGAACATTGGCGTTGTGAAAGACAAGCATCAATCATACACATGCGTATGGCCGATGTAGGACTGGTGTATATATATACGTCAATCCAAACCGTCCACATCATAGATAGAGCATGGATCTAAAATCAGATTAACTTGATAATGCTGATCTTAATTTAAAGAATTTTTTTTTTGGAATTTGTATCACTGAATATTTTCTTTCATTTTAAGAGTTCATTTAATGGTCATTGATTGTATGATGAAGATAATCCGTTGATTGTATTCTGATCCATCTACAATGGAGGCCTCAGTTTGGACGGATTAGATTGAAGTGAGTACATGGCATGTGAAATTTACTGTGCTAGAGTACCAGAATAACTCCTACGATGTGTTGATAATTCATGGTCAGTGGACAGGCAAAATGTACGGTCTGAACCTGATTTATGCCCAACCATCTCCCACTGCGGGCCCCACCCGGAGACATTGAATCCAATTTAATTTGAAAATAGATTCCGCATTTAAGCATCCAACCTCGCTTTCGCTGGAATTTTGTGATCCTGGAGCCGAGGACGTGCGGAGCATCCACGAGCCTAGAGTTTGTGCAAGTGGGGCCCATGGATTGGTAGTTCAAACCGTTGATATGGTAAGTCCCAGGATATATCTACTGGAATAATCCTAACCCTTTAAAAAGCGTGAAGTATCTAGATGGTTAATAATACTACAACAAGGGTCCAACTTCAATTTAGTAGAAAAGCCAAAGGAATGGACACTAAAATCGTCCAATCTCTGAGATTTTTGGGTTTCTCACCATCTATACAGTTTAACACAAGATTAACGGTCAAGATCATTATACCATGATCCTCATTTGGACAAACACAGGGCTCCTGGGTGCCGCGCATATCCATGGCTCGAGGATCATCTGATTCTACGTTCCTCCATTGGGAGTTCGAGAGGAATTAAATGGTCCTGCGTGTGCACAGTACGCTAGCGTTTCAAGTTTTTGCAAGTGGGGCCCATTGTACCGTAATGCATACCATCTATCTGTTGGTCTCAACGGTGAATGGACCATCTACCAAAAACTCCTCCACGTGGCCTCCAAATAGTGGCCAAGATGATAAATACAAGAACAGACCATATTCAAGTATAAGAAAGAGGGCCGATATCGGTGGATAGGATCCTTCAATCTATTTCGTTTCAATTATAGTCCATCCAAATCGACACCCAACGGATCAATGGTCTGGATCGTAGAATCATAGCCTCACTTCTACGAACTACAAAAGAGTGACCACAGTATACTGTTCATATCCTCGGATCACGATCATACAATTCCTCCGAGGTACACGGCCACGATAAATTCACCAAAATATCGCGCGAAAACCTCAAGGGTTCTACTCAGATCCGAGAACTCGCCACTTTAATGAAATTCTCGTCGCCTGACCCCACCCAGACCGACATCTCCTTTCTGGCTTCCTCTACCGCCTTTAAACCCACATCATTAACGTATCATTGCAGTCTCTGTGGCCCACAAGCCACCCAGCCAACCAGTTCTCGCCACGTAGCCTTATCTGCATCCGATGGGACGGACAGGAATCGTCTACAACGCCTGGCTTACGGAGTGCGTAAAGCACCCAAGTATGTGGGGCCCTCCGTGTTGTATATGTGAAATCCACTCCGTTAATCAGGTTCTATCCTCTATGTTAGGCCCTGGGGCAAAAAATCAACTAAATTTACTCTATTAATCAGTTTCGCTAAATCATTTTAGGATGCGACGCTAGAAATGAGACAAATGTAGGACTGAATGCCACACCACAAGTATAAATGGGAATTGAAAACTTACTACTAAAAGCCATATTGGGGCCCACTAAAGTTTGGGATTAGGA
Source organism: Liriodendron chinense (assembly GCA_003013855.2). NCBI lineage: Eukaryota > Viridiplantae > Streptophyta > Magnoliopsida > Magnoliales > Magnoliaceae > Liriodendron > Liriodendron chinense. The sequence goes on from ML058453.1 coordinate 6,770,067, forward strand.
TAATATTTGTGTTTTCCCAACCTCCGTGGTTGGAATCATCTTATGAATGGATTACATGATATGCAATCAAGCATCCCTTTTTCTTGTGGTGCGGTCTACTTGATAATTGGATGTGATATTTGTGGTCGCGTCCTAAAATGGACCGTAAAAATGAATAGACTGAAACGATTTCTACTTATTACACTGAAGTGATTAAGTAACTTAAAAAAAAAAAAAAAGTAATTTCTAAGTAATAATAAACAAAACTTATCTCAAATAATTTAACCTTAGGAAACTGATGTATTGAGTCAAAGTCACAGAGATAGAACAGTGGGCCCGGAGATCTTTGGGTTACTTAGGCTCCGTGTATCATTTGTCACACGTACTCATTCGGTAGTGACACCCCAAGTACCCACCTCAGTACTGGAAAAGTTTTGTGAGCCTCATTATGATGTATGTGTTTGATCGACTCTGTCTATTCATTTTTCGAAATCATATTAGGTCATGAAATAAAAAATGAAGGAGATCCAAATCTCAGGTGGACCACACCACAGGAAGAAAAATGGTAATTGAATGCTCACCATTAAAAGATTCCTAAGGCTCACTGCAACGTTTGTTTTCCATCCAACTTGTGGATTATGTCACACAAACTTGAGTAAAGGGAAAAAACACAAATAACAGCTTGATTCAAAACTTTTATGGCACTCAATAAATTTTTAATGGTGGGCATTCAATCACCACAGTTTCCTATGCTGTGGTCCACCTAGGATTTCGATCTGCCTCATTTTTTGGTTTAAGCCCTAATATGACCTCGCAAAATTAATGGATGGAGTGGATAGAACACATACATCATGGTGGGGCCTACAGAGCTTTTACGATAACAACCAGTACCGAAGTGGGTACTGGCGGTAGGCCTGCACACGGGTCAGGTTAGGGTCGGGTTGGGCCCGACCCTAGACCGAACCTAAATATATTTAAAGGTCCGGGTTTCGGTCTGGTGGTGTGTCCGTGTTACAACTTACGGACGCGGATTAGCTACTGACGGGAGCGGATTGCCAGTTACCTGGGCAAAGAGATATCTCTGTGACCAGAGCTGTGTGGGGCCCATAGAGATGTCCATTACAAATCCACTCTGTCCATCTGTTTTGAAAGATCACAATAGTACGGGATTCTAAAAATCACGCAGATCCAAACCTTAGGTGGGCCATACCACACGAATGCGTGGGTATTGAACACTTAGCGGTGACAAAAGTTTTGCATCAGGATGATATTTTTTCCTACAGTTTATCTGAGTGTTAATAATTCTTTGAACGGTTTGGATGGCATATAAACATCATGGTCAGTTCCAGGAAGGTTTCAATGGTGGACGTTGGTGTTCCCACTGTTTTATTGGTGTGACCCACCTGAGTTTTAGATATAAGTGATTTTTAGAATCCCGAACTATCGTGGTCTTTCAAAACAGATGGACGGAGTGGATTTGTAATGGACATCTCTATGGGCCCACACAGCTCCGGGCATAGAGATATCTCTGTGCCCGTGGTCACAGGCAATCCGCTCCCGCTACTGACATGTTGAGTAGCTATCTCGCTACCGAAGTGACGTCAGCAACTTCTGTGGGCCCACTATAATGTATGTGTTGTATCCACACCGTCCATTCATTTGGAGAGATCATTTTAGGGCATGAGCTAAAGAATGAGACAGATTCAAAGCTCAAGTGGACCCCACCAAAGAAAACAGTAGGGACAGTGACACGACCGTTAAAACCTTTCTAGTGCCCACCATGATGTTTATTTGAGATCCAACCTATTCATAAGTTCATACAGACGTGGAAGAAGGGAAACCACAAATATCAGCTTGATCGAAAACTTCTATGTCCCCAAGAAGATTTTAATGGTAGGAGATAAAGCCCCACTGTTTCCTTTGGTGGGGTCCACTTGAGCTTTTGATCTGTCTCATTCTTTAGATAATGCCCTAAAATGATCTCTCCAAATGAATGGACGGTGGGGATACAACATATACATCATGGTGGGCCCACAGAAGTTGGTGACGTCACTTCAGTAGCTAGATCGCTACACAACCTGTCAGTAGCTAATCCGCGTCCACAACTTACACGCTTAGGAAAGCTTTGGTACTCTGGTATAGTGTAATACTTCATACGCGTGCACTGATAAACTATATACGTGGCACATATGTAACTCGATCTCCAGCATCTAAAGTGTGGTACCCACTTTAGATGCACCATAAAAAAAGGTACATGTAACTGATTTCCTGGTTGACCGATCGGTAGATGTCCAACGGACGGTGTGGAAGAAAACAATTCAGCGGTCAAAACACTAGGATGAATGTTCGTTGATTAGAGCCTAGGATTTTCAACTTAAGTCAATCACATTTCAAGATTTGATAAGTGGTCCCTTATTTGGACGGTCTACTTTGAGCTATAAGTGTACAATTCCCGAGCGCATGCGTATGAACTGTCACACTCTGCCAGCGTATCAAACAACTCACCTCCCAATACGTGCGTGGGCCCCAACGCCTTGGAAGGGGCCCTTTCAGCATTTAGGATGGTTTTGTTCGAACAGTACGCCCCGGCATTAAATTAGAGCACGTGGCGTAGCCTGCGGCGTACGATGGGGGCGAATCTGGGCCGTCGATCTAGGGCTGTCTCCGAGTACGATGCCGTGGTTGACTCGGGAGGGGCCTCTCTCATAAATCAAGTGGCAGTGAGCGGTGTTCGAAGCGTCCACGTCAGCGATTAACTCGTCCTCTGGTTGTTTCGTTTTCCCCTCGTGACTCGGGCTCCCTCGTTTCCCGATCCTCCGCTCGCGCTGACACCGGCACATCCGGTACCCGGTCTCCTCACATCCGGCCGTTCGTTCACAACATCTGACGGTCCAGATCCCTACTGTCCTGACTGCCGGATTCTCATGGACGCGTTTCCCGGAAGACCCTGAAGCCAACGACAGCATGCAAACACCGGAGAGTTTGAAAAAGAGACCGCGAGCAACGCTAGCCCCATAAAGCGCGCCCAACTTGCTCGCTCCCTCTGTCCCACCACGTGATGATCCAGACCGTTCATGTAGAAGCTCTGAAGAATTACATTGATGTATCATCTAAATGAACGGAAGGATTATCACATGGTGGGGCGAAAGGGTAGAGCAGATTAGGCGAGCCTCTTAAGTGAGAGTCATGCTTCTTTGGGTCCTTTGGAAATTATCTGGACTTGAATAGTGTCCTGATTCCCAGTCCACGTTACCCGTGCCTTCGTTTCGAAATCCAGACCGTTGGAGTAATGGGCCACACCGTCGATGAGGGATGCCCTAAAAATTTCTAATCTTTCAATCAGAAGCCTACGAGAAGTAAAGAATAAAATAGGACAATAGTCCCTAAAAATCCCAAACTGGAAGACTTTTGGGGGTCCCATTATCAACGATGGGGCCCATCAAATCAGCCGTTTGGATAAACGAACCATAAAAAAAAATAAAAAAGACGGACGCGGCTTCGGTGGGTTCCCGGATCCTAACTGTGGGGCCCACCATGATGATACTCCTTACATCCACGCCGTCTATCCATTTTGAAAGATCATTTTAGGGTATTATGCAAAAATTGACGTACTTCCATCTCTCAAGTGGACCACACTACACGAAACAGTGGTGATTGACCATTAAAAATGTGGGCCACAAAAGTTTTGTATCAAGTTGATATTTGTGTGGTTCCTTCGTACAGGTCTTTGTGAACTTATCAACAGGTTACATGGCAAATAAACACCCCGGCGGCCTCCAAGAAATTTTTAATGGTTAGTATTCAATCACCCCCGTTTCCTGTACTGTGGTCCACCTGAGATTTGGATCTGCTCCAACTTTTTGGATCATGGACTAAAATGATCTGTGAAAACGGATGTACGGAGTGGATTTGAGAAATGCATCACGGTGGACCCCAAAGTCAGGGATCCACCGACCTCGTTGGATCCGGGGAGCCACCGAAGCCGCGTTCAAAAAGAAGGGTCTAGTGGTACGTCTGAACACAAAATTTCTGTTACGCTTCTGCCACTCTTCGTGAAAATAATGGGGACACGGATACGTGCAGACGTGCAGTACATGAGTGAATGCTATTGCGTACACCAACGAGAGATAGGGGAACCACATGAATTGCTAGTCCCTTAATTTTGTCCTACTCAAATGTGTCTGGCCCACACGTGATGTTGATGAGAAATCCAAACCGTGCATCTGGTCCCTCCTCAGGTTCGCCGTACATCCCAAGATTATTTTGTAGCAAAAGTCAGTCGGGATACACCACAGTGAGTACAATCGTGCCCAAAACCTATAACCTTACTTATCTTGGCCCACCTGAGTTTCATAATTCCCCGTGTTCTTTCATTCTGATGGCCTCACCTGATGAATGGCTTGGATGACGTATACAGAACATGTTGGACTCCACATTCCATCCTGGAGTTGCCCCCTACCCAATGTACGTACCTAATTGTTCCCTTTGGCGTGGCCCACCTGAGTTATGGATCAGGTTGCATTTTCGAATCTAGGACTAAAACGGGTGATCACATATAATGGACGGGTTGGATAGGGCTCTCAATGGGTCGGATCTGGATCGGATCTAGTTAGATCCAGCTCCAAGTCCGTATACCTGTAGACGGATTCGGATCAGATTCGGATCTCCAAAAGGTTATATCCATATCCGATCCATTTACAAATTGCTAGATCCATTTCTGATCCAAAATTCATATAATCATCGGATTCGGGTCGGATCTAGGTCTGAATGCACCCCTAATACAAATCTAAAAAATATATGATATAAAATATATAATATAATATATTTAATTTAGTAGAATAATGATGCAAATCCCACTATTTACTATGGTATGGTCCAAATGGCCTAAAATAATTTGTAAAACGGATGGCCAGCAAGAATATAACATATACAGTAAGGTGACAATGAGTCGGATTTTAATCGGATTCGACAATGAGTCGGATCTTAATCGGATTCGGATCTAACTTGAATATGTTCTTGTGAATCCATATCCGTTCCATTTAAGTAATCAGACCTATTTTAAGATCCATATCCAGTCCATTTAACTAAACGGACATATTTTAAGATCCAAATCCACATTATATGGATTCGGAGCGAATCGGATCTCGGATCTGACCCGCTCCATTGAGAGCCCTAGGGTTGGATGACACTCACACATCAAGGTGTGGGCTTCACTCGTCTCGTATGTACGGTAATTACGGACGCCTACAGCCAAAGCCTTTGGCAGGAACTTCATGCTGCGGAAGGGGGGTGACAGTGATGCTTGTGAGAAATCCACCCCGTCCATCCGTTTTTTCACATCATGTTGGAAAGTGGGCCCAAAAATCAGGCAGATCCAAAACTCAAGTAGGCCACATGACCGGAAAAAGTCAGGATTGAACGTCCAACGTTTTTTTAGATCATGTATTTTCAGTTCATCTCAGTAGGAATGACATTATGAACGGTATGGATGGCATATAAACATCACAGTGGACTCAGGTAAGCTTCAACGGTAGGCATTTCCCTAGCCACTATTTCTTGTGGTGTAGACAACCTGAGTCTTAGATCTGTCTAATTTTCAGGCTCATGTCTTAACATGACATGGAAAAACGGATGGACTGGGTGGATTTTTCAAAAGTATCAAGGTGGGTCCCACCTAGCTTCCCCTGTAATTACAGTACGATCCGATGTGGGACCCATTGTTCAATGGTCTTGATATAATGTGTCTCACCATAGATGATTCATGATATCTCCCAAATTGAAAGATCTTAACCTTGGATCTGTGACATTTTAACAATTCAACGAGGAATGCTATCTAATTTCTTTATTAACCGTCTATTTGCTTGCCATCAATTGAAGGGCTAGAATTTTCAAATACGGCATATATTTCGTGTTTGGTCTAATCAACAGTGGACCCTATGGCATGAAATGTTTCGATCAAAGAATCATAGGCCCCACTTGTAAAAATAAAAAAAATGGTGCATACCTCGGGTAGAGAGCATTGTACGACACCTCGAAACTAAAAACCCATTGCGAGTTTTCGAAGGAGTGATGCAGTGGAACAGGACGAACCTGAATATCCATCTTTCTGCAGTACACGTGGCAAAGTGACTGAAGATCAGGTTCGTCCACTTACAGGGTCAAAGCATGGATGGTCTACATCTCAAAATTCAGACCTATTCGAAAATCCTATCCATCCGATCTGCCGACATTAACGTGACCGTGAAGAAGACGTTAATGGTAAAAACTGCGGTGGGACAAAACTACAGAAAAGCTATTGGATTGTAGTGTCTCCTGGGTTTTATTTTTAAACGGTAAGCCATCCGTCCTGGTGCCAGTAAATGGGTGGACCCGATCAATACACGCTCCTGCCACGTGTTCGGTGGAGGGATGGTTCTACCATAGTCCTATGCTTCAGACTCTACTGTATCATCTCAGTTTCCAAATGGCTGGCCAGGCTATCAAATGAGCGGTCGCTAGGCTCCTATTGGAGAAAAATAGGGACCAGGCCTGGAATGAAATGATGAAAACCACCCATTTTTTGTGGGCCCACTTAAAATAAATGGGCCACATCTGGGCACAATAGTAGTCAAGGGGACCAACTATTTTGGTGGCCATGCACCGTTAATCAAAACGATGTGGTGAACATCGAACCAACCGGATTGGTTGTCCCCACACCTTCCAATGGCAGAGATCTAAGGACCAACTCGTGTATTACTCGGGTCTTTGTTAAAAAAATGTGGGTCCCATCCTCTCTGGATACATCTTCAGGGAGCGATTAATTTCATGGTCTGCGGACCACCAAACTATTCTCCTTTTAATGGAAAACAAAAATTTAAAAGAGAAATTGCACCCTACTCTGCAAGGCTATGGTATATCAATCACATGCACACACTGACTATCCACGTGGCATGTACGTACCTCCATTGAAAATCTAAAACCATGAGTCAACGGTGGATGTGATGTACAACAGTCACATTGATTGGACAATCTTAACCATCCAAATAATATGCGATTGGTCTCTGAAATAGAAATGCAAACAGTTCTTACCAAATCTCAACGTGTACTAAATAAAATGTAGAGATCTGAAGTTAATTCCCATTTTTAGGTTATTCCAGTGGGCCTCACTATCTGGACGGTCCGGATTGACTCAGGTCCATGCCAGATTTAGAAGGGGCCTGTGTAAGACTAAGATATTCGATAATCCAGCTGAGTATAATATATTGTATTCCGCTGCGGCGTTTATGGTCAACCGTACACGTGAAATATGAACAGTGGCTAGAAAGACAAGCGCCAAAATAATAAGGTAATGATGGAGAATCCGCATTGAATTGGATTAAAGAGGAGAGAGAGTTTAATCAACAGGTAGTCTGCGGACTATTGAATTTGAATCATAGCTCGCCGGTTGGGACACGTGGGTCAGCGTAATATCTGCTTCAAGATGTAGGACCCACTATGGATAGTTGATGAACGGTCCTCTTCTTCTGAAAATATGACCAAAATGGATTTGAACTGTCGACAATTGTGTGAATTTATTATGTTTGTAGATCGAATGGCTAGGATTCTTTCTGAAACTCAAGATTTTTCACATGGACCACTAATGGTTGGTGGGCCCATGTATTGGACAGTTCCAAACTTCAGATGATCATCCACACGCATTGTTCACTAGTTTAGTGTGGATCGAGTTCAGTAGGCACGCGGACTATGGTAGTGGGCCTCTTTAAGAAAACGGGGAGTAGGTGTTTTTGTCTGGTTGTTGGGGGTGAGATGGGGTGGAGCAGGTAACAGGTGGTAGGGTTGACCGGCTGCAGCAGGTGAGTGAGACGGACCTGGGAAATGAAAGACAAATAGATAGATGAAGCGAGGGTGTACGGTCACGGGAAAAGGGCCATTCAGGTCAGTTTTTGTTAGTAGATGCTTGCCATTTGGGAATGTTAATAAATCCCAATTAGCTTCCTGGAGCTGCCTTCAAATTGAGCCCTACGTCTCTCCTCTTCATTCCCTCTCTCCCTCTCTCTCTCTCCCTCTCTTCTGTCTCTCGGTCTCTCAGGTCTATGTATGGGTACATGGAAAATGGCATGTTGAGGGGAATGTTGGCTGGCTCGAGGTGTTGTTCGCGGTTATTAGGTGTGTAAAACATCTCGGACCAGGCTTCATTCCCCTCAAAATCGCCTTTCTTCTCGCTTCATTGGTCATTTATCTCTCTTTTCTCTATTGAGTTTCTACAGCTTCGTTGATGTTAGGTTGTGGGGAATGTTGTCTGGCTCGCGGCCGTGTGGTCTAATTCATTGGCTTATATTTTGAGCCATTTAGAACCATGGGTTCTATCTTACATGACCTCGGACCAGGCTTCATTCCCCTCAACCAATGTTCACCATCTTCCTGTTTGATGTGTGGTTCACTCACACATACCACACCATGTGTGCTCATGCATATATGACATTAAACATGTGTGAGAAATCAATCGCTCGCATGTGTTATATTATGAGCTTTCTATGTATATGGGTTCAACCCTAAATGACCTCGCACCAGGCTTCATTTCCCTCAACCAAGTTCTCCGTCTTCCCTTGTGCATGTGGTTCACTCACACATACCACACCATTTGTGTTCATGCATGACCTTAAACATGTGTGAGAAGTCACTCGCATATGTTATATTGCGAGCCTTTTAAGTATATGGGTTCAACCCTAAATAACATTGGACCAGACTTCATACTCCTGAACTAGCATACATCATCTTAGCTTTTCTTATGTGTGTCACTCACACATACCACACAACATGTGTTTTCTGCATGTCACAAAAGCACATAAAGAAATTACAAGTGCAGAAAGAATAGTCACATGCTTTTGTGGCAATGGTATAGTTTTCTCCTTTTAATATTGTTTAGTGCATCCCTCAAATATCCATCTTTTGTTAGCTGTCCTTACTTTAATATGGCACTTGTTTATTTCTATAATCTAAGTAGATCTGTATGGATTTGATTTTTTTTTTTTTCTCTAATCAACAGACATGCATGTCGGCACCACTGTCAGTGACATATGCATGGAGGCTTTTCCTCTTCTTCATTTCAAGATCATGCCTTATCTTCTCTAATTTGAATGGGAGTATTGATTTATTTGTTTAAAATAAGAGATTTGTGTCTTTTTCAGTTTCTGTTCTTTTGTTTTTTTCCTGATTTGAAATTGGGCCCAATGCCCTCATTTCAATTTTCAAGGACAAGATGCATGCTACTGTAAAAATGAGTATATATATAAAATGTGAAAATGAGGACACTTGCATGCTTGGCTAAGCCTAGGCATCTGTAAGGCTATTGGGTTTTCAGCTTTTCAAATGTACCTTTTCACCAACTTGCCACCGCCCACAGTCTCTCTCTCTCTCTCTCTCACCACACACACACACACACACACACACACACACACCAACTCTCTCTCTCTCTCTCTCTCTCTCTCTCTCTCACACACACACACACACACACACACTCACACACGCACGCACGCACACACACCAACTCTCTCTCTCTCTCTCTCTCACACACACACACACACACACACACACACACACACACACCACACGCACGCACGCACACACACCAACTCTCCTCTCTCTCTCTCTCTCTCTCTCTCTCACACACACCACACACACACACACACACACACACACAAACACAGACACACACAGAGGCATACGCGTGTGAGAATTATAGTGGATTCACTCCACGTGAGGCCCATGGTCTTGTGATCCAAACGTTGATCTGATGGGCCCCTCTGTGCATGCTGAGTGCCCCGGGAATATCCGAATTAGAGAATAGCAACCCTCCAATACAGTAGCCTAAACGTAGACGTGGAGGAAAACAAAATACATAAACAGTGGCTTTCTCGGGTAGAAAAAGTCCATATCGAAGGGTTAGGATCTTCCCATATGGGAGATCTTCAGGACATCCCCCATCCATGGATGAGCCATCAGACAACGATCTGGACCACATAACCATGTATGCACCACGTGTAAAATATCATCGTGCATGGTCATGATCTATCCGTGATAATCTAACTGTTGAGAAGCCCATTTATCAGTCGCATGATGATGCATCAATAAGGACTGGCCATCTAATGGATCCTATCACGGATGGGCCATGCTTCAAAAGTCATACCCATCAGATAATTCTCTCCATCAATTTCTTCACTGAATCTCAACTCTACTTATCCAGATTTGAAGATCATTTGATCAGATGCCTAGATTTTTCTAGGTGGGTTGATATGATGGGCCTCACAGTGGATGGCTCATGTAATGAAAGTATCCCACGTTGGAGGATCCTATATCTATAGAATGTTGGGCCTTTTCTGGTTGAATGTGAACCGTTGCTGTATTTAGTTTTGTTATCTGCCTATTTTCTATGAGCCTCACGAAGGGGTTGGGGTGCTCGAGACCGTCCATGCAGTGGGTCCTGTCCACGAACTATCCAACAAGAGGTTGACAGTTGTATGCTTAATGTTTGGACGCGGATTGTATGTAGTGTGGATAATGTGTGGTGTATGTGTTTTATCCACGCCGTCCATCCTTCTTTTTTTTCTTTTTTTCCCAGCTCATTTTAGGTTAGGAGCCCAAGCATATCCATAACTCAAGTGGACCACACCACTGAAAACAGTGACGAAGGGAAACCTTCCTAGGGCCCATAGTGATGTTATTTTGTCATCCAACCTGTAGGAAAACATAAATATCAGCTTGATCCAAAACATCTATCGCCCCCAAGAAGATTTCAACGGCAGGCGTTCAATTTCCACCTTTTCCTGTGGTGTGGTCTACTTGACCATTGGATATGGTTCAATTTGAGGATCATGCCCTAGAATGAGCTGGAAAAATAGATGGACAGCGTGGATAAAACACGTACATCACGGTGGGGCCAACAGAGTATCCACACCACGCCATAGCGTGGTGAGCTCCTCATTGAACAAGGGCCATCTACGGACAGCACCCAGTAGTTGAAAGGACAGGATTTACCTACAACGGATAGATGCACCTGATCGCATGAGATGGACTGGGGCTGTGTCATACGTGCCTATATAGCTCAATTTTTTTTTAAGGCACATGAATACTTTAAATCCTAGCCGTCGGTCATTTTTCTAACCTTTCACTGCTCACGTGGCACCTTATGACCAGTCTGATTTTCAGGAAAAAGATGAGCTGAGTCGCTGACCTACTTTATGAATGGCTCGGATTCGCACGTGTTCCATGCCCTAACGTGTTCATGCGAAGTGACATATGAAGCGACGGACGTGCATAGGTTTTAACGAGAAAGTATCGTATTCTTCGGTTTCCTGATTTTCATGATTTTAAAAGATTTTTTACAGTACATTGTATGGCAATAGCGTTAGTCGGGACTTTTGCCTTTGTATTTCGATAATCTTCAATGATCCAAACCGTTTATGCTATGGTCCTCACCTTGGATGGCAGATATCATGAACAAAAATCTTTTTTATTGTAATATTTCAACATGAGAGGTTTTAGGGTATCCACATCCTCTGATAGTCGATCGCATGATATGGACGGTTTAAGTTATTGAAAACAACCTGATCCAACGGCAGTGGATTAGGTGTGGCCCGGCCTCACCCAACACAGTGTGGTCCCATCTAGATGTATGTGTTTTATATCCACATTGTCCATTCGTTTCTCAAGACATCATTCTAGGGGTGGCTGGCGCATGGCATTAACATCATTTATTAAGCAATGATTACATGTCCTATAATACCATGGAAAAACGTGTGATTAAGCAAAATTGTGTTTAGTTTAGTGGACTATGAGATGGCAATCAAAGAACCAAATTTACAACCGATGCCGGTCACTTGTACATGAATATAACCATAATATCACATGGAAAAGATGTCTATGGATGGATGGCATGAATAAAACACACAAATAAATGTGAGGCCCACATGTGTAGTGGATCTTAAAATCTACATAAATTTTATAGAAATCCCCCATGGGACCAAATGCAATTCTATCCTATCTAATCCCAATTCTCCCATCCTCCCCAAATGTAAGATGAAATTTGCACGAAACTAAATGCAATTACATCTCAACTAATCCGTTTAATACCATGCGCCAAACGCCCCCTTAAGACATGATCCAAAAATAGCAGCAGATCCAAATTAATCTCTAGTGGAGCACGCAACAGAAAATGCTGTTGATTGAATGCCCACTGTTAGAAACATCATAAAGCCTACGAAATGTTATTTGTCATCTAACATATTGATAAGGTTTCACAGACTTGGATGAAGGTCCCTGGCTAGCCCAGATGGTAGAAGCATGGGCATTTCAACTACTGGTCTCGGGTTTGAAACCTACTAACCTTTACAACACGGACAACCTAATCATTAATAAAATGGATGGCATGAATTTACCACACACAGCCTGATTAATAAAAGGGCCAGGTCAGGCGGGGCATGAGTATACCCCAACCCACACTCACTCCATCCAAACCGATAATATATAAATAAATAATGAATATTCCATGGATTAAAACAGTGGACCATCCAAATGCAACTTGCCAACCTGTAAAGCTTCTCATACTACAAGTGTTTACAAGTGCCCATGGTCTTTGTGTTGAAACAAAGTTTGTCTACCATTGAGCCATGGAGCTGGGCCAGCAAACAAATAATTAGCAACGAGCTTAACTTTTGATTCATTTTACATCTGATATGGGGGTCCATAATTTTAGCAGGTCATGTTTTAATTACTTGTATTTTATACGAGCAATTTCACCATGATAGTTTTTAGATTGGAATAAGGTGATGAATTCAAAATGGCGTAAAATGGTATTTTATATATATATATTTAATTTTTAATTCAAAATAGTATGCCAACTGCTTTTTTTTTTTTTAATGATTTCGTTTTAGTTATAGTTTTTTTTTATTTTTGATTTACTAGTATTTTTTATATTTTAAATCATAAATAGTTACGGCAGAGGTACACGAATGACAATTGCCTGCGAATCTCAGCAGTTCCTACTCTCAAAAGCCAGGTGGGGCTTACCGTGACGGTTGTGAGACATCCACTCTGTCCATCCGTTTTTCCAGATCATATTAGTACATAACCCAAAATTGAAGCAGATTCAAAACTCTATTAGTACAGAGCCAAAAATTGAAGCAGATTGAAAACTCCATCGTGCTGCACGACAGGAAAAAAGTGGTTAGGAAAATGCCTACCGTTGTTTCTGGATCCACCGTGATGTTTATATGCTCTCGAAAGCTGTTCATAAAGCCATTTCTACCGTAATGAACTGAAAAATAGAAATATGAGCATGATCCAAAGCTTCTACGGACTCATGGATGTTTCAGTGGTGTACGTTCGATCCTTACTTTTTCCCTGCCTTGTAGCCCACCTGAGTTTCCATCTGCCTCACTTTTTTTTTAAGCTCTTTTCCTGACATGATATGGAAAAACGAATGTATAGTGGATTGCCTGTCACGCGTGCCACATAGATATCTCTGTGCCTAGAGCTGTGTGGATCCCATAGAGATGTCCTGTGACAAATCCACTGGATCCATCTGTTTTGGAAGACTTCCATACGACAAGATTCTAAAAATCATACAGATCCAAAACTCAGGTCCATACTATGCGAAACAGTGGGTGTTGAACACTTAGTGGTGACAAAAGTTTTGCATCAGGAGCGGCTTAGATGGCATATAAACATCATGTTCAGCTCTAAGAAGGTTTCAATGGTGGACATTGGTGTTCCTACTGTTTTGTTAGTGTAGCCCACCCAAGTTTTGAATCTTCCTGATGTTTAGAATCATGTACTATCATGTACTATTTTGTTAGTGTAGCCCACCCGAGTTTTGAATCTTCCTGATGTTTAGAATCTTGTACTATCATGTACTATTTTTATCTTTAAAAACAGATGGACGTAATGAATTTGTCAGGAACATCTCCGTAACCCCACACAGCCACAGGCACAGAGATATCTATGTTCCCAGGGTAACAGGCAATCCGCTACATACATATAGAGATATCAAGTAGGTCCAGCTAACTTCCGAGCGCAGGAGCTTCCTGTCAGGGTGGATACACTATTTACATAGAGAGGCGTGATTTAATCACACCATCCATCTGCATTGAAAAATTATTTTAGAGCATGATTTAAAAAATGAAACTTTTTGTGGGCCACAAAAGTTTTGGATCAAGATGATATTTGTGTAGTCATTTCATCCATGTCTTTGTGACATTATCAACAGGTTGGATGGAAAATAAAAATTCCAGAGGACCCAGTGAATTTTTTAATGCTAGGGATTCAATCACAACTGTTTCTTGTGCTGGGGCCCACCTAAGTTTTAGATCTGCTTTATTTTTGGGATCATGCCCTAAAATGATTTTTAAACACAGATGGATGGCCTCGATGTAAGGCATATCCATCAAGGTAGGCCCCACAGTCAGGGATCCCACCCACCTCGGTGGTTCTGGGGATCCACCGAAGCGCCCCCACTATAGCCGGCACAAAAAGGAAGCGGATTAGGTGCCCTGTGGCCCACCTTGATATATGTATTCTATATCCACACCATCTATCCATTTTGCCAGGTCATTTAGGGCCCATTTGGATACTACCAAATAAGTTAATTTTTGACTAACTTAAGACATTAAGTTACTTTTGGCACTTAAGTTCAATTGCTAAGTATAATTGAAAAGTGACTTATCTTTTAAAAATTATTTGACTTTTGACTTTTTCATTTGCTCCTTTTTGTCCTTTTTATTTTGGGTTAGTACACGCCCACACTCTTAGTCACCGTCCAATTTGGCTTTTCTACTTATCTCACCCAGGTCACTCTAATCAGGTTGACACAATCCACCAATCAAGTTGATCTGATCTTCTACATCTTTCCCAAAATTGGTTCTAGTCCACTCACCATGTGGACCGACTATTGGAAACAAGTGAATAGGTTAGAAAACTTCAGCCAAGTCTTCCAGAGCCGTACATTTGTTTTGCAGACTGTGGCCCACCTGACCAGTGGATCAACCTGATTCTTGTGCCAGGGAATAATCAGGTGAGTGGACTACATGTGGTCCCCTTCTGATGGATGGAATGTATCTCGGACTACACGTGGGGTTAGAAAAGCTCATTATGTTAGGAAAACTGCCTCAATGCATAGCTTTTTCTTTTCATGTCAATATGTTGCTTATTACATGTGGATTTGAAATTTTCTTTAGAAAGGTTACTTATCAATGTGTTATTACCAAACACACTTATTTACTTATTGGCTAATAAGTATGTTGTTTACCAAACATACTTTTTTGCTAAATAAGTAAAAACCAAGATAAGTAACTTATCTGATAAATAGCTTTTCTTAAGTAACTTATAATCCAAATAGGCCCTTAAGGGCACGAAAAGAGAAGATCCAAATCTTAGATGGACCAATCTCAAATGGACCATACTATAGGAAACAGTGGTGAATGAACGCTCTACCATTAAAAGCTTCCTTGGGCCCACTGTCATGTTTATTTGCCAAAGGAAAAAACATAAGCAAATATTAGGTTGATCCAAAACTTATGTGGTCCATTAATGGTCAATCACTACTGTTTCCTATGGTATGGTCCGCCTAAAAATTGGATTTGCTTCGTTTTTTGGCACATGCACTAAAATTATCTGGTAAAACGGTATAGTATACATACATCAAGGTGGGCTCCACAATAAGAGCTGCTGCAAATACCTCCACACCCCACATGGTACTCGAACCCACTATACGAGTGTTGAAACTCGTAGAGTCTACCACTCAGCCATGATTAGGGACCATGCAAACACATGTTTAGGCTATTGTTGCACATGTCCGTCGATCTGTACCGTCCAATCAAGGGCCACCTTTTCGATGGGTGATATTTGAGAAATTGCATCCCTCCCTTATTTTTCTTTTCTATCAGCCGTTTAGGCATCCGTCAGATGATTATGATCGTTCGATTGATGTGAATCTTTGGCCCACATTGATGATGGCCCATCTATGTGTAGCCTCTGTGGTCTGGACCATCGTCGGCCATCAGTCAGATGATTGTGAATGTTCAAATGACCGTGCACGCTGTTATTCCTCGGTGTGAAATTGCAAGTGATGACATGGCAATGAGCCAATGACTAGAATGCTGACCACCAACATCCCCCATCATCAAGACATTCACCCATTTTAAGGGACCATTACTCTTATTTTGTAATAGGTCTATTTGCAAGACTACATGGGTTAATCCGATTCTGACAAGTGAGGCATTGTTTCAGTGATCTTGTACTCTCTTTTTCTTCCAGTTGCAAATGGACCGTTGTTGTATCTCTTCCCAACTCTCTATCTTCAGGCCACAAATTGACGGGTTAAGATTGTCCTGTCGAGGAGACGGTGGGGGAACAGTCCATCCATGGCGTGTTACAACAGACAAATGGTCTGGATTACCAACATATGGGTCCCACATGTCAAAGTCGAAAGATCGCGAATGTTGTGCAAAGACGTGTACAATAGACCTGGAGGAACCACAATCAGGTATAGCCATTTGTCCATCGTACAAGTGGCAGGGTGACTGATCAATCAATCCCATACATCTAATCGGACCCACCATGATTGCAACTGACTCAAAACTACCCACCTGATCAGCCAGACTAAGAGCGACGGTGGAAAACAAAATATGGTGAAGGGTCAAATTTCAGTCTGGAAAAGTGAAGAAAATCTATGGATAGGATTGTCTAATATATGTGATTTTGGGAGTCCTGTTCGTCCCTGTTACAACCACCAGATGGACAATCCCTAACGATCCATTGCCTTGCCACGTGTGCAGTGGAGAGACTCCTACTGTATCATCACCCATCTCGAAATAGAGGAAATATGGCCCATACAAAAAAGCCACGAGGAGGGCCCAAGGAGTTGGGTTTGAAATAGAGGAAATATGGCCCATACAAAAAGTCAAGAGGGTCCCAAATGTCAAAGTCGAAAGATAGTATCAAACGATTGCTAGGTTTCTAGTGGACGGTGGTGATTCGTCAGGAAAAAAAAACCACCCATGTAGGGGTTCTGTGCTAGGGCGGCGGGCGTTGACGCTGTGCTACGACGACGGGCATGAGCACCGACGGGCAAGGACATCGTGCTACGGTGATGGGCGTGGGCACCATGCTTAGGCAGCGGGCAGGGACGCCGTGCTGAGTGTGGCGGCAGACAGGGACGCCACGCTTGGTAGGCAGGGTTTGGGCACCGACGCGTGAGGGCGGCGGGCCATGAGCGGAGCCGTGCTTAGGACTCGGAGGAGGCGAAAGTCGCCTCCATTACTTACTACGCGAGCGGGCGAGTATCCTTACCCCTGTGTTGGCAAATGGACCATGTGGAGTTTTCCAATCCATACCATTGAAGAAATACTCCGGAATCGAGACTATCCTAGCCATTTGATCAACTTCCTACAAATTGACAGTAAAAACATTTATGCAGTGCTGCAGTGGTCCAAATTCAACAGCTAAATATGGATCAACCAGGTAGTTATTCCAATTTGGGGCCCACCAGGTGGACAATCCAGACCAATCAAAGTCAGATCAGCTATAAGGTGAAATAGGGCATCATCATGGTTTTATCGAATCAGACAATGGGCCACGGGCGTAAATGTTAAGAAGAGCTCTGGCTTGGTCTTTTTATCCATTGGTCTGCAAAAATAAAAATTAAGGGTTTGGGTGTGATAAGGAAGGGCTGTGGCATACATGCAGACCAAATTTGGACTGTCCAAATTGTGGGTCCCATTGTGGAAGGTCTGCCGAAAAGTCATATGGATTTGATGATTTTTCAGGACCCACCTTTTCAAGAAGAAATGAGAGAAGAAGATTTGAAAAAATGATTGCTTTTCTCTTCGATTATAGAATACAGTAAGAAAGTTTTTCCGAGTAACATATGTTTACAATGACTACCAAAGAATGTGCTCTTTTCTTCTTATTTTTATTTTTTCCCAGGCAAGTCATGAAGCTTACATCCAAAAAGAATTCAACAATTGAGATGTGATACAAGAGACTTACATGCTATTTCCTTCATATGTCCTCTGGAAAAACTTTCTCCAAGAAATTGATGAATCGCCTTGAATACATTTTAGGTTCGACAGCGGATATCGTGAGAGGGTCGAACTGCAGCGACTTGTAAGCATGCTCGATTTTCTTAGTCATGTTGTATTCCTGCAATATGTCAATGATGCCGAGATAAAGAACAACATCGTAGACTTCAAAGAGATCAACCTCATTCGATTCCACACCATTCGATTCCGCACCATTGAGTGGAAGCTTTCGATTAGCTTGAGCCGGCATGTTTACTCCTAGTTGCACCCGCAACCTGCAGCAGCAAGCAACAATTGAGAAGACACAGACCCAAGTCTAGTACACTACTATTTTGATGATACATGCTTGAAAGGAGATGAGAGTCTTTGTTGCACGTTGCTAAAATAATATTCAGTGATTTGGTTACTATACCCAATGTTTTAAATATCAACGACATCGGCCGAGATATCCCACGATATATCTTGAATTCCACCTTTGTGATACGAAACACACTTGTATTGCCGATATATCCCACACGTTCGATCCGGTGAGCATTTTCAATTTCCAATCCCTTTTTTTTGTTGAAATTATGTTAAATCAGTGCCAAATGGTTATAAATCCATTGGTTCTTCATCTTTTGCATGAAAATCATGGAGTTGGAGCTTTGATTTCGATATCCATTGGTTCTTCATGTTCTCCATTTTTTTTCGAAGTTCTCCTTCAACCAACTGTCAATTTAGACTAATTTCAAAGTATTTAGAAGTATTTGATGAAATGATCATCACATACACTCTAATTTCAAATTTTGAGTGTAGGTTTTGAAACTTCCCTAATTTCTCCCAAATTGCTTGCAATGTTGCACTCTAAACATGAAATCAAAGCATGTATGAGGGCTGATCTACTGATTTGTTAAGTCCTTGTCAATTTTCGAAAAATAAAAATCATTTTTAATTAAAAATTAATTAAAAAAACTACTAAAATATTTTTTGAAATTTCACTTCAACCAGCTGTCAATTGAGACTAATTTCAAAGTATTTAGGAGTGTCTGATGAAATGATCATCACATATGCCCTAAATGTTATGCATTCAATTTGAATATAGTTGTATTAGTTTAGTCAAACAACGCATAGCTTAGGACCCTATACAAAGGAAACCTATTATGTGCACTTCTTTTTTAAGATATTATGATTTAAAAGTGTGCATTAATGTCCTTTTTAACAATCCTTGAAGTTTCATTGAAAAATTCAACCATTTTCCCAATGTTTTTTCCCATGTTTCCCAAAAAGTGGAATAAATTACCCGATACAAACGATATATCCTGTATGATAACCAATATGTATCTGTATCCCAAGGATGCGATACGTAACGCGATACCGATATTTCGGATTGACGAAGGGCAGATTTGGATGTACCCAGAATCAAAATTGGTTCGGCGATTTTTGACGATATGATGCACATGTTGTTTGGGTCGCAGGAAAAATGGAACCAGCATCAGGCGGGCTTCACTGTTCCCACTTTTTCCTGCCCCAATAGACAACACACTCGGAGCTGGTTCTTATCTCGCTAATATTTAGACGTAGCACATCCCAAATACACCCTAAAAGAAGATTGCATTGGTAATGTTTAGGAGAGACCAACAGTATAATGGTTATGTTAAAAAGGTATACTTGGATTATCTGGGTATTTCTGAAGCTAAATCCTTTTCCAGCATTCGAAAAAAAAAAAAACACCACTGTTAAGTAGAAAGCATGAAAGATCATCATGACATGGTCCACAGCTACATTCTCGGTGAAATTCAGAATGAAATCGCTAGCTAAGTTTGCCAAAATTAGCTTGCAGTTGGGTTTCAGAGCGAGCTTAGTTTGGAGTAGATAGCTGCCTTCAGGTGTCAGGTTTCAGATATCTACCCTTCAAATTGAAGGCTCTAAAAAAAAAGGAAGGAGAAGGCCAAAAAGGAAGTGCGAGGTGGTAGTGAGAAAAGACCTGAAGAATTATGGTCTAACTGAAGTTATAGCCCTTGATAGAGTGGAATGGCGGAAAAGGATTCATGTAGCCGCCGACCCCATTTAATTGGGATAAGGCCTAGATGATGATTTAATGAACTTTCTGGAATTGGAGAAGACAATTATTCTTCTATTGGGGTTGGAAAAAGTAACTACCTTCCAGTACCCGGCAGAAGAAGGTCAACTTCCTCATCACCTGCAGCTGATGCTCTCAACGTGCTACCTCTAATGTGAGAACCTGGCAAGGCACTGACAGAGCCTGGTTCGTGGGCAACCAACAACAGACCCTTTGGAGGAATCACAAGCTCACCTTGGAAGGATGCATCTACTGCACCATACAGTCAAGGAAAAAGTAATCAGCGCGATATCCATTTACTCGTTAGTGAAGAAATCATAAAAGGATATTATTCAGCACACAGCTGCGTAGTAGTGAATAGAAGACATTGTAACAGGTAGCTACTTGCGTGCACACGCGCAAATGTTTATATGTATGCATGTATGCATGTATGTATATGGGAAATGTTACTCTCCCTCCTTCAAGGGGGACATTACCAACATCCTCCAGGCTTTTAAGTGGAGCATGAGAGAGAGCCAATCATCGACCCAGATTGCACATTTGTCCATTCCAAAGGGCAAACATGGTGCAAAATATCACGCCAATCCAACAATCCTAAGCATTTCAATGTGGGCCATTTTCCGGTGCCATCTTTTTTCTAACGAGCTGCAGATTGGATGGTTAGCATCATCCAACCAAAGCTCTCCTTTCAAATCATAAGCAACCCATAGTGCAGATAGATGTTTAAAGATGATGATTGGAATTATTTTGTTCTCCTTTTTTCATGCTATCGATTATTAGATGTTTAGCATCATATGATCATTGTGATATTTGTAGAATGGCTTGCCCCCAGAAGTATATGAATGAATGGACAATCAGAACTGATGATTGGCCATCCCATGTGTCAATTAAAAACTATAAGGACATTGTTAACATTCCTATGAGGGTGGAATATTTCCATTCTTGTGAGGGTGGGATATTTGCATAGATACACATGTCATGCATACCGATCGTCCATTCGTGTTGTGGCCTCATTGTGGATGGAGCATACAGTAAAATGAGACTTACAGATTGTCTTAAAAATTTGACTTTGCCCATTAACTAGAAGATTATGACATCTAATCAGTCTGATTTTCCAGCCCTGTTTTATCCACGTTGGCCCCATGATTTAGATGACTTGGAACCTGATCTCCACTGCATGTGGGGCCCATGTGGGGTAATTGGAACTGTTCACAACAAGCTTTATAATGACCATTATAATGGAAGTGGTCACTCTATGTTGTGTTAGGTAACTACAAACGCCTGTGAAATAACATCGATCATTGTCTAAACAACTACCTCTATATAACAGGCCATCACTTACACAGGACACGGTCCTATAATGCTGTTAAATTATGGAATCTAATCTTACTTTTCCGTAAGAAAGACATAGCTGTTATATTTTCATGGGCCCAACTTGTTCGATTTTACCATTTTCACATTTTTTCCATTCATAATAGGTTTTATGTTATATATGGCAACACCAATCTATAAGGTCTCAAAAGTCATGACAAAGTGCTTTTAAACCATGTTGTTCAGTCAGTGGCCTCAACATGGATGGGTCATGGTACAAAAAATCAAATTGATATGACTGAGTGGTTAAATGGTTGCAAGCACCGTAAAACTCGCCAATGTGTCATGGTGGACATTGGGTTAGGGTAACTGTCTTCTCCCTAAATCATTACCTATGGAGAGAGAACAAGTTGAGCACACATGCATCAGATAGTGAAAGACAGAAATACTCTATATAATCAAAAGACTTCCAATCACCTACAAGCTAACAATGCTCAAAGCCCCATTCAGGATCGAAATCATATGATTCGAATTAAATTGTAAAATACATATTCAAGATTGCCACTTGCATCATAATCATACGGAAGCAGATGTAGTAAACCAATTTTGAAAAATAAATTGTAAAATACATTTTCAAGATTGGCAATTGCATCAGTTTTATGATAATCATATGGAAATAGATGTAGTACACCATTTGACTGGTATGATCCCATTATTCGCATCAGAACCACACAATTTCTGTCAATCTTCCCTGATATCACATTTTAGTATTCAATTTCTAGAAGCTAATTTGCTTTGGAAAGATCATTTTGGACAGTTGAAACTGTTTCAGTCTTTTCAACAGATCCTGACAACTATCCTTGGTTCAATTAAACTGCGACTGTGATTGAAAGCGGGGAGATTTTTCTATTAAAAATAGAGTTATTGGAAGTGGGAAGATATCAACTGTGTTGGACTCACTGACAAGCCACTTAGTTTCTCTGACTCATTTGAACACTCAGTTTTTTGTCACTAATCAGTAGTAATGAGGCACACCCAGTAGCATGAGTGATAAGTGGCCTCGATATGAGGAACCATGGGTAGCTGGTGACTTAAATACCATTTGGATAGCTGGAGAACACCAATGGTAACTAGCCAAGTATAAAGAGATCGTTGGGTTTGTATTATGAATGGAACTTGTCGATCTTCCTTGGAAAGGTAAGTACACCTGAACCACATTCAAAATCCCTTTTGTGCATAAGGCGTTGTTTTTATGTTGTTGCTGAAATGAGAGAAATTTTCGCTTTTCCCTTCCTGCAGATTGTAAACCATCTCATAGCACTAGTCATGTATGTCAGCACTAGAAGGTGATCTGCATAAGCCACTGCCTCTCCATTATGGTTAAATCCGACTTCCTCATGACAAATGTTGTTGTCATCAAAGCTTCACTCCAAAAGTTAATAGGTATAAAGAAGAAACAAATGTGTGTTTTAACAAGAGTTTTGGGGTTTGAGTACCCATAGGTGGTGAAATCCCAATACGGCGTGAGTGCGGGGGTGGGTGTGTGGGGTGCACGTGCAAAAAAAAAAAAAAAATGTGTTGTAAATCTCACCATGTAAACATAGGAGTATTAATGGGATGGGCCAAGGCCAAACAAATTCAAATAGTTGAATAAGCCCGGTCAAACAGGCCTTGCATGACTGATCCAAAATTTGGACCCAGACCAACTCGAAATGCGTATATTGTCCAATTGCATCCTACTGCAAGTCCATTTTGCAAAGGCATATAATATATGGTGGTCTTGTATCGCACTACTCAAAGAATTCATAAACCATATAAGATGGCATTCACTATTCATATCTGTTAATTCTAAGCATTCTCTCCATCTGATTTTGTTCACTAATTTGTAAGTCTGGAATTGCTTCATGGTTTCTGATTTTCTGTGCAATAGTACATGTCCATGCACATTGATAATAATCGACAAAATGAAGGGGGTAAAAAAGAATAATTCTACTTCTTGCACTCATTGGACCATTAGCTAGAATGAGCAAAGTAACCATTGGATTGCTAAGCTTTATGAATGTCTATTGTAAAAATATGTACTCAGTGTGGTCGTTGCATTATTGTTTTAGGCAAAAGTTTGTGTGTATTATTTTTCCCTGAGAAATCAAAGTAATGAAGGTGCACGCACACCCACACACGCATGCTCGCATGCGCCCACACATGCCACAGACACAAAAACCAGGGTCCTAGAAAAGACAAATGAAGTTATACTCATATTGATAAGAGGTATTTACCATCATCGGCGGGTGAAGTGGAAAGATCTTGCAGTGTATCTTGAGGTTCCACAAGGGCCTTCAAATGTTCAGGAGCTCTAAAATGTAGTCCCAGCAGCAGGCTATAATCAATTATGCACTGTGACTCTAGAAACATACAATCCAGAGAGATTTGTCTGCACATAATAAACTATAGTGATAATAATGAAAATATCTTACCCACAAGAACAGAATCCAGAACAAAACTATAATAATAATGAAAATATCTTGCCCACAAGAACAGAATCCAGAACAAAACTATAATAATAATGAAAATATCTTGCCCACAAGAACAGAATCCAGAACAAAACTATATCTTGATATGTGTAACTGCTGGCAACAAAATAATCCTACTTAATTGATGAAAAGACCACAGGATATGCATCATCACATGTTTGAAAGCATATTAAAAACTTCAACAGGTGCTAGTTATGATGATTTTGGGAGACTAAACCATTCCACAATATGCACTGTTGAGAAGATATGTGAGCTTGGTCTTTTGTTTGGAATAAGATGGATGAGATTTAGGCCCATTTCTACATATTTGATCAGTGTAAGAAGATGATGGACATTGTAAAACTAACCATAGCACTAAATCACTTGTTAGGCATAACTCATAAACATTCCAAAATATGCACTGCGTCAGTTTGGGAGGTCTGTTTGTACACTCGATCAGAGTAATAAGATGCTGGCCATTGTATAACTGTTTTGAACTGACCAAATATAGATTTGGACTTGACTCGCAGTTCTAGTGGATCATCTTCAAGGAGAATACAAACCCGGGTATGTTTGTAGTCCCTCGTTTATTGGTTGAGTTAACAAACACAACTATCATTGAATCACTCAAAATTCAGGGAGATTCTGTAGTGTCCACATAGACTCCCCCCATCTGCAGCACTAACATTTTCTCCTCCGTCATGCAATCTTACAACTGTTTTATGTCTCTGATGGCTAAATCAGCACCTCATACCCTAAGCCCCATGGAGTTTTACATCAGCTTCCTCGACAGACTGTCCAGAAGCCTCAAGACATGGTACTTCTTCAGGCTTGGAATTCCAACTGCGGAGCATCACACCATGTTAAGAAACCATGCTCCAAGGAGTCGGAGACGCATCAGGCATTTTATGCAGAAAAAGGGATAGCACTTGCATGCCAGAGAAAGCAAAAGGAGAGAAACAGAGGAAGAGAAAGGCATAGGAGGAAGAACTTGATGGAAAACAAATCTGGATCTAATCTAAGATAAAAACAACAAGAAAGAAGATAGGCGGACACACAACAAACGAAGGGAAGGGAATGTAGAGCGGGTGGTGAATGGAATGTCAGCTTTCTGAACATTGAGACATAATGAAGCCTACCATTGAAACCAAGTCCAACAGCTCTGAACGCCACATGAAACATAGCTGTGCAGTCAACAATGGGATCTGGGGCATGGTGTGCCGTAAAGGCCATTATGTAAAGGTACCAGTGGCAATCATTACACGTTATGGGGTCGTAAAGGCCATAACGGCCGTTACGGAAAAAAATGACCCGTAAAGGCCGTTACTGCCCCCGTAACAGCCCGTTATGTCCCTCGTAAAGGCCGTAACAGCCCCATAATGGACCGTACAGGGCAGATACGGGGTTTTCAGGTTTTTTTTTCAATAAAAAAAAGAGGTCGTAACAGCCCGTTATGGCCCCTGTAACAGCCGTTACACCTCATATCATAAAGGTAATGGTGATGGCAGTTAACCGTTACCCGTTACGGAATACCCTGATCTGGGGAGCAACAATTCTCAAAGATGCCAAGAAGTAGGCAGCTAGGGAAGAAAATTATAGAGCAACCTTAAATACTTAAAAAGTATATTTTCTTAATAAAATTATGACATTAACTCATTCCTCATTCTATCATATGAGGCAGTTGGCATGGCCATTCACAAAGTTCAGAAGGCCTTGTAAGATTGTTCTGAAGAATTTACCAATGATAACTTGGCTGTTTACGGACTTGAACTGCATAATAGAGTTTATAATCCATGGAACACTGCAATATAACAGGCTTCAAAGTTACCATTTTCAATATTTTGGGTCGATATTCCACATGAGTGGAGAGATTGAGACAGATGTTGCTCATAGCATTAGAGCTGGGTGTGTGAAGTGGAGATGTGCCTATGGAGTTTTGAGTGCAACATAGCAATTGAACAAAAGGGAAATTTTATAGCATAGCTATAAGACCAGTCATGCTTTATGGGACCGAATGTTGGTAGTTAAGGAGCAACATGTTCATAGGATGAGCCTAGCTGACATGAGGATGATAATATGGACGAGTGGAAAGACGAAGAAGGATAGAATAAAACTGAATGAAATTTGAAGGAACTTGGGAGTAGCAAAAATAGGTAATAAGATGAGGGAAGGTAGACTTTGATGGTTTGACCATGCCACATGAGACCAAGAACTATGCCAGTTAGAAACAAGGATTTCCATATCCATTACAATACAGCTGTAAAGGCCAATATGTAACAGCCTGTAATCGTTACGCAATATAGGTGTGAAACGAGCCAGTTGGTTTTTTGGGTCGTATCGGCCGTTACGGGGCATAACGACCATTACCCCCATAATGGTCACTTCTTTTATATTTAAATCCATTTTTTCACTTTAGGATTAAAACTATACATTGAAGTGATTTGGGAAAATAGAATATCCAAGGGTCATTTTTTTCAAAAAATCGGGAGAAGTGTTATTTATACATTTTTCCCCCCAATTTATAGTTCTAATGCTTGATTGTGATGTGTAAATATTAGAGACACATAACCATGTTCATAAATTCACCAGACAACCAGATACAACACTCTGACCAAGGAGTGGACCGTTATGCTACCATAAACATGTTCAAAACAAATAAATGAATCCATATATTTGGAACATTTACATTATTCTGGATTTTTTAAATAATTTTTCAGAATTTTTCAAGCAAATTTTTTTTTTCCCAACCATTACGGGGGTCATAACAGTCGTTACACCTCCAGATCGGCTGTTACGGCCAATACAAGTATTAGTAACGGTGGTGACCGTTACGATCACCGTTACCGATACCGAATACTTTGGTTAGAAAGAATGAGTTGGTTCAAGTTGAATGCTCTAAAAGGGCATGGAGAAGGCCTTGAAGGACATAGGTGGTGGCAATGAAAGACTTGGATGTCCTATGGTTTAACTAAAGATATGGTCCTTAATAGTGGAATGGCCGGATAGGATTTGGTAAACATAGATGACTAAATAAAGGGATTGTAAGATTTCAGGTTTCCCCAAATTTATAATATCATTCACTCTAGTCTGAATGATAACCAGTACTTCACCATAGAAAGATATAGTCAAGTGAAACATAACAATGGTGGCATTTCACAAGTCAATCAAATCAATAAATATCTTACTTGAAAAGGGAGTCACGCCAGGATTTTTCCAAATGAAATACATATGACAAATCAAGATCTTTCAATGTGGTGCACTCGTCAATTTTACACTTGTTTGTAGATCTTCCTTGAGATGATCCTTTTAAATCATAACGACGGTGGATTCGTAGTTCTGTGCAGAACATATTTCCCATCACTACAAAGCGGACCTGCAAAAGATAGGCATGTATAAGCAATGCCAATGCTGATCACAAGAAAAATATATAAAGTTAAAATAATAGAGGACCATATACCTTTCGTCTACCTTTCAGCATTATTCGATGAACCCCAAAAAATTTTGTTATGAGGGTATTGTCATAGGCGCCCACATGATTGTAATAGTTAGGAAGCATCTTCAATAGAATCTGCACAACAAAAATTATCAATCAACAACCTTTCCAGACTAAGGATATCAATTCAAACTCTGAACTATTGATTCAAATTTCTGTCTTCTATTCCAGTAAAAATATCAAAAAAAGAATAACTAAAATCAATTTAGCACACATTTAAATCTTGTCCATGATATTTGTTAAAATTACATGACAATTAAACAAGAGATCATTTGATGATGCATGCAGGAAACCTTGTCATGTGGAAGGACAAGAAGCAATCAGCTTCAGCATGATCTTGAGTGAGAGCAGAGTATGGAGCTAGACATCCACTTCTTGCAAGACTTGAGGCCCTCAAAAATCCAGTGTGATTGTGGTTTTTGGCTCATTTCTTAGGCATTTGATTGCTGGATATTTCTTTCTGGGTGGCTGATTTGCCTTAATTTGTGCAGACATTGATTTTTATGGTTCATTGTCTTCTTCTCATAGGATATTGCTCTTATTCATATCTTGACATTCAATGCCTTTAATTATGGAAGAATGTAATCAACTGAGGTTTCTTAATCCACTAATTAGATCAAAAGATGATACCATTATTGTAATAACAGTAACTGTTGCAGAGGCACAAAATTCTAATCAAACTTATTGCAATAAAGAAGCTTCTGAATGGAGCCAAACCTTCAGTTCAGATTTTATTAAAGTCTTTATCACAAATCTTTCATCTTGCGAGAGATAGAATATGCTGCCACTTTTCCCTGGGGAAGAAAGCTCTCTCAAACCATCACAATCACATATGGACATCATGTAATCTGCAGCATCTATCTTGAACATTTCTCTCAGATTCCTGGAAAAAATAAAAGATGATTTTTTCAAACACCTTTACATACAATCCTTCTAACAGATAGCCAAGTTTTCTCAAAGTTGCAAAATGAATTATATAAATCTAAACTCATTAGAACTACATATCTGAATTAAGGTCCTATTACAGGTTGTCGGATCTCCCTCAAGAAATTCGAGGGGCCATTTTCCTCGATAAGGTCGGCCTAGGGAATGTTTGTAAGGGGTGAGGGTAGCTTTCGCCCTTTCGGCGGTTTTGGTAATGTTGCCTACATGATAGGCGGTCCCAGGCTTAAAAAATTTGAGTCTGGGGCAGCCCAAATCTGTAATCAGGGGTTTACAGCCTTTCTTTTTTTCAATGGGATATCAATTAAAAAAGAAAATCCTACTATCTTGGATATTCTTTTTATAAAAAGTATTAGAAGAAAAAACTAGGGGGTTTGGATTCTCCAAAGCATCCCTTGTGTAAACGAAGAAGCTTACAGAAAGGTGCGATTTTCCAATGCATTTCTTTCACTCCCACTCGAAATAAAAGGGACAGGGGCTATGCTCTCTGATACGAGCAGAGCCACATCCATTCAGCCAGATCATAAAGGTTTAAACATTGTTGGTAGAAAAGCCATAAAGTGGAAACAGTTTACATGTAGATTGTGAAGAAAACAAAAATGTGGGGATGGCCAACTAAAAATGTAAATTAGATGAATTAACACCTCTGAATGTAAATGATATAAAAATGTTAACTTACCAAAACAAATTGCTAAAAAAGAAGATAACCATGTGAGAAGACGTCTAAACTGAACCAATTTAATAGGTAAGTATCCAGGGCCTACGACATGAACGCTTTGAGCAAGACACTGCCTATAATCAGTGCTCGAAATATTGGTATCACGTTTCGCATCGCTCCCTTGGGATATAGATACATATCAGTTATCGCACGGGATATATCATTTGTATCGGGTAATTTATGCCACTTTTTGGGAAACATTCGGAAAATGGTTGATTTTTTCAATGAAACTTCAGGGATTGTTAAAAGAGGCCTTAATACACACTTTTAAATCATAGCATCTCAAAAAAGAAGTGCACATAATAGGTTTCCTTTGTATAGGATCCTAAGCTATGCGTTGTTTGACTAAACTAATGCAACTATATTCAAATTGAATGCATAACATTTAATAGTGTATGTGATAACCATTTCAGCAAACACTCCTAAATACTTCGAAATTAGTCTCAATTGACAGCTGGTTGAAGGAAATTTTCGAAAAAAATAATATTTTAATAATTTTTAATTAAAAAATGATTTTATTTTCCGAAAATTGACAAGGACTTAACAAATCAGTAGATCAGCCCTCATACATGCTTTATTTCATGTTTGGAGTGCAACATTGCAAGCAATTTGGGAGAAATTGGGGAAATTTCGAATTTTCCCCAAATCGGACCACCTACACTCAAATTTTGAAAGTAGAGCGTATGCAAGGTGTCCCATAACGGTAACGGTGGCCGTAACGGCCACCACTGTTACTGTTATGATACAGTCCATAACGGCCGTTACGGACCCCGAATTGGCCGATACGGCTCTTTTTTATTTTTTGAAAAAAACTGTTATAGGACCATTATAGTCCGATACGAGGCCGTTACGGCCTGTTTTTTCTGTAACGGCCGTTTCGACCCCGTAACGCGTAACGGTCATGACTGTTTCCGTTATGTATCTGCCGATACGATCGATACGTAACCGTTTTGGGATACCTTGAGCGTATGTGATGATCATTTCATCAAATACTCCTAAATACTTCGAAATTAGTCTCAATTGACAGCTGGTTGGAAGGAAAATTTTGAGCAAAAAAATAAAGAACACGAAGAACCAATGGATATCGAAATCAAAGCTCCAACTGCATGAGTTTTCATGCAAAACATGAAGATCCAATGGATTTTTAACCATTTGACACTGATTTAACATAATTTAAACAAAAAAGGGGATCAGTTATTGATCGTGGGATATATCAGCCGATATCGTTGATATTTAAAACATTGCCTATAATTTGTCATGATTTTGAAGCCTTCACATGAATGGCTAAAGCGGTCAAAGTTCTTAACCTTGATCACCTCCAACATCATGGGGACAAGTTCCCAAGCACTTTTCTATGTACAAGAGATGAGAAATGGTTCACAATCCATTCATCTCATGCAGCTCAAAAGAGACAGGAGTATTTCTGAAAACCTCTTCAATATGGCATGGACTTCCCCAAGCAAGCTCAGTGATGCCATGAGTTGTGGTGAGGATCCGTTTAAAGCAAGGGGAGGCATTCCTTGGTGAATGCTTCCTCTAACATTATGTTGAAATATATGGAAAGAAAGAGAGTTTAATGATAAGAAGGCCTCATTGATAGTCATGTTGGGTAAAAAGAATCAAAAGTTACCTAATCAAAGAATTTGATATAGCATAGGCCAAAGTTAAGGAGTTGCAACATCTACAAGAACGTGATATCTAACTTGGCAAGGATCCCAGAGATTGCAAGATTTGGAAGACCACCTAAATGGGGCTTTTTCTTCCAAGTCCCTTTTCCACACAATCTCCAAGGTAAACAAGGAGCCCCCACAGTTTGCCAAGGTGTGGGGGAACCTCATGCCTCTGAGAATGGAGGCCTTTGCATGCACAGTGACAGCCAATAAAATCCCAACTCTTGAAATTTTGTGCTCTTAGAGAGCCCTTTTTGGTTTCCCAAGGATAGCGGTAGCTGGGGCAAAGCCCGCTTTCTTTGTTCCACAAATGAGAGAGTTAAAAGGGAAAAACACATTGCCTCTTTACGAGGTTACAACGCTTTGGCTACCATCTTCTGCTTCCGACGGTGACTTTAGCGGTTGGGGGGACTTGGTTGCCTGTATGATTGAGGGCTTTCACTTGCAAAGGAGAACCTCTAGAGTTTCTGACTCTTTCCATCATTTAAGTAGCTTTTGTTGCCATGGTTGTGCCCGACCCTACTCAAGCATGTGAATTCTTAGAGACAACATACCGGGGGCTAGGGTGAGCGCGAGGGTGCAGGGCAGTCAAACATGATTGTTCTAGGCAGGGCAAGCCACTCACCTTCAAGACTAAGAAGATGCCAATAAAGAAATACAAATAGAAGGATCTCCATATGCCACACAAGAACCCATCTCAGGATTATCACGCAATACTAGCACTAACCATGGAGGTCACTGAATTTGCCGAATCAACCTATGAGAAGGAAGAAGAACAAGAGCTACAGTGGTTCCATGTGGGTGTTTGGGTGTGAGGGTGTGCATGTGGAAGAGTGGATTATTTTTTCATCCATTGCAAGTTTGGCCAAGGTAATCAGAACATTTCTTTTGCACCTCTAGGATCAATTGGGCTCAATGTGGATCCTTGAAGGAGCTTATTAGTTTGGGATGACAAACCTTTTAGTTGTAAAGGTGTAATTTTGTTGAAAAATGCTCCCTTAAGATGTTATGTGAAGAGTGTGTAAAGAAAGGAACAGTAGAATTTTTTAAGATTGGAATGTATTTGAAGAGGTCGTTAAAAGAAAATTTCTATCTTCTCGTCTAAGTGTTTTTTTTTTTTTTTTTTTTTTTTTTTTTTTTTTTTTTTTCCGGTTAGTACACGCACTATACCATGAGTACACCCACCCCACTGTTAGTCACACCACAATGTTAGCCACCCCCACTCTGGGAATCAATACCAATACCTCAGTGTTGAAACCAGGTTATCTTCACCTAGTCTACCACTTGAGCTATGGATCTGGGTGTTATCTTCTCGTCTAAGTTGGTCATTCACAAGTATAGAATTCAAGAACGCATCTTGGATGGAGTTCATTAGTGATTGGAAAGCCGATTTGTGGTTGGTTTGACGGACTTTCAGTCCTAAAGCTGTAATTTTCAATGCTCCCTTACTCTATTATATGGAGAGAGTGGAACAGAAGGAATGGTAGCATTTTTTAAGATCAAGGCACATCTGAAGAGGTGGAAGAGATCTTCTTTTCTAAGTTGGTCATTCGTGAGAACAGAATTCAAGAATGAATCCGGATGAATTTCTTCCATGATTGGAAAGCAACAATTTCTGGAAAGGTTAGTATGCCATGATTCATGCTGGACTGGGGCAACCCCCTCAGATGAGCATCGAAGACCTTACACATGTGGTCCGAGACATTTGAGAAGACCCTACCTTGGGAAGACCTGTGTAAGTTGCTTGGAGGAGATGATTGGACCGTTGGATCGCAATGATGATGTGATCGGACCGTTGGTTCGTCGTGGCCCACTCTCATCGTGCCATCATCGGAGGCCATCGGGCATCTTAGATTTACGTTTATTATATGCACTTTTACTTATTTGAGTTTTGGGTCAGTGCGTGCACGTTTTTTCGTGCGAATGTCTTTTTTTTTTTGAAATTTTATTAGTATGGGTATTTTGGTAATTATGTTAATTTCGAATTTTATAAGGGTGTTGCCCTAAACCTTTTTCATTATGTTATTGATTGAATGAAAGAAAGCCTTTTGGTACCTCCTCCCTCTCTCTCTCTTGTGGATCTTCATCTTCTCTTCTCCGATCTCTTTTCTTCTTTTTTCTTCTTATGCCCCTCCAACATTCTTCTAAGGTAAGTTATTCTTCCTTCTCTCTCTATTTCTATTATCTCCTAATCCTCGAACCCTAAATTTGAGAATTCAATCAAAACCCCAATTTCTCAAATTTTTAATTCCCTACTCCGAGAAATCTTTTGATCCCTCGGACTAGTGAACCCCATTGATCGATTGAGTGATGACCATGCAAGATCGGGAGGTTCCATCCGTCGCCGGATCCAACCTAAGCTATAATTGAATTTCACACTTCGTGGTTGTGATGATGGCCCACTCCATTGCATGCCTCTTTTGGATTATTATTGCTATTTATTTTCGTTGGATTACATATGTTCATAAGTATGCATCATAATTAGGGAATCCTACATCAGTGAAGTAATAGAAGAAATTTTCCAGCGAAGTTTAATGCATCTTTGGACCATTGTTAGTGTTTTTTTGTAAACTTCCTGTTTGTTTGGTCCTTGTTCACATGTGCAATGCATGTAAGTTTGCAACTGATGACCTGATCTGTTGGTTGGAGGTAGAACATTTTTGTCTCTGTCTACACCAAGTTCCATCTGCAACTCTAGAGAAGTGTGTTTGTTTTGCGGCAGACGTCATCCAACGAATTACTTGGGTTAACTTTTTTATTTTGCATATTTGTTCTAAATCCATTTGATTTCTTTTCCTCATGGCAATTTTTATTTCAAGGGACTTCAAAAAGCGTTATTTTTGCTAGATTGGATGGCAAATATTATGTCCCATAGCTTTCTTCTGCATATTTGTTCCAAATCCATTTGATTTTTTCTTTTTCTTTTTTTGTTTTCCTCTCATGCTAACTTTTATTTCAAGGGACTCCAAAATGCGTTATTTTTGCTAGATTGGATGGCAAATATTATTTCCCGTAGCTTTTTATATCTGGAATTTCTAATAGGATATGATTTTGGATTTATTGTTTTCAAACCCAATGGCAACACACTAATTGGATTACAAATAATATGAGATGTCCAATTCAAATATGAATTCCTCTGATTATCTGGCACAACAAATCTTGCTCAATCTTCAACCACCAATAGAAAAAGGGTGTTTTTTTTTTTTTTAAAGTAGGTCTACACGAATCCAATCATGTCCAGAGTTAGGTAACTGAACAAAATTCATGTCAATGCATCAAGGTAATGAATCAACCCAAGCGTTTTTTGCTGCCTATCCTTCAGGAGGAGGAATTCAACGAGTTGATGGGGTTACTGGATCTTTTAAATTCATCACTAATTCTATGCCGCTGCCACCCCCCCGGCCTTCATCTAGTTGGTGGGACGGCAGCGCATTCTCATGGTTGACAATCTTCAAGGAATAGCGATGGTCATCCCGAACATCTGCCTAATGTGCATGGCTAATGAAGAGTTGATTGATCATCTTTTCATTCATTGTCCTTTCGCATATAAGGTTTGGCTTTCTTTTCTATACATGAGCAACGTCGCTTGGGTTACTTATGCCTAAGTCGGTGGATGAGCTCTTATGGGCGTGGCACAGAGGAGTTGGTAAGAATCGAAAAATCGTATGGCGGCTTCTCATCATGGCTATCCTTTGGACGATATGGGAAGCAAGGAATGCGCGTTGTTTTCATAATGTTGGCATGGGGGTAAATGAGGTCATTCTAAGGATTGACCATTTTGTCTCCGATAGGGCGGTTCATGTTAAAGCGCACCTGGACAGCCCCTCTGTTTAAGTGTCCCCTTTTCGTTGGGCTTGTATTCTTTCTCGCAATTGCGAGTTTTTTTTAATAAAACTATTATTACCTCTCAAAAAAATCTTTAATGTGGAGTGGGATGGCAAAGATGTAAAATTCATAGTTTTCGTATGCCATTTGAATTCGCCTGGAGGCAGAAAATAGAATCCAGCACATCATACTTTTGAACCACTTCCAGCCTCATTTCAAACATGTTAGAGCTTCCTTATTGCCAAGGTCTATTCTTCCAAATCTAATGATGCTTCAATTCAGTTGTTGATTGAGGAGACGTGACTAGAAACTTAGGATTCTCAGTGCCCAACCCAAACCTTTCTACAGTCTGCTTTAGTTGGGACGGACAATAAATCAAAAGCGAATATTCTGTTGGAGAAGCATCTCCAGTGTTCAGCATCTCATCTCATTATTGGACTGCTCACTCCCTTCTCCCTCTCCCTTTGCCTTTCCCTTCTTATCTTATATTTGAGCTTCAATGTCAGGTATCCATGGAAGGTAATGGGGTTGATGGAGATAGTATAGTGTATAAGTCATATTAATCCTTGGTTAAAGGTTTGAGCTTGTCATCATCCGCTAATACTACTTCGCTGAATCCCCTACAGTGCTCTGCCATCATTTATTGCTGTTTTGAAAGGTGAAGCATCTGTTTCTTGTTCACTGGAACTGCCTTTGGTATTGAAGAAACTGGCTATGATGAGACATCGTGCTGATTCCAGAGGTCAACACCTCAAACAATCCAGTTTTTGTGTTCTTATCTGAAAGGTTAAAAAATAGTTTAGGACTAGCATTCTGTCAATGTTTCAACACTCTCTTAGTTACTTAGGACTAAGTGTTGTTTAAATGCTTGCATAGTGATAAACAAAGAAGCTTCAGTTAGAAGTACCACATGAACCAACCATAAGAAAGATAGATACCTGAAAACCATTGGGCAGTAATCCTTCCAATAGAAACCAATAGAGTAGTGAGGAGGCGTAAACTGGGAACCCTTTCTGGGAAAGTACATCCGTATTCTAGCTCGAGGTCCAAAATCAGAAGATCGAACTTCACGCATAGGGACGGGTGTGATCTTTCCAACAGTGTACCTGTAAACTTAAATGAGCATTTCCTTTGAAAAAGACCATAAGAAAAATATAGAACATAAAGAATCTTGGGTTGTGGAAACAAACTGGTGTTATGTTGAGACAATTTGTTAATCCAATTAGTTTTATTAGATGCTTAGACATAAATCAGAAGGGAAAAGAAGTTGCATTATAGGGCATAGTACAAGCTTATGTATGCAAAGAAGAACTATATGTCATGAAAAATATTAACTCGTGACATAAAAAACCGTAAAGAATATGTATAATTGAAGAATATAATTTGGAAGGAAAATGTAGAGGATCCAGAGATTATAAACAAAAACTCTATGAAAGACGTGGTAAATTGCACAGTCAGTCTCCCATTGAAAAAGCAGGAGCTGGGTGGGAAACCTAGTGGCAGGCCGGCAGAGCAAGAGCAACAGTTCTCAAAGACTGCAACAAAAAAGCACATGCATACTTGTGATCCTGAACACAAACACTAAACAATGGGCAGACAGAGACATAAAATAAAAATATATAATAATGTTACATCATAGTGTAATTCTCTTTTATAGAAAGTACAACAATGATAATAGGTAGCATAATAAAAGGAGCCACTAATTACACCACTCTCGTCATCTTTTTTTTCTGAGAATTAGCGTCATTGTCATCGTCATCATAGCCTTGTCCACATAATACTAAATATCATCATCATCATGACCTTGTGCCAGACAATGCTAAATATATTATTCTATAAAGTTACTAATGGGCATTCTTTTTTAAATTTGAAGATAGTCTTACACATGTGGGATGGAATAACCATTGAATACACCTTAACAAAAGCAATAAGACTTGCATAGTAGCATGCCTTCTGTAAGCATAGATAAAGCCCAGCTTACATTGCTTATTGGAACATGATAGCAGTGAAAATCAGCTCTACAAGTGTATTCTGGGAATAACACCTTTACCTGATACCAAGTTGCAGACTGAGCATCAAATAGTAACTCCTGTGGCCTTTCCTAATGGTTTCACCTGGTTTCTTTGCTTCTTTTGATTTCTGTTTATGTCGTTGTTTATTTTTGTGTGGCATAGATTGCACGCTATCCAGAATCCTATCTGAGATCAAGATTCCTTGCATGTATTCCCTTTCATATGCATGAATGATGCTATCCTGCGCCTCTTGTTCACCTATGTAAGAAGAACGTGACAACATATGGCAGCTGTCCAGTGACGGCATCTCGCTAACAGAATCACCGAATCTCCAATCCGCCTCCAATGATAGAGCCCTATGTGATATTCGGCCAGAGTTTCTGAAAAGACCACGTAAGGGCCATCTCTCAGAAATGGTTCTTTTAATACTCAGTTTCCGAGTCCTGAATTCTTCCAAATTTGATGATGCAGAATGACGCAGAACTCTTTGTTTGCCCTCATAATATCCAATCGAGTCATACCACTTTGTTAGATAAGGAAGGTTGCTTCCAGCAGGATAAAATGTTCCTTGTCCATCCTTTAGCCCCTTACTCCATGTCCCAATATAGTGCCCCCCACCAGAAAACTTATATAAACCTGACCCATTTTTCAGTCCATCCAACCAAAGACCATCAAACAAATCACCATTTGCCCATTTCATGACTCCCCTTCCACACATCTTCCCTGCTTTCCAATTCCCAATATATGTATTTCCAGTACCCCACATATATCTACCAATGCCTTCCTGTACCCCTTCTTTCCAAGAACCCTCATAACTATCAGAATTACAATAATCTTTTATTCCCAGTCCATGTTGTATATTCATCCGCCAGGCCCCTTTGTAAATAGAGCCATCAAGTCCAACAAAAGTGCCACTACCATGAAGGTAGCCTCCAGAGAAGTCACCTTCGTACATTGCCCCTGATGACCAACACATCCGCCCTCTTCCAGTCATTTTGCCTTTCTCCCAGTTACCTTCATAGCTTGTTCCATCTGACCATGTATATTTTCCCATGCCATGTGGAAGCAATCCATCAAAGTTACCAACATAGATGTCCCCATTCGGAAGCACCTTTTCACTAAGCCTGAAAAGCAGAACATACTGGAACTTCAATCAAAAGATCAACATCCTAACTAGAATAATATAATGAACTGAAACCAAAAAAGATTTGGAGGTAATATTTAAATAATGCAACTGATCTTATACACACAAAAAAAGACAAAAGGGAATGAAGAACACCTTTCACCATCCGCCATAGCTCATCTCAGATACATGGTCTGGCACTGTCAAAATCATTCATGAATAAGAGTAACGACATGACATTCTTCCTCCACAACCTAAATATGGGAAAGCAGAATCTCATATTCTGATAGCGGAACCCTGCAAGTAGCAAAAAGACATTTAGTGTAACAGAAGGGCCACACACATTGAAATGAAAAGATAATAGTCCTCATTCATTGTCTTGTCAGTAATTGGCTGCATTCCACTCATCCTTTACCGTATCAAAGAGAGGATACTGGATTTTCCTTTTCATCATACTGATTTAAGGTCAGGAATTATACAATTCCATGCACCTTTAGGTACAAAATACAGCTCAGAAAAGCTTCAGAACAGGCAGTTCATTGTTCAATTAGTACGCGCTCAAAGAGACATGATCGAAATTTATTTTGGTAGCAAATGTCTATCATGTATTTTCAGTAGGAGTTATAGGATCCCTGACCTGAGGCTATGTACAGTGTACAGAGGTCTTCAGTTTGTAAAAGTGGGTCCCATGCTGTGTAGTTAAGGCGCTAGGCACACCTGCCCCTGAAGCGCCCCAAACGCCCAAGCACATCCCTAGAGATTCCAAGCGCAATTTTTTAAGTCCATATGAAATTGTTCTTGAGTGAGATTGAGAAAGAGAAGGGGGGGGGGGGGGGGGGATGAGAAGTAGCAAGAGAAAGGAGAGGAGCTCAATAGGTGATGACACCCCTAGACTCTCCTCATCTTATTATTAGGGTTTTCAAAATGTAGACATGTATATTTCTGACCGTGGACCATCTCTCTCTAGACCATGGGCCTTCTCTCTCTGGACCATGGGCCTTCTCTCTCTAGACCATGGGTCATATCTTATTTTCCTCTCTCTCTCTCTCTCTCTCTCTCTCTCTCTCTCTCTCTCTCTCTCTCTCTCTCTCTCTCTCTCTCTCTCTCTCTCTTTTACTTTCTTTTGCTTTTTGCTCTTTTGCCCTTGGTTCCAAGAGTATTTTATATAATTTGGGACATCACTTGATATAAATAAGAATTGAGGCCGGACTTCTAGCTCTATCTCCCAAAGGCTTTTTCCTCTCTGACATGGTATCAAAGTAAAAGAACTAGGGTTTTCTCCTCTTCCTCCCTTCTTAATCTCCCTTTCTCTTTTTCCTCTTTTTTCTTCTTTCTCTTTTTTCTCTCTTCTTGGATTTTTATCTCAATTTGAGCGTTGTTGCGGCCTAATCAGTGACAATCAGTGATTCATTGATTGTGATTAGCTTCTGCGCTTTCTTGCGCTCTATTTATAAAATTCTTTATTATCTCTCAAAAAAAAAAAAGAGAGAAATCTTGCAGCAATTACTATTTTTTTATTTTTTATTTTAAAAGGGGTTGCTGGATGTTCCGTTTTGACCAGGTTTTTGGGACGTTTTTCTTCCAAGTTTTTTCATGAACTAATTTGTGGCAGCTAGGGTTTGCTAGATATTTTCATTTGGAAAAAAAAAAAAGATTGGGTTCTTTTCGTCCTAATTTACAATGATTCTTTTGTGGTCAACAATCAGATATTTAGGGGAAAAAAAAATCTTTTCGAAGGCTATAAAGATTTATTGATATCTGGTGAACATAGCAGTAAGATCCTATTCTCCTCTTCGGTAGATGATTTGGAACTATTGAGGATTGGTGCCTTTTTTATTTTATTTTTAGACTTTCTTTGGAGACAAAAGCAATAGTTATAGTAGTTATTTTGTATTAACTGGTGTGAAGTCTTGATATGTAGTATTCTTTAATTGTTTAGGGTTTAAAGATGACTTCATCATCAACATATGAGACAATGGATCCCATCACATCCAAGATAGAGAGGAGGTTGATTATTCATTCTAAGAATCCTGGATTGCAGATTACAACTCATAAACTAGAGTCCAACAATTATCTTCGATGGTCAAAAGTTGTTAACATGTTTGTTGGAGGAAAACAAAAGTAGGGAATATAAATGGTAGTTTATCGAAACCTCCTATAACTGATTCTTTTCATGGAGAGTGGAAATTGAAAATTTTGTTAATTATGCCCCGACTCCTGAATTCTACAGAATTAGAGGTTAGTAAAGGATTTTTTCTATTGTCCACTGCGCGTGAGATTTGGTTGACTGCTTCTAAATTGTATACTGATCAAAATAATATGGCCTAAATTTACAATATTTATCATGAGATTAGTCATTTGAGATAGGGGAAGAGATCAGTGTCTAATTATTATGCTAAGTGGGGTGGTTTGTGGTAGGAATTGCTATTCCTAAATGATCTTGTTTGTTCTACGTGTAATACCCCAAAATTTTCATGCTTGCGTATATACACGGGTGCTTTCACACGTGTATATTCCCTCTTCAAAACGTGCACTTAGAAAACAACACTTGATTTTTTCTCACCCCGTACACACACTTAAATCCTTGAGACTCAAAGCTATCATCGTATATTAGATCAAACATCAAATCAATCGTTGAACATTGATATCCATCACAAGACTTCGACATCCCACCATCCACTTCATCATCTGTCACCCAATCATCATAAACTAACCTTGGGATCATCGTATCCATTCATACACATCAATTCTAAATTTTGTTCCATTCGCTTTGACCTTTAGTTGTTAAGAACTATTCCCACCGTTGGAATCTCAGTCTAAGGACCCTACCCATGTGAACAAATTATCCAGGAAATCTAGCGGTGCACACACCTATACCTTTGGACCACTCTCAAAAATACATTTGTACGCATCCAAATATAATGAAAATTTAACCAATGGACATACAATTTATTTGATCCGTACACCTTTAATCTCCACTCCTAGTTCATAATATCTGACCGTCAATCAAAAGTTTTCATCAAATCTAGATGATGGCCCATTCATGAATCGAACAAAAATCACCGTAGCATTCCTTATATGTTTTCCAATGTATCCATCGGTTTACTTTTCGCTTTTGACCTCGATTGAGCCTGTTTACTAGGGCCACAAGGCGTTGGACATTTTCAATAGCAGTCTTATAATTTCTAAAGAGGGAAGAACCATTCATGCATCCGTACCCACCATTGACATTCATCACCATGTGGATGTTAATATAGCCATCGATTAATAAATATGACCATAAATGGACACCAAGGTATATCAATGTGAGATGTGACCTCTAGACCACCTTTTTCGCATTTTAAAATATTTAAACTGATCAGTCTAAATGCAAGCTCCTATGACCATTCGTTTAAGAATATCCACCTAGGACCATCCTTTCACTGATCTAAACCATTCATTAGATGGACCACCCTAATACCCACAACTCCATCAGTCCTTGTAACCCAACTCATTCCATATGGGGCCCACATCCAAAACACTATCACCATTAGAAAAGCAGCCCACGCTGTTGTGCCATTTTGGATTTTCTCTTTAATCACAGATGAGTGACGCATCACGTTGGAAGTACGTGCATACCAATTGGAACTGTCTATTAAACTAGTTGTTCAATTCATCCTTCAATCCAATTGTTGATTTTGAACCAATCAAGTTCGTTGATCACCAATATCAGTTTTTCCACTATTTTATGTCGTATGTGCATTCCATCTGCTCTTCCATCAATATTAGCTAGCTTTTCTATTGTTCATTGTCATGTGGCCCATCTAAGTTTTAGATCCACTTCATTTTCGAAACCCTACCCTTTCACGTTCTTCCAAAATGAATGGACATGTTAAATTTCTCCCAAACATTTAGGAGGACCCACTTACCCAATTCCTTTAAAAAAAATTAATAATAATACTTCAACGTGCACTTGTAGCGCACGTCTCCGCATGACCGCAAATCCTGAGCCTTCATCCCTTCTTTTCCGTTTCTGCTCAAACCGCACCGTATGTTGCATGTTGCCCATCCTTGTGGGACCCACCAACATAATCTAGACCATTCATCAAACCACCCCGAGGGGTTTTCAATGGCCAACAATTCTTCCCCATTGCTTCATATCCTACAACCCGTCCGATTTCTGAACAACTTTATCTTTCATATTTCACCCCATCTCGACACGACGAACCTGATAAACGGTTTAGTTTTTCCAAATCATCGGTGGACCCCACTTAGCTTCACCACCATCCCAAAAATTGTGCCTTTACAACGCACCACTTCCGTTTGAAACTGAACTCTCCCCACATTCGAGAGCATCGTGCATTCTCCAACGAACTAGCTTTGGATCTCCGCCATTCAAAGTCCCTCATCCAACGGCTCTCACGCCTCTACAGCAAATCCTACTGCAAACCACCAATCAAAGTACTCCCCGCATCTCTTTCATCCTTATTTTTTCTCGGTTTAATGCAACCGGCAGCCAAACCTTAATATCCCCAAACCCATGGGCAAATCCCCATACTAGACCAATCTCTCTCATCACCAAGCTCTCTAGCATCCGTCCGCATCTGCCAGAAGAATCAGATTAATCTTTCAAAAGCCACTGCTCGTCAATCCACCATTAGAGGCAGACTCTTCTTCCCCGACAAGACAAACACCCACAAGTAGGTGATCTCCCAGTTGAAACCTTACATCCATAGATTAAATCATTATTTATTACATGTTGTAGATTCAATTTATTCAATTATTATTGTGAGTTGTGGATTATTTAATTTGATTTTATGTGCATTGTGAATGGAATTCATTTAATTCTTGAGTAATCTATTGATTTCATTTCCTCATCTATACGTATTGTAGTGGGATCTACTTGATTATTGTTCATTGGAGTTATTTCATTCTTATTATGTGTTTATGGAATGGATGTGAATTATGGGTGCTCTGCCCTAGAAAGGATCATTCCGTTGATCATGGGTGCTCTGCCCTGGGATAGTCCAGAAAAGATTAGGAAAAGCTATGTTGTTTAATTTATTTTATTTTATTATAGAGAAATTCAAGCGATATTGTGGAAGAGCTAATACTAACCTATTGTATGTGATTTCGTTTATTTCAGTAAATTTACACTTGATTTGAATGTAGAGTTTCTAAGTATGGGAATGATGTGAACCTACGAGCCGTCGCGCTCACGCCCCCCTTAGGTTGTTTTGCAGGGTTTGATGTTGAAGAACAAGCTGGACCAAGCTGAAGGATTTTATTTTTGATCTCCTAGGAATAGTTTAAATTTTCATTAGAATATAGTTTGATTTGAAGGTACCAATGTAATGAAATTTATTTAAGAATGAATGGTGAATTATTGGAATTTTTAATTAATGAGAATGATCAATATTTACTTTCCCTTTAGTTAGCTCTGATGGTGTATTAAGATGAATGGAAACTATGTGAATGAAAAATGTATTTTGATTAAACTAACCTCACGGGTCTGGGATTCGGATTTGGGCCTGATCAACTTGAGTACCGAATTTTAGGGCGTGACACTACGGATGCAAAGACATAAAATAAAAAGTGTTGAGAAGAAAATGATATTGAATTGTTGGCAAGTCTTAGAGAGTTTGAGCCTGTTCGAACTCAAATTATTGATTCTCCTACTTTAACTTCACTTAACAGTGTATATGTTTTACTTTTATGTGATGAGAAAATTCATACAGCTATGGGATAGATTGAGGTTGTGAAATCTTCTATAATGACAAGATTTAAGAATTTTGATAATGCTAGCGTTGGCTAAGGTAGAGGTACAGGAAGAGGAGGTCGTGATGGTGGCCGAGGTCATGGTCGTAGTATTGGTTGTGATCATAGAATGGATCATCTGCGCAATCATTGTAGCAGATATGGACATACTATTGATTCTTATTAGGTCCTTCATAGTCGACCTCAAGGCTAAGCCGCTAATTCTACAGCTATAGACTGTAAAGATTGTTAGAATACTATTGGGGACATTGTTCCATTAGTAAATTCACCTTTAATTCCATCAAACGGTAATGGGTAATGTGGTTCATCTCTCGAAAAGTATAATGCCTTACTA
This sequence comes from Liriodendron chinense, assembly GCA_003013855.2. NCBI lineage: Eukaryota > Viridiplantae > Streptophyta > Magnoliopsida > Magnoliales > Magnoliaceae > Liriodendron > Liriodendron chinense. Next base: position 6,813,853 of record ML058453.1, read on the forward strand.
AGGGATGGCATTCAGAATAAGGTCTCTTCGTCTACATTTTTGATGCGGAACAAAAGCATTCAAGGTGTACCAACGAAGAAAGCGCCAACCACAAGTACCATCCTTGTGGATAGGCGACTATTGAGGAGCATTGAAGACCTTACACATGTAGTCCGAGACATTTGAAAAGACCCCACCTTGGGAAGACATGTGTAAGTTGCTTTGAGGAGATGATCAGACCATTGGATCGTGATGATGATGTGATCGGACCGTTGGTTCATTGTGGCCCACTTTCATCACACCATCATTGGAGCGCATTGGACATCTTAGATTTGAGTTTATTTTACGCATTTTTTACTTATTTGAGTTTTGGGTTAGTGTGGGTACGTTTTTTTCATGCAAATGTCTTTTTTTTGAAATTTTGTTAGTAGGGGTATTTTGGTAATTATGCTAATTCCGAATTTTATAAGGGTGTTGCCCTAAACCTTTTTTATTAGTTGTTGATTTATGAAAAAGAGCAAACCTTTGGTTGCCTCCTTCCTCTTTCCCTCTCTCATGGTGCTTCTTCTTCTTCCTTGATCTCCTTCTTCTCTATTCTTCTTGTGCCCCTCCAACTTCTTCCAGGTATTTCATCTTCTATTATTATCCTTCTAAACTTCTGTTTTGTTTATTCCCCACGATCTAAACCTTGAGAATCGATCTAAACCCTAAACCCCCAAATTCTCAAATCCCTAATCCGAGAAACTTTTTGATTCTTCGGATTAGTGATCATCATTGATCGATTGGGTATGACCATGCAAGATCGGGAGGTTCCATCCCTCGCCGGATCCAACCTATACGCTACTTGAATCCCATACTCCATGGTTGTGATGATGGCTCGTCCCATTGCATGTTTCCTTTATGATTTTCTTAGTTTATGATGATTGATGCTAGATTTCATTATTATTATTGCTTTTATTTCCGCTGAATAATTGTGTTCATGAGCATGCATCATATTTAGGGCTGTCCTGCATCAAATTTGGTATCAGAGAATAGGCTTGCATGGTTTGTGTCTAGATCGAGTTATCAAATTAGGGTTTTGATTTTTAGGTTTGTTTTAGGAAATGTCCAGATTTAGAAAGTTTCCAATTGTAGAAAGTTTCCTAATTTGGAAAATTTTCAGATTTAGAAACTTTCCAATTTTAGAAAGTTTCCTAATTTGGAAAATTTTCAGATTTAGACAGTTTCCAATTTTAGAAACTTTCCAATTTTAGAAAGTTTCCTATTTTGGAAGAATTCCAGATTTGAGTCGCATCATCTAGAATTAATTAGTGTCAGTTCATTGTAGTTTAAATTCATTGCATTCGTATTATGAGTCACCCAGTCCGTAGTCTCCCCGTAGTGAATGGAGTATAGGCGTTTGAGATCTTCAAGGCCATTAAGTGTTGTCGTGTGGCCGTCAAGACCCAATGGAAAGCCGAACTCCGATGATTTGGCTAACTTTAATGGTCACATGGACCCACAAACCTTCCTTGATTGGCTTAAGGACTTGGACTATTTTTTTTATTGGTATGATATGTCAAATTATCGTCGAGTGAGGTTTGCTAAGTGGAAATTGGAGGGCCAAGCCAAGTCGTTTTGGACAGATTTGGAGCGACGACTTGATAAAGTTGGGAGAGCCCCGATATCACAATGGGACGAGATGAAAGAGCGTTTGAAAGAAAAATATCTTCCCATCTCTTATCGTGAAAAGCCCTTGGGTCAGAAGAGAGTTGCCCCACCTTCTCATCCAAACACAGAACCAATATGGTCCCCTCCTTGTAAAGTGGTCCAACCCATCATTAAGGAAATCTCGGCTTATGAACAATTTGAGTGTTTAACACCAATTATATTTCCTTGGAAGCGAGATAATACCTTAGTGAATGACCAGTTGGAAGAATCCAATCATGTTGTTTATGAAGTGGAAGAGTATGTGCCTAACGTCAGTAGTGAGGAAATTGGAGAAATTGAGGCATCGCTCATCATCATTGAGAATGACGAAGTGTGTGCTAGTGATGAAAAGGTCGAAGAAATTGAGACCGCACCACTTCCAGATGTCATGTCTGACTTAAGTGATGTAGAGTCCCAATCTAAGTCTCTTACCATAATGCACACGAATGAATTTGAAAAGGAAACTAGTGAGGATATGATGGTAGACACCCACATGACTTGTGATATCTTACCAGATGATTTATGGGATAAATTTTCACCCAAACGGGACATTCAGCACACAATCGATCTTGTCCCTGGGTCGGTCCTATCAAGCTTTCCTCCATACCAGGTGAACCCCGCAGAAAATATAGAAAGGCAGCATCAATTTGATAAACTTCTCGGGGAAGAATTCAATAAGGAAAGTTTGAGTTGGAGTTTTGTTTTGTGTGTCATGCCTGCTCTTTTCACTTCCAAGAACAATGGCATATGGCACACATGTGGGCATATCCTGACCGTCCACAAAGCTTTAGTCAAGTGTCATGCCACCTTGCGACGTGTTCACTTCATGGTGGATATGATGATCAGAGTCCCTATCCCGCATCTTGATGACATTTTGGACATAATGGCTGATGCCAAGATCTGCTCTAGACTTGGTATTAATAGTGTGTGCTCTCAAGTGTCGGGATACTTGAAAATCATCCTTGTTTATAATACTTATAATGAGAAATTATGTGTCACGCATGAGAAGTGTCCTTTTGTTTCAGTTTTCCAAGTTCTAGGTCATAGGATTGTTTATTTCCATAGGATTGTTAATTCCAAGTTCATGGATTTTTCAAAGTGTCCTTTAGTGTCACCCATGTCTGTCATCCAAAGGTCTTCGGAGTCAGCCAATGCATTTGCACGTCACATTCATGATTTGTATACATATATTAGACAGCGAATACATAAGAGCAATGATGATTATAAAATTTTAGCTGATTCTCGTCGTAGAGCGCAAGAATTTCAGGAAGGAGATTATGTAATGGTGCGAATAAGGCCAGAGCGATTCTCTCAAGGATCCGCTACGAAATTACAAGCGCGTAGTGCTGGACCATTCAAGATACTGTAGAAAATTGGGTCCAACGCGTATCGGGTTGACCTTCCATCTAAAATGGGCATTAACCCAACTTTTAATGTGGAAGATCTAGTCCGTTCCCACCATTTCATCGTTGATCCATCATCTCTTTCATGGCCTTATTCTGATTTTGCTACACAACCCCTTCCTCCCCTTCCTCCACCCATTACCCATAAAGAAAAAATTGAGGAGATCTTAGATGAAGAGATGGTGTCTATGAGAGACGGAGGTTTCCAAAGATACATTGTCAAATGGAAGAACAAACCACCGTTAGAATCTACATGGTTGATAGAAGTGGAGTTACAGAGCGTTAATCCAGATTTACTAGAGCGCCACAAGAGTTTTAACTCGCTGGAGTCGAGTTTTTCTCAGACGAGGAGAATGATGCGGAATAAAAGCATTCAAGGTGTACCAACGAAGAAAGCGCCAACCACAAGTACTATCCTTGTGGATAGGCGACTATTGAGGAGCATTGAAGACCTTACACATGTAGTCCGAGACATTTGAAAAGACCCCACCTTGGGAAGACATGTGTAAGTTGCTTTGAAGAGATGATCAGACCGTTGGATCGTGATGATGATGTGATCGGACCGTTGGTTCATTGTGGCCCACTTTCATCACACCATCATTGGAGCGCATTGGACATCTTAGATTTGAGTTTATTTTACGCATTTTTTACTTATTTGAGTTTTGGGTTAGTGTGGGTACGTTTTTTTCATGCAAATGTCTTTTTTTTGAAATTTTGTTAGTAGGGGTATTTTGGTAATTATGCTAATTCCGAATTTTATAAGGGTGTTGCCCTAAACCTTTTTTATTAGTTGTTGATTTATGAAAAAGAGCAAACCTTTGGTTGCCTCCTTCCTCTTTCCCTCTCTCATGGTGCTTCTTCTTCTTCCTTGATCTCCTTCTTCTCTATTCTTCTTGTGCCCCTCCAACTTCTTCCAGGTATTTCATCTTCTATTATTATCCTTCTAAACTTCTGTTTTGTTTATGCCCCACGATCTAAACCTTGAGAATCGATCTAAACCCTAAACCCCCAAATTCTCAAATCCCTAATCCGAGAAACTTTTTGATTCTTCGGATTAGTGATCATTATTGATCGATTGGGTATGACCATGCAAGATCGGGAGGTTCCATCCCTCGCCGGATCCAACCTATACGCTACTTGAATCCCATACTCCATGGTTGTGATGATGGCTCGTCCCATTGCATATTTCCTTTATGATTCTCTTAGTTTATGATGATTGATGCTAGATTTCATTATTATTATTGCTTTTATTTCCGCTGAATAATTGTGTTCATGAGCATGCATCATATTTAGGGCTGTCCTGCATCAAATTTGGTATCAGAGAATAGGCTTGCATGGTTTGTGTCTAGATCGAGTTATCAAATTAGGGTTTTGATTTTTAGGTTTGTTTTAGGAAATGTCCAGATTTAGAAAGTTTCCAATTGGCGAAAGTTTCCTAATTTGGAAAATTTTCAGATTTAGAAACTTTCCAATTTTAGAAAGTTTCCTAATTTGGAAAATTTTCAGATTTAGACAGTTTCCAATTTTAGAAACTTTCCAATTTTAGAAAGTTTCCTAATTTGGAAAAATTCCAGAGTTGAGTCGCATCATCTAGAATTAATTAGTGTCAGTTCATTGTAGTTTAAATTCATTGCATTCGTATTGTGAGTCACCCAGTCCGTAGTCTCCCCGTAGTGAATGGAGTATAGGCGTTTGAGATCTTCAGGGCCATTAAGTGTTGTCGTGTGGCCGTCAAGACCCAGTGGAAAGCCGAACTCCGATGATTTGGCTAACTTTAATGGTCACATGGACCCACAAACCTTCCTTGATTGGCTTAAGGACTTGGACTATTTTTTTTATTGGTATGATATGTCAAGTTATCGTCGAGTGAGGTTTGCCAAGTGGAAATTGGAGGGCCAAGCCAAGTCGTTTTGGACAGATTTGGAGCGACGACTTGATAAAGTTGGGAGAGCCCCGATATCACAATGGGACGAGATGAAAGAGCGTTTGAAAGAAAAATATCTTCCCATCTCTTATCGTGAAAAGCCCTTGGGTCAGAAGAGAGTTGCCCCACCTTCTCATCCAAACACAGAACCAATATGGTCCCCTCCTTGTAAAGTGGTCCAACCCATCATTAAGGAAATCTCGGCTTATGAACAATTTGAGTGTTTAACACCAATTATATTTCCTTGGAAGCGAGATAATACCTTGGTGAATGACCAGTTGGAAGAATCCAATCAGGTTGTTTATGAAGTGGAAGAGTATGTGCCTAACGTCAGTAGTGAGGAAATTGGAGAAATTGAGGCATCGCTCATCATCATTGAGAATGACGAAGTGTGTGCTAGTGATGAAAAGGTCGAAGAAATTGAGACCGCACCACTTCCAGATGTCATGTCTGACTTAAGTGATGTAGAGTCCCAATCTAAGTCTCTTACCATAATGCACACGAATGAATTTGTAAAGGAAACTAGTGAGGATATGATGGTAGACACCCACATGACTTGTGATATCCTACCAGATGATTTATGGGATAAATTTTCACCCAAACGGGACATTCAGCACACAATCGATCTTGTCCCTGGGTCGTTCCTATCAAGCTTTCCTCCATACCAGGTGAACCCCGCAGAAAATATAGAAAGGCAGCATCAATTTGATAAACTTCTCGGGGAAGAATTCAATAAGGAAAGTTTGAGTTGGAGTTTTGTTTTGTGTGTCATGCCTGCTCTTTTCACTTCCAAGAACAATGGCATATGGCACACATGTGGGCATATCCTGACCGTCCACAAAGCTTTAGTCAAGTGTCATGCCACCTTGCGACGTGTTCACTTCATGGTGGATATGATGATCAGAGTCCCTATCCCGCATCTTGATGACATTTTGGACATAATGGCTGATGCCAAGATCTGCTCTAGACTTGGTATTAATAGTGTGTGCTCTCAAGTGTCGGGATACTTGAAAATCATCCTTGTTTATAATACTTATAATGAGAAATTATGTGTCACGCATGAGAAGTGTCCTTTTGTTTCAGTTTTCCAAGTTCTAGGTGATAGGATTGTTTATTTCCATAGGATTGTTAATTCCAAGTTCATGGATTTTTCAAAGTGTCCTTTAGTGTCACCCATGTCTGTCATCCAAAGGTCTTCGGAGTCAGCCAATGCATTTGCACGTCACATTCATGATTTGCATACATATATTAGACAGCGGATACATAAGAGCAATGATGATTATAAAATTTTAGCTGATTCTCGTCGTAGAGCGCAAGAATTTCAGGAAGGAGATTATGTAATGGTGCGAATAAGGCCAGAGCGATTCTCTCAAGGATCCGCTACGAAATTACAAGCGCGTAGTGCTGGACCATTCAAGATACTGTAGAAAATTGGGTCCAACGCGTATCGGGTTGACCTTCCATCTAAAATGGGCATTAACCCAACTTTTAATGTGGAAGATCTAGTCCGTTCCCACCATTTCATCGTTGATCCATCATCTCTTTCATGGCCTTGTTCTGATTTTGCTACACAACCCCTTCCTCCCCTTCCTCCACCCATTACCCATAAAGAAGAAATTGAGGAGATCTTAGATGAAGAGATGGTGTCTACGAGAGACGGAGGTTTCCAAAGATACATTGTCAAATGGAAGAACAAACCACCGTTAGAATCTACATGGTTGATAGAAGTGGAGTTACAGAGCGTTAATCCAGATTTACTAGAGCGCCACAAGAGTTTTAACTCGCTGGAGTCGAGTTTTTCTCAGACGAGGAGAATGATGCGGAATAAAAGCATTCAAGGTGTACCAACGAAGAAAGCGCCAACCACAAGTACCATCCTTGTGGATAGGCGACTATTGAGGAGCATTGAAGACCTTACACATGTAGTCCGAGACATTTGAAAAGACCCCACCTTGGGAAGACATGTGTAAGTTGCTTTGAGGAGATGATCAGACCGTTGGATCGTGATGATGATGTGATCGGACCGTTGGTTCATTATGGCCCACTTTCATCACACCATCATTGGAGCGCATTGGACATCTTAGATTTGAGTTTATTTTACGCATTTTTTACTTATTTGAGTTTTGGGTTAGTGTGGGTACGTTTTTTTCATGCAAATGTCTTTTTTTTGAAATTTTGTTAGTAGGGGTATTTTGGTAATTATGCTAATTCCGAATTTTATAAGGGTGTTGCCCTAAACCTTTTTTATTAGTTGTTGATTTATGAAAAAGAGCAAACCTTTGGTTGCCTCCTTCCTCTTTCCCTCTCTCATGGTGCTTCTTCTTCTCCCTTGATCTCCTTCTTCTCTATTCTTCTTGTGCCCCTCCAACTTCTTCCAGGTATTTCATCTTCTATTATTATCCTTCTAAACTTCTGTTTTGTTTATTCCCCACGATCTAAACCTTGAGAATCGATCTAAACCCTAAACCCCCAAATTCTCAAATCCCTAATCCGAGAAACTTTTTTATTCTTCGGATTAGTGATCATCATTGATCGATTGGGTATGACCATGCGAGATCGGGAGGTTCCATCCCTCGCCGGATCCAACCTATACGCTACTTGAATCCCATACTCCATGGTTGTGATGATGGCTCATCCCATTGCATGTTTCCTTTATGATTTTCTTAGTTTATGATGATTGATGCTAGATTTCATTATTATTATTGCTTTTATTTCCGCTGAATAATTGTGTTCATGAGCATGCATCATATTTAGGGCTGTCCTGCATCAATTTTGCCTTAGGCAAGTAATACTTTCACAGCTACTTCTATGTCAAGTCCTTGGGTAATTTGATTTGGACGCTACTGATCATATGAAAAGTACATCTATTTCTTTTTCCATTTAATCCCAATCCTAATTTAAGTCGTGTGGAATTAGCAAATGGTACCCTAACACCTATTGAGGGAAAGGTGTTTTTCCATTTTACCATCTCTCCTCATCATCCGTTTTATTACTTTCTAAAATTGATACTAATTTGCTATTTGCTAGTGAAATTACAGAGGACCTAAATTATAGTGTGACATTTTTTTTCCTAATCATTGTCTTTTAGGATCTGAAGATAAAGCAATTGCATGATGTTGGCCGTGAGAATGATGGATTATACATTTTTCATTAGAATGCTTCAAGTCAATTTAATGAATGTTTTGGTGTAAAAAGAACCCCTTATATTTGGCACTGTCAATTTGGCCATCCTTCTAGTTTACTTCTATAATCTTTGTTGCTCAGTCAGTTGAGTGTAGTGTAGTGACATCGAGAATTTACAATGTGAGACTTGTATTTTAGCCAAACATCATCAGTTTATTTATCCTCATCTAGAGAGAGTCTAGTAGATTTTTTTTTCTTTAGTTCATTCTAATGTCTAGGGTCCAATTCACATTGCTTTTAATGGATTTAAGTTTTTTTTCTCTTTTATTAATGATGTTTCTTGTATGACGTGGATTTATTTGATAAAAAATAGAGATAATGTTGGCTCTATTTTCAAAGTGTTTCATAGTTGGGTTAAAAATCAATTTAATACAAATATTAGTATTACAAATAATGCAAAGGAATATCTTTCCCATTTTATGATATCCTATCTTTTAGAGCATGGCATTAGTTCTCAAACCACTTGTCCTTCCATGGTATTTGATTAATTGTTTGCCTAATGAAGGTTCTTTCCGGTTAGTCACCTAATTAATATTTGTTAGCATTCTACTATCCCTGAAATCCCATTATGGGTCTTTAAGTGTGTCTTTTATGTCTATGATACCAATCCTCATCAAAACATATTATCAAATGTGTTTTCTTAGGATATTCGTCTTTACAAAAGGAGTATAATTGTTTTGATTCAAACACCTTGGGGCAATTCTTTGCACCTAACGCTACATTAAGTATTCTCTAGGACATGGCTTCTTGTTTGGCTATCACAATAATCTTCATATTGATGTACGATTGGGCAAGTTCACTAAATGATTGATGTCTACGACAAGATACTGTGCTTTCTTAGAGGTAATCTCATTAATTACCTAGAAGAGTAAAAAGTAGACAATTGTCACACAATCTCCAGTGCTAAGGCTGAGTGTCGTGCTATGACAAATACTACATGTGAAACTTTTTGTTAAAAAATTTGTTGATGAATTAGGATGTCCAATAAAGATTATTGTGACAATCAAGCTGCAATTCATATTAGTTCTAATCCTATTTTTCATGAGCGGAGAAAACACATTAAAGTTGATTGTCAGTTTATTCATGAGAATGTTATCGCTGGCATTACTCTGTTCCATCTACTGCTCAACTAGCAAATATCTTCACAAAGGCTCTTACCTTACACAACGTATTCTTGGTAAGCTAGGTATGATTGATATCTATACCTCATCTTAAGGGGGAGTGTAGAGAGACTGTGAGCCCCTCTCTAGACCGTGGGCATTTCCTTCTTTAAACCATGGGCCATCTCTTATTTATCTTATTATTTTTCTTTCTTTTGTTTTTTTTTTTCCCTCTTTTGCCCTTAGTTTCAAGGGTATTTTATGTAATTGGAATATCACTTAATAGAAATGAGAAGGGGGCTAGACTTCCAACTCTAGTTAGAGTTTTCTCTCTCAAAGGCTTTTTTATCTCTAACACATAATAAATGTGAGAGTACAAAAATATCCTCATACTTAAGTTAGCATAAAACAAAGCCCGTGTACTTAAACTCTATCTTAACACATCATCCTAAGGACTAAAAAAGGGAAGATAATCATGCAAAATAGTAGAAATCATAATCCCCATGCAAAGAGGGCCATACATGGCCACGCATGAGATCATCACGGTCCGTTAACACTCCCCCTCAAGCTGGAGCATATATATCATGAATGCCCAACTTAAGAGACAATACAGATGAATGCAATCAAGAGCCTTAGTAAACACATACGCCAACCGATCTTGAAAGTTAACGAACGACATGCAAATTTCCTTACTCGCAACTCTCTCTGATGAAGTGATAAACAACTTGAATGTGCTTGGTTCTCTTGTAATAGATCAAATTATTGACAATATGAGAAGCAGCTTGATTATCACAATATAGCTTCATGGGAACATCAACACTAAACCCCAACTCATACATTAATGTCTTCAACTAAACAAGCTCACATATAGCATGAGCTATTACCATGTACTCTAGCTCCACACTTGAAAAAGCCACCTCACTTGGCTTCTTACTTCTCCATGTAACCAAGTTACCTCCTACAAACGTACAGTGGCTTGCAGTGGATCGTCTATCAGATGGAAAACCAACACAATCCGCATTTAAATTCCCTTAGAAGACAGCATTGCGCTTATACAGAATACCACAATCAAGTGCTCCCTTCAAGTACCTGAATATACGAAACACAGCTTCCATATGAGGAACACAGAGCCGCATAAATTGACTAAACACATTTACAGGAAAAGTGATATCAAGTCGAGTGATTGTTAAGTAAATTAATTTTCCAACCAGTTGAAAATATCTTCCTGCATCATAAATTAATTCTCCCTGATCCACACTAAGCTTCTAACTTAGGTCCATAGGAGTTTCAACTCACTCGACTCCCAAAAGACCGGTCTCGGCCAATAAATTCATCACATATTTTTTTGTTGCAACAAATTAATGTCCATCTTCGATCTTACAACCTCAATCTCTAAGAAGTATCAAAGACAGCCTAAGTCCTTTATAAGAAAAAAAAAAAAAAAAGCATTACTGTAAAAATGTCTTCAACTTATCAATACATGCACTGTCACTGTTGGTGATAATGATATCATCCACATACATTACTAACATAGTAACGCCTACCTCACTTTGGCTAATAAAGACAGAGAGGTCAGCTTAACTACATTTCATTCCATATTCAAACACCACTTTTACTATATTTGTCCAACCAAGCTCTTGGAGATTGTTTCAATCCATAAATTTCTTAAGATGGCACACTTTGTTTGACTCCCTCTGAGCAAAATAAAGAGAAGAAGTTGGTTCATATAGACTTCTTCAATAAGATCCTCATGAAGAGATGCATTCTTCACATCAAACCGGTATGTAAATTTGCGACAACAAAAATAACAACTAGCACAGAGTTAAGCTTTTCCACAGGAGAAAACGTCATTGAATAGTTGACTCCTAGGGTCTGAGAGTACCCTCTAGCGACTAATCAAGTCTTTAAATGTTCATGAAGAGACACATTCTTCACATCAAACTGGTGTGTAAATTTGCGACAATAAAAATAAAAACTAGCACAACGTTAAGCTTTTCCACAAGAGAAAATATCATTAAATAGTTTACTCCTAGAGTCTGAGAGTACCCTCTAGTGACTAACAAGTCTTTCAATGTTCAACTGAACCATTGAGATTGTACTTAACTGTACATTCACCCATCAAACCCAACCGCATGTTTTCCGGCAAGTCAAATAGAGACCAAGTTTGATTATGATGGACAGCAATCATCTCATCTTCCACAACTCATTTCCATCCATCATGATCGAGAGCTTCCTAAAAAGAACAAGAAACATTCACAAATGATAAGGCAAAGCAAATTTGCGAAAAGAATGAGATAAACCAGTAAAGGAAACAAAATGAAAAATAGGATATTGAGTGTAAAAACGTATCCCCTTGCGACGAGCAATGGGTAAGTCACTTTCATTAGACGCTAAAGAAGGAGATTCAAAAGGACAATAATCTTCGAACAAAACAGGAGGATTGATGGGAGCCATGCTTGTATGAACTTCATTACCCCACTTGGAACGTCTGAAGTAGATTTGCAATGGCAGAACTAAACATTGTATAGGCATTTCACCCAATGGACGTTATGTCAGGCACAATGAAAATAGTAAACATCTCTCTAAACTGCAAGGACACTACCTTCAGAAAAATAAGGAAATGTTTAAAGAATGTAAAATCAGCTAATACAAAACGTTTTATGAGAGATACAATTATAGTATTTGTATCCTCGTTGGGTACCTGAGTGTCGAATAAAAATACACTTGATAACCTTTAGTTCAAACTTATCAACAACATGATCTAATTGATGTACGAAACGCACCCAAACACCTTAGGAGGAAAAGAAAATGGAGGAATGCCAGGACACATTACAGAAAAATAAAATTTATTATCTAAAACAGATGAAGGCATCCAATTTATTAAATGGCATGCAATTAAAACTACATCACTTCAAAACATTTTCGGAACCTTCATATCAAATAGCAAAGCCCTAGGAACCTCAAGTAAGTGTCGATTCTTACATTTAGTTACACCATGTTGTCATGAAATGTGTGCACATGAGGTTTAATGAATAGTGCCATGAGATAAGAGATGCATATTCCCTAGCACTATCTAAACATAGAAAACACATCCTAGCATTGAATTGTGTTTGCACTTCCATATAAAATACTTTAAAGCAAAAAAACACTTTAGAGCAATCTTTCATTAAATATAACCAAGTCATACGAGAATAATCCCACAAAAATAATAAAGTGCTTGAAATCAAATAAGCTTGTAGTATGAATTGAACACCACACATTAGAATGTACTAAAGAGAAAGAACCACACAAGGTAGAAATGAAACTTTATGATGCTTGCTTAACTCGCAAGCTTCACACTCTAACTCAGACACAAAAGACAAGATATTCAATAACAGTAATGGTGACTGTTACGACCACCATTGTTACCATTACAATACAGGTTGTTACGGCCTTTAAAAAACGACTATTTTAGTCCCGTAACGGCCATCACAACCCCACCTTTTCCATAACGCGTATTAGATCCCACCGTTACCATTACATAACAGTTGTTACATAACCGTTTTTAATACCCTAACAACAACAGAATAAGACTCTTTACGCTATCAATAAAGGGCGACTAAGACTGCAATGCCACTGATGAAGTGAGAAATCTATGCACAATGCAGGTCCAGTTATTCCACCGTCAAGATAATAAAAGCCATTCACTTCATGCCCTCCACCAATCGCCCTCCCCGTCTTTAGTTCCAGAAATTTACAATAGGAAGAATAAAACATTGTAGAATAGTTCAAGGATCTAGGTAGTTTACCCACTAACATCAAACTCAAAGGAAATTTAAGAATGTGTAACATCAATGACAATGGAATAAATGTAGTAGGATAAGCAGTACCCAACCTAGACACAGTTTATAGTGCCATCAACTAATATTATAGAGAAAATAAGAATAGACTTATCCAACTGAGACATAACACTATGCTTATGTAACACCCCGTACTTTTCAAGTACTTGGGTGTTACTATTAAGCCTAGAATTAAACAAGTTAATGTAGAAAATAGACACCAAAATCAAGCTACTATTTAAAGTTAATAATATAGAAAATTTAAAGCTGATGTATTAATTCAAGTAGTGTGGATTATTTACCTAATAAAATTACTTCAGAATAGGGTTCATAACTCATAGAGTTGGTCTATCTTTGTGGACCGTCATAATGTGAGGAGGGACACTTCAATGTGAATTAAAATAGTAATTAATTAAAATATAACCATTGTGTTATGAAAATGGAATATTAATGTTATAAATGTTATTACATCTATTGATGTGGGCTAAACTAGATTTAAGATAATTTTAACCGTCCAAATCTGATTTGGTGTTAATCCAACCGTCGGATTAATGTTAATCCACATTAGATCATGAAATTAATTGATATGGCCCACCTGAGTGATTGGCTGGATCATTATTAAGATAGTAGCTCCAGCATGGGTGGTAGAAGTGAATGATCGGTGTGGATTTTTTTCATAGATCGACGTGGGGCCCATTGTTGGTGTGAGTGTACACCAGTTGGTGGTGCACTAGTGGTGCACCATTTTAATAAAATGGTTCAGCAACTGCTGACCCGCAAGTTCTAAAAGAGGAATCTCTCTCTCTTTCCAGTTCTGCCGCCAGAGAACGGACGGACGCTGTCCGTATTTGGGGCCTGTGCGGCCCACTTTCGGTCAATGGTACGGGTGATCTGAACCATTCATCTGGTTCACAGTAGAGGCGTGACCAAAACCTTGTTAGTATCTCACGATGATGTTCTCTGTCATGTGCGCAATGCGGCGTCAAAGTCAGACTGTCCAAATGCAGACTGTGTTTCCAGCAGCCTTGCAAATTGCAGATTTCGCTTTGTATGGCCCACTTTAGGATGATCTGAACCATCTATCTGGTAAATCTCTTGGTGCTCTACCTATCCATGATGGTTTCCTTGTATGAGGATCATCATCTAGGTGTTAAAGTCAACCCAAAGTCCAGTTATTTGTCTTGTGTTTCCAAAAACGGAAGCTGCCAAGCTGGCAATCCGCGTGCATTTGTTTTCTGTCATCTCAACCCTTCATAGCAACTATAGAAGCCCTCGTCTAGACAGATCCCAGCCCTTTATTGCACTTCACATGGATCAAGTGCATCCTATAAATAGGAAGCTTTCTTTTTCACTTAGTCTTTTTGCTTCCGAAAATGGAAACCCTAGCCCCAAACGAAACTAGAGCCTCGAAATCTCTCATCTGCAAGCTTTCTTGGAGAAATCAGAGTCGGCCAGAAGCTTCAGCACATCCAGATCTCCATCGAATGAGGAGTTTCCATTGATGGCCGTCATCCTTCTCGATGATTGTTGCAGCTGCGAACCCCACTGGAGAGTTCTTCAGAGCTTCGTTTTTCCTCCTTAAAGCCATCTTGACCGTCCAAGAAGGATCTGATCAGAGAAATGTATCTCCGTTGCAAATTCGCCATTAATGGCTGAAGCTTTCATCTTCGTCTCAACTGCAAACCTGTAACCTTCGTTCATCCACCAACTTCAGATCTAAGTCGTTCATCTACTGGGTCTTTCAATCGGCTTTTGGTCTGTAAAGTTCATCCCTGGATAGATTCTCAATCTACAGCAGCAGCTGGGTCCAAATAATCGCTGTTTAAAGGAAGTAGAAATGAGCAATGGAGGTATTATGTAATTTCTTTCCAAACTTTCCTTGATTAGTGATTTTTCTTCTGATTTATTAAAAGTTACTTAAATTAGTAATTGCTATTATGAATATTATTTTTATTAATTGCCATTATTAATATTGCTATGTTTATTTCTGATTATTATTAATTTTATTAGTGATTATTACTAAACTTCATTGTGACAGTTATTATTAATAAGTAATACCAGATTAATAATAATTAGTAAAATTATTATTAATATTTAACATTTTTAGACTATCATTATTGACATTATTAAACATAGATATTAATTTTATTACTATTGTCAGTATTATTATTATTTTAATTATTTTGTTACTAATCATATCATTATTCTATTAGGATAGGATAACAGTTGTTGAATTATGAATTATCTTAATTTCGTCAAGTATTATAATTGGGTATTGATTTTCATTGGCATAATTATTATGAGTGATTACTAATACTATTAATTATGGATAAACGATTGCATGATATTACTAATGATAATTATTAATGTTAATGTCAATATTATTAGATGAACAATTTGTTATTATTTTTACCAATTGCTCTTATTTATATGATTATTGGTAATTGTTATTTATTATTTCTCAATGGGAATTCGAATTTCAAAATAATTATTAACCTAGATCTAGGCCAAGATCAAAACCCCTATCTTAGAAATATCCTAACTGTAAGAATTGTGCAATTTTATTATATAAATTGCTCAATAATTTGTTGTAAAATATTGTTAGGGTTGATCGTAAAGTCCAATGTCACGTCTTAGCAACAATAGAAAATGATTCTTATGTTAAGGTGAGGTTCTCACCCTTCAAGTTTTCCATTAATTTAATTGAATTGAGTATTTTTTTATATAGTATTGTTTGTTTAAATACATGCTGTCAATTGAATTCCTATATATATTGAAATAGGATGAAAATTGTGATGAAAATCTTTTATTAATTGTTTCATACTTAGATTCCAATGGATACAACTTTTACTTGTTGGTTAGTTTCAAATGATTTCAGTGGATGGGTTGTACATGAATTGAGGTTGTCATTGGGAAAATTGGTTGTGAAATGTTATATGTTGTGTTCTGAGAGAATGGCTTGTTGCCATTTTGTGAAATTTATATTGTTGGTGTCCTTAAATGGACTTGATGCCCATGTGGCTTTGTTTGGGAAGATCCTTCCTTGTTGGTGTCCATCAATGGACTTGTTTTTCAGGTGGCTTGGACGAAGAAGAGTATCCTTTTGTTGAAAAATTTGGAACACACAAAATAGTAATGTTAATTGTCTAATTGTAGATAATCATAAAATTTGTACTATAGTATATTTTGTTGGACGTCTCATGGGCCAGGGATGGCGTTATGGGATGCTATGCCTGAGCCGTCGGCCTATGCTGGGTTGCGCGCCCCCCATAGTGACCGTGAGCTTTTAATTGCTTGTTTTGTAAATTGGACTAATAAAAGCTGGTTAAACATACATACATGGCATTTGCGGGTAATGTTGGTGACGAGCCACATTACTGTCGGTTTAATATGCATTGCATTGCGGGTAACATTGGTGACGAGCCATGTTACTGTCGGTTTGAACTTCACCAGCTGGATGTACATCCCCAGGCTGAAGAACATGTGCACGCACACATTCATGTAAACGAGATATAAGTTGGCATATATGGATTGAATGTTATAATTTGTTGGTATTTATATTATGAGTAAAGTGTTACATTTGATTGTTTTAAATGTCATTTCTTTTGGAATTGTATAAATTGTTTATTGTGCAATATATTATCTTTAGTTGGTCTTTACTTAACTGCTATCATGCCTGGTAATTTTGGAGGGTTTTTACCTCACTATGATAGCGTTTTAACGGTATCGAACCATAACAGTTGATGCAGGTGTCTATGGATAAGAAGTTGGAAGGTGGTGCAACTTAAGTCTACTTGCAGTGTTTCTTTCCATTGGTTTCCTTTTTAATTAATGTAATATGGAGACAATTGATTTGTATAAGCCCTATGGGAGCCACTTGTACAGTTTGATTTATATTGGACATTACATGTCTTGATTTGCTTCCATTGTGTTTTAAATTTTAAAAAAAAAAAAAAAATTATTATTATACTGTAAAGTTGATCTTTGAATGTTTACACTCCCGAATCATGAAAACCGGGGCGTTATAGCTTACCAGTCATATTGTTTGAAGATTCAAAATCAATAACCCATGAACACTTTAAAGGATGTAAGTTACGTCATACCTAGTTGAGAAAGAGTAGCAATGGAAGAGGACACACAAGTGGAATGATCCTTTAGCAATTTGGTATAGTCATCCTTAGACATCATAATTCCATTATCTACTGTGCTTGATTCAAAATGAGGGAAGATGAACTTGGCAACATAACCCTGGGAACCATCATCAGAAGATCAAAACGGAATTGCCCAAGCTAGCCTATCAGTGGGATCTCAACACGTATTAACAATGTGCTTAGAAAAATCACAATGAGAATACTGCCGATTACTATGACCACGACCACAGATGCCACCAAAATCTATACCATGACCTCCCCAAGTATTCCTACCTCCAAAAAGACCTCCCCCTGAATCTCTACCTCTAAATCTTCCACCACGATTATGGCCACCACGACTTCCTCCATCTCCCCTACTAAATGAAGAAATAAACACTGAGAGATCATATGTAAATGGACTCTATGTATCTATACTAATTGCATGCTAAACACGAGATAACACCTCTATAGTAGATGGAACTTCACTACCTCTAAGAATCTAAGCTCGCATAGGCTCAAACTCAGGACGATGATCAGAGAGGAATTTGGCAATATGAAATTCCTCTCTGTTATCGTATGGTCTTATAATCAATGGACAAGGATTGATATACGTTCAGTTCTTTGCATATACCCCAAAACACCAAATAATACTTGCCTACACTCTTATCCATGGTGTGCCGTAAAGGCCATTACGGGGTCGTAAAGGTGATGGTGGCAACCGTTACAACTTACACATTACGGGGCCGTAAATGTCATAACGATCATTATGGGAAAAAATAGCCTGTAAAGCCTATTACAACCCCCAGAACAGCCCGTTACGTCCCCCGTAAAGACCGTAATGCCCCATAACAATCCATTATGGGACTGATATAGGTTTTTTGGGTTTTTTTCCTTTCAATAAAAATAAGAAACCGTAACAACCATTACGACCCTTGTAACAGCCATTACACCCCATATCGTAAAGGTAATGGTGGTGGCAATTACAGCCACCATTACCGTTACGGAATACCTTGCTCTTATCCCCTTATTGCAGCAAAGATGCTTTTAAGCAACTTGTATATACGAATTAAATTCTTCTCACCCAAATACATCTTTTTCAAATTTCCCAAACTTCTTTTATTGTTTTGAAAAACAAAACATTTGCACTAAAATGTGTTCCATGCAATTCCACTACAGAGTTCTAATCTTAGCATCTTTTGCCACTCACTCTTCATAATTTGTTGAATTTTCAGTAGGCTTAGAGAAAGATACTTTAATTTTCTTCTTCCCATATTAAATACTTCTACCGATGTGGTCCGTTATAAATAATTCACACTGTTAAATTTGGTCAACGTAATTTGAAGATTCATGACTCAGATGGAGGCAGAAGATTATTCTTAGCATCATTCTTGACATCCATATTTCAAGAAGAAAAGAAAACAAACACGGAGGGAAGAACTTGAACTTGAACTCACCCACTTTAAGAGAGCATGGATCAATGATCACCCCCACACACGTACAAACTGATTGATGAAGAATACAAAAAGCCATTCACTTTCATTCACAACCTCTACACCTGCACTTAATCTTCAAATTTGGCCATAGATGCACAATGACCAACTTTGAACCATAGATTATATGCAAAAGTGGACCTCAAGTTTACTCACCAGGCACAACTACATAACCCACCATATGGACATTGAACAAAGAATGAAGGTTATTTGAGTAAATTAGCCCCCCAAAAATTTAGGATTTCACCTTGTGGAGGAGAGAGAGAGAGAGGGAGGGAGAGGGAGAATGAACAAGTTACAGTATCTATTACCACTATGATACCATGTTCTTGAGTGAGATTGAGAAAGGGAAAATGAGGGAATATGAGAAGAAGCAAGAGGAAGAGAGAGAGGAGCTCAATAGGTGATGATGACCCTAGACTCTCCTCATCTTATTATTAAGGCTTTTATAAAATGTGAAAGTACAAAAATACCACCATACTTAAGTTATTTCATAACACAAAGCCCATGTACTTAAACTCTACGGTCTCTACCATAACACATCATCTTAAGGACTAAAAAGGGAAAATAATAATGTGAAACAATAGAACCCATAATCTCCATTCAAAGTCGGCCACATGTGACCGCACATGAGAAGATCTCGGTCCATCAACAAAAATATATATTAATATTTAATAATTCATAGATATAAGTCATTTTTAAAATAATCAAAGTCAATACCATTCAATTCCTCTTAGCCAAAAGCCCATATCTGCAATTTTCCCCAAATTCCCCAATTCTAAATTCTAATTTCTAATTTCTAAATTTTCACAAATCATAACCCTAAATCCCCAAAATTAACCATTCAAGGCCACAATTTTGCCAATCTCCCTAAATTTTCAAAATGCTATAATCCAATCTTTCAAAATCCCAATATCCTCTAACCAAAATTTTCCAATTCCCCCCCAAATCACCTTAAATGTACAACACCAACAAAAGGTCAAATTGCTTTCAAGGAGCCCAATGTGATGACCTTGTCACACTATTAGAAGAAAGAAAATTAGAAACTAAGAAAGTTGTTGAAATTTGGGAAAAGAATATCTCAAGCCATAATCTCAAAAGAAATGAGAAAAGTTGTTGAATTTGTACATAAAAAGCCCTTTCTTGTCTATTTTCACCCTTATTGGGTGGTAAAATACACCAAAAACCAGCAAGGGCACCTCACATAAAAAGTCGCAGGTATTTCAGGTGCACCCAAGCTTACCCAAGCGCTAGGAGCACGCCTAAGGTAAATGCCTCACATGGGATCCAAGTTAGGCGCAACAGGCCCAAAACGCCTAGGCACGCACCTGGAATACCTTTTACGACACTTGTCCCATGGTAATATGCAATTCTAGCCATGGGTCAGTTGGGCGCAATACCTCGATGGAGAAACTCATCCCCTCAATTTGAGGCCTGCAACAGATGGTTAAGAAGAGATACGGGAATTGTCCGCAGTAAAATGAAATTAGCCCAAGACAGATGGGTATTATCTTTCAATCAGACCAACAGCATGATCACTGAACTAGGCCCCAGTCATGCAAAGTGAACCCGAGCAAATGGAACAATGGGCCCCACTCGGCGGTTATTTTCCTTTACTAAAGAGATGCAACAATACAAGCAAAGACCCACTGTTTACATCCACTCCAACAAATAAATACACCCATCCTTTCTACATTTGGTTGTTCTAGTGTTTTAAATAGCTACGCTACGTGGCATGTAGCTTATGATACGTAGCGTGTAGCATAGCTTAGCCTTAACACTACATAGCTCATGAAAATGGCTTAAGTCACATGTATCTTAGGCTATATGATAATTTGTGTATGCTACATGCTATATAGAATACGCTACACGCTACATAGCTTTCATTACAAGTAATTTTTCACTACAACATTAAAATCAATTAATGTTTTTCATAATTGGTTACATTTTTCTATTTTCAAAAAAATTAGTTAATCTTTTCAATACTTTTAGTAAAATAATCTAAGTAACAATATTAGATCAGTTTCATTGCTCTTTCTTTATCTTTATATTTAATCATTGCCCTTTCATATTACTTTAGGTTGAGTTTAGTTGCACCAAATATCATGAATTTTTTAAAATTAAAAAAAAAAATCTTATTAATCAGTCTAATTCAGTGCAGAATATCATGAATTGGTGTACCCAAGTGCAACCTTGATTAAATATCTAGAAGTAGCGTGTAGCTTACTCTACACACTATGTAGCTTACGCCTCACACTTCATAGGAGTGAACATATGCTGCACGCTATTCTCTATTTAAAACACTGGATATACTATAGCAGTACATCAATACAAGCAGTACCATTATGTAGCCAAAAGTGGAAAGATTGGTGTATCTGGCAAAGTTGTGCTACTATACTCATTATCGTCATCATCATCATCATAACCGTCTCTCAGCCATTTGGAATCAGCTTTACGGATCCTCTTTCACCAATCAATCCAACACCCTATACTCAGTAAGTGAACAAGCATTCATATACCTTCTCAGCAAATCAATCGTAGTCCTTATCTTCCTCTCATACTCTTTCAGGCCTTTCAATCCTAATCCATGTTCCCTTTGTTAACAGAACCATCTCCAGTCCTTACACATAAGCAGGCCATCTCCATATACTTACTATCATTTTCTCTCTTATTGCGAAAACTCCTTAACTTGCTGATGACCTTACTCTTTAGTCCGATCCTTCTAGTCTTTCCATACAAACATCTCGACATCCCCATCTCTGCAACATCCAATCTTTGCTCATGGAAGGTTCGATGTTCCCAAAAATGTAAGTTTAATGTCAGACCAAACAAACAATGGATGTTGGTTCAGGGCATAAAACGCACAAAACATGTGTCTAAGAAATGTGACTCCCTGTTCTCCGCTCTGCTCCAAAATCACAGCAGTGGGGATAAGAATCCATTCCATTTGAGATTTCAAGTGCATCCAAATGCACCCTGAAGTCTTGGTTCCAATCCTCAGTTACTTGAAAGACCAATCCAATTCTCGTGGTACGATGGATTTTTTTATTTGCTCTTCCATATTAAGCAGAAAATCCATTTCAAAATCTGTCACTTTTATCAATTTCTTCTGCAAATAGAAAAAAGCAGAGAAAGGACCATCAGGACACTGGACACTTGGAGTCGATTGATCCGGACTGTCCATTTGGTTGAGCACACATTTTCATAGTCCAAGCAAACAGATCGAATTACCCAATCCATCCCTAAGTTGTTGTCCTATTTGTAGCAATCCATTTTCCAAACCATGGATCGGATGGTTAGGATTTCCTGATAAAACTGATTCATCAGGACCAAAAGCAATCCATGATAAACCCCAACAAATAGATGGCTCGATTTATAAGACCACTTCGTTTATAAATGATCTCTGCCGCCGGTTTTATAGGTTATTGATCATTGGCCAGAATCGTTCAACTGGTGTGATTTTTGCATCACCACCATGAAATCCATGCTGGACCCAATAGAGGCTCCATATCAATCAGTTAGGTTGTCCAAACATCTCGATGCAACTGGAAGCACTCTTAATTTGTAGTGCTCTTAGAACACTGGGATCATTCCTCGAACAACAAAACCAAAGAAAATCCGAAGATCGAAATTCATAAAGTAAAAGAAGGTGAGGAATCCGCCAAATCTTAGATTACAGACGGAGAAATTCACACGACTCAGAATCAAATAGAGATGGGAGTTGCATACAAAAACATGAATTCAACAGAGAGAGAGAGAGAGAGAGAGAGAGAGAGAGAGAGAGAGAGCTCACCGTGTTAGATGGAAGAAGAGCGAGAGACGAACCCTATGAATTTCAGAGAGAGAGAGAGGATGGGGCGTTGAGAGGATGGATTTTCTACAAACGTTCCTCCACCCTCTCCCTTAAAATCCGCCTGAAGCTATATTCCACGTTGGATTTTTATTTTTATTTTCTCTCTCTTTTTTCATTTTACAGGCGGTTGAAATGAAGACGACGATTTCGATACTCTGGCGGCCCGTGACATAATCATACACGTGCACTACCAAAATGTAAATGTGGTATATGTCCCACTAAATATAAACCGTCCAAATGTTGAAAATAATAATGAGGATTTGATTAATTAAATTATTACACTGAAATAATCCCTTAATAAGTCGATATGTTACATTTTAATGGACAGATAGCATGAGAGATAGTCAGTTAGAAGTAGGAGGGTGTGGTCTCTAAATCAACAAGATATATAATTTTCACCTACGTAAAAAGTGGCCTGGAATTTGGACGGCTACTTTTTCTTGTTATATGACACGTGTACATTTTTAGTGCATGCGTGTTACCATGAAATTCTGCCAGAGTATCGAATGAGTCCACTGAAATGAATACTGTTGCAACTCATGCCGTCCAATGATCGTCCAGCGGGGCCCGCCGAACGATGCAAAAGTGAGGAATTATTTAATATGTGATCCGTAATCCGTATCTTGCAACAGTTGTACATAGGCTTTCAATTCTGACGAGTGAGGGCCGTGTTTTGGCTAATCTAAACCGTTGATCTGATTTTTAGTCCGTGTATTAACTAATCAGAATGTAAAATAGATCAAACTCAAACTTTCGATTTGTGGCCCACTAGTAGACAGTTGAGAAGAGGAATGCAGCAACGTTCTATATTCAGCTGATATAATTCCTGAAAATGATTGTCTATATCTTTCAATCGATGAAATTTTTTTTTAAAATCTCCATTATAACTGGGACCTTAACAAACCAATGGTCTAGATCAGACAATCATCTGTCTCACTTGCAAGAACTCATGACCCGTGTATACTGTTCATCTACGCGGCCAACGTATCTATCATATAATTCACCTGAAAATCACGTCCCGGTATTTAGCGACAGCGAGAAATACACCCTTGTTCCCTGTCGGACCCCACAGACTAAATTATCGCGATATATACGATAATTTACAATTTCGATATTTTACGACTCTCAGATCGCACGAGTTAATAAAGAGGGGAATATATGATACTCGGGCAGTGTATGACGCTTGATGCACAGGCATTCGGAAATTGTACACGTGGTAGTACATTGACTCAAATTAAACCGTCTAAAGTGTGGAACCCGCCGTCTATAATTCACGTTCCTAAAATTGGATTGTTTGAATAATGCTTATCTCTGATTTCTGGACACTTTTTTTGTGGAAATAGGACCACTGTACATTTTTCATTTTAACCGTCTAATAATACTGCTGGGCATTTTAATTTGAGTAGGATACCACGCATGTGATTTCCAGATATTTCTACGTGCCGGCACATCATCCATCACACACCGCCATAGTCAAGGCTTTTGTCTGAGGAAAAAACCATATGATGCGTCGACACAGTGCACGGCTTCGGTGGATCGCTGGCTGTGGGGCCACCATGATATATGTACCTTAAATCTACACCTGTCCATCTGTTTTAAAAGATCATTTCAAGGTTCTATGACAAACATGAAGTAGATCCAAATCTCAAGTGCACCACACTATGGGAAAAAGTGGTGATTAACCAATAAAAATTATTATAGGCCACAAAAGTTTTAGACCGAGCTAATATTTGTGTGGTCCCCTCATCCAGTTCTTTTTTAGCTCATCAACATGTTGGATGACAGATAAACAATCTGATGGCGCCCAAGAAGTTTCTGATGGTGGGAATTCAATCACCACGGTTTCCTGTGGCGTGGTCCACATGAGATTTGGATCTACTTCGTTTTTAGGTATATAGACTAAAATGAGCTTTCAAAACGGATGCATCGCGTGGATGCAAGGTACATATAGTATGGTGGGGCCCACAGAATCCACCGAAGTCGTGTCGGTGCCCATAGGCTAGTGGTTCGCTAATCCAGACCATTAATATGTTGTGTCCATCATGACTGCACAGTCTCTCCATATGACAATCATAACCTCTTCCATTTGTGTCGTCCATCAATGATGGACGACTAAGAACATAAATACCACAACATTCAATATGGAAGACTTTTGGGCTATGTTTCATTAACGTGGGACTCAAAAGGCCCATGGTGTCGATTGCCGGACCATGGCCCCACTTAACAAAATTAAAGGCATGTGAACCGTGCAAAGATTAGGGCTGAGTATAAATCTATTACTAAAGAGAAAAACTTCGATACTCTAACGGCATAATCGATGATAAGCAGGCACTTCGAAAATGTTAATAAGTTGCATTTATATATTGGAAGTAAAAATTGCTTAGTTATGCCAGACGAGGTGTTGAGGACATCGTGACGGAAAGAAATAAGATTTGAAGAAATCAATCTAGAAAGTTGGACACAGGCATTTCAACAGCAGGTCTTCGGTTCAATGCTAAGGAAACACACTAACTCCAAATGTTGGTGGTTGCATCATGTAATTAACAATGTAGGTGCGTTGCACAGCTAATAGGGTGGGTGGGTTGCATGACTGACAGTAGTAACTGTTGTATAAATAATGTGAACATTGGACAGTAGTAAAGCACTCTACGTCATGCCAATTAGCTTTTCAATGGCTTTGAAAAATTAAATCATTTCAAAGGTCAAAATCAAATATAAAATTATATTACTATTTTTAGAATGTTATGATTTAATATTTCTAAAGTTTTAAACGTCCGGTTTAATTGAGAGTGAACCATAGAGTGTTTTGAGTTTGGAAGCAAACTAGCTAGGGCATGAGCCCAAAAATGACGTAGATCCATCCATCCATTTCGCCAGCTCATTTTGGGGCATAGGCCCAAAAATGACATAGATCCAAATCTAAGGCGGACTACACTATAGGAAAATAGTGCTGACTAAATGTCCGCCATTAAAAGCTTTCCCAGACCCATTATGATGCTTATTTGTTGGTAAGGTGACATTGAATGAAGGGAAAACAAAAATATCAACTTGATTCAAAACTTCCACCAAGAAGCTTCCAATGAAAAGAATTCAATTCCCACTATTTCTCATGGTACGGTTCACCAGATATTTGAATTTGTCTCATTTTATGGCCCATGCCTGAAATGATCTGGCCAGATCGATGAACAGCACAGATAAACCCACATACATCATGGTGGTGTCCACAGAGTTTTGACACCAGCCACCAGCTATCTGGTCGGCGTTGGGGAGTAGTCCATTGCGTTTGGGTGGGAATAGATATCTTTCATTATTTTAAGTTTTTTTTTTTATTACTCCACCAAAGGTTTGTAGTTTGTTTGAATTGAATTAAGAATGTTGGAAATGTTTCCTTATATAAGCCGTACCATTTATATGCAAACACAATTAGTTTTTTAATATTATTAGTTTAGAGGTTTTCTTTCCCTTATGAAATGAGAGGTTTTCTCATGTTAAGAAATGTATGTATCATTTCTTTCTTATCTCAGCACACCCAATCCATTAACCAATCTGATTTTGGTATACATGTACCGTTTAAGAAAGCATGAGTATCAAGCGTCATGCATTGCCAGTGTATTTTCCTGTCATATGATTTCTCATTTCAGAGCCTACACGCAACTGCATGTTCCATGAGACATAAATGGCACATTCAAGCAAAGGTGTTCGGATGGTCGTGTGGATCACCTAACCTGCCAAGCATTAAGCAGACAGGAGCGAGTTAGGTGAGGCTGGAGCCTTATTAAAAATGGTAACGCCCTAATATATTGAGATTTGATTAGGTCACATGTCATTGTTAGACATGAGAACAATGTTGGAAAAACGTATAGTCATGTCCTAGCCCAATCTTAAACTTGGCCACATCAGGGGCATGACTCAGCTTACCAAGCAGAGCAGGGCTTAGGGTGAATGTAAACCTTTGGGAATGGGTCCTTATCCTAGCCTCGGTGGTAGGCTCCTGGAGTTTCAACATGAGGTCTGGGTTTGAGCACGCATAGGTGGTGAAATCCGTGAGTGTGGGGTGTGTCAAAAAAAAACAAATACTTTGGCAAATAATTTTCCAACTCCCCCAGTGGTGCTATGCTTCGTGAAACCTTAGAGGGTGTTACCCTTATTGTGCAGGCCCACCTTGATGATTTTGTTGTATAACCACGCTGCCTGTCCATTTTTTCAGCTCATTTTAGACTTTACCCCAGAAATTTAAGCAGATCCTAATCTTTAGCGACCACGCCACTCGAAAAGGTAGTGAATGATCATTAAAAGCTTTTTGTATGCTACAAAAGTTTTGAATCAAGGTGATCTTTGTATTTTCCTTTCATCCATGTATAGTTAACCATATCAATTGGTTGGATAGCAAATAAAAATTATAGGCCCGCTTACGGTGGGCCTTGGAAAGTTTTTAATGGTGGTCATCCAATAACCACTGTTTCTTGTGTTGTGGTTTACCTGAGATTTGGATTCGCTTAATTATTAGGACCGTATCCTAAAATGGGCTTGAAAAACGGATGGATGGTGTGGATATACAACACATCATCAAGGTGGGCCCCGCGGTAAGGGTAACAGCCCCTGTGGCGTTACCCAGGTAACACCTAATCCGCTCCCACGTGCGTGGCCCACCCGATGAGTTGATCCTGCGTGACCTATTCGCCATGTCAATGATGTAGTGGGGCCCGCCTGATGATACATGGTCTGATATCACACATATGCCGAGTCATCTGTGCGGCGTGGGTCAGTCGTATACATGGGTTCCATGTTCTTGTGCCGCTGAGGTCAGTCCAACAAAAGTGTCAGATATTCACACATATGCCAGGTTGTTGCATGTGGCCCTGTCTGGAGAAGAGCATGTGAATCAGGTTTTTCACGCACGTGTTAGTGGAGCGTGTGGGGGAGGACATTCCAACCTTTCATTTAGAAGGAACCCTGTGTATGTGCCGTGGCCCTAAAAGGTGAACTTTTAAGGAATGACCAACGGACCACATTTGGTAGATACATGGCCCAGCTGATAAACGGACTCGGATTGCGTCGCGTAGCACATAGCATGACTTGGGCAGCATGTGCTACTGGAAATGCTCTGTCGGCCCTACCATGATATATATCATATATATATATATATATATATATATATATATATATATATATATATATATATAGGCACCTAGTCAAGACCATTAGTATGGATATATATATATCCTTAATAGTGCCCACCATAGAACAATCATATCACTTACATCCGTACCCACTAATTTTGCTATATGCTAATACTATTTCAATTTGCGACATAATGATGGATAGGTGATTTTGCGCATTGGTGGGGCCAACCTACCAGGAGGATTGGATGTCACAAGCACTTAAGAGATTTAGAGAAATCAACTGGGTGGACTGCAAAATGTGGTCCAACCGGTTGGACTTATATATATATATATATATAGAGTCACTCTCAAGTCCAACCGGTTGGACCACTGTTTGCAGTCCACCCAGTTGATTTCTCTAAACCTCTTAAGTGCTTGTGACATCCAATCCTCCTAGTAGGTTGGCCCCACCATGATGATCTTCTAACGCAAAAATCAGCCTTATCCAATCATTATATGAGCTACAATATAGAAAATAGTATATAGCCACTGATTGATAGCAAAATTTTAATGTGGTACACTGGGTTAGTGGATGAAGTTGATTTTTGTATAAATTGTTCCTCATGGTGGGGCCAACTTATTAAGAGGATTGGATGTCACAAGAGCTTAACATATGGGGAGTAATCCACTGGGTGGACTACAAACTGTGGTCCAACCGGTTGGACTTGAGAGTGCCTCATATATATATATATATATATATATATATATATATATATATATATATATATATATATATATATATATAATCCACCCTGTCCATCCACTTTTTCAGATCATTTTTATGGCATGGGCCCTAAAAACGAGGCAGATCCAAATATCAGGTGGACCACATCATAGGAAGAGTTGTGATTGAACGCTCACCATTAAAAACTTACTCGGGCCTACAAAAGTTTCGATCAAGCTGATATATATGTTTTCCCTTTGTACAGATGTTTGTGACATAATCAACAGGTTGGATGTCAAATAAACGTTACAATGGGCCTTAGAAAGTTTTTAATGGTGAGTGTTCTATCACCACTGTGGTGTGATCCTCCTGAGATTTTCATCTGCCTCATTTTTATGGTCGTGCCTTAAAAGTATCCGTAAAAAATGGATGGATGGCGTGGATAAACCACATATATCATGGTAGGGCCCACAGAGCATTTCTAGTAGCACACGGTACCAGCGTGGATGCTGTGTGCTACGCTACGCAATCCGAGTCCCTCATTTAGTTGACTCATCAAATGAACGGGAGCGAATTGGGTGTTAACCGAGTAACACCTCAGTGGGTGTTACCCCTACCGTGGGGCCTACCTAGATGATTTTCTGTTTATCCATGCCGTCCATCCGTTTCTACGGACCATTTTAGGATAGTTTACCAAAATTTATGCAGATCCAAAACTCAGGTGAACCACACCACAGAGTGCCTCACCATTAAAAATTCCAAAAGGCACCTCATAACATTTTCTTAATGTTTATTTGCAACCTCTTGATAATGTCAAGAAGATAGGGTCGAAGGGAAATTAGAAAGATTAGAATGTTCCAAAGATTTTATGGCCCACAAGATTTTTTTAATGGTTAATATCACTGTTTCTATCGGTATGGTACACCTGAGATTTGCATCGTAAACTTAGATGGAAAAACAGATGGACAGCGTGGATATACAACAAATATATCAAGGTAGGCCCCACACGGTTAGGGTAACACCCACTAAGATGTTACCACAGCTAATTCGCTCCCCAAATGAATAGTTTGGTTCTCGACCATGCATGCCGCGTGCGAATCAATGACACTGAGACATGGTACATACCAGGCCCACATACATTGGATCTGGTACCAACGTCGAAATGCTTGTTCTTACCAAACCCAAAGAAACAAGAAAACGGGCGGCATATGGAACCCACATGTGTTAACGTGGAAATTGATGCCGTACGTATTGCTACCTAATGATGGGAACCGATTTGGTGAGATTAGGGCTGGACATGAACAAAATGGGATTGGAAGAAACGATTTGAACAACCTGCTCGAGAGGAGAACGAATGGAGTCGAACCAAATTTTTTTGTGTCCTATTATTGAATCGGTTCAGTTTGGCTCAAAAAGGTACATATAAATAGATTTGGACTGCCCTTACCCTAACCAATCTTTGACCTCTGCTCCACTGAAAGCCCGAAACCGTAACTGTAATCTTCCTGTTCATGCTTGACCCTGACCAGTGACCCCCTTCTCCTCTCTAGCTCTGCTCATCCATCTGCTAGCCCCTCTACTAGTTACATCCCTCTGCTCGTTCATCCCTCATATGATGTACGTATGATTTGTGATTTGGTTGGTTAAAAATCTTGTAATTTATAATTTGCAAACACATACCTAAAGCAAAAATCTTTTCACACAATAAAAAATAAATTGTTACAATTATTCGAATAAAAAAAAATGTCTGAACTCAAAAATGTTCGAATATAAGCTAGACCAGACCAAACCGAGTTTGAACAAGGCCCCATTATTCAGATATTTGTATGAACATTGTTCCAACACAACCTAATCAGCAACCAAACTAAACCATGCTAACCCACGCTCGACTTTGCTCGATTCATTGTCCAGCTCTAGATGAAACCCCATATCTATGATGTATGCGACTACATTCACGTTGTCATCCATATTGAAAGCTCATTTTAGGGCATGATTCAAAAAAATGAAGTGGTTCCTAATCCCAGATGGATCATAGTACAAGAAACATGGGTGATTGACTATTAAAAACTTCTTAGGGCACAAAAGCTTTGGATCAAGATGATATTTGTGTGATCTCTTCATCTAGGTGTTTGTGACCTTATCAACAGATTGGATGGCGATAAACATTTTTGTGGAATCCATAAAGTTTTTAATGATGGGAATTCAATCACGGCTATTTCATGTGGTCTGGTCCACTTAAGATTTGAGTCCGCTTCGGTATGGTCCATTTAAGATTTGAGTCAGCTTCATTTTTTGGATCACGCCCTAAAATGAGCTTTCAAAATGGTTGGACTATACATACCCCCCCCTAGGTGGATCCGGTGTCTCACCGAATCCGCTCCTCATAATGATTGACCAGCCTGAATTTTCGGTCAGGTCACCTACAGATCTGACCCATTCACGGCTGATAATGGGAAACAGGTAGAAATAAAACAATAACTAAAATCTCGTTGACAGGAGTCATATGCACGGATTCTCAATTCTGTCAAGTGGGGTCCATTTTTCAATGATCCAAACCATTGGAACATCGTGTCTCACTGTCGATGGGTTATCTTCAAAATTTCCTAGAGATGACCATCTTCACCTCTTGATTTGTAGTCTAAAGATAGGTTGGTAGAAGTGAAATACAGCAACGGCCCACATTCAAACGAGAATGGTCCTAATATTAGTTGGGCGAACGTTTCCAGTATGAAAATCAACGTCCAGGGTCGGACACACCAAGCCAATGATCTGAATTCCCAAAACATGCCTCCAGTTCTTACGACAAAAACGCGTGTATGACCGTGCAAAGATGCCGAGGCGTGTGGTATGATTCCTACTCCTCAGTGGCAAGTCCGACTGAGTTCGCCTGATAATGGGAGGAAGCAGATTGCGTGGTACCACGTGGCAAAGTTTTGTGGGCCCCATCATGATATATGTACTATATCTACACTATCCATCCATTTTGCAAGATCCTTTTAGAGAATGGCCCAAACATGAAGCAGATCCAAACCTCAAGTGGACCACACCATGGAAAGAAGTGGGGACAATGGTGTGCACCGTTGAAACCTTACTAGCGTCCACCATGATGTTTATTTTCCATCCAATCTGTTCATAAGGTCATACGAACATGGATGAAGGGAAAAGAAAAAAATCAGCTTGATCCAAAACTTCTGTGGCCCTGAGAAGTTTTGAATGGTAGGCATTCAATCCCCACTGATTTACGTGGTATGACCCACTTAACGCTTGGATTATCCTATTTTTTGGTAACATGCCCTAAAATGATCTCAAGAAATGAATGGACGGTGTGGATATAACATTTACATCATGGTGGTGCCCACAAAACTTTGCCACGTCAATACACCACCGTCATGTGTACACGACAGTCAGCTTCCACAATGGGGATTGCCGGAACATGGGCCAAAACAGACTCAGATTCAAAACTCAAGTGGACTGCATGATAAGGAAACAAATCACCTTATGAAAGGTATGGATGGCATATAAACATCAAGGTGAACCTCAAGAAAGTTTCAACGGTAGGCATTTCCTTGCCTATCTTTTCCCATCGTGCGGCCCACTTGAATCTTGGATCTGACTCATTTTTAGGCCCCATCATGATTTGAAAAATGTATAGATGGAGTGGAGTTCCCACAAACATCACGGTGGACCCTCCTAGCTACCCTGGCGCATGAAGTTACTGCGAGGCAACTAGTGTCCAACATCTTCGTTGGATGCGGATTCCTACAGCCTTAAGCTCTATCGGGCCCACCAAGGTATATATGTTATATCCACTCCCATCCAAAGCTCAAATAGACTACACCACAGTGGGCCGACAGAGCTTTGGGCTGCACGCAATCTGCATACATCTTAGTTTGAACAAAACCGTGAATGACTGTCCCTTTCCTTCGCTCCAACTCGTCAGCATTATCTTGCCGTGAACGTGGCATACATATATGAGATTCATGTTGGACATATCTCATTTGAGATAGTGATTGATGCGGCTCCCATTCAATTGTCATGTCATCACATGTATAGTTATTGCTACATCAATTCATACTTAAGTTAGTTTTTAAAATTATTGGATCTTTTAAATTATTGTAACCGTTTCCTCTAAGTTTCTAATTGGTTAAACAATTGTGGTTAAGGTATAAGAGCTATGCATCCACTATCTCCATATAGTAACTACTTTCTTGATAGGAGAAATATATAAGTATTTTTTCATGCAGGGTCCTTAATCTACAAGTAAAAAATAGCATGTGATTTTTCATCTAATCTGTGCATGAAGTGCTTGAATAGGCTAGAAGATTTCTCCTTTGAATTTAAAAGTATTTGGTCGTTGAATTATGCTGCACTATTGAGGTATTATCAACTCCGTTTGGATTTAAATCGTTGACAAAATATAAAGTTAATCATTATGACCGAAGGTAAGATTTTGAACTTCCACTGATTTTATTTTTATTTAATATCCATTATTGTGGTATTAGAGCCACACTCTGAAATATGATGGTTGTTTTATACTTTGTTATTTTATTTTATTTTTGAAGAATTTATGTGAATTTATAAGGTTCTAAGATTCATATAAATTCCATATGAAAGTCATGCTAAAATTATAATTTTACTATTGGAATTTGTTAATTTCTAAAGATTTTTTTGTTTAAATCTCATTATTTTATTTTTCAATGAAGACAATTAATTATTGATGTAATTTATTTAAGATAACGATGATGTATCATATCACTTTATTGCCTATTCGATTTTTTGCATTTTAATGAAGAGATCATGAGATCTTATACATTTTTCCCTTAATTAAATGTAATTATTATAATTAATTTTTTAGACTCTTTTTAATATGATTGTTAGATTTTAATTAACTTAATCCATTTCTAGATTAAAACCATGAATAAATTGAAAGTTACATGCTAAATGTATCTTTCATGTTTTTTTAAAGTTGAACTAAATGCATTTAGACATTAATTTTATTATATTTTGGGTTGAGCAGAATTAGAATTTAATTTAAGGGTATCTTTCTATAATTTTATTTTTTTTGTTCTATTTTTAAATTCATTGTGTACAATAAAAATTATAGTGAACATATAACTGTAATATTACAGGGTCCTGTATAGAATTTAACAAGGGCTTACTTGCAGACAGAAAATTACAGAAGTACTTTATTGTAAAATGATGAATATTTTGATAAATTTTGCACATATTACCATGCATTTAATATTTTATAATTCCACATTAGTTTAGAATCTTACATTGACTTTTAGTTTAGCCAATTTATAGACTATTACCCTTGGATGTCATTATAAAGTTTAAAACATTTTATTGGCTTATAGAGTAGCCACAACATCTTAAATCATGATAATGTCCAGCCACAAATTACATCATAAATATGTATGTGATTATTCCTAAGGCAATGACATCAACAATTGTGATTATTCTTTGAAAATTAATGACTTTGCCCCATAGAGAGGCTATTATATTTCATGGATTAATCGAAATGGGATAATGAATTTCACATCATTATAAAAATTATTCTAAATGTTCATAGATATAAGATATTTTTTATTTTAATGGCATGAATTCATTTGATCTTATTATAAAGTTACTAAGTAAATTAATAGCGTGTTACAACCCCTGCTCATAAGAGGGTTATAATGACGAAATGATTTTTTCTTACTGCCAGATTTGCTAACATGAGTTAGGATTTTGGATTTTTGTTATAAATATTTCATAGCACCTAAGTAAGCATGATTATTGTTTTAATTTTATAGCTATGTTATCTACTTTTATGTCAAATTAATCAACTCGTATCCCAATGTTAAATGATGACAATTTCTCAGATTGGATGGAGAAAGTTCTCCTTACATTAGGGTGCATGAACCTTGATTTGGCACTCCATATGGATGAACCACCCGTTCCTATAGAATCAAGTATGCCAAATGAAGGGGTTACATATGAGCGTTGTGAGTGATCTAATCGCTTAAATTTTATGCTCATTAAGACCCATGTAGGAAAAAGTATTCAGGGATTTATCCCTACATGCACTAAGGCAAAGGAATTTCTTGATGCTATTGAAGAGCAATATGTAAGTTCCGATAAGGCATTGGCTAGCACCGTAATTACTAAAATGTTATCCATGAAGTATAATGGAAATAGTGCGTGAGCATATTATGAAAATGAGGGATATAACAGTCCAATTCAAATCCCTAGAGATTGAGATTTCGAGATATTTCTTGTCCACTTCATACTCAATCCTCTGCTTACTGAATATGGGCCATTCAAGATTTTCTACAATATACATAAGGAAAAATGGTCAATTAATGAATTATTAATCATGTGTGTTCAAGAGGAAGGGAAATTGAAGCAGGAGAAACTAGAGAGCTCTCATCTAGTAACTCATAGAAAGTGACATATAAGAAACGAAAAATGTACTTTTCAAAAGAAGAAGAATAAGAAAAAGCCAACTAATCAAATTGATAATAAAGACACTATCACATGCTTCTTCTGCAAAAAAAAGGACACGTGAAGAATGAATGCCCCAAATATAAGAATTAGCTCGAAAAGAAAGGTAATCTCATTTCCTTAGTGTGTTATGAATCTAATATAATTGATATTCTTCATAACACTTGGTGGATTGATTCTGTTGTGGTAGCCTTCAAACTATGCTCGTGTTGGGTGCTCAGATCGGTCGGGCGACTGGTCTGGCTGTGTAACCCAAAAGCACATGGAGGCCACTAGACAGATTTTGAGTGCCCAGACCGGTCGTCCGACCGGTCTGCAATGGGCTCTAACCGGTCGGTGGTGAAGCAGCGTCGGGTCTGTGTGAAGTTTTTTCTCCCTGGACTGTTTGGTGTGATGTGCGACCGGTCGGCTGTGCGTGCGGGTTTCTTGCGCAGTTCGTAGTACTGCGCAAGGTGTTTCTAATTTCGAATTTTTGCTTATTTAAGGAGTTGTAATCCGACTTAGATAAGTATCTTAAAGTGTCTAAGGTTTCTTATTCGTGTTAGGAAGAGGGGAGAGGTGTGTGTGAGAGAGAACTTGGGGTTTTCTCTGTTTTTCCTTACTTATGGGTTGTTAATCTCTGTAATCTTTTGATATTCATAGTGGATCATTTTGTGCCGTGGTTTTTTACCCGTTGAGGGGTTTTTCCATGTAAATTCAGAGTCTCTTGTGGTGAATGCTTGTTTGTGATTGATTGCATCTTGGTTACTCGTTTAATTTCGATTGCTTCACGCGTTCGGCGTTCGGCGTTCGGCTTCCGCTGCCGGTGTTCCCAACAAGTGGTATTAGAGCTAAAGTTGAAGTTAAGTAGATTCGAATCTGAGACGAAAAGATGAGATGGAGCGCAAGGTTCGAGTCAGAGAAGTTCTCCGAAAAAAATAACTTTGAGCTATGGAAGGTAAATGTTGAATCATTCCTGGTTCATCAAGGGCTTGATGAAGCTCTTGGAAAGTGACCCGAGGCTATGAAAGATGATGAGTGGACGAGACTCGACAAGAAGGCTAGAACCTCAATCCTATTAAATCTTACGATGATGTTCTCTATCATGTCATGAAGGAGAAGACTGCGGCTGAAACGATGGTGAAGTTAGAGAAGGTTTATGCCAAGAAATCTTTAGAGAATCGCATGTATGTGTTGATGCAGTTGTTCAACTTGAGGATGGCTAAGGGAACTGAGGTGGAGGACTACCTGAGCACGTTCAATAAGCTGGTTTGCAAGTTGGTGGAGATTGATGAACCGATGAAGGATGAGTATCAAGCATGCATCTTGTTGAATTCTCTTCCAAATTCACATGAGTCGTTCAGGGACTCTGTGTGTGCAGGGAGGGAAACCATAAACGTCAAGACCATGATCTCAGCCCTCCAATCGAAGGCGATGAGAAAGAAAAGCGTTGACGTGGCTTCCCGTTATTCCTCAGAGGCACTGGTTATGAGGGGAAGAAGTTCTGAGCATGGAGGATACTCGAAATCAGGATCTAGGGCCAAGGGCAAAGGGAAGGCTAAGATGAAGTACTGGAATTGTGGCCAGGAGGGCCACATGAGAGGGGATTGTCAGAATCCCAGCTTGAAGCAAGAAAGGCATGGAAATTCTTTTGGAGAGGGAGCCAATACCGTAGAGGACAGTGGCGATCTGTGTGAAGTTCTGACTGTTTCTGGCAAGGAATCTCACTGTAGTAAGTGGATCCTAGATTCAGGGCTTCATGTCACGTATGTCTTGACTAGAGTTCATTCACAACAGACAAGGGAGTATGATGGTGAATCGGTGTTTGTGGGCGATGGATTCGCTCATAAGGTTGTGGGTATTGGTACTATGTGCATCAGGATGTTTGATGGGGTCGAACGAGTCCTGGAAGATGTGAAGCACGTTCCCAAGATGAAGATAAATGTGATTTCTCTTGGAGCACTCGAGGCGAAATGGTGCGTGTTTATCAGCCACGATCGTTGTTGTTAAGTGATGAAGGGGGCACTCGTGTGTATGAAGGCACGGAGGTGTGCCATCTCTACATATTGATCGAGAGCACAATTCACGGTGGAGTTGCGGGAAAGGCAGCGAAATCCACGGTTGCTCGTATGTAGCAAGTGCCCAAGGGCCGGATGAGAAGAGCGGTAAATGGCGTGAATTTGCAAGGTTAGGGTCGATGGTGGCACGAGAAGCGATGAAGCTATGATTGAAGATGAGATGACGTTGCGAGGATGGTGTTGATTCGATGTTTGAAGCTTTGATGGAGATTGTTGTGGTAGCTTTCAAACTATGCTCGTGTTGGGTGCTCAGACTGGTCGGGCGACCGATCTGGCTATGTAACCCAGAAGCACGGGAGGCCGCTGAACAGATTTCGAGTGCCCAAACCGGTCGTCCGACAGGTTTACAGTGAGCTCCGACCAGTCGG
The DNA here is from genome assembly GCA_003013855.2 of Liriodendron chinense. Taxonomy (NCBI): domain Eukaryota; kingdom Viridiplantae; phylum Streptophyta; class Magnoliopsida; order Magnoliales; family Magnoliaceae; genus Liriodendron; species Liriodendron chinense. The sequence continues at coordinate 6,851,159 of ML058453.1, forward strand.
TGGTGAGGCAACGTCGGGTCTGTGTGAAGTTTTTTCTCCCTGGACTATTTGGTGTGATGTGTGATCGGTCGGGTGACTGGTCGGCTGTGTGCATGGGTTTCTTGCGCAGTTCGCAATACTGCGCAAGGTGTTTCTAATTTTAAATTTTTGCTTATTTAAGGAGTTGTAATCCGACTTAGATTAGTATCCTAAGGCGTCCAAGGTTTCCTATTCGTGTTAGGAAGAGGGAGAAGTATGTGTGAGAGAGAACTTGGGGTTTTCTCTGTTTTTCCTTGCTTAGGGGCTGTCAATCTCTGTAATCTTCTGATATTTATAGTGGATCATTTTGTGCCGTGGTTTTTTACCCGTTAAGGGTTTTTTCACGTAAATTCGGAGTCACTTATGGTGAATGCTTGTGTGTGATTGATTGCATCTTGGTTACTCATTTGATTTTGCATTGCTTCATGCGTTCGGCGTTCCGGTTTCGTTGCCGGTGTTCCCAACAAATTCAAGTTCTACAATCTATGTTGCTAATACCATGCAGAGTTTTCTCAATCGAAGGAAACCAACGAAAAGTAAACAAAACATCTATTCAGGAAATAGGATGCGTTCGTATGTGGAAGCAGTTGGGACCTTTAGACTTGTCTTAAAATCTGGTTTTATATTAGATCTTGATAGGACTTTCTATATTCCATCTTTTTCCAAAAACTTTATTTTAGTTTTCAAACTTATTTCTTAGGTTTTCAGTTTTAGTTTTGTTGGTACTACATTTAGTTTACTAAAAGACTCTGTTATCATTGGAAATGGAACTCTTAATAATGGGTTATATAGATTTCAATTAAATTCAACATTTGATTATAACCATCTAATTGTGCATAGTAATATTGGCATAAAGCGTAGTGTTATGAATGAGAAATCATTAATGTTATGGCACAAAAGATTGGGACATATCTTCATAGAGAGAATCAAAATGTTAGTGAATGATGGAGTTCTCAAGACTTTTGATTTCTCTTACTTTAGTATTTGTGTGGACTGTATAAAGGGAAAACAGACTAACAAAATTAAGAAATGTGCCAGGAGTTTCAAAATACTAAAAATCATACACACTGACATTTGTGGACATTTTCCTACTCCACGTTTGAACGGTTAGAAATATTCCATCTCTTTTATAGATGGTCATACATGATTTATATATCTCTATCTACTATATGAAAAGGCTGGGGCACTAGATGCTTTTAAAACATATAAAGCATAAATAGATAAACAAATAGAAAATAAACTAAAATTGCGAGACAGATAGAGGTGGAGAATATTATGGTAGGTATACAGGCACATGACAGAAATCATGACCATTTGCAAGGTTCCTTAAAGAACAAGATATTGTTGCTTAATACACAATGTTAGGTGAATCACATCAAAATAATGTAGCCACAAGACGAAACCGTACATTAATGGACATGGTAAGGAGTATGATCAATAACTCCACTCTCCCATTATCCTTGTGGAGTAAGACTTTAAAAATCGTTATGTACATCCTAAATAGGGTTCCCACTAAAGTAGTTCAAAAGACACCCTTTGAACTATGGAATGGTTGGAAACCAAGTTTAGAACATATACACATATGGGGTTGTTCAGTTGAGGTCAGGGTGTACAATCTACAAGAGAAAAAGTTGGACTTAAAGACAATGGATATTTCATTAGCTATACGAAAACGTCCAAGAGATTTAAGTTCTTCTGTCATTCTCAGACACCTAATATTGTTGACGTAAAAAATATCAGGTTTCTTAAGAATAGTGATATTAGTGGGAGTGAGCAACCTCAAAATTTAATTTTTGAAGAAATACAAGTTTCAATTGTTCTTCTTACTCTTATAGAATAATCAACTAACTTTAAAACAATCCTCAAAATGTCACTATGGAAGAACAACTAATTTTAGAAGCGTCGCCCCATGAGGAATAAGTTGTCATAGAGCCCGTTGTTCAACATCCAAATAATGTAGATGTTAAGATGGCATTAAGAAGATCCCCAAGAACAAGAAAATCTGTAATTTCGTCTGATTATATTATGTACTTACAAGAGTCTAACTACGATGTTAGAGTTAAGGATGATCCAGTCACGTTTTCACAAGCCATGAGTGGAGATAAATCTACACTTTGGTATGATGCAATGAAGGAGAAAATGGATTCGATGATTAAAAACCAAGTTTGAGATCTCGTTGAATTACCTAAAGGAGTCAAGGTCATTGGCTGTAAATGGGTCTATAAGACTAAAAGAAACTCAACCGGTAATATCGAATGATATAAAGCTAGACTTATAGTCAAATGATTCGCTTAGAAGGAAGGCATTGATTATCATGATACCTTCTCTCCAGTCTCTAAGAATGACTTGATTCGAATAATTATGGCATTAGCAACTTATTTTGATTTAAAGTTACATCAAATAAATGTATGTGAAAACGGCATTCCTCAATGGTAATCTAGAGGAAGAGGTATACATGACTCAACCTGAAGGATTTTCTTTAGATATGAAAGATCACTTGGTATGCAAACTTAAGAAATTCATATATGGGCTAAAACAGGCTTCCTATCAATGATATTTAAAGTTTCACAATGTAATTTCTTTATTTAGTTTTGAGGAGAACATTGTTGATCAATGTATATACCTTAAAGTCGGTGGGAGAAAATTTATATTTTTAGCCATTTATGTAAATAATATTTTGCTTGCCAGCAGTGATATAGAATTGCTACATGAGGCCAAGCAATTTCTCGCACATAACTTTGATATGAATGATATGGGTGATAGAGTTCACAGAGATGATCTCGAGGAGTATTGAGATTATCTCTAAAGGCCTATATTAACAAAGTTCTAGAGATGTTCAAAATGAAATACTACTCACCTAGTGTTGCATCTATTATCAGGGATGACAAATTCAGTTTAGATCAATGTCTAAGAAATTATATAAAGAGAGAATAGATGAAAAACATTCCTTATGCATCTATAGTTGGAAGTCTGTTGTATGCCCAAGTTTGTACAAAACCGGACATAGAATATGCAGTTAGAATGTTGGGCAGATATCAAAGTACTCAGGAATTGAACACTAAAGAGCTGCTAATTAAGAAAGTGATGCGGTATCTTTAAGGTACCAAAGAATACATACTTACATATAGTTCATCAAATCATTTGGACGTGGTTGGATATTCAGATTCAAACTTTGCTGGATGTCTTAACTCTCGTAAGTCGACATCGGAATATGTCTTCTTGTTAGTAAGAGGGGCTATTTCTTGAAGGAGTGTAAAGTAATCGTTAACCACCTCTTCTACTATGGAAGCAGAGTTTGTGGCATGCTATGAGGCGACTTCACAGGTATTATAGTTATGAAATTTTATCACAGGACTTAGAGCTGTGGATTCTATCTCTGAGTCGTTAAGAATTTACTATAATAATTCTGCAACTATTTTCTTTTTTAGCTAAAAATAATAAAAGTAGTAATCGACACAAGCATATCGACATAAAATATTTCGTTGTTAGAGAAAATGTTCAAAATCATCAAGTTATTATTGAGTGCATAAGAATTGAGCTAATGATTTGTATAAAGAACATGAGAGCATAAATGACTAATTAATTATATTTGTGTTTAACTTTTTATGTGCATCTAAGGACTCATTTGGAGTTTATTCGTCGTAATATTGCAATATATGGTTTGTGATGATTCTATTTTAATCTATCTTCTTATTATTGATATACACAAAGTCTTAAAGAATAACAAAATATCTATTTGGAAAGTAAAGTTGGACCTTAAATGGGCATTGGGTAGCTCATTTATAAAAAAAAATTATGCTACATAAAGTACTCAATTAAATGGAGTCAATAACATTGTAATACATGGAAGATAATACTCTTTTTTAAAGTACTTATCGTCATGATTCATGTATTAAGATTATTTGATTGGGTATATAGTTTCTTGACAAAACTAGAAAGGGAACAATTTTGTTTTCAAAATGTATGGTCATACGTTAGGTTTTTCTAAAGACTTAAAAAAAAAAAAACCCAATGTGTCTTTTTCAAAACTAGTCGTGTCTATGTGGGCCAAGTGGGAGAATATTGGACATATCTCATTTAAGATAATGATTAATGTGGCCCACATTCAATTGTCATGGCATCACACATGTAATTATTGCCACATCAGCCCATACTTAAGTTAGTTTTTAAAACTATTGAGTCTTTTAAATTATTGTAACCGTTCCCTCTAAGTTTCTAGTTGGTTAAGCAATTGTGGTTAAGGTGTAGGAGATAACTACCCATCCACTATCTTCATATGGTAAATACTTTTTTTATGGGAGAAAGATATAAAGGTTTTTGCATGAAGAGTCTCTAGTGTATAAGCAAAAAATAGCCTGTGATTTTCCACCTAATCTGTGCATGAAGTACTTGAATAGACTAGAAGATTTCTCCTTTGAATTTAAGGGTATTTGGTCATTGAATTGTACCGCACCATTGAATTCATTAACTCCGTTTGGATTTCATTCATTAATAAAATATAAAACTAATCATTATGACCGAAGGTAAGATCTTGAACTTCTACTGATTTTATTTTTCTTTAATATCCATCAATTCAATCATTAAATGGGTCCACTCAAACATATTCACTCTAATTACCCATTGGTAGGCCAATTATTAGACAAATAGGAATGTACAAGTGTGACAACACCTGACAATGAACGAGCCAGAGAGCTAAACAGTGGAGATATGTAGAAGAGACCCACCCGCATCGGCTACCTGGCCAAATGGAAACACGAGTAAATTTTTTACATTCAATTGTAAAGTTGCGTTTCAGATTATTCATTCAAATGGGAGGCGGATTAGGTGTTGCTCTTACCTTGGGGCCCACAATGACGTATGTATTTTATATACACGTCATCCATTTGTTTTACCAGATCATTCTACAGCATGAACTAAAAAATAATTAGATCCAAATCTCAGGTGGGCCATACAATAATGAAACAGTGGTGATTGAATGCCCCACCATTAAAAGCTTCATAAGGCCAACTATTATATTTACGTACCATTTATTTGCCATCCAACCTATTGATAAGGTCACATAAACATGGATGAAGGGGGGAAAAAAATAGAGGCTTCATCCAAACTTTTGTGGCCCACAAAAAGTTTTTAATGGTCAATCCATGCCGTTCAAATGTCTCAGCTTGATACACGAGCTAGTAGATATGCATCCCTGCTACTGGAATGACTGGGCTTGGAGCCCTCTTTTATCTACCCTTCGTAGCAACCCCTCGGAACTCACTGCACTCAGGTGGACCACACCCATAGAATGGTTAGGAAGAGACCCCAAAATAATAAAACCTACCAATTGTTTTGTAGGGTCCATCATGTGTTCATGCCATCAAATCCCCTCATTGATGCTCCAGAATGAAGGGATGCACAAAAATAATCAATCCATTTATAAACTCAAAGCTAACCACAACAAGTGAAGATGGAGGTTTTAAGCATGATTTTCACTTCTTTTTTCCCTTTTGAATGGTTCACCTGATGGTCAGATGGGACTGATATTCATGCCTTATGCTAAAGTTGAAACAACAAACATAATAGGCGGAGTAAATGTCATGCAAAAATCATGGTGAGACCACAGAATATGGACCCTCTTCCAATGAATATGGACCATCTTCCACTAAGCCATAGGGTCGCAGGCCCTAACCCTTGAATATGGACCATCTTCCAATGATCCAAACCATTCTCAGTTTGTATAGCATGGTGTGCCGTAAAGGCAATTACTGTAAAGGAAATGGTGGCAACAGTTACACGTTATAAGGTCGTAATGGTCACAATAGTTGTTATGAAAAAAAAATGACCCATAATCGCCATTAACACCCCGTTATGCCCCTATGCCCCCTGTAAAGGACATAACAATCCCGTAATAATCATTTATAGGGTAGATACATGATTTTTAGAAGAAAAAAAATTCACCATCATGGCCTACAGGGTAGATATAGGTTTTTCGAGTTTTTTTCCTTTCGATTAAAAAAAAGACTGTAATAACTATCTGAGGGCCATAATACTCTTTACAACTCATATTGTAAAGGTAACGGGCCACCATTGTTACCATTATGAAATACCCTATTGTATAGTGAAAAGAAAACAAATAAAAACACATGATTGGATTATTACAAGTCTATGATAATTTGGTTCTTTTGCTTTGAACATGAGCAACGCCTTAACCTTTGAACAATCAAAGGGATGAATATTTGATCGGAGAGCTTTTTGAAGAATCTCATGTTCAAAGGAGCTCTAATAAATAAACAGTTCGGATCATAAAAAAAAACGTAAATCCTTTGGAGAATCTCTTGTTCAAATGAGCTCTAATAAATAAACAGTTTGGATCATTAAAAAATCCTAAATCCAATGGCTAGAGATCGAACAATTCTCATTGTAGGGCACGGACTAGGTACTGCCCATCATGATGCAGATAGAAACGGACCGTCATTTCAAGGGATCTATGGGGCCCACCATGATCTATATATTTTATTCATGTCGTCCATCTATTTTGAAAGATCATTTTAAAGCATGAGACAAAAAAGGAGGCATATCAAAGGGAAGCGGCTTGGGTACTCAATGCACTAAGCATACTAAGTAAACTTTGTGGGGTCCACTGTGATTTACGTAGTATTTTATCCACTCTGTTCGTCCATTTTATTAGATAATTTTAGGGCTTGAGACAAAAAAAAATGAAGCATATCTAAAGCTCAAGTGGACCACACCATAGGTAATAGTGTGAATTGAACATCTATTTTGAAAATTTCTTGGGTGCCATGGATGTTTTTAATCAAGCTGATATTTGTGTTTTCCCTTCATCCATGTCTACGTGATCTTATGAATAGGTTGGATAACAAATAAACATCACTGTGGATTTAGGAAGGTTTCAGACGTAAAAATCATTATTCTCACTATTTCCTATGGTGTGGTCCACTTAGAGCTTTGGATATGCTTTAATTTTGGGCTCAACCCCTGAAATGAGTTGGAAAAATGGATACACAACGTGGATAAACCACATACATTCGCAGTGTACCCCAATAAAGTTTACTCCATACTCACTCAAGCAGACCACAATACATGAAGCAGTGAAGCAGTGAGGATTAGGCTCTCGCCATTGAAAACATCAGGCCCACCATGATGTTTATTGGCCATCCAACCTGTTCATAAGTGTCACGTAGACATGTATGAAGAGATCAAATATAAATATCAGCTTGATCCAAAACTTTTGCCATTGAAAACATCAGGCCCACCATGATATTTATTGGCCATCCAACCTGTTCATAAGGTCACATAGACATGTATGAAGGGAAAATATAAATATCAGCTTGATCCAAAACATTTGTGGCCCCTAAGAAGTTTTCAATGGTAAGCTTTAAATCTCCACTGCTTCATATGGTGTCGTCAACTTGAGTTTTCGATTTACTTCCTTTTTGGGTTCATATCCTAAAATGACCTATCAATACAGATGGACAGCATGGTTAAAACATATAGATAACAGTGGGCCCCATAGAGCCCTTGACATAACGGTCCATCTCTAGCTAGGTGCCAGCTGGGTAGTACCCAATCTGCACGGCCCACTTATTGCAATTGGGTCCTACCCCTCCCGCTTCAGCTGGAAACAAGCAGGAGCTTTGAGTGGCCATCACATTGTATGGTTTTATCCAGTCCATCCATTTTTACATAGTATTTTATGGAATAGGACCAAAATTTAGGCAAATCCAAGGCTCAAGTGGACCACACCAGGGGCCGTTGAAACTTTACTAGGGCCCACTGTGATGTTAATTAATTTCCGTCCAATTTATTCATAAAGTTACATAAACCTGAATGAACAGAAAACACAAATATCAGCTCGATCCAAAACTTCTGTGGCCCCAAGAAATTTTCAATGGTAGGGGCTTAATCCCCATTGTGTGGTCCACGTGTGTCTTGGATATGCCTCAGTTTTGGGCTTACACTCAAAGCTCCTTGCCCGTTTCCAGCTGGAGACCGGCCGGGGGTACTGAATAATCTGCGTTCGATGTACTCTGCCAAACCTCTTTATTGCTGGAATTATTATAAATCGGTAGCATTATTATAGAGTGCGCCTCTACAGTAATGCTGGAAGTGCGTCACGTCAGCCACTATCTAGTCAATCCACTCCGCTTCAGTAGTTACCTTTCCAGTACCCACCTCCGTACTGGTCCGGGCTGGAGAAGCTCCGTGGGCCCCAAGATGTTGCATGCCTATTATCTATGCTGTCCATCCATTTTTTCATCCCTAGATCCAAATCTCAGGTGGAACACACCGTAGGAAACAGTGGTGATTGAAGTTCTGCCATTAAAAACTTCTTATGGTCCCTAGGAGGTTTTTAATGGTGAGCACTCAATCAAAACTGTTTCCTATGGTGTGGTCCACCTGAGATTTTGATCTGATTCATTTTTTGTCACGTTTAGTAGAATGATCTAGAAGAATGGATGGATGGCGTGGATAAAACACATACATCTTAGTGGGGCCCACAGAACTTTTTCACATCACCAAGCCGGGTGCTGGAGGGGGTCACTACGGAAACCGGGGTCCCTTATAAACTGGGCTCCGGTTCAATCTGTCAGATTTTGGGTGGGCCACAGGAAAAAAAACATGGCCCTTGAAGTAACTAAATCGGGCTCCGTTTGACATTGCCTTGATCCAATCCACACATGTATTTATCCGTACAAGCAAAGAGAAAAACTTCGATACTCCTGCAGGATGCAGGATGTGATGGACAATACGCAGGCACTTAGAAATTGCATGCTTGGCATTCAAGTCATACAAAAGTCCTGAATTATGGTTCCCGTTTTAGCTGCATTTGGAATTTAAAAAAAACTAAGGCTTAGTCAATTATCTGTATGTGGGATTGGTGGATATTTATTGGACAGTTAAAAAATGAAAATAACCACTGGTCCTATTTCATTAAACAAGGACCCACTTATCAGAGGTCGAGACAGTAGAACCAAAATGATTTTGGTACTGATCTTGAGACACTGGGTTCCATAATTTAATCAGTTTTATTTGAAATAATGTATGCTAGGTATACAATTTATAAGTGTCTACATATCAAGTGTTATCATTGCTTGGATCTGTCTACATAGCTCAGTGGTAGATAGACTCTATTTCAACACAGTTCATGGGATCTGAGTGCCCATATAGTGTGAGTGGGTGGTGTGTGGGCATTTTGCTATTAAAAAAAAAAAAAAATCCTCCCTGCCTTTTTTATTTTTAATTTTTTTTTTTATTTTTAGACATAGCCCGAACCCCGCCCAATTAATAAACGCGCTTAGATTTAGGCCAAGGGACCTAGCACTACAGCCCAAGCAAGGCCCAAAAGACCAATGGGCCATCTGAGCTCATGGACAGCCCCGCGAAACTCTGTCCATGAAGACTGCAGATAATTGGATTGAAATTGTGTGTGCATAGTTGATGGTCGGTTTTTGCTATTGTCTGGTTTGCATTTGGTAGCGTGGAATCTTGTCCTTGTTCTTTCTGTCGTTTCATTTTCAGCAAATGGGTTTTCTCCCAGCTTTCTGCATCTGGGTTCCCAAGCTATTCTTCAAGATGTTACCTTTGTTGTAGCGTGAAATTTCTTTTTCAGGTGCTGAGATGTTGAATTTTCATGCACTGCATTTTGTCACTGCTACTATGGTGCGACTTCGGGGGTAGTTTACATGCATTTAAGCTTTTAAGTTGTGAGTGACTTTCAGCTATAAGAAAGTGACTTATCACCCTAGCCAAATAAGTGACTAAGTGAATTCCCTCCCCCAAACACTACCTCAAAGTGACTTTCTCACTTACAGAACCTTTTTTTTTTGGGTTAGTACACACACTCCAACTGTTAGTACACCCACCCTCCTGTTAGTCATACCACAATGTTAGCCACCCCCACTTTGAGAATCGATACCAAGACCTCAGTGTTGAAACGAAGTTATCTTCACTCAGTCTACCACTTGGGCTATGGATCGGGGTGTTCTCACTTACAGAAGTTAAGGCATCCAAACGACCCCAATGTGCACAATGCGTGATGAGAGGTGATGTTCACACACACCTCCCCCATTTAAAGATGGTTGGCGGGAATCTCTCAAGTGTTTCAAAATGCAGACTTTCAAAAGCCTAACTGCATGTTAAGATTCCCGTTCGCTCAGTTTTAGTGTGTAGTTTTATAACCGTTGCATTTAAATCTACAAAAATTGATTCTCTAGTTCGTTGGTTCCATCCTCTCACAGCCTTGCCTAAGCATATCGATCTAATGGTGTTGGAACACCACCATCAACAACAATGTAGTACATTTATGCTCCTTCGTCTTTGAATCCATTGATGGGTTTTCTAGATGTGCTATGTTTATTTCTGTTTTTCAAGTTCATAGTGTCGGCAGCAGCGGATTTTGGTCTGGCAGCTGATTTATATATATTTTTTATAGTTAGTGCAATTAGCAGACTGATTTTGTGATGCAGCTGAGTGGGAACTCAGTAATTGGGTATTTCTGGTTCGTCATTTCACTTGTTTAAACTGTATTATGAATTTCAGGAATGACTTGTTATGTGAGTTGTTGCTGAGATTGTAATTCAAAATTTGGAAGAAAACATTCAGAATGACAGTCCAACATCTTCGACATGCTTGTTTAGATGCCTAGAATATATGGTTTTCTTGTTGCCTGGCTATCAGAACTTTTCCTGCTGTTTATAATACATCTTTTAATTTTCAAATCAGACATTTGTTGCTGTTGGCTACTCTAAGCAGAATTTGCAGGTTTTGCATCCTGTCTCTTTCTTTAGGGCTTGTTTGGATGCCACTTAAACATGAGCTCATCACATTTTATTTAATTGCAATTTGTGTAATAAAAATCAATTTTTTTGACAATGATTTATATAAACTATGATCTCTGATGCTCAATTGATGTTGACTAAAATGAGATGAACTCATTTTTAAGTGGCACCCAAACATGCCATTAGTTGTACCATTGAAATTAGGACTTCAGAGCTATGTCTATTTGGTTTCAAAACAATCGATGTTTTGGTCTGGCCATTTCATGTTCTTCATTATTTATAGAAAGTAATGGCTAATCTGATGGATAATTTGGCTGCTTGAATTGCTGAGTTTTATTCATATTTTGATTTATTTCTCTTCTTTTTAAAGGGTAGGTTAGCTTTTTTTTCATCATTTTTTTTTATGGAATGTTGGCATTGATTTTGATAGATGGCGAAGTCACCATCCATCAAGCACATATTGCAAACATGTCATGGGGTTTATGAAATCTCGACTGCTGAAAAGGACCTGGACGATCAGCAGGTGCAAAATCACCAAGTAATTCTATCATAACTAACAGAGTTTATTGATTGATAGGAATGGACCGCACCAATTAAGACAGGCTGAATCACCAATATGAAGGTCTGATCTTATTGATGTTGATGTACCATCTTTATCAATAGAATCAGCAATCTTATTAGCTTTTGGGAAATGGAATCCATTAATAGGGAGCTGAATGCGTTTGGGTCTAGGAAAAGGGTGGGAAATGAATTCTCATGGGAATCCAATTTCCAAAATGCCCCTTTTATGATCACCATCTTTAAGATGGTTTACAAATTCTGGTATATGGATTCTCATCCAACAGTCATATTTTTTAAAAGAATAAAAACTCCTCTCTTCTCTTAACAACTCTTTTGAAGTATCCAAACACAAGAACTAGACTCTTGAGAATAGCTTTCCCAGTAACCAAAAACCATAGACAGAACCTTCTTCACAAGGAATTTGTTTCCCAAAAACAGATTCAAGGCCCCTTTTAAGATTCCAGGGAGCCAAACAACCCCTTTAAAAAAACGAAAAAGAAAAAGAGAAAAAAGAGAAAAAAAAAAAAAGAAAGGAAAAAAAAGAAAGAGAAGAGAAGATATTGAAGCCCTCTTGAATACCATCTTGCTTCCGCCCCATTTGAGTACCTCCAATCAGCTGTCCCAAGATACCATGATTTATTATTTATTTTGTGTGTGTGTATCTAGAGACTGCACCACCTTGTTGTACATGGACTCCCCGACTCACTTCCATCAAAATTCAATCTTCAATAAACTGGTGGGGACGGTTTCCGTCTCTCCCTACATCACTCACTTTCAATTGCTAATCAGGTCCGTAATGCGAATGCCCATCCGATAATTCAGTTTTTAATCCTAATCCTATCCTTTTTCTCTCTCGAAAAGTGCTGTCACGCTGTTGAAGATCCAATTGTTCTCTCCTTCCATATTCCCCACAGAATAGCGAAAGGTAGGCATTCGACAAAGAAATCCTCCCCACAAAAGCAATGGATACCATCGTCCAACTCCCACAACTATGGCCAACCTGCTTTAAGCACTCCTTGAAAGCCATAGAACTTTAGGAAATAATTCCAAACTTTCCCCGCTGGATTGCAATGAAGAAACGAGTGGTCTAGACAACAAAGGTAGTCCAATGTGAGGATCTTGTCATCAAGCAGTATTTAGCTGAGGCTGTGGTTCGAAACAGCTGGATAAGAAAATGTCGACATGGGATAATAGATAATGTTTGAAAGGTACAAAGCTAATGAAAATTAGTCCGCAAATGAATATCTTTCAACTTCAACTAGGATCAACATGATGCAATGGGAACCTTGCTTTTCCTTTGATTCTATGCATGTGTAGGTTCGCCTGTTCTGAAACATTGGATGGTGGGGCAATCTTGAATACTGATAACAGAAGAATCTTTACCAAAACAGAATTTGCCTTCTCTTTCCGAACGGATGAGACCGAAAACTGCGAATCTTTCTCATATACAAATGGGAACCTCACTTTTCTTCAGATTCTACGCCTGTGTAGGTTGGCCTGTTCTAAAACATTGAATGGTGGGCTATTCTTGATTACTGATAACAGACGAGGATCTTTACCAAAACAGAATTTGCTGTCTCCTTTCGAACAGATTGAGACTGAAAACAGAGGTTCCCTGACCATTTTCGCCACCCCCTCATGGTCACACATGTGAAAAGGGCACTCATATGAGAGATATGAGCAGCTCATGAGGAGAGACCTACCATGGATGTCATCAGATAAGAATACCATGATTTTTTCCTCAAATCAAGCAATTGGGACTATCCAACTTACTTGAATTTTGGATATGGTAAGATCCATGGCATAGCCCTCATGATGAGTGGCTCAGATCTCACACAAGTCTCTGAGTAAGGAGCAAGAGTAAGGGTGTGCCAGTAAGGTTGGAAAACATCTGTAGTAATTCTTACAGGACAGACACCAAAGACCAGCTGAAATTGCAGATGTATTCCTGAAAATCAAGTAATTATCAGCCAGGGATGGATCTATGATTCAACTCATTAGTTAGATGTTCTTAGTCCAATCTTCCTTAATATCACATCAAGCAGGAAAATGTTACGATATTTCATATGAGGTGAACATCAATTCGCTACTACACAGCAACAACTAGAGAAAAAAAAAAAAAAAAAAAACCGCACTGGAACACTCATCAGAACCCAAGTAGAGTTTCAAGAGAAACAGGTTTGAGAAATGCGTCTTCGTGCAGACAAGTAATCGTTGTTTCACATGAATACATATGGATACAATCAAAATTTCTAATTTCGTCGTTGACAGAACATTCCCGTGTTGTACCCACATCTATTATAGGTCACAAAGATCGCACTCCTTCAATCCCACCCTTACCCACAACTCATACTAGAAATGCAGTTCTCATCCATATAATCTCGTTGTATCAAAAATTCAAAGAAATGGAAATGGGTGCCGAATTAAACTGCAGTATTCAAACGCCAGCAATCAAACTTCAATAGAAGTTCGAAAAAAGTAATGTTGTCATCGACTTATATACCCCGTAAAAGGGAAAAAGAGTATGGAATTGACTATGAAGAGAAGCAAATCTACAAAAAGTTAGCGAGAGAAGACGTGTCTCGAGATCTTGTCTCGAGAGAGTGAAAAGAGCAGAAAAGAGAGTCATTCAACATGAGTGGAAGGAGAAGGAATTGGAGTGGTGGTGATGGTGGGCCTCTCGCTCGATAAGCCACCGTAGATGGAGGAAGTCATCGACAGAGCAGGGAAGACGAAGCGGGCCCGTCGTATGGTAACCATACATCTCTTGAGCCTTCTCGAGGAGCCGCTTGAAGAGAGGATGGTAGAGGTATGAGATCGGGATCACGAAGCGCTGGAAACCACCTTCTTCATCTTCCAATCCAACTCTCACTGCCAACCACCCCTTCTTCACCTTCATTCTCTTCTCTTCCTGCATTTTTTTTCTTTTTTCTTTTTTCTTCTTCTTTGAAATTCAGTTGGGAGGAGTTGCTGGTTTGGGAGGGGGAGGGGTCTGCTTTATAAAGTGGGTAAAGTGAGGGTATTTTGGTAATTTCGCCAACGCCCGTCCGATTCGTACCCCGTTTCGCTTTTCGGTTTTAATAATAAAAGGTATCGGGATTTTTGTGCGTCAGTAATCGTGATGGAGGACAGGTCGAGCGTATATGTCGTGGGGCCCACCTCTCCGATCATGGTCGACCGTGAGATCTTTGTTTTACAAAAGGTAAAACTGCTTCTTGTATTTTATATATCATATCCAGAGGCTGGTTTCACTACAGGTCCTTGTAGAATAGGTTATCCTACAAGCCTTGTGTTTGGGGCCCACCGTAGTGTGTATGATATCCACTCCATTTATCAGGTGGGTCCCTTCAGTTTCACCCATCCTACCAAAAATCAGGTACATCAATGATTCATATGGACCTACCGTTGAAAATCATGCATAAAACCTTTAAAATCATGTGGTATGGCCCACCTGAATTTTGATAGGTCTGATTTTTTATGTGTCTGTTTATCCTATTGAAGTACAGATAATTAACGGATTGGATGGCATGTAAAAAATATAAATACCTCACAGACTATCTGGAAGTTTTTAATGGTTAGTGTTCCCCTTCCAACTGTTACATCTGGAGTAATCCACATATATTGTGAATGAGCCTGATTTTTGGGATAGAGGGTGGAATTAAAGGTTTGCACATGATGGACGGAGTAGATGTGGGACCTATCTCACGGTGAGCCCCACAAAGAACGCTTATGTAAATAGGCTACTCTCTTTACCCATACCTATAGAGGAACCGGCCTCTCTTTTTTTTAGTTGGTATGGCAATGGTGATAGTTCTTCACCATGTACAAATTGGTGGCGAGCCATTCAGCGTACATGTGTGACACGTGTACTCGATCTTGTCTGTTTAAACTGTGCACCTCGCTGATACTGGAGCATGGCCCAAAAATCGAGCTGATCAGGAAATCTCAACCGTTTGATTGTGTTTGCTGATTTAGGTTGGTCAGGATTTTTGTTTTCTGACCGTCTATTTGATAGGTATGGGTTGGATGGTTAAATATGTTCTATGGGTGCGGTTTTCGAGCCATGCTCCATCTTCAGGTGGCTCGTGATTTGTACGATCTGGATTGATTTATATGTATGGGACTTGTAAAGGAGAGTGGTGAACTATCACCGATTGTACGCTGCATTTTTATCTTCCCCTGACCGGATCCGTACAGACAGGCCTTTACGGGAGTATTTTTTCTCTTCTTTAGTGACCTGTGTCTCACTTTCTCCACATCATTTCCCATTTACCGTCTCAGAGGTACACGGAATGTGCAGTGAGGATCTCACCGCGCTATCGTGTGGTGTAGATTATCTATGGGGCCCGCCGTGATGTATGTGTTTCATCCAAACCGTCCATTCATTTTTTAAGATCATTTAAGCGCATGAACCCAAAGTTGAAGAATATGCAAAGCTCAAGTGAACCACATCACAGAAAATATTGTGGATGATATCCACCGTTGAAACCTTCAATGGACATCCTGATGTTATTTTCCATCCGTCCTGTTCTTAAGGTAACAAAGACTTAGATGAAAGTTTTTATTTTTATTTTTTGAAAGGTGATACTTTTATTACAAGAAGGCAGCCAAAATACAGCTTAAAAAGGAAAGGAAAAAGAAAAAAAGAAAACCGCCACTCTAGGGACTCTAATACCTAAAGAAAGGAAAACCCCGCGACTGAAGTTGATTTGCTTCAAAATCAACGCTTGTTCCACTCGGTCCAAATTATCATTTCTTTCCTCCCAGTGCACCTCCGTCTTCTGTGTGCCATCATAAGAAGAGAGATTGAAAAGATTTTGACATAAGTACCCAGGAAACTCTAGCCAACCTAAGAACACTCCACTGGATGTCTCCAACGAAAGAGCAATGAATGAACAAGTGATCTATAGTTTCTTCCACTTTCATACACATAAGATAAACATCAGAATGATCATCCTTCTTCTGGGAACATTGTCTACCGTTAAGATCATCTTCTTACCAACAAGACATCTGAAAGAAACTATCCTCGAAGTAGCTCCATAACTTAGATGAAAGTAAAACACAAATATTAGCCTGATACAAAGGTTTTGTGGCCCCTAAAAAGTCATAAGCCTAGTGGTGTGGTCCACTTGAGCTTCAAATATGGTTCGATTTTGATCTCATGCCCTAAAACGAGCAGGAAAAAGGATGGACTGCAGAAAAAAGCGTGGTGAGCTCCGCAACTGTTTCAGGGTTGTAAATGTGATGTATGGATGACAGGGTTTGTAACTCAGAACTATGTGGAACCCACCTCCATGTTCGTGTTATATCCAGTCTGTCCATCCCTTTCGTCCCAATATGACAGAGATAATAAAAAATCAAGTGGGCCACACAAGTGAGGATTGAACGCTCACCATTGAAACCGTAGTTAAGGTCATAGAAGTTCTGGATCAGGGTTATATTTGTGTTTTCCCTTCATCCAGGTGGGAATCACCTTTTGAACGGGTTGGATGGCGTCTAAACATCACAGTCTGCCTAAGAAGGTTTCAACCGTCAGTGTCTCCATTCCCACTGTTTCCTGTGTTATGGCACACTTAAGTTTTGGATCTCTTTCCAGTTTGGACCCATTTCCTAAAATGACCGGACGAAAAGGATGGACGGATTGGATATAGCACAAACATTGTGGTGGGTCCCACATAGCTTTGGGTTACAGGGAGCCGTGTAAACCCGTGTCACAGGCAAAGACGGCTCTATCCGGAAAAAAAAAAAAAAAAAAAAAAAAAAAAAAAAAAAAAACGAAAACGTTTATCATGCAGTGGGGCCCACCACCCTATGGAGAATGTTTTAGTTGGGAACTGCGAAGTGCACTTCAGCCACACGTGCCGGCATATGAGATATCCAAGCCGTTCATCATGTTGGCCCCATCTCGTAAATTCTCCGCGCCAGAAATCACGTAGCTCCGTTGATACAGTGGGCCACAAGTCTATTGGACGTGGATAGTCCTAACACCCATTTCTTTTGCACACTTTATGGCCTGTTAGATGAGCAGACCAACTGTATCTAATCAGTGGGGGCCACCTGATGAACGGCTTGGATTTCAATGTCTTCGTATCCAAACTAGAACAGAGCAATCGGATATGGATACTGTCCTGTTCAAATTATGGTATCCGAATCATCTGAGAGGATTTTGGAAAGCCAGCGGTGATAGGATTATACTTCCCTATTTTGAAGTTTATTTGGATACTGAATCGGGTTTAGATCCAATTGTTAATCGGACCCAGAAAATGGACCCTGTCGCATTTTGGTCATGTGAAATGGTGATCCGACAGTCACATCTCCACGTGTCTAGGCACCCATTGACAGCTATAGGTTGGACCCACCATGTCTGATACGATGAACGTATATCTGCCATGCTTTTTCGATCAGATTTTAGCAAATTCCTCCTTTTGATACTCTGGAGGAATATGATGCTTGATACTCAGGCACTCAGAAATCGTACACATGGCATATATTAACTCAAATTAAATGGAGTAAATTGTCTAAGTCATGGTCCTTAAAAAATTCAAATTTGTGGAATAATCCAAGCCTTTAATTCGTGTACACTTGTTTGTTAGAATACGACTGTTGGCTATTTCTCATCTCTAGCCGCTGGATAAGTTTCCACCAATCCTATATGAAAGCGTTAATTTTGGGTCACGATACATCTAAACCAAGACTTGTAAGTTTCATAGTTTTAATTTTAATTGCTTGTATCCTACGCATGTAATTTCGACTGAGACTTGTTTGCGACCCGGAGCCAGCAATGTGGGTAGGGACCACCACCATTCATGAATTGTATATCCACGCTGTCCATCTGTTTTTTCCATATTATTTTAAGGTGTGTTCACAAAAGTGAAGCAGATACAAATTTCAGGTGGACCACGCCACAGGAAATAGTGTTTGTTGAACTTCCACCATTAAAAACTTCCTATGGTCCACCGTGATGTTTGTTGACCATCCAACATGTTGATAAGGTAAAACAGACATGGAGAAAAGGAAAAAACAAATATCAACTTGATCAAAAACTTGTGTGGCCATAAAAAGGTTTTTAATGATTAATAACCCTTTTTTTCCTGTGGCGTGGTCCACCTGAAATTTGTATCTGCTCACTTTTGGGAAGATATCCTAAATTAATATGGAAAAAACAGATGGACGGTGTGGATATACAATTCATATATCTAGCTAGGCCCTACTGTCAGGGTCGCACCCACATAGGTTGCAGCGCAGGAATTTTCTGCACTGGGAACCACGGTGGAGCCCACAGTGATGTTTTTTTATAAATCCACCCCGTCCATCCGTTTTGGGGAGCTCATTTTAGGATATGAAAACAAAAATGAACCGGATCCAAGACTTAAGTGGGCCGAAAACGTGAGATTTGAACGTGCACAGTTGAAATATTTGTGGAGCCACAGGAGTTTCGAATCTGGATAATATTTTTTTTTTTCCAGTTCATCCCAGTAGTAGTGACTTTATGAACGGTATGGATGTCATATAAACATCATTGTGGACCCAGGGAGGTTTCAATGGTAGTAATTTACCTACCCACCTTTTCCTTTAGTTCGGCCCACTTGAGTCTTGGATCCGGTTCATTTTTATTTTAATATCCTAAAATGAGCTCCCAAATCAGATGGACAGGGTGGATTTATAAAAAAAAATCACCGTGGGCCCCACTGTGGTTCCCAGCGCAGGAAATTCCTGCGCAGGGCTTTCGCAGGAAATCCGCGCCCGCGTCTTTCCCCTGGACGGTCCAGGCAGGGATTCATGGGGGCGACCGTGATGTATGGGTTTTATCCACGCCGTCCACCCATTTATTCATATCATTTTAGCATGTGAACCCAAAAATGAGAGGCAGATCCAAGGCTCATTTTTTCATATCATTTTAGCATGTGAACCCAAAAATGAGAGGCATATCCCAGGCTCAAGTGGACCACACAATGGAGATTAAACACTCACCATTAAAAACTTCTTGGGAGCCACAGAGAAGTTTTGGATCAAGCTGATATTTGTGTTTTCCCTTCGTCCAGGTCTACATGACTTTATGAACAGGTTGGATAGCAAACAAACATAACGGTGGCCCCTGAGAAGGTTTCAATGGTGGCTGTCATTTATCACTGCTGGTTCTTGTGATGTAATCCACTTAAGCTTGGGATCTACCTTATTTTTGGGCTAACACACTAAAATGATCTAGAAAAATGGATGGACGGCGTGGATAAAACTCATACATCAAGGTGGGGCCCATAGAACCCCTGCCTGGACAGGTTAACATGTAAGTATAAAAGTATTAGTTTTTCTAATGTACCCTTTTCTCATCCAAATGAAGGGAACACACCATGTTTTATGGAGAGGGGCACAAGTGGGTCACAAAATATTCTTGTGGGCCCACTAAATAGATGGTGGGGTGTCTTCCTAGATTCTCAAGAGTGTAGAAACAGAGGATGAAGATGAAGGGTGCCTGTCCTATCCTTTGGAATTAGGGTCTACCTGCAATTGGTTGGTAGTGCGCACTCCTTCCTCATTCCTCAATGCAGTGCACACTCCACCACCTCTTATTAGAAAAAGGAAAAAGAATCAAAGCAAATGCCATATATACAGCCCCTCTCTATCTGTTCTGTCCTGTGATCCCTAATAAGATAACTAAAGAAAATCAAACAGTCTACCAAAGTGCTTTTAAAATTTTAAAGATTTTTGGACATGTACCACTCTTCCGTTTTGGTATGTGACAAATAAACTCCTGTTTTCTAAGTATTATCTCATAAGTCCTTCATATGCAATCCTAAAATATCCCCCTCATATTGGACTTACAAAATTTACCATTATCACATGAAATAACACTTTTATACCTAATTTTGTAGAAAAGAGGGAATTTTCCGGGGCTATCCCATGCGAACATTACAAGTGAGGATCTCAACCACTTGTAATGTGAGCCCCACCATGGCATCATTACATTTGATCTCAATTACTCAAAATATATAATCTTTTTATGTCTGCAGCGGGTCAAATGAAAATTTCATTCATCTTTAGAAAATAAGTAGCAGAAGCATTATTGCATATAGTCAATGGTTAATGATTCTATGAACAATAAAATCTTACGGATATTAACACCTATTTAGATGGGAGTCAATGGAGGTAAACAGGAGAAATTGAGCGTAAATTGAAGAAAATGATATTTAAGATGGGTTTGGATGTAAGTAAATGTATGAAAATAAAATGACTTTTGAGTAAATTGGGTGAAATGCCTTTTTTTTTTTAAATCCCTTGGAAAGTTATATGAGTAAATAAAGGTGGCGTTATATATGCACATATACGCCATGCACGTGGCATACTAATGATACTTTAAAACAATTCAATTATCAACTACGTCACTAAAATAAGACCAAAAGAATGATTCAAACTGTTCAAAGGTTAGTTGTCTACCTGGACAAGTAAAAGTGTTGACAAGTTGCTTGTTTCTAGCCTTTACATTTGTGGCCCACCCAAGGGTCAAAAAAATTTCATTTTTGGCTAAAGTATACATTTCAATGGACTTATTACAATAATTATATTAAATATCATAAATGTACACTAGTTTAAGATATCAAACCTAATTTGGGATATCACATGTTATTGTGAATGTATTGAAAAATTCAAATGCATTCCAATTCCTCACATTTACTCCCATCTAAAAAGTTGCTTGAATTTTAAATGTATTCCATTTACTTCCGCTGAAACACAGCTGAGTAAGTCATTTACTCCTATTAATTCATTTATCCCCAATTCCATTATTCTAATTACCTCCATTTACAAGCTCTTAAATGAGGTTGTGCGTGAGAAAAAAAATAGTTGCTCATAATACTCAAAAGAAAAGGGGTTATTTAGTATTATAGTTAAACGAGAGGTTGGTATATGTAAAAACCTATTTTTAAAACATGGTTGTCCTGCTACTAAACATGACAGCGTTGGAAGGAATCATATGATGATGCTGCCCACCCAAGAACCTGCACGGTCTACTCTGGTTCTTGGTTTTATGCATATGGGGCCCATGATTCAATTATCCTATTAGTGACCACAGATCCCCATCATGGATCAACCGTTCTCCTAATTCTCCGGCCCATTTTTAGTTGTATGTGGACTGCTACTGTGTTCCTGGGAGCATGGATCATCCATGGTGGGTCGCAACAGTTTGATGGTGTAGGTTATTGAGCCATGGGCCCCACTTTTTGCCAAGTGAAACCCTACTGGATGTGCTTATGCAGGAGTTACTATTGAATTAGACATCAACCTGCGATTTGATTTGTTGCATGCAAATATTTGTAAAAGAATGACTGATAAGACGGTTAGGATTGTGGGATGGACGCTGTTTTTGGGCCAATGCTCATCCGATATGGACCCACAATGAATGGTCTATATCAAATTATAACCTACATGTGTACCGTTTAGAGGGTTCAGATGACATGATTGTGCTAGGATACATTGCATCAATCAGATGATCCAAGCATGTGATAGATGGCCCTAAGAAAGGGGCCACAGAGGAAGATAAATGGTGAAATAAATGAAGCAGGATCTACTGTGATACGATCATGAAGTACAATCCGTCCATCATGTGTGCCCCCTTATGTTCTCCTTATGGCCTAAAAATCATAGCTATCCAAAATTTTGGTGGGCCAAACCATGCAAAATCATGACTAAAATATATAAAACAACTTGGTGTGGTCCACCTGAATTTTGGAATAGCCTTATTTTTGGGGAGTCCATTAATCCTGGCGGGCCTCATCTTGTGAGTGGATTGGATGGAATATGAAAACATTATGGGCCCCACGCACAATCTGGAAGGATTTTAATAATAGGCGCCACCATCCCAACCTGTTCTATGTGGTATGGGACACATGAATTTTGAATCAGCTTGATTTTTTAGCAAGAAGGAGAAGATGAGAGGGCACATCTGATGGACGTACTGGATACTATGCATGTGGTGGGCCCCACACATCACGTTATGTTTGAAATTTGGGGGAACAGCCAAGAATCATCAAGGAGAAATGCATAAATGAGAGCACTAAAATCATCCCCAGTTGTTGTTTTTTGAACCATGGGCAATCCATGGTAGGTCCGACTAGATGGACGGTCCACATTGGCAAGTTCCCATGCCACGTGTACACTATAGAAGGAGTTGTATCATAATTCACACATTCCACTCTATATGCCACGCTGTTGACTGAATCGTTCCCTTTCGGTGGTGGAGTTGTTAGACAGATTTCTTCACATATCAAACACATTCCTTTCAATCACATGCTTCATCTCTATCCATCCCCTTTTAGCTATTGGTGGGCCTCTCTCTCACTCTCTCTCAATCTCATTAGTTATTGGTGTTCACCAAATTCATGGCTGATAAAGATGGAGCATTATAAGTTCTTTTGTATGGCTTAAAATGCTATATATATTATTCTGAAGACGGGCCCAGTTTGAAACAGCGATAATAAGAATTTCACTGTGGGTGAATCTTATCAGAGAACAAATCCAGTGCTTGTGATGAAAAGTGGGCCCACCTTTTCAATCATTCCCACCTTATAATTATTAAACCCACATCCCTTGTGGTCAACATGGGAGAAGAGTCAACCCCCACTCCATATCTTTGACTAAATCCTACACTCCATTTGTCAAAGGAAATGGAAAAGATCACTATATCATTTGACTAGACACCACGCCATCTGTACTATCTCCCAGCACATCCTGGCCATTTGATTGGTCATCCGGTGTAAAATTAGCCGGCCCCACGAACGGATGGACCGTTCTCTGCATATCACACCAACCGGATGATCATGTATTGCCCACGTGGTGAGTGACGAGCCTGATTTTTCGGCCAGGTCTTTATCGTGGTGGCCCACGCCTGATGAATGGTCAAGATCCCCTACAAGTGTGCCACGTTGGCATTTGTCTCATGATTCATTATTCAAAACAGATGATCTTACCAACCTCACTGCAGATAGGGCCTGAACCTAAAGTCTTCCAGATAGGAAGATCAACTCATCAAACATCTGTCTTTTTTTCCTGGACCGTTTTTGTAGTACTTCTTTCATAATCGTCTGTTTTTGGGGCCACCCATAAAAAGATAGGGAACCCCAAATCTGGGTTTTTTGATAAGTACACCATCCACGGGATGGAACACAAGATCAACGGTCTGGATCATGACTAAACCATGGATTCCTCCCAAAAATGTTGATAGTCCACCATTATTGTAAAATGGTGTTGACTATTCAACTGTGCACATGGAATAGTTGCACGGCAATCTAGACCGTCCAAGTCGTGACCCGATTGAGAACGAAGCAAACCCAATAATTACACCGAAACCATCTGATCATTCCCAATTATTATTCCATTTTTAACCATTGATTTGAAAGCCATCACTTGGATGGTTACAAATTCTTTATCAGAAAGATTTTAGAGATATAATCCATCCACGATGTGCCCCACAAATTGGATGGTCTGGATTGTAGTAGATGTGTGCCACATGTAAGAAAGTAAACCGCCATATAAGAGTCCCGGGATCTATGTCAAGTGGCTGAAAGTCAACAAATATCCTTTTCCACAAACAGGATGGTGGGAATAGTGCTTAGGTCCGAGGGTTCGTTTTGTCAAATGTACCAGTATCCGTTACAGTGCCCATAACGAGAATCTTAAAAAGCAAACAGTATAACCGCATCGGCACGACCGATATTCTTGAGCATGATACTACGATTCGGACTGACGTCGATACAAGTTGTAGCATTTTTGTGCCGGGGAGTTATGAATATGCTCACCTATCCTAGCGTGCATACATATAACTCGAAGCATCGCCCAAATCGTAGGCTCAGTTTTTATAAGCTATGATCGAAAGTCCTGGCAATCCAATGCATTCTTTTCAATACAGTACAGTACACTGAACACCCACCCATTCTGGATGAAAAAAATGAAAAAAAAAAAAAATCCTTACAAATATGATGCTGAATGGAGAAAGGAAATGGACAAATGGACAAGGGCCGGCTTGTTTGGCGCGAAGACTACTGGTTCGAGAGTAAAGTACAGTACTAAAGGTCATTGGACTTTTAGGTGATTTTTCTTTTGAGTGTGGAAGACCTACCAAATGACAAATGGGAAGGATTAATGAGTTGCATACCCAAAATAAATAACAAGTCTCAATTACAACATAGGAGATTTGATTAGATGGGATGTTAGGAACCGCGTAAATATAGAGGTGAATTAAATAAGCAAAACACAAACGCACAAGTAAATTCATATAAAAAGACAATCCAAATTTTGAGTGGAAAACCCTTATGGAAAAAAAAACCATAATACAAAGCGATATGCACCACGAAGTTCAGAAGTTACAAGAGATAAACTTACTCAGATCAAATCTCCAAAAGAAATTCTAGCTTTCTCTCTCACCAAAATCCTCTTAAATCCTTAAACACGTCTTAGACTTACCCTTAATCCCAATTACACTTGCTTATATAGCTAATAACCAAAATTAGAAACAACTCACACAAAATCATGTAAAACTACGGAAACCAACATTCAATTGATCGGTCGATCGATACTACCTAACCTCTCCTTTAGTTGCTTGACGATCACATGTTCAGTCGTCCCGAACATGCCAAAAAATGACTAGAGAGTTTTTCACATTATTCTAAATATCGTTGGTCGCCCGAGCCTCCAAGTCTGGTTGTCCGTACTTGTCCAAAATTATTCAAAAACCAATCTACAATATACATGATAATTTCGATCACCCAACCATAGGAGTCAATCGACCCATGGCCCCCTGACTTGTCCATATTAAAGGCTCCATAAAATAGGGGAAGACTCCTATGATTGCCTGGACCCAACCTATGCCAGCCCCACTTCACGACAATCCATGTCCAAGCCACCTCTCTTATTAATATAGAAGGTGAATGAACAAAGACCTCTATTGACAAAAATTGGAATCAATATATATGAAAAAAATATATGTGCATACACTTACGTACATGAATTCTAATTAATATTCATTTCTAAATAAGAGATATTGCAACTAAGATTAACTTTGAACTGTATCTATCAGGAAGAGATCATTTGGATGGTGTATGGTAAGAAAATACTTCAATATTTTTGTATATATTTCTTTTTATCTAAATTTCATTAGAGTGTATATGGTCCAATTAATTTAATTATATTAGATTTCATATTTTCGTATTATTCCATATTCATGTATAAATTTAGGACCTTATAAAAATCAAGCAATTATTCAATATTTCAATTATTATTTTTTTCTATTTTTAATTTTTATTAGTATCATAAATTGGATATAGCTTATCCTCTATTTCACCTAAACGCTTTTACAAAAATGATATTAGTTCTCAAGAATCAAGCCCAAGAGACAAGCCCAAATAGTTGAAGAAGACCATCTAACAACTCTAGATATATTAGTCCAATGTTGATGACATTGACATTGAAAAATCTATAGGACCATAAAGAATTGACTCTTCTACATTTTGAATTTCAAAGGAAGTCGGTCAATCTTGTCATAATTGATTGAGGCGGCCCTGACCCGTGGCGCCTCGTATGATGGGATGCCGATATCTGCCAAAGCGTTTGGCAGGCGCTGGGAACCTAGGTGGGCCACCATGATGTTTGTGATAAATTTACTTGTCCATCCTTTTGCGAGCTCATTTTAGAACATGAGACCAAAAATTATCAAGATCCAACACTCAACTGGTCAATAAACGCGAGGATGGAACGTCTATAGCTGAAATATTCATGGGGCCACAGATGTTTTGAATCAGAATAATATTTGTGTTTTCAGTTCATCCCAATAGGAATGACTTTATGAATGGTATAGATGGCATATAAACATCACTGTGGACCCAGGGAGGTTTCAACAGTAGGAATTTCCCTACCTACCTTTCCTTTTAGTGCGGCCCACTTGAGCCTTGGATCCAAATCGATTTTGTTTTCATTTCCTAAAATGAACTCACAAAACGGATGAACAGGATGGATTTATCACAGACATCACGGTGGCCCCACCTAGGTTCCCAGAACAGGAACTTCAGGCTTTGGCAGGAAAGCCGCGTCCCATATGAAGGCCTCCTATTTGCACAAAACTCAATCCCTACACGTGTCAACAGCCTGAACATTTTAAACACATGGGAGAGAAGCTGGCCATCGTTTTATAGGACGCGGGTTGGCTGCTGACGGAAACACCAGCCAGCAAGCTGGTGCCAAAGCTCTGTGGGTTCCCTCATGATGTATTTATTTTATCCATACCGTCCATTCATTTGTAAATCTCATTTTAAGGCATGGAACAAAAAATGAGGCAGTTACAAAGCTCAAATGAACCACACCACAGGAAATGGTTAGGAGACTGACGTCGACCGTTGAAGCCTTTCCAAAGTCATGGTGATGTTTATTTGTCATCCAACCTGTTCAAAAGATCAAAAGGATCTGGATGAATAGAAAACACAAATATCAGCTTGATACAAAACTTCTGTGGCCCTCAAAAATTTTCCTACAGTGAATGTTAAATCTTCTCCACTGTTTCCTATGGTGTGGTCCACTCTAAATTTATATCTGTCTCAGTTTTTTGACTCGTGCCTTAAAATGAGCTATAAAAATAGATGGACGGATGGATAAAACAAATACATCATGGTGGGACCCTCGCGTCACCAGCCAACCCGCGTCCCGTTTTATACACGTCCAAAAAAACCACTCGGAAGTATGTCTCTTTGACTCAGCGACTTGGCCCACCTGGCCACGTCATAAGGTCTCAGGTCGAGTCAGGCTGAGCCAGTCAAGTTAGGAGAGGTGAGTCATGGTACGAAACAGGATCAGACTCAACCTTGTCGGAGTCAACTCGGACGAGTCGGCGATTCATTCTTGGGAGTGTCCGATGATGGTGGGGATGTTCAGTTTGAGAAGAATTTTGCTACACGCACGGCTTGGATCCCAGCAGTGGGTGAACTCCTATCTCAAGGGGATTTTAAGGCCGTTAAAGCGAGTCTCCGCACTTCTCCTCTCGGACGATAATCCGTTCGGCCAGGACTATGTGGGCCCCACTGTGATGTAAGAGGTTTATCCATGCCGTCCATCCATATTTATAGATCATTTTAGCGTATTATGTTAGTGTATGGACGAAAAAATGAGGCAGAACCATTGCTTAAGTGGACCCCAGGTTTCAACGGTAGGTGTCGTTATCACCGCTGCTTCCTTTAATGTGATCCACTTAAGCTCTAGACCTACATCATTTTTGGGATCTTGCCTTGAGAAAATGGATGGACGGCGTGGATGAAGTGAAAACACAAATATTAGCTTGATCCGAAACTTCTGCAGCTCTCAAGAAGTTTTTCACGGTGATCATTCAGTCTCCATTCTGGGGTCCACTTAAGCCATGGTTTTGCCACATTTTTGAGTTCATACGCTAAAATAATCTGTAAATATGGATGGACGGCGTGGATAAAACCTCTTACATCATGATGGGCCCCACAGAGCCCTGCCCGGACGGATTATCGTCCACGCGGTGTAGGATGCAATCCGGTTCCGAGAGAGGAGTAGTGCGGAGACCCGCTGTCTTCTTCTTAAAATCCCCGCGAGATACGGAGTTCACCCAAGACTGCGATGTACGCAAGCCGTAGGTGTAGCAAAATTCTTCTCGTCTAGTGTAGGGAGATGGAAGCTGATGAGCCTTGATCGAAGGTGGGCCATACCCTCTCTACGCATGGTAATCCAGGACAGGGTTCTTCAAATTGGATTGTTCCTCCCTCTTGGAATTGTACTATCTTTTAGGGAATGCAACTAGAGTTTCTTTCGCTATGCTTATCTGGGCCACACATGGAGAGGGCAGATGATCCGAACCGTCCATCTTCTGGCAACTTCCAGAGAAACTTCATGCTGATTGGATGGTTCTGACCATTTACATGTATAATTGTACGCCGGTTGTTGAAAAGAATCATCCTTCCAGTTTGATTACCTGACAACGGCTCATCAATAATAGCAATCCGAAGATGGACGGTCCCAATCATCCGACCATCTCTGCACGTAGGCCGCACCAAGCGCTGGTGAGCCTTTGAACGTCCTCATAGCATAAAGAACTCATGCAACTATGCCTTTCTTCCGTGTAAGTCATTGAGTGGTGGGGCCCACGTAATGAATGGTCATAGTGTCATCCAAAGGGTCGATGAACTAACTCAATGAGGGTCCAGGCACGTTAGGAGAGGTGTTTGTGTGGAGGATCCTTCTCAAGACATTACATGTGCGCCGGCCCCTATTGAGTGGTGGAGATTCTTCCTTGGCTTCCCATATTCTATTCTATGGTGGACACGACACATCGTAACAAAGTTAGAGCATGAAAGAGATGGACGATGCAATGGAGATTGAGATTGGTGCAGATTCCCCCACAAACGACCTTTTGGTCCCTCTCTATGAATAAGAACCATATGTTACTCAGCCCTAGGATTTGCACAATTTACTCGGGTTCTCAGTTCGTACAAATATCTCTTATGATCCGTTCAATCCAGACCGCTTATCTGTTGGGCCCCACAGCTGATGTATTATTGACCTCTGGAAAATCTCCACGTCAGGGCAGTCCTAGCCGTAGAAATCAGGCCTCGAATTAGCACCGGTCCCTTGCTTCTCTCTTAATTAGCTTCTATTTGCGCGCCACATATCAGGATGGGTTTGAAGTCAAAAGATGGTTTGTATCATCGATCACCCACAGTGGGTCCCACTTCTGCAAACTGAGAAACCGAGTATACGGCGCTAGTTATTGAAGGGTGGAGGTTTGCATAATTCCTAATACTTGAGACTTTGGACGGTTGGATTGTTACCTCCGATTTCACATCATTCAGTGCATTTCACCCATCTTTACTATATTCTTTTGCTCTTTTTTTGTTGTCATCTCCTTTTTTCATAGTCAAAAAATGAAAATCGAATCTATCAATCATGATGTAAGATGCAAGAGGGGCCCACATGAAGATTTTACCTGCGTGAACGATCCCGATTGTGCAATTATCGGGTCAGATTCGGTCCCTTCTCTGGAAGGTTCTATGGAGAGGACTGGTGAAATGACATGCACTTTGTGCCATAGCTTTTGGGGAGCTTAGAGTAATCAAACCAATCGACCGATCCCAATAGGATCTCCAATAATGTAAGACTTTGGACCATGGCCACAAGATGGATGGTCAGGATCATTCAAACATTCATTCATTAGAACCCCAGCAATATTACCATATTTGAGATTTGATAGTATCCCTTGCGTGGGTTTAAGCATTGAGAGGCCATCAGGACCGTTCAATCAGTTGATCAAATCTCGGGCTGGACACACCCGAAGTCCACTGGTAGATGTGCGCAAAAATATACACGTATACATATGCGTGCCACCGTATATTGCTACGGCCCACAGCTAGTGGACCAAAAATGTGCACTTTACCAGTTAGTAGGCCATGAACAACTCAAGGGGCCCACCAGTTAATAGCCCACATTAACGAACCATACCATCATGACTTGGACAATTTCTAATTATTAAATAAGAAGAAGAAAAATCATGGAATCGATCATCAACAATTAAATTAATTTAATTAATTAATTAATTAATTAAAAAACATGTATCACGATCAGTAGGCATATCCGACCGATATTCGAATCATGTATGGCGTAATTAGCGACCGTTGAATCCAAATTGGCCCCTTTGAAGTGGAATAACAAGTTGGGCACGTCAATCACTGCCATTGAATTCAGCAGCATGGAGAAGCATAGATCAAAGGGCGTCAATGGCCCGACCTCTGGGACACAAATGCCCTTCACAAGGGCCTATAACCAGGCCACCATTCCCATCATTTTCCCAGCTCGTATCAGCAAAAGCGTCTTTCCAGCCGTAATACCTTCCAAAGATAGAGAGTTGAATGTCTGTTGAACTGGGCTTTTTACTAGTGGGGTGCTTATAGGGAAGCCCATGAAGCTCTCATTCAAGTTGGCTAGTCTCCCAAACAAAAAGAGTACTTGGCTTGGGGTCTCCTATCGGGTTTAGGCAATAAGGGAAATTGCCTACGCCCAGTTGCAAACAAGCCCACTCATTAATCAAACCTACCTCCCAGTCGATTTGCCGCAACTGAAGCCAACATGGCCCACTCCTTGATCGAACCCACCTCCCAGTCGATTTGCTGCACCCGAAGCCAACATGGCTTGCCAAAGTGGAGGTCTCACTCGACAGAACGCCTTGCGCCATCCACTGATCACCATACTCATAGAGCTTTTTGCAGTCAGTGTCACACATCATGAGGAGCTAACAGACCGGCACAAGTTGCTTGTAACACTTGCTGCAAGGCTTGTATCAGGTCCAAATCAAATTGGCTTCCCTTGTCTAGAACTGCCACGAACGGCAAGTCGCAACAGCGTTCCTTTCAAGGGAAGAGGACCTCACCGCTGCCTGCATGATGGGATTCAGATTTCACCGCTGGCATCATTCGTGACCCACATCGACACCAATTGCAACCTCTCCACCCCATGTCTCCCTCACTTGATCACATTATGCAGGAGTTGAAGCTTAGTGAGGTCATCTATTGTCAGCACGCTTTAGATCGGCCCAGATCGCTTCTGGGATGACATCAAAGATCCTATTTCTCGAAGCGGACCGCATTGGCACAAGGAAAAAATTGACCAAGATGATGTACCTTTCCCTTAAAGATCAAACCATTAAATTTCTCCACAAATGCAATGAGAAAATAGACTAATAAATAGCTGGGGACTGATATCCAACAACCTACGACCCACTATGCTAGTAATCACAACATGCCCTTATTCCTTCCACTGTGGGCATGTGCCTAACGGCCACTATGCTAGTAATACAGCATTCCCCCACTCTTTCTTCTACTGTTGGCAATACATGCTCACAAGTAAGCAACTAATGGGGCTGGTCTCGGGGCTGGCAAAATCAAAGTTTTGAATAAGGCAATAGGGCCGGCCCATCAGGCTGCCCAAACAGCTCAAAATCCAGGTAGAAGCCAACCTCAGGGCCGATCCGTTGACAGCCCTAGAAGGGCCCCTAAACCCAAGGAAAATAATTTATATTCGAATTAACCATTATAATTTTTCATAAAAGAGTCTTTGCATGTACATACATAATCAAAGCGAAGCAAACAATACTATAACCTTTAATCTTCCATTACTTCTAATCATAAACATCTATTTGCATAACAACATTAAAATGACCAAAATATCCCCTAATGCCATCGTAATCATACCTGCCTTCCCAAGATCATTCATGACTCCCTCTAACAATATTAGAATTGCATAATCTTGAACTGATTTCAAAGATATCTCGGTATACTTTTAAACAAGATCAATTTCATGACATATCAACATCGTTGATATCCGCAAAAATAGCACACAAAATAAGTGATGAAAATACAAAGGGAAACTTGGGTCCCTATTCTTGCCTCAGTGGTAGACTCACAGGAGTTTCAACAGGTGGTCTGGGTTCGAGTACCCCATAGGTGGTGAAATCCCACTACAGCATGAGTGTGGGAGTGTGTGTCCGTGGGTGGGTGTGGGGTGCATGTGTAAAAAAAATAAAAATAAAACGAGGGGGGGGGGGGGGGGGGACTCGCTAAACTAACTTTAATGACTGATGGTATGGTCTACAATGCACATTAGGACTTGATATATTATCATATCAATCTTGACCCTCATAGTGGTTCAAATCTTTAAACTAGACAGTTGGATGGTCCAAATCCCTGATCATGACCCATAGATGGGCCTAATCTTGATCAGCCAGTTTGTGAAGCCCAGGTGCATCACAGCTCTGTACTCATTATGAATACCATGACACCTTGTTTCTTTTTACTTTTTCTTATCAACTCATCTTTGATAAAACTAAATGTTCCTAATTCAATTCGCTTATGTATCTGGCAAAATCTGAAGGCAAACATACAAAAACCAAGCAGAGGAAATTAAAAAAATAAAGAACACTTGCATTAAAAGAGGAAAGCTTATATTGATATTGATGGGTAGAGGGACAATAGAACCCAACAATCTGAGTACCGCTTGATCAACCAACTCCCTACCACACAACTGCACAGTAGATAAGTCACCACCAAAAGCATCAAACAAAAGGGTAAAATTGTCGTGAAAAGTATGTGTCCATTTTAAAAATACCTTGTTTTCTGGCCAAATTGGCTCAAGATGCGTGCCATTCAATGACATGGTACCAATCAACAGCAGCCCACTCCGTATTTTGACATCAGTTGCAGCAACCTTCTACTCAGATACTACTCTCGCTTCATGCTCATGCTCAAACTCCAGATTCTAGCCATTTAGACATTTTATTTATTTTTTTTACATCTAGAAAAAAGACATTTGTCCAAGCTCTCAGATGCCACTCCTGCTTCCAACTGGTGCTCAAAACTCCGGATTCCCAACCACTTTAACATTTTGAAAAAGACATTTCCCAACTTTCTGACCCGAATATACTGCCGTTTTCGGACAACAATTTGTGAAACTAATACTTTTAGTTATTAGTAACTCTCAAAGTGAATATGATCTTAATAGACATGAGCGATGCGGTGGACATGGATGCTTTTGCATGAATGATGGAATCAAGGGTAGTCCTAAAGGGACTTCAGAAGAATGCTAGAAATCCTAGAAGCTTCTAGTCTTATGAGTTAGGATCCAACCAAGGGATTTGAGGATTTAGGAATCAGGTTTTGCAATGGCTATGGGAATGGAATACATGTATTATCAATGGTCTGATTATAGTGATTTGCATGAGCATCATAAATGGCATAATTCCATGGCATCACAACTCAGAATAATCTGACAGCCGTTTAATTTAATACAACTTTTCTAATTGGACGGTTCATCAATTTCAAATCTTAATCCTAAAATGCAGGGCATGCTCACATCCCCTGAACAAAACTGCATTATGATACAACGGAGAGAGAGAGAGAGAGAGAGAGAGAGAGACTCACAGCAAGTGCATTCGCTCCACATATGAGTGGAGTAACCATCGGTTGAGAGAGTCCCCGCATCCCACGAAACACCCTGAGTTGCCATTTTCAGTGAAGAATGGAAACCCAAAGAGATGTAGCAGCTCCTGCACGGACTGTCGAACCATAGAAGAACCTGTGACCCTGCTACGCCTGCCCCAACCTGTCACGATATCGATTCGGTTAGGTCCGATGCCCGACGCAAGCATTTGGCGGCGAAACCACGCAAGTGTCCTTGACAGCGCTGTCACGGCAGTTCCATCAGACATGACGTGGAGGTTGATAAGCCAATAGGAGGATCTCTTTT
Organism: Liriodendron chinense; assembly: GCA_003013855.2. Lineage (NCBI taxonomy): Eukaryota > Viridiplantae > Streptophyta > Magnoliopsida > Magnoliales > Magnoliaceae > Liriodendron > Liriodendron chinense. The sequence continues at coordinate 6,884,803 of ML058453.1, forward strand.
CTCTCACTGCATCTGGGTAGAGATTCCTCAGTGCAGCCACCTCCCACACGGAGCCCGCCTCCTCCTTGAGACCCGATTTATGAAGGAAATCTATAACAGCATCCACCAATCCTCTCTTGCTCTCTCTATCCTCACTGTGCATCAGATCCAAGAACTGGGCTGCATGGTCTCGAACATTCTGCCCGTCTGCTTCTGCTGCTGGCATGGTCAGTAGGAATACATGTGCAGGGTGGCCGGTGATGGCCATGAGCTCACAGCATAAACCCATGTCACCTGGAGATCGTATGTCTGTACAGCAGCTGAGGAGGAGTGTATATGTCTGCAGCGAGGGATGCAAACCCAAACTCAGCATGCTCAGCAGCACATGATGGGCATCAGAGAACCTGTTGGCCCGGAGGAATGCACTGAGCAGTGAATTGCAAGTGGGGACATTTGGCCGCAGCCCTGCATCAAGCATTGACTGATACCATCCTCGGGCCTTGTCAACATTGCCAGCCTTCCCCCACAAGTCCACCAGGAGACCGTACACGGGCTCATCAGGAACCCGATCATATCGTTTCATCTCTGCAAACACAGCTTCTGCTTCATCGAGATACCCGCAATGGCCAAGGACCTCCATAACAATGCTGTAAGTTACCTTATCAGGCCGGAAACCTGCAGTTTGCATGTCCCTGTATAGCTTCAATGCACAAGGATAATTCCTTGCCTTTGCTTGCAAGTCGATCATGATGTTGTAAGTGACAAGATTAGGCACACAACCCTGTGCAACCATCTCACAGAACAGTTTATAAGCAGCAGAAAGTTGGCCCGCTTTCCCAAGGCAATTGATGATCACACTGTATGTAAATGTGTCAGGAGAGAGGCCTGCTTCTTGCATCCTTCTGTAAATATCCATTGCAACTTCAAGATACCCAGCTTTAGCATGGATGTCGATGAGCGTGCAGTAAGTAACCCGATCAGGTCTGCACCCCACTTCCTGCATTTGGTGGAAAACATTGACTGCCTCATCCATATAATTTGCACGGCCATAGTTGTGAATCAGACGGTTGTAAGTTACCACATTTGGCTGGCAACCATCCCTGATCATCTCATCGAGAAGCCTACTTATGGCCCCAAACTGTCTGGCCCGTCCAAGGATGCCAACCATGGTTGTGTAGCTATGCTCATCATGCTTGAACCCATCCTGATGTTTCAGCCAGTAGAAAAAGCCAAGAGCAACAGAGTGATCTTGGAGCAGTTTCAGAATTTGGTTTGCTTGGTAAGCATCCAATTTACAGCTAAGATTTCTCAGAGCCTCTTCTGCAACAGGTCCCCATTTTAGATGCCGCAAAATGTGATAGACATGATCGACTATGCGGCCTGCGTTTATAGATGGACTAACAAATGGAGCAGCTCCTGCGTGTGTTCTAATAGATCTCGTAGGCTGTTGCACCTTATCCACTGGGTACCCAGACCTCATGGGTGGACCTGCAGGCATTCTTGAAGATCTCATAGGCTGCCGCACCTTATCCACAGATCCAATGGTTTCAGACATGGCCGCTGCAACTTCTTCTGGTTTCCTTCCACCAGATTTCACATTTGGAAGGACACCAGATGAATGAGATTTTGCTCTCCGAGGTACTGGCCGCCTCCGATTCTGTTTATTGGAAGCTGAACTACGGGTCCCTGCAGTAGTCCCCATCATTTCACTCGGAACATGTGGCAAAGCTTTCACCGGACCAGGCTTTCCAGCTTTACTTTTGGGATCATGATTTTGAGATCTAGACCTTGACCCCGTTGCCATGTCAGCAGACAGATTTGATTGGACTTCAGAGAAATCAGCTGCTTTTTTAGACTTCCCATTTGATGAATTGATGTTGCAGAGGGGCCTAGTAGAATCAACCATGCAATTCTGGGGCACAAGTAGCCCACTGCCATCTAATGTTGGGATCCTGTAGTTCACTAGATCAGACAAGACGCCAACCATTGCAATGCCAGCCTTCATTAAATGATCAGTAACCAGCAGAGATGAATGGCCCAAATCTTTCTGAGCAGCAAGGACATTGTTATCTGTAGAACTACCATCTGACCTCAAAGAAGAGCTGGGAGCAGATGGAACATGTGGGGTGGAAGCTGGGTAGCCACAGCTTTCGGTTTTGTAATAACTGAAAGGTCCTCTTGCATCAGTAGAAATAGGTATTCCTGCTCCTGGTGCAGTTTTAGATACCAAGGTGGGGGCTTTTTGTGGGAACAGAATATCAGCACTTGTTGACTGTCTTTTGGAAACGCAAGTTTCATCTTCAGAACATGTGCATGAAGCTCCATCTGCAGCACCACTTCGTGAGCCACTAAGGAAAAAGGATCTGGCACACTGAGAAAGAGTTCCAAGCTGCTTTGTTCTTAACATTATCTGCAATGAGTAATTTATTCAGTACAATTCTCCAAAAGAGGGCATCACTAAATAAAGTAACAACAAGTCTACAACCACATCAAATCATCGACTACAATAAAAATTGAGTATGGGCTACTAGGAAAAACAACGCCAAGGAAATATACTATTGTGCTCGTTGTGTACTACCCAAGAGGGAATTTTAATAGGATAGCTATAAGACCAGCCACGCTTTATGGGACAGAATATTGAGCAGTTAAGGAACAATATGTCCATAGGAAAAGTGACTGAAATGAGGATGTTGAGATAGATGAGCAGCAAGACAAGGATAGAATTAGAAATGAATGCATTCGAGGGTATTTAGGAGGAGCACCAATAGATAACAAGATGAGGGAAAGAACACTTAGATGGTTTGGTGACATGCAACAGAGACCAAGAAATATGCTGGTTAGGAGTGGGTACAAGTTGAAAGCTCTAAACAGGCAAGGGGAAGGCCCAAAAGGATGTGGGTGGAGGTAGTAAGAAAAGATTTGATGCCTATGGTCTAATTGAAGTTATGGCCCCTGATAAAGTGGAATGGCGGAAAAAGATTCATTTAGCTGACCCCAATAGTTGGGATAAGGCTTTAGATGATGAGGAGGACAAAATATCCAATATTCTGTTGTGAATTTGTCTATCAAATTGTTCATATGGTGGGCCCCATGGTGGATGCAAGATCCCTAAGATGAGGTGGCTAGGACCATTTGATAGTGAATATATAGGGGCAAGGCCCATGAAATTATGAAACCCACCACATGAACAGTGTGTTACCAAATTGGTGTGACCACCTATAGTTTTGTTGGGTCAAACAAAAAATTGTCGTTTCTTTCAATCAAGCATCATATAATATACCTGAGCATTTCTGGTCCTTAAAAAGGAAATTTTCTTTTTGCTTAAAAGTTACTCCCAATATGAAACCATTTCACTCGAGCCAAGTCATTCCATTAGTTGCAAAAGGTGGGATCGGAAAACCAGAAGGAATTATCGATTACTGAAAGGAGTTAAATGACTTCATGGTGGAAAGGTTCGTAGTGTACTCTATCTTTGGATGCTCCGCACTTCTACAATGCTGGTTGATATGTATCCTGTTCCTTGGGTGGTTCCTATAGCCAAGAATAGAAATATACACAAGTCAGGAAGAACGGATTTCAAATACAGCAATTTTAAAAAATAAAACCTTTAAAAGAATTGACCAAAAAAAAAAAAAAAACCACAAGCAAACAGAACAATACAGACCAACCAAACAGACCAATGCAAACAACGACAAACAAGATAGGCCAGATTTTTCTGTTAAAGGCAGCTAAACAAAATTAAGAAAGCGATTTAGTTTTTTTTCTATAAGAGAGCAAACTTAGTTCCGTGCACTACAACATCAAGGGTTAGGTAAACAGATAGAGTATCAACGAATAGTAGGAACCTAGCAGCGGAAGGGGGTGACGGGGGAAGGTATGAGCAGGGGAGCTATTCCCTTTGTTCTCTCATCTGCTCTTCTCCCTCATTTCGTCCTTCCATCCAGATTAGGGAATCGAGCTCAATCAATCGTTCCAAAGGAGCTTTTTGGGGAGAACTTCATACAAGTTACTGTCCAATGGGTATTTATGCCATTGTTTAGCTTCACAAGTCTTCCTTGTTGTATCTTAAAAATATTTCGTCATTGATTTTCTGTTTAAGGGAAAGGAAATTTTCCTTTTGAGTACTTCCCGCAGGGCACATTGTCTACAGAGTTACTTGCATCCTACAAGGAAAAAACATATTATTGTTTAGGGTGCAGATGGTAAAAAGAGTTTGGATGCTGTAACAGGGAGTTGCAAACCTCAGCAAGGAACTTAAATAATTTCATTCTGAGAATTTGATGATGACATGTATTCTGGTGCATCTTCCTCACTTCCCATAAGCTTCCCCTCTTTAATGCCACATACATCACCCAATTCAAATATTGCTTACTAAGCAAACAGTTGCTGTTCCTCTTCCTTCACATGGTTGAGCTGGATAACAACTGTTATTGTGCTTGTGCCAAGATCTGTTATTGTGGGAATTTGAGACCAGAAACAAGTTCTATTAGTCATAGCCAGAAGAGCATGAAGAAGATAGTTTCAACCTTTGTAACTCATTATAAAAGCCTAAGCCTCACTAGTGACCAGGTTCAGGATCAAAAGCCTCTTGAGACGTATGGTTCAGTTGGGATATAAAGTTCTCTTTTATTTTCCTTTTAACCAGTGCTGAAGTCTGATTCCTGTATTTAAATTTAGCTTAAAGACAGATGGATTCAGATGCCAATGCCCTTTATTATGCTTCCAGTGCACAAGTGTTTTCTTTTACGAGTAAAGTCCAGTATCCAGTCAGCCCAAATAATTGATATTCAATGATCCTCATCATCAAGCACAAACACTTGGAGATAGCCACAACGTTGATTTAAAATCAACAAACAGTTGGAATGCACATTATTTCCTTCGAAACCATCTCCGGTTGGAATGCACATTTTTTTCTTTTTTTTTTCTTTTGGATAGAAATAGAATGCTGAATTTATTAGCGAGAAAAAAAAAACAGTTATAAAGACTAGCCATCCACCAAGGCCATGTTTGGATACATGTATTCCAAGGGGAAAAGAAATGAAAAGATAATAAGCAGGCAATGATTATTTCCCTTACCACTTTTGAAACATGGATTCCGATTCTAGGGGTCATATTTGGATAACAAGTGGAAATATCATATTTGTGAGACAATCGTCATCTAGTTTCTTGTGCTAGAGAATCAAAACTATGGACAAGTGCAACTATTGCTTGGTGGAATTCTCTATTTTATTGGCTATATCCAAACATCTCAAACTGTCAAATAAATGGAAAACCTTTTCCATCTCCATGAAATCCCTTTTCCATCTCCATTGATTTCCACGGAATTGGTGATATCCAAACATTCCCTAAGCAGTGGGTGAATAGCAGCTACCAATTAGCTACAAGCCTACAACTACAAGAGAGGTCGACACACCATCTTTGGCCAAGCTATCAGCTACAGACTTTGCAGCTCTCGGAGTAACCTGAAAACAGCTGACCAAATGGCTGGGACAAGGCTATAATGGGATAACTTGAAAATAGGTGGGGCCAGGACCAGCCTTTGAGATAATCTCATTACCAGTGAATCATCTTTTCCAAGGGGGACTTGTAAGAGGCCGAGGCCCAAGAGATATTGAACTCAAATCACCATTTGGGCTATGTTTGGATGCACAATCAAGAAGGTAATGGCTAAAAATATAACGACGCATCCTAGCATTAATAACTAGGAAGAGGCCGTCAAATTGAGGTTATGTTCCTTTCAACACCAATTTCAAAGGAACGTAATTGCAGATCAAAGCCTTTCCTCAACATGAATATTAAGGTGCCTGCAATTTGGTTATTTCCACAAGGACAATACTACAGAGATAGTTCAGCACCATTTTCTAGACAGGGGTGACTCATCCAATTCCACCATGCACATTGCATACATGCGGATGCGCATAGATCCCTGACCGCCCAAATTGTAGGGCTCACTAAATATCGTTGATCAAACGATCCTAGCCATCAAAGTTAGTGGTTACCAAAAGAACAGTTAAAACCCAATTTCAACAGGCGAACTTTCAGATGATTATAAGTTAAAACCGTTGGATAGGTGTGATTTCCAGGCGGTGCTCCATCCACAAAGAGGCCCACGATTCTGGCCATCCAGAACTCCCGATTCTCGCGCATGTAAAGCTAAGAGTACCCACCATTCTATTTCAAAAAGAAAAGGGAAAAAAAAAAAAAGATGCTGGTGAACTATCACACTACTCTTAACCCTTTCCAAGTCATTGAACTAAACTATTGCTAGTCAATTCGACAGTGCATCCAAACATAGCCCAAAATCAACATAACAACGAATTCGGCCATCCAAACACACTTCTACTGATTTCTAATTGTGTTCTTATTTTAGTTTGGCAATATTCAAACGAAAATACAAGATTTCGATGCTAATTACCAGACAAAAACTATATTCCAGGTGTTGAAATTTACAGTAGATCAAAAACTCTAGTCAAAATGGAAGATTGAGAGAAGAGAGAGAGAGGAATCACCTGTACGGACAGAAACGAGCAGGGAGATAGCGGAATGGAGAAGAACGGAGGCGACGGAGGCTTCTCGGCCTTCCACCTGTAGCTTCCAAGCAAGTTGGGTGTGCGACTCATATCCAGGCTTTTAAAGCCCTAATGTTTGGACCTTTTCATGTTTTTCTTTTTTATTGAGAAGGTCTCATGTCCAACTGGTTGGACCACAAGTTGTAGTCCATCTAGAGGGTAAATTCCAACCTATTAAGTGAATACAAAATCTAAACCTTCCAATTCGTTGAGCCCACCATTAGAATCATCTACGTAAAAATCAGCCACATATAATCATCAGGTGGGCCATATCATATAAGAAATGTCTTTCTATTGATAAACAGAAAAATACATGCGTGGTCCACAAAATGATTAGATGGGGCAGATTTTTAACTAAAATAATTTATAGCCAATAGAGTGAAGCAATATACTGGTGGCATATCATATCTAATAAATAAATTGACCAGATTTTTCTTGAAAATGATGTTTTATAGATTGGCCCACCTTTTTCACGGATAGGATTCTCTAAAAAAATGATATGTTGTCGAAATTAAAAGAAATTAAAAAAAAAAAAAGGTGCATCCTATATTTAATATACGACGCTGGGAAGCAGATTGCGTACTGAGTAACTCAGTACGCTTAGTGTACTTAGTAAACTCTGTGGGCTTCACCATGATTTATGTATTTTATCTACTCTGTCCATCCATTTTATAAGATAATTTAAGGCCTTAACTCCAAAAGTGAAGCATATCCAAGGCTTTAATGGACCACACAACAATAAACAGTGTGAATTGAATTTACACCGTTGAAAATGTTTTGGGAGCACAGAAGTTTTTTATCAAGCTGAAAATGTTTAGTTTTCCTTCATCCATTTCTTTTTTATCTTATGGACATATTGGATGACAAATAAAGATCATTGTGGACCCTAGAAAGGTTCAACGGTCGAAATAATTAGTCCCACTGTTTCCTGTGGTATGTTACACTTGAGATTTGGATATGCTTCAATTTTTGGCTCAACGCCTAAAATGTGCTCGAAAAACGGATGAACATCGTGGATAAACCATATACATTCACAGTGGGCCCAACTGAGTTTACTCAGTACGATAAGAGCGTCCTGAGTAACTCAGGACGCAATCCGATTTCACGACGCTGTAGGTGATCATTTCTATTTTTATGTAATTTTGCTGTAGCTTTGGTCTCCGACGGAGTTTGTTTTGCCTCTGTCGCGACGCACACGACACAGGATCCAGCGTGTGTCGCCAATTCACACTCTCAGATAATCCAATGATTTTAACGGTCTTAATTATATTTAATACCATAAATTAGTAAATATTTCATAATCACGTTTCATTGATGATCCTAACGTTCAATATTTAGATTTGAATGATAGTCATTGACTATAGATAAAATGTCCATGTATCATCAGTAGAGTATATTCTTACATTGGCTAGTATAGAATATTTTTAAAAACATGTACCGTTCTGATCACCTGAACGCTCATGAAGTGGGCCCCAGAGAGCAGCGACAGACGCTGGAATCTAACTCGCGACAGAGACAACACCACGTAGATCGTAAGGCAGAACTTGGGTCTGCGTGGCAGCAAAACCGAGGAATACGCTGCCGTAGCCGATAGGGAAATCGGATTGCGTCCTGAGTAACTCAGGACGCTCTTCGTACTGAGTAAACTCAGTTGGCCCACTGTAAATGTATGTGGTTTATCTACACTGTCCACCCGTTTTTCCAGATCATTTAAGTGGTTGAAACCAAAATTGAAGCCTATGCAAAACTCAGGTGGACCATACCACAGGAAACAGTGGTTATAATGATTTCCATCGTTGAAACGTTTCTAGGGCCCGCAGTGATGTTTATTTGTCATCCAACCTGTTCAAAAGATCACGCATACATTGATGAAGGGAAAAAAGAAATATCAGCTTGATCCAAAACTGTTTTCTAGTGGTACACGTTCAATTCACATTGTTTTCTATGGTGTGGTCCACTTAAGTTTTTTATATGCTTCATTTTTTGTTTCAAGCCATAAAACTTCCCGTTAAAATGGATGAACGGAGTGGATAAAACACATAAATCATGGTGAACCCCACAGAGTTTACTCAGTACGCAATCCGCTCCCTGCGGTAGGGCCATTCGCAGCGTGTTATGCAGCGATCTATCGTCAGGTGGGACACGTGTCAATGGCAGAAATGAACGATTGGAAAATTGATCACGAATGATCCAGGTTCTTGTTCGACCTGGATGATGAGTGGACCGGATGTATTTTGGGAATGGGAAACTAATAATGGGCCCCACCTGATGAGTGGCCCATTTCTCACGTATTGATAATTCGGCACGTGTGGCTCGGATTGCACCTAACTCTCTCTTTCGCTCGCGTGAATACCCCAAGTATCATGGGTTTCTTGTTGCTCAAGACACTTTTGACCTTTTACTGGTCCTGATTGCGTGTTTTCTGGAGTGTAAAATGTAAAAGAGATTCTCGCGCGTAGAGAATATAAAGGTGAATCGAGTAGCACGTGACAGATTAAAATACATGTAAGTGATCTGATCCATGTACCGTATAGATCTCTATGTTGTAGTTTATTTTATAAAGTTATATCAGGGTTTACACGTGTATATGGATGACGCTGACTAGTTTCTGTCCGTTCATCTTCTTCATCTGATTGTCGCCTGACTGATGAGTAAATTGGCCTGATTTATAAAACAGGGTATTTTAACGGTTGGGTCGATCCAATCGTTCGCCAAGATCTCCCACCAGCATGCCACGTTGGCACGTGTATCTGATTCACCACTTCGCTCTCTCTTTTCATGAATTCGCACGTGGCAGTCCTCTCCACCAGAAAGGTAATATCTTGCAATTGACTGGAAAAGCAGATTGAGTTCTGCCCCTGGACGCAAATCTGTCCAGGAAGGGGTTTTGTGGAGCCCACCGTGATGTATGTATTTTATCCACGCCGTTCATCAATGTTTTGAGATCATTTTAAAATAGGATACAAAAAATGAGTCAGATATAAGGCTCGAGTTGACCATTCGAAAGGAAGAAGTGGCGATGATGATACCCACCGTTGAAACCTTCTTAAGGCCATGGTGACGTTTATTTTCCATCCAAACTGTTCACAATGCCACACAAAAGATGAAGGGAAAAACAAATTTCAGCTTGATCCAGAGCTTCTATAGCCCCCAAGAAGTTTTCAACGGTGGAAGTTAAATCCGCACCGTGTGGTCCACTTGAGACTTTTAGATGTCTAAGTTTTTGGATAGCTTCCAAAAATAACCTTTAAAAATGGATGAAAGGAGTGGATAAAACTGAAACATCAGGTTGGGCCCCACGGAGACTCCGCTAGATAGATTCTGTCCAGTCAGGAATTGAGTCATTGACTAGGATCCGGTCATTAAGGTGGTGGGTCCTGTGAATGATATCATTGACATGACCTCCAAATCATGGTCATCCCAGTCATCAGCTGGGCCACAAGTCTGTGGATAACGGGGACGCGGATTGCCTATGCCCCGGCCACAGAAAGTTCAGGTGGTCGGAAGTGATATGGGGCGACAGAGATTCCTGTGAGAAATCTACTCCATTTATTAGTTTCTCACCTCACAAAGGCACTGTTCTGCGGCAATCCGCGTCCGGATAACGGACGGTCATAAAAAATATATATAGCCGATGTCCCCACCAAACGGGACGCCGATTGCGTTCAAACTCAGTATGGACGCCAAGCGTCCAAACCGAGCCGTGGAGGGGGCCATTGTGATGTATCTATTTATCTACTCAGTCAATTCCTTTTTTAAGATCATTTTAATACATGAGATAAAAATACAAGGTAGATCAAATGCTCAGGTCAGGTGCACAAAAAATGACCCTTGCATTTAATGCTGGGTGCATTTAATATTACAGAGATCAGTATTTTGGTGTGGCCGACTTCAATGGATTTGCCTCATTCTTCATGTTGTTGGCCTGATCGGAGTGGATAAACAGATACATCACGGTGGCCCCTCCAAAGCTAGGTTTGGAAGCAATCCGCGTCCCACCAAATGCATGCACTTGGACACGATGTCTGGCCAGGTTAATGCAATCTTATTTGCGTGTCACGATAGAGTTTGACGTTCGTGGACCGTTGATTGTTTGAGGGGATGGACATGGCCGCAGAGTTGGATGATCGGAACCGTCTGTACATAATTTAAACTCACGTTTTCACAGGTCACAACGCCCACGAGCCGAAACTGGTACGAGACTATTGCGTCACAGATATCAGGTGATGTAACGGCAGCTGTGGCCACTATATTCGAACCAGAATCCCCTGCAACACTGGAGAGCGAAAACACACTGGCTCTCTGGACCCACCGTGATGTGTGCATCAAATCCACTCTGCCCATCACTTGCGGCATCTGATGCTATGACCTGAGACTCAAAAAAAAAGCCGATTGCAAAAGACACGTGGCCACACCACAGGAAACAGTGGGGAAGAGGATGCCAACCATGTTGATTATACACCATCAAAGCCGTTAATCGGCTGAGGCCTCTTAGGATGAACAGAACCTGAAAAATAAGCTTGATACAAAAACTTGGGTGGCCCACACTCAATGAATTTAGATATTTTAGGGTGATTTTAACAGTCCCCATGGTGCGACCCACCTAGATTTGCGTAAAAAAGCCCATACTTTGTATACGGTGAACATGAGGGGTGCAACTAATGTACAGGAGTGTATGTCACACTCACACACGTGTCAGCCCCCATTGCATGCGCTTCCAACCACACGTGTTGCAGAGGATTCCTTGTGACCGGTCCATTGGATGCCATCAATCAGATGATCCGGACCGTCAACGTGCGTGCCTTTTGCTCATGACATCCAGGGTGCTGCCTATTGGATGGTCAGGATCACCAATCCGCAAGCCCTTTCGAACTGTCGCAGTCCAAACTTATTAATTACCCAATTCACATTTGAATTATCCAATATGAAACTATGCGGGCCGATCCAACAACGGGAACACGAGTCAATCTCGTATCCTTAACGTACATCTGGTGCACCGCATCGTCTGAAGCAATCCAGATCGTACATCTAGTGTACCCCAGTCTTGATGGCCCACGGGCTGAAATATCATTGACCGAACTGTTGTGGGAAAATCCCCCTGAGCCAATCCAGGAGATCGTCCTTCGGGAAGACCCTAGCACAACCTTCTCAACCCGCGTCTTCACGGCCCAGGTTATGAGAAATGGTTCTTTCTCGGGTCGACCACCCAACCCGAGCCCCCTACCTGGCCCGGTCAAGAGCACCGCGATATGTCTAGTAGGCGGAAGTACGGATCTCCCACATAAATAAATTGACAAACGCATGGCGCCACTCCAGCCCCCAGAATTGACCTGGCACACAGCATGGCATGGCTCCTGCCCCTCATAAATGAGGCAAGAGGAGGCGCATGGCCCCTGCATTACGGTCCTCTTGGCATGTCCAGTCAGGAAGTTGGTGGAAGCCCCCTCTCAGCACATCCCGTCATGTCCGCACAAGAAGTTGGTGAAAATCTGTCCGAACTCACCCTGTCCCATTGCGTCAGCACCAAAAGGATACCCCCACCCCCCATGAATGGCTCGACAGCTGGGAACTAAGGTATGCAAAAATAAATCAACTCAGGCCGTCTTGCTGCCCAATTGAAACCCCAACTTGACTTAGGCTGTTAGGCATTGGAGGGCTAACGGTCGAACCCCGACCTGCCACCCTCTTTTGCTCTCTACTTCTCGCTACAGATTACTTCGGAGGAGCTCCAGATCCTCGGTCCCCTACGACGAAGCCCGGTTCGCCGTTCCCGTCCCTGAACTTCAGCACCAACACGAACCATTGAAGAGGACGAGATTACCTACCCTAACAAACGGTCCTCCTGTTGAGCAGACCAGTTGTCATGCAGCCATCTCTTACCTGTAACCTCGGAGACGATTCCAGGCTGGAATCCTCTGCAACACCTACAGACCGAAAGTGGATTGCGTGGCCCACTGTGATTTTGATGTGTGGGTTCTATCCATGCCGTCTATTCATTTTTCTAGATTAATTTAGGATACGAGCTCAAGAGAGATGCAGATCTAAGGCTCAAGCGAACCACACACCAAAGGAAGCAGCGGTGAAACCTTCCTAAAGTCCACAGACGTGTTTATTTGCCATCGAACCAGGTCATAAGGTCACATAGACCTAGACGACGGGAACTTGATCAAAGAGGCTATTACCGGTTGGCATTTAATCTCCACTGTGCGGTGCCACTCGGACTATGAATCAACCTCATGTAAATCTGGATGGACTGCGTGGCAAAAACCATACATCATGGTGGGCCCTACAGAACCCTACTTGGAACGAGTCTGTCCAGGCCCAGATAGAGTTGTAATAAAAATAATAATGGGCCTACCCCATGTGGCCCACTTGAATTTTGGATCAAGCTGATTTTTTAATCGTCACTTCTTCATGGGCGTCGCACCTGATGAATGGGTCTGAAGAAAGATACACTCCATGGTGGCCTCACACGCAAACTTATATTTGGTGTCCCGTGGCAATTGTTGTCTGTGGTGGTAGCTCGCCTGAGACTGATGGATGGAGTGGATGTCACACAAACAGCATGGTGGACCCACGGAGCTCAATTGGTGGAGATGAATCGGATCCGCTCACGTGATCCGCCTATCTGAGACGTGATATTTCAGTCCATGTGCAATAATTTGAGCCATTCATCCAGTTCGGCCTCACTACATATGGACAGTGGCCAGGAAATCTCCCCAGCTGAAAGTTCCTATCCATTGATTCTGGGCTTCTTCTTTTTTCAGTTGAATGTGTACCGTTGCTCAATTTTTCTTTTCTTCGCCATGGGTTTGCAGGTCACTTACCAATCTGTTGGCGGGTAAGCTGGCAATGGTCCATCCAGATTAGGGCCAAGGGACCAATAGTCTGGGTCACTGGACCAGGGACCCACTTGTACTGCCCATGGTATCCTATAATCCATCTGGGGAGCGGTTTGGGGGGGAGGGGGGGATGTTTGTTCTTTACATCCACACCATTCATCCATTTTGACAGCTCATTTTAGGCATGATCCAAAATGAAGCAGATCCAAGAGTTAGGAGACCATACCATAGGAAACAGTCTTGATTGAATCCTCTCCGTTACAAACTTCACGGGGCCACGGGAATGTCTATTTTCCATCCAACCTGTTCAGAAGGTCACAAAGACCTGGATGAAGAGATCACACAAATATAACGTTGATCCAAAACTTTTGGGTCCGACCAAAAGTTTTTAATTTTGTATCACCACTGTTTTCTGTAGTCTGGGCCACCTGAGATTTGGATCTGCTTCATTTTTGGTATAATGCCCTAAAATGAGTTTTCAAAACAGATGCATGGCCCGAATATAAGGAACCTACATCATGGTGTACCCCACGTTCAGATTCAACCACCTCAGTGGATCTGGGGATTCACTGAAACCGCGCTCCTACTAATAAAAGAGATAGACATCGGACAATGGGTAAGCAGACCGTTGATAAGTTTGTACACCGGTGGTTCAGTGATCCAGACCGTTGAAATTACAAGCCTTCCTATAGATGGACCTTACACCAAAAATCACCAGATCGGATCCATTTGCTTGACCTCTATCGAGGGTCAGGAATTTTCTATATGATAGGGTCGGACCCGCCTCTTCAAGCTCAAATCAAACCTTACGGTACAAACTTTCGACCACAACATAAAGGAATCATGCTACGCCTGCCTCCGTACAAGTGGGCCAATGATTCAATGATCCATACGGTTTGCCCCACCATGAAATTAAATTGTGGTAAAAGTGTAATGAAGATTTTTACCACCCTTTTGATAGAGAGATGGAATTCCACCTCTAAAACTATACAAATTTCAACCAATTTTCAAAGCAAAAGTTTATGAGCCCCACCATGACGTATGTGTTAAATTCATGCCACTTACTCATCCTTTCAAATCATTTTAGGACATGAGCCCAAAAATGAAACAGATCCAAAGATTAAGTGGACCACATCACAGGCAATAGTAGGTTCAATGGTATACTTAATTATTCTTATTGTGGGCCACTTGAGCTTTGGATGTGCCTCATTTTAGGGCATTTGTAAAAATGAATGGCCGGCTTGGATATAATACATATATAATGGGGCCATAAATTTTTGGTATATCAGCTTGGTACCAATGTGAGAATTTTTGGAACAAATGCATTTTCAAGAAAGCATAGAAGTAATCATTACTTACTTGCCTTCAATGTATTTCACTTCTCAGCTATCAAACCGTCCCTTAAATAAAAGTGGCTGTGACGCACATCCCACTTGCCGTGGGGCAATCTGGACCACTCAAATTATGGGCCATTCTGTTGATGGAGTGTGGCTAGAAAATCACATTGGCCAGGCAATCCTAGCCATTCATTGGTGGCTACCAAATAGAAAGTTAAAAGTAAATATCAAATGGCCCGAGTTAAAGAGATGAAATCAGATGCTTAATGTCAATTGCTCATCGTGATTTTGGGGTTGGAAGCTGATTAGGTGTCGCCCGGGCCTCACCCAAGAGGGTGTGGACCTTACCATGGGGCTCATCTCAACGTATGCATTCTATATCCACACCGTCCATCTGTTTTGCAAGATCGTCTTAGGAGACAAAAAAATAAAAAAATAAAAATAAAAAAGGTCCATATTTGAGGTGGACCATGCTCGCCCTACCATTCAAAACTTCCTAAGGCCTACAGTAATGCTTCAATAATGTTTATTTGCCATCAAACTTGTCGATAACGTCACATAAAACTAATATCAGCTTAATCCAAAACTTTTGTGGCCCATTAATGATCAATCGCCACTGTTTCCTATGGTAGGGTCCACTTGAGAATTGGATCTGCTTCATTTTCAGCTAATGCCCTTAAATGATTTGGCAAAATGTATGAATGACATGGATATAAAATACATACATCAAGGTGGGCTCCAAGTTAAGGGGCCACAACATCTTAGGTGATGCCGGGCGGCACCTAATCCACTCCCTAGGTCAACCATTTATATGGCACAAGATATTGGAGAACCATCCCAACAAAAATGCCACGATTAATTGGGTCCATTCAGTTCTCCTTATAATTTTTATTTGAATGTATTATTTAATAAGATTGAGCAATCAAAGGCTATTTACAAAATCTGGTTGGACTCTTTCTTGGCTTCGGTATTGATTTAACAATAAAAATGAATTTGGTTCAGAGTCGCCACTAACTAAATAAAGCTTAAAATCTATGGCCAGCTACTAAACTGTATGATTTCTTAGAGTCGGGAAAGCTCACGATTCCTCAACTCGAATGACTCCCGTGGTTGATCTGTAGCCGTAGATTCTAAGTAGGGGTATCAGTGACGAAAAATGAAAAGACTAGGCACTATTTTTCGTCGGCACAGTGTGTGGTCTCTACTTTACATGATTTTGCAATTTTTAAGAATTCAGTTGAATTTTGGCATTTCATATTTTGCCATGCTTCGCATGACCCTTAAGGGTCGAGTGGGTAGAGATAAAAATAACTATCTAGTCTTACATCGCAGAGCCAAAGTAACCCCGGATAGGCACATAAAAATGAAAATGCGATAATTAAGATGGAGTGCAAATTAGCCTTATTTATCAGGATTTAAGATCATTGGCAGACAAATAAAGTAAAAGAATATAGAAGAGAGTATAATGCAGAGTGAGACAAATAAATGTTAATGCGGTCGATGTGTTTGAAATGTATTTAGTGAAATGCGATTTAAATATAATGAAAAAATTATTAGCTTCGGTGACTTTTGTAATAGGCTTTTTGTCTCCTATATTGGGCAGCATATCGGCATGTCAAGAAGCTTTAAAGTACCTCGGCCAACGCCTTCACAGGAAGTCTCACCCTCAATTTTTATATGTATTTTTTCCTCACTCTCTCATAATCTCTAACTCTTTCTTTTGTTTTTTTACTCTCTGTTTCTTAGGACCACTATCACCCGTTCTTGGCTCCTCACTCCCTCTTCGTTGGTAGAGGCCTTATATAAACCTCGGGTAGCCATAGATTATAAGGTAGCCTGAGTTTTCTCAGGTTGCATTGTGGGCGCCGCACTGACTTGATGCATTGTTTCTTCTATGGCTAGAGAAGGTAATCTTAGTCTACCTTGTTTATATATTGGGCAGCATATATATATATATATATATATATATATATATATATATATATATATATATATATATATATATATATATATATATATGTACCTTTAATCATTACATTGTTTCTATGGCTAATCATTACATTAGAGAAGGTAATCTTATATTGGGCAGCATATATATATATAAATAAAGGTAATGATTACGTTTATATATATATTTAAAATGTAATGATTACGTTAATATATTAGTTTTTTTTTTTTTTTTTTTTTTTGTAAAAGGTTCAAATGTTTGTATCTTGTTTATTTCTCACCCTTTATTGGTAATCTTAGTCTTGTTGGAAAGATAATCAGATAAGTTTCTTAGTAAGACCAGAATTACTTCGATCGGACTTCATTTGACTTGATAAAAGTATTATTGTTTTGATGTATGAAAATCGTTCATCTGTAATCCGATCGATCGCCCACTTTCAATGATTACGGGTTTATTAAAAAGATCCTTCGACGAGTTTTTCAATGGAACTGAAATCACTTCAACCGGATCCCGTTTGATTAGTAAAAAGTGTAACAATAGGTTTTACGATTTTGGTCGCTTGGAAATGCACGATTTTAGTAAACAGACCTTCCCCATCATAACTCGGGTTGGGGGAAGTTTAAGTTAGTTGGGAATATCATTTAATCACATTTCTAATGAACCTATAAATCACCTTACTCGATTAAGATTTGTTATCTGTATCGTTATGACTACTTTATGTACAAGAACGATCGTACTTTCCTTAATATTGAAGATGTGAAACAAAAGATTAAGTATAAAACATAGTGTTTCTTAGGTAGAGAGTTTATTTTATTCTTTTTTTTTTTTCACATCGGTTGCTACGTATAGAGAGTTTTTTGAAGTTCTAGAGTCTGGTTGTACGGTTGTGACCGAGTTATTACTGACTGACTTTGGCGCTGGCCGAACGGGTCCATTGGTTGTCTTCGGGACGTGCGGATGTCACACCCTGCTTAGTCCGTTTGGATTTTTAAATTGTTAGAAGACGATTTTACTAAAGTCTTACTAAAGCTCAAAGAGTGGCTTGGTCTTGTTTCAGGTGGGGTGTTTACACTCTCCTATGTGATTAATATGGATTGTTTATTTTTCAAGCTAATGGTCACATGACCAGGATCATTCAATTAAGTGATTTTTTAGAGGTATGATAAATAAAGGGTACCCACACATAATGAATAATCCAAATCAACACACACACACACACATATGGGCCATCCAATTTCCAAAGCAATTATTAGATCGCTAGGATAATCACAACAAAAGTGTCTTTTAAGCCAGCTGCACAATAAAAGGTGTGCTCCATATAATGGACCACCAAGTGTAAGATTTATTAAGGTGAGCTTACTTGATCAATGGTATGGATCTACTTAAAGACAAATAATTTGATCAAGCATAGTAGTAGACTCAACTAAAGTCATGGGCCAGTTGAAAAAGTGGTAGGGGTGGCATACTTACTTACATTACATTAATGGACTTGGAAAATTAAGTGTAAAGTGATAAATGAGGAGGAATTTCGATGTGTTTTTTTTAAATGAATAAAAAAACGCATTCATCTAACTTTTATAAATATCGACTAGGTCCCCACATACTTGCACATGATTGTGGACACAAATCTCTCACATCCCTTAGTATCTTCTAAAGGTGTAAGGTGTGGGAAATTCAGTCCACCCAACTCATCTTATGGCTTCTCGAATAGATATGTAATTTCAATTTGATTATTTTGATTCCTATAATTGATACATAGATCAATCTCCTATTCCACATTTTAGATCATTAATCAAACATTTATTACTATAATTAGCACGTATCTTCTAGTTTCCCAACCGTTGCTTGGATGGTTAGGATCATCGGATCAATTGTTCTTTAAGAGATAGACAATTCAAAGTGGGCCCACTTGATGGTTAGTCTTGTTTAGTGGTCAGACCATCCACACCACAATCAACATGGATTATTCATTCCCTTAGCCGAGGGTTGGGGGTTAGCCTTATCATGTCAAAGTTTCCTGTGTGAGGGTGGAGCAGGTGATGGACAAGCCAAGTCACTTATCAAGGCTTGTTTATTGTAGTAAAAGTAGGTTTTCCACTTTTATAATCATCATGAGGGAGGGGTGGTTAGAGTCATCTCATGAATTTTTTTCTAGGAGGAATCTGAAATTATGGTGGGCTCTACCTGAAGGTGGGTCTACATCTTTGTTTGACTTTAAAGCTGATAATTAATGTATAAGATGCATAAGAGCGCCAATTTGCTGGGATCATTTAAGTTAAAAAATTTGAGTGGGCGATAAGGGCGGGTCCCATTGTAGTTGGACCATAAATCAACAATAAAGTGAAATGATATCTCAAATGTGAATGACATTTGATGGATGTTGTTTTGATGTGTAATTTGGAACCTAGAATGGCACATTGTTCACTAGCAAGGTTTAAAAATGTTTCGGACTAGCCAACTGTGGTCCACTTAGGTCCCTTTTGAAATGATGCATTTCTTAGTGATTGTAGTGCATTTTACCTTTTATTGCATTTCTTATTTACAAGGTATTTGGAGGCGGTACTACAACAACTTTTTGACATGAAGGCCGAGACAGGACTATGTGGGTCCCACCATTAAAAACATGTTTGATCAATGCCATCCATTCATTTGGCCATATCATTCTAGGGTTTGCTTCAAAAAATGACAAGGATCTAAAGCTCAAGTGAACCACATTACAAGAAAAAAATTTAAATGGTTAGCGTTCAATTTTCATTATTTTCCAGTGTGGTCCACTTGAGCTTTGAATCTGCCTCATTTTTTTGGCCCACATCATAAAATGATCTCTACTAATGAATGGATGGCATGAATACAACACATATTTTATAGTAGGGCCCACAAAATTTTGGCTTCCACAAGTACTCACTTTCAAACAAGATGATGTGTGCATTTATTGACAACGTCAGAGGAAGGTAGGTGTAAATAAACTATTTCAAACAGGCCTTTAATAATTCAACCTTCAATTTAAGTTCAGCTGATGTTAAAGTCCCTTGACATACATTAATATACCATCTCTAAAGCTTGGAGTAAATGGTCACTTGACATCATATTAGAGTGGGAGGACAAGTGTTCCAATGAGCACAATCCAAGAAATGAGCCATAAATTTACACGTATGCCTTACCATCCAACCAATTCATAATCCACTGAGTGGATAAAATACATATACATCATGGTGGGGACACAGAGTTTTGCCACATTTACACAGTACGGCATCGATGCTATATTGTGCACTGCACAATTCGAGTCCAGGTTGAAACACGCGCTAACGTGTTACCGGGGTAACACCTAATCCGCTCTCCTCAAACGAGAGCGGGGCGCGTCTTCGTAAAAGGGCAGTTTGGTAATTTTAGCGTTGATAGGGGAGCTGCAAATAATACCAGAGTTCTAAACCCCCAAAAGCTCCAGTGCAGTGAGCTGCCGGAGAGAGATGGAAGAAGATGCGCAAGATATGGAAACCACGATATCGTGCGCCATGCGCGCACGCATCATAGATTTCAAGGACCAGGCTGAGTAAGTACACCCACTTCCCTCTTCTCATCCCTCTCCCTTCATCTCTCCCTTCTTCTCTCGCATAAAGATCGAAAAAACGCCGTAAAAAGATCACATCCAAAAGGGTTTCTTCGTAAATTTCTCCTGCAACTAGGGTTAGGGCTTTCATATTCTACAGATCGCGCCTTCATGTTTTCTTTTGTTGTTGCAGTTCATTGACTCTTGAAGGGGTTAGAAGGTCATTAGAAAAGGACATGGGATTGAAGACATTTACATTGGATGCTCATAAGAGATTCATCAAGCAATGCTTGCATGAGGTAACCCTAAGAATACCGCAACTCCTTAGTTTATATTACTCTGCTAGAAACTTCGATTTTTTCTCAAGTTTTAGGCCAGGGCCTTCTGCACGGTGGGGCCCGCCTAACAGGCGGCTTGGATGTTTTTACAACCAACATGTGCGCCTGCGTGTAGATGGGTTTTACTGAACATTTCCAAGCATGATTGTAGCCAAGTGTTTGTATAAGCTAAGCTTTGAGCTACAAGAAAAGAGCTTGATACTCTGGCAGTGTATGAGCGTCCATACACAGTTACAAAACACTACAGGTCGGCTATGTGTTCCCAATCCAAGCTGTTCAAATTGTGGGGCCCACTGCAGATGGGTCATAACCCAAAATTCACACCAGAGAGTATTTCAACATGTCTGATTGTGGTCTGGCATTCACATTGTTAAAATGAGAGAGAGTTAACCGTCTAAAATCAACAGAAGAAAATCCGTTTGCAAGAGGTTTCGGTGGTCCAATCAATCTGAATTTGGGTATATGGCCCATCTTCTTGGGCCCCCTTGATTTGGACGGATTGGATTGTGGCACGCAGCATACCATGTTTATGGTGACAGTATGCATGTGCAGGACTCTGCCAGTTCATCAAGTAATTCCTCTGCGAATTGGACATGTTTACATGATAACAATTATGGTTTGGTCTTTTAGCTACTTAGTTAGGTGTAGTTATGTCCTTCAAATTTTTTTTTTTTTTGAAAGATACTGCAATTATTAAAAGCCACCAGGGCAACTAGAAAAGAAAGAAACAACAAGAGAACTGAAAAGAGAAAAAAGAAAAATTACAGAGGCACCCTTTTAGGGTCTCAATCCCCAATATACAGCTGAACCTGATAAACGACCCCGTGGATCAAGCCTTTACTATTACGAAAACAACGGCTATTTCTTTCACTCCAAATCGCCCAGAGAATAGCAAGCAGAACAAGCTTCCAAAGTGGCAATTTCCTCCTTCCAATCCTACCAGCATGCCAAGAATGGAAGAGGCTTTCTATCGAGCTAGGCATCACCCAGGACATATTGAAATCAGAGAGGACCTCATTCCAGCTGCTAGAAGCGAAGGGATAGTGGATAAAAAGGTGATTCACTGTTTCCTCATTCCCAACGCACATAATGCAAACGTTCGGAAGAACTAAGGCCCTTTTACGCAAATTATCAACAGTGAGGGTGTGATACCTACCCGTGAGCTAGGCGAAAGCAGCCATTTTTGGAGGAGCACCAAATGACCAAATCGGTCGTATATGGGATCTAGGCAGCTGGGAAGGCAAGTTGTGTCGAAAGGCGGAATAACGATTTCACTGAAAAGAGCCCGGACTTATCAACCAGCCACACCTGAGAATCAACTGAACCCGGGAAGGAGAGATGCCCTCAAACAGGAAAGGAGCAAGATCAATTCATCAAACTCAGACTCTGATAGATTGAGACGACAAGGAGGAATCTAGCTTCCCCCTAATCCTTCAAGCTTACCGCAGTCAAAATCCAAATAGAAGTGTAGTTCTCTTTTTTAAAGAAAATCTAAGTGATTGGGGTGCCCCTGGAATTCTAGGATGCAATTCTCTACAAACTGATTACATCAGATATCAGGCAGGACTAACATGCCATCTTCAGTCGTTGCACTTGAGAGGACCAGTCTTGTTCAACTTGTCTTCATTTTGTCTCGTATTGTGTTTGGATACACTATTTAACTTGTTGCAACTTTTGCTTGTTGGTACTCTGCTATATAGAGGAATGCTCACCCAGGCACTTCTCTCACGAGAAACTCATGAACACTTTTTCATGGCTCGTCTCACATGATGTGAGCTCAAAATCTGAGCCGTTCATGTGATGCAGCACCCCAAAAAACCTCTAAGGCCCATCTTTCAACCTGATCCATAACTCTGGTGGGCTGCAGCAGAAAGCAAGAGGTAAATCAAGGGAGGAAACTGTTTCCTTCTTTCATGGCCCACCAAAGTTCTGGAACAAGTTAAAAGATGGGCCCTGGGGGTTTTTTGGGGTGTTGTATCACATGCACGACTCAGATTTTGGGTTCACGTCATGTGCGATTAGCCATGAAAAAGTTCTCACGAGTTCTCGTGAGAGAAGTGCACAAGTGAGCATTCCTCCTGCTATAATGCTCACCTGCGCACCGGTTCTCACGAGAACTCGTGAGCACTTTTTGAGGACTCATCACACGTGATGTGACCTCAAAATCTGAACCGTCCACGTGATGTGGCACCTCAAAAAACCCCCAGTGGCCAACTTTCAACCCGATCCAAAACTCTGGTGGGCCGTAGCAGAGAGAGGCAAATCAAGGGAGGAAACTGTTTCCTTTTGCCATGGCCCACCAAAGTTCTAGATCAGGTTGAAAGTTTTGCATCACGTGGATGGCTCAGATTTTGGGCTCACATCACGTGTGAGTCCTCAACGAGTAATGAATGAATAGATGGTCAATGGACTCCGCATCCAATGTTGTCAAATCGTAAATCGTATCGTGAATCGTAATCGGGTTTGATTCGTATCGTATTGTAAATTGTAAGATTTTTTTTCAGATTTTCATAAATATATCATAACAAAATACAAAAAAAATTATAAATAAATCAGAAAAATTAAAAAAACATATTACTCATCCATTTTCTCATGAATATGCTAAAAAAAAATTTAACTATAACATGATTCTCATTTCTCGTAAGTAATTGTATGTCTGTATCTTTGTATAAATGTATCATTGTGTTGTATCATATCATAATCAAGTTAAAAGACATGAATCAAATGATATTTTATTTAAAAAATTAAAGAAAGGAAAAAGAAAAGATTAAATAAGGAAAATATGAGATATTCTAACGTAGGTGGTGTTTATTGTGTCTTGTATTATGTTTCCTTAGATCTCTAAGGGGGGGGGGGGGGCACTATTCGGAGCCTGGGGGGTCCAGGGGGGGCCTTCCACCCCTAAAATCTAGTAAAATCGCAATTGATTCCGTTGAACGTTGAAAAAGATATGAGAACTTCTTTCTCTAAGATTTCTTAGCCCCACAAGCTCCAAAAGTTGCAAAAGATGTGTTTTTTTTAATGAGGGTAGGCCTAAATACACTTTAAAGAGAAATCCCTAAAAAAATTTGCAAGAAAAAAAAGAAAAAAAAAAGAAGATTTTTAACGCCACCACCGAATCGTACGATTCTATATTAATCGTACGGCTCACGATAAAATCGTACGATTCAATATCGAATCGTACGATTATATGGGATTTGCGATTCACTCGTATGATTCGAGTGTATGATACGATTCAAATCGTACGATTTGAATCGTAAATTGTACGATTTTAACAACATTGTCTGCATCTCGTATACACATGAGGCATATATTCGGGAGAATGAGTGATCGTCTTTGAAGATTATCAATTTTGAGAATCCTTCCCCTTCCCACTAGCCAAACAAACATTGCCACGCAAGGAGGAGCATCGTAAAACCAATGATGAAAAGGGTGGGGGGAGGCACATGATACATGCGATTTAGAGAATATATCATAAAATGTCTTCACTGAAAAGATACTCGAACTATGAGCAGTCCAAACCATAGAATCTTGATCCTGACTAGAAGGCATATAGTTTTTAAGTAAAACGAGCAAATTCACCAAATCTTCAATATCCACTTCTATCATACTCCTACAATAGGGAGGATTCCAAGCTGAAGAGATGCTAAAAAGAGAGTAACAATCGACTACAGAAATAAATTTGTCTGTAGCAATCCTTGCTAGTCTTGGATAAAGATTTTGTAAAGTTGTCTCTCCACACCAAGTATCGACCCAAAATCTTATGTTATGACCATTGCTAAGGGAGAAAGATATTCGTTTTTGCACCAAATGCTCAGCGCAATTCAATCTTGTATCCAAATGCATCCTTAATCAACAAATCCACTTCTGTGTTCCAGTGCTTGATAATTCCTTAGTAACGGGCAATGTTCATGGTATCACCAATATTATCAATGATATTGGCCGATATTACCCGTATCTTAATTTTCAAAAAAATATTACTTTTATCCTAGGTCAATGATACATATTTTTTGGGGGTAAAATAAAATTTGCAAGATATCACGATATTATTGACAATATCTTCGATATTATTGCATGTATTGATGATATCGCGACATATTGACAACACCCCTTTGAACAACATTATATTGTAGATATCATGCAATATCATCAATATTATCAATGATGCTAGCGTTAATACCTATATTATTCTAGAAAATTAAAAACCCCCAAAAACCTAATTTTTTTATAATATTTTTGGAGGAAATCTTTCCTAGGGGTGGTTTAAATTGGCACATTATATATGTTGAATTACTACATTATTTCTTAAAAATTATTGCATTAGCATCATGTTTATTATCTAAATATTTTGTACGACAATGCATAATTTGGGCCCTTGTACAACATAAACTTATTATGTTTAGTTTACACAACCCCCCCCCCCCCCCCGACGGTAATATTTTGAGTTCTAAGTTTGTAATCATGTGTGTTTTTTAAACATCTTCTGAAATTTTACTAAAAATTCCACTATTTGCTAATGTTTCTCTAATATTTCCTAAAGAGTGATAAGTTCCTGTTATCTACGATATTGTTAGGATTTTAGAAAGACAGCGAAAGAATAAACTTTCAAAACTTATATTTTATTTAGAATAATGGATCCCCATCTAGATATAGTAAAATCCAAGAGCATCAACATAAATCATGTCTACACAGCGGTGATCAATGCTACAAAAAAAAAAAAAAAAAAAAAAAAAAAAAAAAAAAAAAAAAAGAGAAAAAGAAAAGAAGAAGAAGAAGATATTACCGCTTGATGCCGATCTTCCAATCAGGAAGTCTCTCCGCGATCTATGACGGTTGAGAAGCGAAGAACACCTTTCTTACATCCCTACAATAAGGCTAGGGGCGTATGATGGGACTACATGTGTGGACGTGTGGATGGAAGGGAAGGAGCGAGGAGATGGTTTCTCTCTTCTCTCTCTCTCTCTCTCTCTCTCTCTCTCTCTCTTCTTGAAGGTGGTGATACTCGAGGGGTAGGGACATTCGAGGCTCTCTCACTTCTTTCAGGATAGGATTAATATATAAGGATGAGTTAGGGTTTCAGGGAGAGACACCAAATATGGTGCTCCTCCACCCTATAGACTTTGGTATGACCTGCTACATTTAAAGTCTCCAATCTGGCATATTCATGTACCCATATTGACCTAATCCCTCCACTCTTATGGCCACCATCCTTGGCCCAATATCCCATGCAAGTCTAAATGATGGATCAACAAATCATAACGATTGGATGTCCATCAAAATTAATTTAAAACAAATCAATGGTTACAATTGAATTTCAATGGTTGAAAAAGCTTAGTTAACCCTTAGAAAATGTTAGATGTGAAGGTCAACTATGAAAACATTTGGTGGACGGTCCAAACCACAGGGTTGGTCCATAAACATGTCCTGGGAAAAGTGGATCCCATGTAGAATCATGTGAACCTTAACTGGACCCTAATCCATGCACCCAACACCACCCACATGTCCGCCACCAATGTCACATCGTAAAATGAGCCACAACACATATCACCTGAACCTTGAACTCCTCATAGGTCCTCAATTAGATTTGTCAAAGCTAGTACATTCACAAGTAAATCTAATTTAGGCATGATGTGTGTCCTACTCTAGAAAATTGAATTGATCCACTATTGCTAGTGCCCAATAGGCCCAATCAAGGTATTCAATAACAACAACGGTGGCCATTATGATACCGGCTATGGCGATTTTGTAATGGTCAAAATTTTTTAAAGGAAGAAACTCTATTGGCTTGTTAGCCCCCTCCCCTCCCCTCCCCTCCCCTCCCCCCTTTTTTCTTTTCAAAACAGCCATTACAGCTGTATTGTGTAACGGGTCCAAATTGTTGTTGTTTTACATAACGGTCAAATGTAATTGTTTTTTAATACCATAGGTCCAATGCGAGGAGCCTATTCCCATGGCACGCTCACACTTCTATGTCGGGTATGGCGATGGCACACCAACTCGTCGTCGTGCTTGATGGTGGAGAACTTCCATCCCGACTTGTCATCAGTCTCCTCACAGGATGACCCACGTCAAATATGAATAACTATAGATTTGTCCTACAACCTGCTAGGTGGTGCAATTAATAATACTTGGTTGAGTCATAAATTCATGGTCAAATAGGGCATTGAGATCCATGGCTCAAAACTCTCCCTTGGCCAGTGGCCATTGTTTCTAATCTCAAGTTGCCAAGGACAGCCACAAGAATCTCTCTCTTTAACCAATCGAGATATCATATGAGATCAAGCTGCACACATATTTATGAGGTGAATGAATGAATCATGGTAAAATGAAAACGAGGTCTAGAACATAAGCATTGGTTTTACAGGGCACAACACTAAAAAATATCGATACATGTTTTAGTATCCCAAGTTAACATAAGCATAGGTTTTGTAGGGCACAACACTAACACATATTGTTACATGTTTTATTATCCGAAGTCATCAATACATCTAACAATAACGGTACTCTGAACACTACTTATCGGCATCAACTTTTATTATGAGTGTGCTCTCCAAGGGAGCTCGTCTGGGGAGGACCTCACACATGATACGCCTTACAAAAGCGACAAATGATTATCAAAGATATCAAGCCTCAATTCAAGTGGCGTGGTGGCAATGAAGGGCATGATGAGTTCTAGCTATTGTTTGAATAGCATGTAGAAGGAACCTTTCAGAAGAACATGAGGATTTTGTGAAGCTCTAGGGCTTACCTTAGAGTTTCTCACTAGGTTTGGGAAAGCAAGATAGAATGGTGTAGAATGGGGAAAATCGGACTGTTTCTCGGTTAGTTCTTTCTACTTCATGCTTTGGCTATAAAAAAATAGGAGGGAGTCGTGCTTTCACATCCCCCCAGAAACCAACACCCACTGCACCCACCCACATACCCACGTTTGCTTGGCTAGTTGGGAGGAGAAGGGTTCTAACCGTGGACAACATTTAGAAAAAAGACCTACAATGCTTCCTAATACCTGTGTGATGTTTTATGATGGTGGGGAAACAATAAATCACCTCTTTCTACATTGCTGTTACACCCAGAAGATGTGGATTACTTTGCGAAACATTTTTACTATCCAGCAGGTGATGCTGAAATCAATAGGGGGCTTCTTCTTAGCTTGGCATGGGGTCAGGCTTAAGAAAAATAGGCGTGCTGGAGATTGGTGTTACTGGCTGGCCTTTGGACATTGTGGGGAGAGAGAAACCATAGATGTTTCTGGTACTCGGACATGTCCGAAAATGAAGTCTTGGCCAAGGCAAGCTTCTAGTGGTGGAATGGGCTTTTTTTTTTTTGAAAGGTAAACAATTTCATTAAAAAGGATCCCAAGGGGCAAAAGAATACAATGAAAAAAGGAAAACAAAACAGGGGAAACGTGTACAAAGACAGACAAACTCTAATCAAGGTCCCATTCTCTCACAAATATGAAAACCTTGGAGATAGCCGCTGTAAGAGATCCACTCATATCCCTAAAACAGCGGTTGTTTCTTACCTCCCAGATTATCCACAGCCCTGCCACCAAGGCTAATCTCCATTTGGTCCTAACGATAGGGATAGGCATACCATCGTGCCAAGAGGCGAAGGACCCTTCTATAGACCCTGGCATAACCCAGGATAAACTGTAGAAATCCAAAATACTGCACCACAGCCCCCTAGCGAATGAGCATGACAGAAAAAATGGAGGACAGATTCAGCATCACTTTTATAAAGAAGGCAAATATTGGGGAGAATCATTCTCCGCTTGCGCAAGTTGTCTACCGTGAGGACTTTGTTATGGCCAATCAGCCAAGCGAAGATAGCCCACCTTTGGCGGAGCACTGTAAGCCCAAACCTTGCTACAAAAATTATATCTCTTGTCCGGGGATCTCCAACGAATGAGATTGTGAAGGGACTTCACCGTGCATACTCCAGATTTATTGTGTAGCCACCGGATAGCATCCTGATTCTCCGGGCTCGGCATAAGTTGTGACAACGGAAAAGAGTAATTTCTTCCAACTCAACGTCTGTTGTGACAATGGAAAATTGTTATTTTGCTTTTATTCTTGGCTTGTAATTTTCTTTTGTGTTTGTAGCTTTTGCTCCATCTTGGCGCTTTCTTTAATAAAATGGCTGTTACCTTTCCAAAAGGAAGAAGAAGAATATCAAGATCTTTATTGACAACAAACCTCTAGTGATTTACATCAGGACACTTGATTTTATTGACTGAGCTTAATATATTTGAAGAAAAACAAGTTTGGGTATTGACATGGTGATGGAATCAGCTCCTACGGGGATAACTCCTCACATCTATGGTAGCGTGCTAAAGTAACACTATTTGTAACCTTAGGTTGGTTAGGAAGTTCCTTAATTAGATAAGTGTCCTAGTTGGTTTGCTTTGTTGTGCAAGTTATTGAGGGCGTTATGTTCTTTAATTAGCAGTGGAATGCAATTAGGATTGATTATGTTTGAACACATAGGAATTAGTTTATGCTCCATAGGGATTTCTATGTCGTTGTCGTCATCATCATCATCATCCAAGCCTTACCCCACTTGGTAGGTGTCGGTTACATGAATCCTGTTCCCCCATTCCACTCTATTGAGGACCATAGATCTCAAGTCTTTTCTACATCTATAGGGATTTCTATGTACTTAGGCCTATAAATAGACATGCAGGCCATTCATATGAAAATATTTTAGGAAAGATTCTTGAATAAAAGTTTTCTTGGTTGATAGCGAGTTGCTCTCTCTCTCTCTCTCTCTCTCTCTCTCTCTCTCTCTCTCAAGTATGTGTTGCTCTTCTTATTGCATTAGTTGCAGGGTTTTTATCGTATGCGTCGCGTTATCTTTGTTATGGGATCCATTATCAATCTTGAAAGGAGGTTTTTTGTTGATTTGATCTTCACAAAAAGCTACGTAGCTAAATTCAGATTTCCTCTTTCGATTTGGCTGTGTCACATGGAAAGGCCTTTTGTGTTATGAGCACATGGTATCGCCAAGTGCAGCAAGTTGTCACTTTGATCGCCAAGAGTTGAACTAAAACTTCGAAGAAATGCTGAAAATTGATCTTCTACTCAATAGTGCATGTACAATTTTTCAATCAAATTTGATATACACCTAATGTGTTAATGCAAAACCTAGTGGTTGTTCATTTTCTATGAAACATTCATTACTTTGTTCGTAAACAGTCCTATAAGTCTGGTACTCTTTTGTTCACTAACACCATTAATTTTTTTTCTTTCATAATTAAAGTAAGTCATTTTATAGTTGGCATATCATGTATCAAATTTTTTATATTATTTTTTATTTGCTATTGTTATTGCTTTGTTTTTTCTTTTATTTTTCACCGACACTTTTTACTTGATTGCTTCATTGGAGGCATGTATGTATAATTTTCCTATTTTTTGTTCTATTATTTGATGAACTGGACACTTACTATTTGTTTTCTCATTCTAACATATTGGTATACTAGCAAATACCTCCTTTTTGTGCATATAAGAAATGATCTTATTAGGTTGTAAAGATCTGATTATTTTCACATTTTTTAATTGAACATCAGTGCTTCAGTGAACTTGATGATGAGAATGTCTCGAAGAGCATGGAGAAAAATTCAGAGCAAGTCGTTCATTCAGAAAAAGAAGAAACAACAAATCCAGACAAAGAGCTTCAGCCACATTCAGAAGCCACAGAACCTGGTTCTGAAGATGAAGAGAAGAAGGAAGGATCCCCAGTTCCAACGGGGAGTGAAATGACTGAACATGAAGCCGAAGAAACTGAAGGGGACAAATCTGAAAAAATTCTAAGTGAAGACACGATTAAGAAGGCTATTAAAAAGAGAGCTTCTTATTTCCGAGATAATTCTGAGTATGTTTCATTTTTAGATACCTTTGAAATTACTGTTTCATGCATCAACCTTGTGTATCATTAACTATTACTGCTCGTCTCCTTTTTCAATAGGATAGAAACTTCTCTAGAATCATTATAGAGAAAAGAATCAGAAACGCCCTTTTGTCATACATCATTTGATGCCTTTTCGTTTTTCTTTTTTAAAATATCCTTTTATGCCCTTTTTGGTAATTTCATAAGTTTTACCATGTAACAATTTTGTAATATTCCAAAATTTCAGGACAATTACCTTGTCAGGAGCTCGTCGACTGTTGGAGGAAGATCTCAAACTTGAGAAAAATGCTCTTGATGCCTATAAAAGTTTCATAAGCAAGCAGCTTGATGAGGTAAGTGCATATTTTCCAGCACTTATGTGTTCAATTCTTGATCAAGCGCACAGAATCTAGCTTTCTTGGCACTGATTTTGCCATTCATCAGGTACTGCAATCTCCTAAGGTTGTTAAATCCACGAATGGGTTTAAGAAAAAAGCCCCAAAGAAAGCCTCTGATAGCAAAGTTAGAGGTGGAAGTAGCAAGGGCTCTAGAAAAGTCAGTAGAGGAGATGGCAGTTCAGATTCCTCACATTCTAATGTAAGTTCCAGTGGTGAGGAGGATGTTGAGGAACAGCAGGTCAGACCAAAAAAGCAAGCTGTGAAAAAAGTAGCAGCAAGGAATACTGAAGGACAGAAAAAACGCAAAAGATCTACAGAAGAAAGAAAACCATCTAGCAATGAGAAGAACAAACCAGTGAAGTTGGCAGCAGAGAAAGGCAGTGATACTGATGAAGGTGGAAATTCCTCTGAAGATGGTAAATCTCAATCATCTGCTGAAGAGCCTGTCAAGGTCATACCATACCTTTTTCTGATTATTTTGTCTCAGGAGCCTCACTATGAACCTGGACTAAATGGAAGTTCATCATGTAATCATCTTGTTTAATTGCAGAAGAAAAGAGAAACTTCCACTCAGGTTTATGGAAAACGTGTAGAGCACCTAAAGTCAATAATCAAAGCCTGCGGGATGAGGTACTCCATCCTCCTGCAACCTCCTATTTATGATATTGAGAGTACTTAATTTTAATGGTGATGAAATTTTAGCTTATGCATTTGTTCCCTATTTATTGAAGTATCCCCCCATCAGTTTACAAGAGGGCCAAGCAAGCTCCTGAGAATAAACGTGAGGCACATTTGATAAAGGAGTTGGAGGAGATTCTTGGGAAGGAGGGGTTGTCTTCAAATCCTTCTGAAAAAGGTGAACATTGAACAAAAAAACCTCAATTACCATGTTTTAATATTTTAAAGATTGAGAACATGCTCTGTTCTGTACTATATTGATAGTTGTTTGTGTAGTCATAAACTCACTGAATATTGGTTTGAGCATATCCAATTTGATAATTTTGATTCACACAAATAGGCAGTGTGTGAAAGCGTTGCGGATCATGTAACTGCTAAGAAGTGTCGGTGTTTGGACTTCTAATTAAGGTTTTTCTGGATTATCTTTGGTGTGGAAATATCTTCAGTGGGATAGTTTTATAACCCTATTTTCACGGCATTTATTATCTTTATAGTTTATCCTTTAGTTAAAAATGCTATAATATTCATGTCATAGCTTGAAAGGACACATTTCCAAACCCTAGAGCTGGGTGAGTGAAACCCCTGTATCATTCACCTATTTGTCCTTGTCATTATATGGGGTCGGCCTCACCCTGATCTCTTTATCTATTTTGGCTAGTGGCAACCTTTGACCCCCTCCCTATGCTAATTACTGCACCTATGGTTACCTCCTTTTCTTTCCTTTCAAATGAATGCAGTCTCCATTCCCAAAGGTGTTCTTTTAAGAGAGTTGGGAAATAGGTGTGGCACGAAACTTCCCAAGTTTCATTGTTTTTATTCTACAAAGGGCCGTGAAGGATACAACACATGAGTTGTTTGGGGACTCGTCGGTTGGATGCTTCCTGCACACTACTGTCAGGGGTCGTAGAGGTCTTGTGGACGGGGTTGGTAGCAAGCTTCAGTAAATTAGCACCAGGGATTGGTTTCTTTCAATAGTTGGCCTACTGTATCCTTATTGGAGAGTAGTTGATTGAGAGGAGGTTATCTTTGGATACATGCCTCTGGTACCCCCTGATGATTTTATCAAAAGTAGTACAAACACTTAGTTTTGCATAATAAAAGAGAAAATGTGAATGTACACACACACACACACACCCCACATCTTTGGCAACTATTGCATCATTGGGACTTGGGAGATGTTCTGATTCTTGTAGGTGTTTGTAGATTTTTTCCCCAGTT
This sequence comes from Liriodendron chinense, assembly GCA_003013855.2. Classification (NCBI taxonomy): domain Eukaryota; kingdom Viridiplantae; phylum Streptophyta; class Magnoliopsida; order Magnoliales; family Magnoliaceae; genus Liriodendron; species Liriodendron chinense. The sequence continues at coordinate 6,917,542 of ML058453.1, forward strand.
GATCTTAATTGATGACCGCTGCTTGAATAGTCTCCTATAACTGATGGAAGTACCCCAAAAGAAAAAAGAAGGGTTTTGTCTTTGTGAATTAGGAAGTTCCCCCCCTTCCCTGTCACAGTTTCCTTTTCTCGTGTACTTGTCTAGAGAGTTATTTGAACCAATTCAGTTTCTCTTTTCCCTTGTTTGGTACAATGTGATGTATTTAGATTGTTGATCTGTTTGCATATTGGGTTTTATAAGTCTATAATGTTGAAGATATTTTCTTATTCATCTGTCCTTGATAAAGTGGAATGACGAAATAGAATTCTCGTAGTCGACCCCATTTAGTTGGGACAAGGCTGAAATGACGACGATGATATTCTTATTTATCTCCATATATCTTGATGTCTGGAATTTTGTCTTTTAGGTCCACAATGGCTAATTCTTGTTAACCAAATAATCTAACAAATTTGAAGTTCCAGAGGAATTAAACAATATTGTTTCCATATTCCAACAATAGTATGTTACTTTTGTGTTGTTTCCTCAGGTTTCAAGTAGGAGCTGCTAGAAAATCCCCACTGTGGTATATTTTCAGCAGCAAGGCTGGCAAATGGAAAATGTCTTGTTCCCTGAATTATTATTACCTGCATTAAGTTCCTTGAATTATTATTATTATTTTGTGACCTGTATTAATTAGTAATGGAGATTTTAACACTTATTCCCTCAGCCTCAAATAAAGAATATAGAAAAAGAACCAGGCATCTTCCAGTGTTTACCTTTTCCCCCCCTTTTATAAGAGGTGTTCGGAATTTTTTTTTTTTTTTTTTTGGAAAGGTCACATTGATTTATTAAGAAAAGCGCCAAGATAGCAAGGACTATTTATAAGCTAAAAAGGAAAAGAGAAATCTTTAAGCCTTTCAATGCTCGAAGCCCATTCAACAACAAGACCCATTGTCCTCAACATGACCCGCTTCACACAATTGCCTGTATTTCTGAAACACCTCCCATTCCTTTCTTCCCATATCACCCATATGGTTGCCAATATGCTAAGCTTCATATATCCCTGTCCTGCTTCTCAATTCCTATGCCATGCTAATCCAAAAGAAGACTACTGACTGACTTTTGGCATAGCCCAGGAAAGGTTAAAGCTCCTTAGAAATCTACTCCATACCCGATGTGCAAGCAGGCAATGAACAAAAAGATGGTTAACTGATTCAACATTTGCCATACACAAGGCAAATATTGAGAATCATCATAAGCTTGTTTCTGAAGAAAATCCACAGTCAAGACCCTTTCCCTCCATACTAGCCACCTGAAAGCCGCGATCTTCGGAGGGGCCCCATGGGACCACACATACAACGTTTGCTTGGACATGCCACCCCTCCCTTGCTCTAGGAGCGCATGGTAGAAGGATCGGACAAAAAAGAACCCTGATTTCTCCTTATTCCACACCTTCTTATCCTGTTCCCCAATCCTGATTGGAGATTGTTCTTCTTAGCCGGGTTGTGGGCCATCTGGTTGGAAAGAAATAATAGGTGTTTTAGGAGCATCTTGGGCAACCCGGTGGGGTTTTTTGTCATGCGCGCTCTCTGGTGTTTGAGTGGAGGGCATTTTGTTCTTGGCATATAGATAGCTGGGGGGATTTGTTGGGGAACCTTTGTTGTTTTCTGCTTTCTCTTTTTCCTTTTGTATTTTTCCGGCTTTGCCGTTTTCTTAATAAATTGTCATCCTTAAAAAAAAGAAAAGAAAAAGGATGTGATCAAGTAGCCACGCTAACTCAATCTCTTCTTCACTCATGAAATTGTGTCATGGGGGAGACCACACGACGATATCTCCACAAATGGAGAAGCATCGCATCACTGGAATATTACGAGTTATGGATAATCGGGCCATTCTCAGAAATGCAGTTTGCAATGGCACTTCATCGACTTGATATCCTCCCAAGAGCGAATCTTCTCCCCATTTCCAAGGGCAAAACCAATCCCTTAAAAGATTTCGACTCCACTGAGGCAATCGCTTTCCAAATTGTTGATGCTCTATATAAATGGAGGATTCCTTAGTATACCATCCTCCCTTAGAACACCCATACTTGTTAGCAATAGTTTCTCTCCACAGGGCACCCCCCTCCATCTTGAACCTTCGTAGTCACTTACCCAACAAAGCACTTCATCAAACCCAAATCTATAATGCCCAGTCTCCCTCTTCATTAGGCTTGCATACTTCCCCTCAACTCAGCGGATGAAGCATTTTCTTCTCTTCCTAACCCTGCCATAAAAAAATCTCCTCAATCTTTCTAATCTAGCCAGCACCGACTTCAAGCACTTGAAAAGATACAAAGTTGCTTCTATAAGAGTTATTTAGCCTTCAAAAGAAAGGCATCAACTCTCCCACCTAGCTAACTTCTTTTAAATCTTTCTATGACAACATTGTTGGTTTACCAATACAAAGAGGCAACCTGAGGTAGGTGGAAGGGAAAGAGCCCACATTGCACCCAAAGATGTCATCCAAATGCTCGGTCTCCTCTCTAGACTAGCAAACTCCCAACATCACACTCTTGTAAATATGCACCTTCAACCCTGACACAACTTCGAAGCATATAGTCATCATTCTCAACTTTCCACCACGGATTCCTCAGCATCACAAAAAAATAGCAGATAATTAGCAAACTAAAGGTGTGATATCGGTAGATTCGCCTTATCAACAAAGAATCAGAGATTGATAACATGAGAATGATTGTAGTATGTTTTGAGGTTGTCTCGGGCTTGAAGGTGAAAGCGAGCAAATGTGAACTATTGGGAGTAGGTTTGTCAAGAGTAGAGGTGGGTTACTTTGCTGAGGTTTTTGGTTGTAAATAAGGCTTCTTTCCGACAACATACTGATGCAGGATGACCTAATTATGATGCATGCTTGTCGACACAATTATTCAGCGGAAATAAAAGGCAATAATAATATAAAATTCTAGCATTAATCATCATAACTGAGAAAATCATAAAGGAAACATGCAATGGAGCGGGCCATCATCACAACCATGGAGTAAGGAATTCAATTATTACTTAGGTTGGATCCGGCGAGGGATGAGACCTCCCGATCTTGCATGGTCATACCCAATCGATCAATGAAGATCACTAGTCCGAAGAATCAGGAAGTTTCTCGGATTAGGGATTTGAGAATTTTGGGGTTTAGGGTTTAGATTGATTCTCAAAGTTTGATCGAGGAAGGATTAGCAAAACTGAAAAATAGAAAGAAGAAAATAATTATCTTAAAGAATTTGGAGGGGCACAAGAAGAAAAGAGAAGAATGAGATCAAGGAAGAAGAGGAAGCACCATGAGAGAGGGAGAGAGGGAGGAGGCAACCAAAGGTTTGCTTTTTTTCATTAATCAACAACTAAAACGTTATTAGGGCTTAGCCCACTTAAATAAGCAAGAAGAAAACATAAAAGTACCAAAATACCCCTAAAATATTGGTAAAAAAAAAAAACAGTTCGTACGTTGGCCGGGCACCCGGTGACCAATTTGGCCGGGCGCTCGGCTAAGACAAAAACTATCCAGCAAGAAAACTGCAAAATTGCAGAATTTCGGGCGCCCGGTGACAAATTTGGCTGGGCGCCCGACCACCTTTAGAAAGGCATTCTTTTATTCCTTCAGTCGGGTCTTCTTCCATCTTACACACGTGTCTTCTATGTGCCAAATCACGTACGTAGGGTCTTCAATGCTCCTCAATCATCGCCTAACCACAAGGAAAGTGTTAGTGGTGGGGCGCTTTCTTCGTTGGTAAACTTGAAATGATCTTGTGTCCTCATCGCATTCCTTGGGCTTCCTTTATGTATAGGGAAGCCACCTGTATTTTCATGGGATAGAGTAATTGAAAGATTTGTGAGTAGGTTATCTTGTTGGAAGAATAGGCTCGTCTTCTGGTGGAAGATTGATGTTGATTAAGACGACAATGTCGAACCTACCGGTCTATTATATGTCTTTATTCAAATGTCCGAAGTCGGTTGTGAATAAACTTGAAAGAATTAGAAGAGAATTCCTATGGAGGGGGGAGGAAGAGAAACAACAGTTCCATCTTATGAAGTAGGAAAATGTGTGCAAACCTTGGGATCAAGGGGGAGCAGGTCTTCGGGTATTGGAAGACATGAATTTAGCTTTATTGGGAAAATGGGTGTGGAGATTCGGAGTTGAGGAGAATAGTTTCTGGAGAGAGGTTGTTGTGAGAAAGTATGGTTGTTAAGAAAACTCAAGATGGACACAGGTATCATCCTTATATAGAGCTTCGTCTCTTTGGAAAATGGTCTGTACACTGAAAGATAGAATTTGGGAAGGGGTGAGTTTTACATTGGGTAATGGAGAGGGAATTAGATTTTGGGAAAATGTTTGGATAGGGGCTAAAGGTTCGAAGGAAAGGTTTCCATGATTAGCGGGAATTGCACAAGATCCGAATATAGTGGTGGCCAGATGCTTCTCATTTCAAGGGGACTCTATCATTTGGGCCCCTCCTTGTAGGAGGGATCTATCAGACGTAGAGTTGGAGGAATTTGTGTGTTTATTGGAGTTGCTGAGTAAGGTTCGTCTGATTGTCTCTCAAAGCGATTCCATGGTGTGGGTACACGAAAGATCCGGTAAGTTTTCGGTACAATCCTTCTACCGAAAAATTAGTGGCGGATTAAATGCTTCTGAAGTGAGCCATACAATGTTCATTTGGAAGTATGGAGCTCCAACAAAGGTAGTTTTTTTGGCGTGGCTCATGGGAAGTAATAAGGTGCTCACAGTGGACAACTTATGCAAATGGGTATGATTCTTCCAAATGCATGTCTTCTTTGCTACAAATCTGATGAATCGGTGAATCATCTTTTCTTACGTTGTGATTTTGCCACAAAGATTTGGGTTGAGTTCGTTGCCAGACTTGGGCATTAATGGGTTATGCCGGGTTCTATTGAAGCGTTATTCCCAAGGTGTTCCATAACGGTAACGGTGGCCGTAACGGTCACTTCCGTTACCGTTACGATACGGGCCGTAACAGCCGTTACGGATCCCATATCGGCCGATACGACCCTTTTTTATTTTCTGAAAAATACTGTTACGGGACTGTTACGGTCCGTATCGGTTTTTTCTGTGACGGCCGTTTCGACCCCGTAACGTGTAACGGTTATGACCGTTTCCGTTATGTATCGGTCGATACGGCCGATACGTAACCGTTTTGGGATACCTTGGTTATTCCTCTCTTAGGATGGTGGAGGAAGTGGGGAAATAGGGAAGAAATTATGGCGTCTTTGTCTCCCTGTAGCAAATTGGGTTCTTTGGTTGTAAAGAAATAGCCGTTTTTTTCGAAATCGGGAAAAACCACCTGTAGCGGTCTGCAAAATGGCTAAGGAGTTGCTTCTGGAATGGGCGGTTGCAGCAAAATTCATCATGTTAGATCAGTTTTATAGCTATTGGAAAGAGTCATAGTTGTGTGCCTTTTGTTCTTGTTTATTTTTGTTTGTATTCTTTAGGCTTTTGCCTTGTTTCAATAAAATTGTCATTGCTTCAAAAAAAAGAAAAAAAGAAGAAGCCCATGAAGCAACCTAACCTCCTGCCCACACTCCAACATTCTGCCAAGGTATTCTGTAATAGTAACGGTGGCCGTAACGGCCACCACCATTACCTTTACGATACGAGGCATAACGACCGTTGCGAGGGCCGTAACAGCTGTTACGATCTTTTTTTTTTTTTAAAAAAAAAAATTGGAAAAAACCCAAAAACCTGTATCGGCCCTGTAATGGACCATTATGGGGGCTATAACGGCCATTATGGGTCTTTTTTCTGTAATGGCTGTTACGGCCTTTACGAACCTGTAGTGGGTAACGGTTGCCACCATTTCCTTTACATAACGGCCTTTATGGCCCTGTAACAGCCTTTACGACACACCATGCATTTTGCCCAATGCTTCAGCTACTACCACAAAGAGAAGTGGTTTAGGGTTTAGGGTTGTCATCTTGGTGTTTTCGTTAACTGTTGAGATCATCGGAACCGAAAACTAGGCTGAAGTAATGCATTACTTAACCCACCCTCTCCATTTTTTCCCACATCAGATATGGCGTAGCATATAATCTAGAAGGCCCCAATCCACATGGCCATATCACATATGCTTTCTCAATGTCCATCTTATAAACAACGCCTTTCATACCGTCATTATATTTGGAATCAATACAAATGAGTTATAAGAGCGCTATCCAATATTTGACGACCTTCAGAAAAAGCTCATTAGAACTTTAGATACCACCCCAGTCAGAAAACCCCAGAACTCGAATGCCAACACTTTAGATAGAATCTTATACGAGTTATTGATGAGGCTGATTAGCCTATAGTCTCTCAAACAAACCGCATTAGTTACCTTATGGATTATAGCTATAAATGATGCGCCAAACTCCTTTGATATCCTCCCTGCTCCAGGAATTCATTCATGAAGCTCATCACATCCCCTTTCATGACTTCCTAGAACCCCTGAAAAAAGCCAAGGGGAAATTGTCCAGATTGGCAACTTTATCCCTCCCCAGGGAATCCATAGTCTTTTTCGCTTCTTCTTCTGAGAACAACTTCTCAAGTAGCTCTGCTTCGTCCCCAAAAAGGCTGCTAAAGGGTAGATTCTCTAGTTTTTGAGTTGTCCAACCTTCTTCGATCAACAACTTATTGTAGAACCAGACCACTATGCTACACTCTTTATCTTTTTCTTCAACCTCTCACTCTTGATTGTAATGCTAGAAATCTTATTGCATCTAGTCCGGCCACTTGCTAATTTGTGGCTGAAGCTTGTGTTTTTATCACTTTCCTTGAACCACGTCGCACATGTGCGTTGCCTCCACTTGATCTCTTCCTCCCTTGGGCGTTTTGAGTAATCTTGCCCTAGCTTCTGGCAAGTTGATTTTTCTTCTTCCGGCAGTTCTCTTTCTCTTCCGCCATGATGTCAAGCTCCTGAATCTTGCTAGGATATTTTCATTTTCCATGTCTCCTCCTAGACACTTCCCTCCTCCAAGCTAAGATTTTACTTTTCAAACACTTCAATTTCTGGCTTAATATAAAGCCTGCAAATTCCTCTTACCTCAAAGGAGCCCCACTAGTCTTTAATCAAGTTCGAAAAACCTTCCACCTCCAGCCACATTACTTCGAACCTGAAAGGTTTTGTGCCCCCAATTTTCTTCATCCACCTCTACGAGAATTGGGCAATGATCGGAACCAGGCTTTGGTAACCCACTCTGGGTAACCAATGGAGATTTATGGTGGTTGGAATGTTTGCTTTTGCAGATTTCTAAAAAAGAGCCACTGTTAAGCATGGTGTCTTGCAGTTGCAAATGTATAGAATCTGGGATTTTGGTTATCCCTGACTGAAGAAAAAATATCTAGAAGGAAAAGGGGCAACCCAGTTTTTATGGATCTGTTCTTTCATATGAGTCCCAAAATTGTTTACTGAAACTGAAGCTCTGTAGGTATGGTTTGTTGCTATTGGAAACCTATGGATATGGGGAATCTGGCCCCAGCTGAAGGGGAAAGTGAGTAAATGGGGGGCTGATCATCTCCACCATTCAAGGTTTTGTAATTTGCGTGCCCTGAAAACTCTGAGACATTGGGATAATGCTCTTTACACAGGCATGCTGTCCCACTACCCCTTTTTAATTGTCTTTCTTTTTCCTATTTTTTTGAAAAGAATTTGTCATTCTTTTTCCTACTACCAAAATTTCCTTGTATTTCAATTTTCTGTAATTTAAGAACATTTTTAATCATGCTGCATTGTTTAATCTACCAATCCCATATCATTGAACCATTTGACTACTCGCTTCAATCTTGCAAACTTTTTTCCCCTAGTTGATTGCTCTTCCTGATTATGCAAACCATGTTTGGGAACATAGAACTGGTTTCTTCCTACAGTAGCTTGTGGTTTTATTCGTTAAGTTCTGCATTTTGTGCTGGATATGTTTCTTGCATCTAGTGGCACCGGGTAAGTGACTAATAATTCTGGACCATGGAAGTCTATTTGCATGATTTTTGCCGTTTAAATGGTAAATACTGCTTGTTGGAGACCATATCGGGGAAGATTCAATTGTTAAATTTATATGTGATGAACAACGTATTTTTTGGCTTGATATTGCGGATATATTACCAATGATAGTTTGATGCTACTAGTCCAGACAAGCAAATTGGGTTTTCAGAACAGATAGTTTAGCTGTTCTTACTTTAAATGTTTCAGTTGAGAATTGTTCATCAAACTTCAATGACACCTGATTCCAATTTTTTCCATTCGGTTTTGTCCATTTTGTCATATTTTGATGTGGGTTTGGATTCATGAAGTTATGGCATAAGTTTGATGTTGGTTGCCAACCTAATGCAACCCTTCTTTATCCGGGCTTGGGATCGGCAATGAGAGCACAAAACTCTCACAGGCGTGATGTGATAGACTATTACCTAAGTTGATTACAATCAAGTACTATCTAATAGTCTAGTACAAAGGTTGATTACAATCAACAAGTGCAATCGATACCAAGAACCGTGCCGGTTAGGAGTGAGTCGGTACAAGTTGAAGGATCTAAAAAGGGAGAGGATAAGGCCCAAAGAATGTGGATGGAGGTAGTGAGAAAATACTTCATGACCTATGGTCTAACTGAAGGTCTGACCCTTGATAGTGGAATGGAGGAACACGATTCATGTAACCGACTCCAATTAATTGGTATAAGGCTTACATGGTGATGATGATAATTTGACGTGGGCTTGGCTCTCAGCATTAAGCATTAGTAATAAAGCTAGCTTAGATTTATTTATTTTTCATATTAATGTGATATAAATTGATGCCTTATGTTTTCCATCTTCAGAAATTAAAGAGGTCAAGAAGCAGAAGGAAAGAGCAAAAGAGCTAGAGGGCATTGACATGAGTAACATCGTCTCAAGTTCTCGCCGAAGGTCCTCATCCAATTTCATTATTCCTCCTCCTCCTCCAAAGCCCAAGTTGGCAGTAGAAAAAAATGATGGAGGTGGCGGTGGTGGTCGTGGCGATGGCGATGGCGATGATGATGAGGAGGAGGAGGAGGAAGATACTGATGATGAAGAGAGTGAGAGCGAAGGCGCTAGTGAAGGTAACTTTATTGGGTTTGTAAGGTTGCTTTTATTATTTGTTTTCACGAGTTATGAAATATTTGCCAGTCCTTTTCATCATTTTTTTCCTTCTTAAGCTTCCTTTTGTGCTTACTATGTCAAATCAATCTGCTTCCTCAAGTATTCCATAGGCACTTGGGAGTCTTAATTCCAAAGAATTCTCAACAAAATTGGATTTGATAATATTATGTAATCCTCCACATCTATAATGACTGTGGTGATGTCTTCACGTGGTATTCAGTTGCAATATAGTGATGGGACATGTAAATGTTGGTAATTGCCATCCTCAAGAGCTCTAGAAACACCACAACATGATAGAAGTGGCTGTCATTGATAAAATTTATTTGTGGATAAAAAAAATAAAAATGTCTCATCTTCTGTTTGATGTATTGAGATGGCCTACTATGATTCACATTTTTTTAAATCATTACATGGGTGTTTAAGTTTACACCACCCCATGTTAGTATGAGCTGGTTTGTTCACCATTCTAAATCAATAGCTTAGGTTTTTGACATCGGTAAATGCATTTGAGGTATTTTACGCACTCCAAGGGTATTTTGGTCACTTGAAGGGGGACACTTCGGCACTTCTCAATCACTTGTCAAAAAAAGGAACACTTTGGCACTTCTCAATATTTCTTGTCTTTAATGAATATTTCTGCCTGTATGAATTCATCTTTAATACTACGATATGGTTTATGAGCATACTGTGCATTATTGGATTTGATCTGAACATCCTTGTCGTCGGCTGGTTTTGGCTGTTGGTCATATTGACACCTATTGACATAAGATCTGTTGACATAACATCAATCAAATGAGGATATGTAAGCCTTGCTTTCTCAAAATCATTGAGTGTGAAGTTACTGTCGCTTTGAAGTGGTTCTTCTCTGTGCTTTAGCTATGGATCTGATATTAGGGTCTTTACTACTCATCCATTGCCATGTTATAATGGGCAACTAATTCCTGATTTTGCTCATGCACATCATGCTCTCTTATTTTTCTCATTATATCAAGGCAAAGATGTGTTTGTCCACACCTCTTTTAGTTTTGTCACATGATACTTCTGCTGCTTTCTTGATGCCTTGGAAGATTCTCAAGCTGCATGGTTGCTGAGTTACAGCATTTTGTTTGAATGGAGATTTGGAAGATCCCTTACGAGATTCTCAATGCTTGTAGTGATAGTGTGTTGACCGATTGTATTTTGTTTTCTTCTTGTTTTTCTCAAAGCAGATGCTGAAGATGAAAGTGACTGAGTCATGCACTACTGGAGTAGACAAGGCAGCAGGACCGCTACTATGACCAGCCCTCCATCTTAACCATTGATCTGCTGAGGTACCTGTTTTGCTCAGTGACTGAGAAGTAACTAGTAGGCCAAGACGTAACTATTTGACCGGCTGATCTGGAGTATGTACAGAAAGTGCACACCAAGGTGCAATTCATGTTATTACAACTCCCAAATGTTTTATCTTTCTAAGCTGAATGTTACTCAAATGGCAGCGGTCCTTTAGATTAGTATACATTTTAGGTGATATGACTTGATTATCAAAATGTAAAAGATCATGTTAGGGTTGTTTTTGTATGGCCATTTATGTATGGAATATGTGGGTTTGCAGGCATTCCATGCAGTGTTTTAGGTGATCTGCTACCAGTCGTGGCCTCTGCATAATTGGACCATATGAGAAAAAATAAAAACAAAAATAAAAAATAGACTCTGGCTGCGAGGGACTTTGAGCATAAGCTGAAATTAGAGTACCCATGCCCACATGTTTCCAGGTTTTGTTTGGATGCCTGCAAAATTCTGGCTGGCTTGGGTATTGTACTGAAAACTAAGACTCTGTTTGGTTGCCACTTAAAAATGATTTTCATCTCATTTTAGTTAGTAATAATTATGGAGCTTTGCTAAGTGCAGATACTTGTGCAATAAAGCTCATGCACATGCCACACATTTGCTAGCATGGCACATAGGTGCGGAATTTAATCCATACATCAGCTCAGTCCAACTTTGTACATGTGGGCATGGGTTGGATCTTGGACCTACCTTGGCATGCTGGCATGTGGGGCATGTAAATGAGCTTTATTGCATGCATGTGCGCTAATCAAGGCTCATAATTATGTTTTAGAGATTATAGTTTAAATAAATAATGGGCTATGAAGAATATTTTTAATCTGGACCCAAATCTCTAATACATAATTATTTGCTAAGTCAAATGAAATGAATCCATTTTCAAGTGGCAGCCAAACAGGGCCTAGGATGTTTTTGGCCGCACCGGCGCCGAATTTCAGGTTGGATTTGAAATTATGCTGCTTGAGATTTGTGCTGAAAACCATCTGCCCTGAACCTTCCTTGGAACATCCAAAAGCGGAATAAAGTGTGATTTAAGACTGACAAATACAGAGGGTTGGATGGTTTGGAGTAAAGGATGGTGGTCGGACAACAAAATTTGCTACGTTCCTTTAGTTCTATATCAGGGTGGGGCCTACCTGCTTTTGTATCCTACTGAGAAAATTTTCTGGGTCTTGTTATTTCTGCCAATGCCTTCCAGATCGACGGTGGCCAATTTAATTAAAAGCAGTGTGATCCAATGTAAAAACGGTTAGGGTGCAGTCTGGCCCGCTTTGTGATCTACCTGATGGTGCTGCTTGGTGAACTGACGAGACCCTCTTAAAACAGTGCAAGTGCCAACGTCCCTGAGCTAAAACCGGGTGAAACCATATTGGGTGTGGCAGAAATGGCGGACCCATATGCTCAGATGTCTGACTGGAAATTAGATGGGCTTGTACTGTGAGTCTTGAGCACAATATGGTTGGATGTGCCTTGACAGATGGATGAGATTGGGCCTCACAGCATCTTCCATGACAAGAAAGATCCAGACTGTTCATGGGTAGGTCATGCCTAGCATGGACCAGCCCCTAAAATTTTCTCATGCAAGCATGGATGGGATGATCATATCGAGCTGAACCCAACACATGGTGGATGTTATAGTCCCATACATTCTAACCTAACTCTTCCTGATACTGGAGGCATCTTACTAGGTCGATCAATTCATGCAAATCCATGAAACCTAATGATGCAATCCATGAAAACTCAATAGAGAAGCCCACCATTGTAGTCAGGCTGCATGATTAGATGGAATTAACACTATTATTGCACAATGATTGCATGTCCTCAAATAACATGGTACTTTGACCTTCCAATTCCATGTTTGGGATCCCATTTCATCCCATGGCAATTAGACGGAATCAACGCTATTATTGCACAATGATTGCATGTCTGGAAATACCATGATGTTTTGACCTTCCAATCCCTGTATTAAGTGAAACCCACGTTTGATGGACCATGGAATTGTAATCAATGGACCAAATTTTGCAATTGATGATGGTCACTTGTATGCATATTCAACTCAAACGTTATGGGACCGGATGAAATGATACCTGAATTAATCCAATCCTTCGGTCATTTCCACATGCCGGATGGAATTTGCATAGGACCAAATGCAATTCCATACCACTTATTCCCACTTAATACCACGTCCCAAACAGGCCCTTATCAGGCCCTCATGGAGGGTTAAAAGCTTCTTGATTATCAATATTCAAAGTTAGTTGGAGTGTCAATAAGAGGTGTCACCCTCCCATATTTTATTACTTGCTTTAGGTTTCTACATAAGAAGCATTATAAAAGATGTATGAAATATTAATCTAAAGGGTTATCAATCAATTTACCTCATTTGACAAATACGTGTATTTTAGTTGAGGATTTACATACCTTTCATTACACATTATTATAGCCTCTCTCCCCTTTTGTATTGATTCTCTGCACTTCCTCCTTTTGCTATCTTCTTTATCTTTTTCCCTCATCACTTGGGGGAGATAGGTGCAGGAAATTGGACAAAAATAAATCCAACATAATATGGTTTTTGGTTCTCTATCATAGTCTACGGACCAAACAAAAAGAAAAAAAAAAATTGCAAGATTTCCACTTTCAGGGAAACTGAATTATTGTGATCTTAGCCAACTGTAGATCAGAAGTTTACGTATTCCTAAAAGGCCATTTGATGGCAGTGGAAATTTAGGTCCAAACCACTTTTGGTTGCCACTTAAAAAATGAGTTCCATCTTGTTTGACACTTTTAGCTGGTCATAATTATGTGTTAACGATTTTGGCAAGGATTAAAAATAAAGTTGATGGCTCAAAATTTATATGAACCATTCTCTTGTAAATAATTACCATAAAGTAAAATGTAAAATGAGATGAATTCATTTTTAAGTGGCAACCAAAAATATTATTTGGGTCCATGTAGTGCATTTGTGGTGCTCTGAAATATGTGGTGGCATCAGGCATGTGGCACGTGGAATGCTTGAAGATGCACATGTGCCACATGTGTGGTGCTCATGCATCGTGCAATACATGTTTTACATGTACAACTTGGCATATCTGGCAGTTAAGATGCATAAAGAGAACTCAAAAGTTTTATCTACCATTTGAAGATGTAAGGTGCTACTAGTGCCATGTAAATAGTCTCATGTACCATAAGGAAACAAGGTCTAAAGGTCTTTGGAGTAACAAAAAAGACCACCCCCTGTACAGTAAAAAAAACATTTGGACAAAGTTTAGACAGAGGTGAGATTTGGTGAAGAAGACCCATTGTGAGTTTGGTGAATCTTATCAATGTTCCACAAAGTTTGGACAGTGGTGAGATTGATCTGGAGCAATTTCATAAAGATTTTTTCACTTTTTAATTCATGTATAGATGATTGGAGCAGATGGATGGTGCTAATATTAATCACGGCCACACATCTTCACCCATGAATTTAGAAAACGCAGAATTAGAGCCGACAATGGATGATGATGAATTAACAAATGGATAAATCCTTGGGGTATATAGACACACTTAAGAATATGTTGGATTGGTTTGCTGTACATGACGATTGCACACGGAAACAATCATATTTACATTTTTCATACCCTGGAAACAATCAGAGAGCCTTCATAATAACTTTGCCGGATGCTCCGATCCCCTTAGCTGCAGCTTTCACGATAGCCGGGTGCCTATACAACCTGCATTCCAATAGCAGAAGAAAGGACATTCTCCCAAACATCAGCGATGATTTTTTTAAATTATTATTAAAAGAAAAGAGAAACATAAATACAAAGAGGGCTGACAGGGCCTCAGATGCAACAAACTAAAGCATTGCATCAGAGATTACTAGCTCCAATCCAGTCACCCGCCGCAAGTCTGTTCACATGACCGTCGGCCTCCCAAATACATCTTTGAAACCAAATTCTCTTTTCTACTGCTAGCAAATCATTTCTATTTAAAAAAGCAAATACGAGACTGATCTCTGCATTAACTATATATTGATTTAATACCATTGAATTTTGTGAAGAACAAGCATTGGGAAGCAATGAAGCTTGGCAGATGAATGGATGCTAGTTGACTTGAAGAAAACCAAAATTTTTTCTTTCCAAAAGTCAATCTTTTTATTAAATTACTGTTGATTTTCCTTACAGTCCATATGAATCCCTGTTCAATTTTTAATAAGCTGAAGTTGCTTATATTGAAGTGTAAAAAGTCATCAGGTGCATGAGGGGATCCTCACAAATGGGGTTGATTGATGAGCATGCATGTTCACTGATTTGTTTATTATTATTAGTATTATTTTTTTGAGGGGAGGGGAGGGACGGGGGATGAGGATCAGCACCATACCTTTATAGGCCACTTATTGTACCTTTGTGCATTTTTGGAGAAATCAAGGGAGAAGAATACATATATATCATTATTTTTTAAGTTAAAAAATAAAAAAGATTGGTGAGAAAGGGAAGAAGCTCACGCTGCCAAAGCAATTCCCCACGTTGAGAGGGCATAAATGAGCTTGCTGGCATGCCATACTTTCCTCATTTTACTCCACTTGCTCATGTCACCCAAGGCTTTTGCCACAACTGCACGTTCTCAAAGTAAAAAGATAAATAAAAATTACTGCCGATCTTATAAACACATAAACCAAGCTTGAACAGAACCACAATCCAAATTCCTCTCCACTGGATAAAGCCAGGAGTCTCAATCAATCATAATAGTCGGATAAACTAGCCAAACTGATGACTGTTGGTTCAATTAAGGAAGGCATACCAAGCAAAATTAAGTGGAAAGGGGTAATCACAACAATGTGAGAAAAGTTTCAACTATATCCACCAAAATAAAATTGATAAAAAATAAAAATTTTAAAGAAATCCCCATCAACGAGTATGATTGAAAACATGGGTCTACTTTTCATGTGCATTAAAGGCCAAACCTTACCGTAGAAAATGTAAGGCACAACAAATACTAAGCATGAAGGAAAAAACAGTAAATCTTTTATAGAATAACCAAATGAAAGGCTAAATAATAATTCACATAAATCCATTGCACGAATATATACAAATCATATCATTGGCACATAAATGGTTAAAGGCATGTGGTACCACAACATTGTCTCCTTCTCACCCTTAGGACCCAACTTGAGAATCGAAATGCACCTGGAAGTCGACAAATATCACACATGTGGGAGAGTTGGTTCATAAGAGTAAGATGGACTGACCATTTTAACCTTATCTTGCAATTTTATCAGGAACCCAAATGAGGTAAAAAAAATCTTTAGTTAAGGTATTTGGTACTCGCAGTGTTGCATTGGCTCACCCTCACCCTTTGCAATCCCAACTTACAAGTCAAGATGCATCTGCAAGTTGATGCACGTAAGACATGTTGGAGACTTGGTTCATGAAACAAAGGTGACTGATATTTGCACTGTGGCCTTGTCAATTTTACCTAGAACCCAAATGCATGCAACCCTTTTGAGTTCCAAAACTATCAACTCACAGGCAGGAGGGTTATCACCATGTCTCTTTGTTTTAAACTAACCAGCTGATAGACAACATGTGGAACTACCGATAAAAGAACTTGGAACTTTCCCATCCTAAATGTACCGAAACTCTAAAACAAAATCACCAACATAATCTATCATCATAATCATCTTCATCATCTAAGCCTTATCCCAACAAACTGGGGTCAGCTACATGAATCCCGTTCATGCCATTCCACTCTATCAAGGAGCATATTCTCAGTTAAACCATTGGTTGTCAAGCCTATATTAAATAATCTATACTACCATTAAATGGCTAGGATTCTCAATATTAAGTCCCTACATGCTTTGTCACAAAGCTTTCTGACAAGATACACTGCAATTAGTCATGCGTCAAGTGACTCCAAGTCATTAGTAGTCTTCTATTTTGGGAGATCTGTGTCTTGATGGATTTTTAATGGGATTTATTACATAAGAAAGAGATAAGCATAAGAGAAACAAAGAAAGGTAGAGATTTAGATCCAAAATTGTGGCACTTTAGGATTATTATTATTATTATTATTTTTTGTGACAAATTGGAATAATAACATTATTTATACGTCCTTTTTTTAAAGGATATATATAAATAAGAGAAGGTCTCAATTGCAAATGGTTGGACCACAAGTTACCGTCCATCTCATCAGAAGGGATGCTGGAATGGTTAGAGCAAGAGATGTAAGTGTAGACTTACTTTTCTGCAGTTCCTCTGGTGCAAAGCTCTGCAATTTAATGATAACCAATTAATGATAGATACTCAAACAAATAAAAGATAAAACAAAAGAATCTAGAATTCCCATACCTTAGATTTTGGGTTTGCAAGAATGCACCTAGCCATGAAGTTGGCAACCCCATCAACCACAAGCTCCTCAGTAATAATCACATAACTCTCGTCATCAATTCCACTAGGCTCTTCTGTATTACCAGGAACCATGTCATGTGTGACCCATACCCACCAACTGGGTTCTTCAATATCAACATTGACCAAACTTTCCACCAAATGCAAATCTGCTCCTATTCCAAAAACAAAAGACCAAGAGAGAAAAACATTAACACTAGCTAATCGAAATTTCGGCTTTATCAGCTGCAGTTTTTTTCAGAATAATTTAGAGAACCTGTGGCTTCTTTGAAAGGAAAATCATTGCTTGGCGTGACCACGGATGCCTTTTGGAGTGATTCAAGTTGGGTCAAGAAGTTTGAAGAATCCACAGTAGTTACAAGACGCGAATACAACTGCAAAATTACAACAGCTGATTGAATGGAGTTCAACCAAAATCTTCAATTCAATTCATGAGTGGAAAATATATGGGTGTGGTTGCATGGTTTGAGGGCATCAGTCCTGGGGGCCTTTGGCATATTGGTTAGGTTCTTAACAAAAGCTACTATGAAGCTCAAGAACTACAACCATTGATGGAATGGACCATCATCCCCCGTTTGGCCCATCAGCACAAGACAAGCAATCTTGATACTGTTTAATATATTGAATTCATTATGACAAATGGAATGGTCCAAGGTTTGCTATTCAAGAGATCAGTAGGCATCTGAAGGGAAAAAAATCCAATCTTTGTCATTCTAATTTTCTATTAGGGCAATCAGATTTGCATTGAAAAGGAGAGTGAAGAAATGCATAAGTGAAAAAAAGGAAAAGAGAACTCAAAATCCGAAGCGGGGATCAATAACCAACAATGATGCAATCAAATGCCCACAAAAGCTGGTTGATCTAAAGATCCAATCAATTTTACCATTGAGATTGTCTTGATTGATGATCTAGACCAAATAGTGGTTTGATGATCAATTAGATGGGACAAGTGGTCAAGTTAAATTGTGAGGCGTATGGGATCAATCATATGGTCATCAATGCAATTGCCCCATATTCCACACGTGCACGAGAAAATGCCCGCTTTCTGTTTTTAGCCTATCTCTAATTTCTTTTTCTTTCATTTTTCTATATTAGGAAATAAGTTATCTTAGATTTTTTCACTTAAGTGATTTCTTATTTTAGAGATTCTATGTCAAGAAATGAGCATTATTGTTTCTATTTTGGAGATCTTAACTAGCTAGGAATCTTATTTTTAGATTCCATAGATTATGTTGAAGATTGTAAATACTCCTTATAAGTAAGGGTTAAGCTTGTGGAATAAGACACAGTTGAATGTCATCCTTTTCGAGAGAATTCTCTTGTTTCTCTACAAGTAGTTGTTTGGGAGTAGAGAGCTGTTGAGTTTGCTCACAACCATTGTATTCTTTTTTCTCTTTTGTGATTTGAACTTCAATCAAGTACATGCGATAAGGTAACAGATTGCAGTTGGGATGACAAAAAAGAAAAAGAATGCAATGATAGTGAGCAAGTTCAACAGCTCTAGAAATCACTCGCCCCTCCTCCCCTCAACAACTACAGTAGAGAAACAAGAGAACTTGCTCAAATAGAATACCATTCAACTGTCTTATTACATAGGCTTAAGCCTTATTTATTATGTTTGCTTACAATCTTCAACATCATCTATGGAATCTAAAAATAGGATTCCTAGCTAGCCAAGATCTCCAAAATAGGAAAAATAATGCCTATTTCCTGACATCAAATCTTTAAAATAAGAAGCCACTTAACAAAGAAAAATTTAAGATTACTTATTTACTAATATAGAGATATGAAAGAAGAGGAAATTATAGACAGGCTAAAAAAAGATTCTTGCGCACATGCATGGAGCATGCACATGTGGGATGTGGGACGATCGCAGTGATGACTATATGATTGATCTCAAAGGCCCCACAATTTAAGTTGACTGTTGGTCCCATCTAATTGATCATCAAACCATTGATTTGGTCGAGATCATCAATCAAGACAATCTGAATGGTAAGACTGATTAGATCTTTAGATCAACCAGCTTTTGTAGCCATTTCGTTGCATCAAAAGAGAATCCAGAGAGAGCGGAAGTGGATACATACGTCAGGAGGGCAGTCTTTGGATAGGGCTGGGGATTGGGTGAGATTTTTGAGAAGGTTGATATTCTCCCTCAATTGGGATCGGAGCCGTTGATTCTCGGATTGGAGGGAATCGATCTCTTCGTCTAAGGATGAGCACCGACGCTCCTTAGCGACGTGGCGATGGTGCTCGATAGCATTCCACGCAACGTCAGCAACCTCCAGCACCGTCTCTACCACCTCCAGGGGATGGGCGATGCCATGGCCATGGCCCACCATCTCGCTCTCTCTAGGAATTTGAAGGAGAAACCCTAGGCCCGGAATCTCTGTCTGGACGACAAAGACAGAGAGAGGCGTATATGAAGGGATTTCTCAGATTTCAGACGCCTCGTTATAACGGGCGTTGTCGTCGGAAATGTTCTTAAGACGACACATACGGTAGTCGTCCAAGCGAACTTTACACGTGGCTACGCATGGCAACCTGAAACCTGTGTACGACATCCTAGCCGTTAGATCATCTTACAAGCCCGAAGGAGGCCAAAATCAGTTACACCTTCCAGAAAACAACTTGCATTCTCTTTTAAATCTGTCTAGTGTTTTATCCACGTGTGGCCCAGCTGATAGTTGGCCGGGATGAGTTTTTGGCCAAGATGAGTCCCACTTTATACAAGGATCGGATGCCGGGTTGACACGTGTAGCTGCGTGCGGAACCTCTTCAAGAAATGCGAATTGGATCGCACACGTGTACGAGATCCAAGTCAGTCATCAGCTGGACCTTGGCATGTGGATCCTCTGGGCTAAAATATATTCTTTGGCCACACAAAATATTCTGAATGTGGATTGTGGACTGTTGGTTAATTTCCTAAAGTGGTCCATTTTCTGGGACAGATGTGGCTGTCTAGATGACCCAGCTGTGGTGGATTTCGGTCCAGGGATTCTAAATGGTGGGACCCACCTGATGAGTGGCTTGGATCTCGTAGATTGGCACTTGTGGCAGCGAGAACGTTTAGCATGCTTGTAGTCATTCCATGGTGGTTTGGTGGGGGCGCGGCTTCGGTGGATCCGGGATGGAACCCTGACTGTGGGGTCCACTGTGATGTATGTGCCTTACATCCACTCTGTCCATCCGTTTTCAAAGCTCATTTTAGGTAATGATTCAAAAAATGAAGCAGATCCAAATCTCAGGTGGACCACACCACTGTAAACAGTGGTGATTGGTCATTAAAAACTCCTTATGGGCACAAAGTTTTGGATCAATCTGATATTTATGTGGCATATTCATCCAGATCTTTGACACCTTATAAACAGGTTGGATGGCAAATAAACATTCCGGTGGCCCCAGGAAATTTTAAATGGTGGGTATTCGATAACCACTGTTTCTTGTGGCGTGGTCCATCTAAGATTCGGATCTGCTTAATTTTTAGGATTATGCCCTAAAATGGCGTGGTCCACCTAAGATTCGGATGGACGGCGTGGATGTAAGACACATAATCACGGTGGGGCCCACAGTCAAGATCCACTTACCTCGGTTGTCGCACTCCGGTTGTTGGAACCCCGTGTATCTCTAATTTCCAGTGGGAACAAAGCAAATCTAGGTAAGTTTCTAGGATAAAAGGAATTATTAGATCCTTGATTATCCATGCCATTAATCTGGCCCACCATGGATGCACCATGCACACTCTCTCTTAGGGTAGAGAAAATTGACCGTTGATCAGTGGCCTTCAAGCAGAATGCAGGAAAAGAAACAGCAACTGTTCACGCTTTATGGAAAAGGTCAAAGGTTGGATGGCCAGGATCTGCAGATCTTGCAGATTCGGAAAACATGATTTATACCCTCAGGACCACTGGCTGAGGGACACTAAATCTCCACATGGGTCCCTTTTCTAGCGGGATTCCCAATTGTTTATCATTTGAATACAATGATTATCCCTTTTCTTGTGGTACAATGAAATACAATGATCATAAAGAACATGACAATAAGACCATGATCAAATGACCGCCTGATTCAGTTACATGGTCCCACTCACTCAAATGCTCTTTAGAACCCCAAAGAAGAAGCATCATGTGCTTAATTGAATTGGCCATTGGAGTGAAAGAAATCAATGGCTAGTCTTGTATCTTTCATCTCTTTGTTGTTTCGATTTAAGCAAAATATTCTTATATAATCTATTCACAGTATACTTATAATTTGTCAAACTCATTTATACACAAGAACTTACAAAAATAAGAATAATAAATTTTGAAAACATATCAGTTGGCAAGATTTCAATGTCTTTACAAAACAGTTAGAATTACGACAAAGATGGGCCTATTGCTAGTTCAATGCTTGTAGAAACACAATGTTCTATGCACATGTCACACATGCGAATAAGTTCAGACGCCCCACACATACGCACATGACACCACTCATCTTAAAGGACCCAAAATGTGGCACGTATGTCAATGTGCACACGTGCTATGCTCCCATCTACTTTAAGCTCATTGGACGTGCCATGGTCCATCCTTCCGCCTGTTCTAGGGTGTTTGAATATCAACGAACAGAATAGCCCATCCAAGGCAGCATAACATGGATCGCCTATCTAAAGACAGATCGACCTAGACAGCCCATTGCCAGACAACTTTCTACCAATACTGTTTGGACAAATTTCAAAATTGGGGTCATGCAATAAGTGGAGCGGGCACTAAACAAGCAAGAAAGAAACTGGCATCTACACCCATCTTGATTAGTTTGGTTGTAGTGATCCCCTTTCCAGGGAGTGGTTCCTAGAAAGAAAAGAGTTTCTTGATTTGGAATAGATGGGATGCATTGCCCAAATCACAAGCATCCCATTTTTATCCAACCGCAATTTCAGAACAGAGTCGAAATCAGAATTCCAACTGTTGAACTTTCTGTTTTCCACAACTGCTGTGGAACCAACACCAATTCTGTAATTGTTCGATGCGCTGGAGTTTCTCCGCTTTCATGTACGTAGGGAAGCAAACTCACATATGGTAAATTAGCAAACAACGAGTTTATAGAGATATCATGTTTGAGATTTGCTATTTCCAGTAGTCTTCTCACTTTCCTACCATTATTCATGATGAGGACTGATGAAATGACAAATGAGGCATTTGCGTTTTTACCTTCCTGAAACTAACAATATTGTCACTTGTTCTATGGTAAGAATGACATTGTTACAACATCGTTCTTGAAAAATTGCTGCTTTAACAGTGTAATAGTGCCCATGATCACGAACTCATGTTCATCTCTGTAATGATTCTTCTGACAGCATTGGCTAAATCCATGACATGCTTGTCTTCACATCCTACATGAATCAAAACAACAAAAGAACCTATATTAGAAGAGATACTAACTACGGCTGCAAGGAAAAGTGCTTGAAGGTTGGAAATTAAATCCAATTAACAATTTTTTGCCCAGCATTCTCCATCCACAATAAATCCTACATATAAAACAGTTTGGATCATTGAAAGATGATGCTGGAACCAACGATTGTCTTTAAGCTATACATATAGGGTGAATGGGAACCAATAACAACTGCCTTTAAACCCAATTGTCTTTAACCTACACATATTGTGAATGGGAACCACTAACTGTCTTTAAACCGTCCATTCTTTCTATATAATGGTAGCCCACTTGATGATTGGACAAGGGCAATGGGTTAGGCTGGGCCACTCATTATTGGCCTGGGCCCTACAGGGCCAGGCCGCCCAGCCCATTGCCACCACTAAAACTAACGTGCTCACACATAAGGCACGGCTTGCACCTCCTACCCCAACATGTGACAGTCCAGATTGTTTATTTTGAAGGTCCCCCAATCGATGGGCCACAAAGAAAAGATGCCACTTCTCAAAGATTATCACCATTCATACAAAGGTGAGTTAGAAAAACCTAATCAGTGGATTTGGCTATGTAGGCCATCCATAGTGAGACCTGCTAAATGAATGACCAGGACGACCACAGAGTGTGGAAGAATGCAGGGCCTCCTAACAGTTCTCATATCAAGAATTTTGAGCATGAAATCTGAAAGGCCTGAAAGAAAATTACCCAAATGAAGAAGAGCTTTTTCGAGCAGGAAAAGATAGTCCCTGTTGGGTCCTGACGGGCCTTCTGCATTGACAATTTGACTGTCCACCAGGAAATAAAGCATGAGAAAAAATGCATAAGATGATCTTACACTGGAGAATATAGTTTAAAAAAAAGAGAAGGAAATGAGAAACATACTTTGCCATTTCTTCAAGTGCTGCGGGGCCCAAGTAGTTCCTATTGAGGTTCTTGTCCGGCGAAGCTATGTATCTAAATGCGCAAGTGTTACGAATATCAATGACATTAAGGGCCCTTTTGGATACCACCAAATAAGTTACTTTTTCTACTTACAGCAGTAGATAAGTAACCTATTTGAGATAAGTTTGGTTTATGATCAATTATAAGTAGCTTTTTTATTTAAAGTTACTTAAATACTTCAGTTTAATAAGTAGAAATCAAGATAAACTACTTAAGGCATAAGTAGCTTATCTTAAGTAACTTACAATCCAAATGCCCCCTAAAAGTAACGATGCAAAATTCAGTTGTTCTGCCACTTACACCATGACTCCAGAGACCGCCGGAGTCGTAGACGTTGGGTCCTGAAATCATTTTACATAGGCACTTGGTGAATTCTGTTAGAACAATCCAACATCTCACATTCTAATGGAGATTATTAGGAACTTACAGTAAAAAAATCAAGATAAGCCTTCTCATCATACTGCTTCTCCCTTACTTCCAGATACTGCAGTGCAAACCACGCAAATAGATGTTTATGACTCTGATCAGAAATATATTTTGGCTGATATAGTAGTGATAGTATGAATGAACACCACAACAGAAAGATGACAATGAATGTGAAGGTTCCAGCCAGTTAAGTTTCTGCTGGAAGTCGACATAAGCTCCTGTCAGTTGAAGAACAGATCACTGTCCATTGCATAAAGGTCATGGAATGATGGATGAGATCTATGCTTAAAGTGGAGCATAAACATGGACCTCCAATTGATGAATATGATGAGTATTATAGAGCTGGATATCAAGCCCACTTGAGTAGAGGGCACATAAGTCAATTGTGATATAGAAAGAATGTGTGATCTGAGTTTGAAGTAGAAAACCATATGGAAAAAACCCAATATAAATATAAATAAAAACAAGGGTGAATGCATAAGGTCCCTCTGGTAACCTCTCCCCACTTCATTATTGTAACTAGACCACGATCCAACCTACATCTGTCATGATAGATGAGTCGTTGACGGAAAAGAGTATCACCATCTCTGATCTATAATTTAATAATTGTGCCTGAGTGGCTGAAAAAGAGACAGATAAATACCGTTCAGCCTTTTGATTCTTGGAATAATGATTAGGCAAGATTCCATTCATCTCAGTAAATACAACTGTGCACGCAATCCAAACCCAACTGGAACATATCCAAATGGTTAGCATGGAAAGTCACTGCATGATATTTTACAACCAGTGGCTCATGTTGGGTTGAATGCTTGTGTTATTCCTTTCAAACAGGAGCTCCAGTGCTCCACTTCACTTGATTCATATCAGCAAGGCATTTGAATAGCATGCTACATTGCCGTTTCGATCTTCATGGGCATGCCAAACAAGAACATACTAACTGCTCTTTCCTTGTTGAAGATACAATACTCAGAATGGAAACCTGCTTCTCGTTTTGGAGTTGCAACTTGCATGGACTGTCAATATCAATACTGGTGACACATTGACTGAATGGCAGGGAGGTCCTTTTGTTGGTAGAAAAGGACTTCTTTGGAAATTGGTGTTTTGCGGAATTCTGCAGGGCTTGTGGAAGAGAGGAACAGCAGGATCTTCAAATGGAAATCATCATCTTTTAGCAGCATAAAGAGAAGACCTATCTCCCATGATCATTAGTTGGGCCTCAGCTCAAATAGAATTTAGAGGGCTGATGATGGAAGGTCTTTTGGGGAACTGGGATCCATTGTAAAGAGGCGGTGGTGTTGTTTTCAGCATTTTTAGACTCACTATTTTTGTTGATTTCTTGTCTGGTTGGGGTTGAGTGATGAGAGGGTCACTCGACCTGTCAGCTTTTGTATTGTTCAGCTTCTTTTTCTTCAATAAAATTGTCACCTTTTCACAGGTGCATGCGCACACGCGAGCACACACGCACAAAAAATAAATAAATCACGAGAAGCTTTAGAGTCCAAACATCATTGTCCAATTGGCAGAGGGATGGTTTATATTGGTTTATATCATATAACTAATGTTGCAATTCAGTCTCCACACCTAAGCCCTAATTTGGACGATGCCCAAAATTCATTCCAACTCATTCAAGAGAATTATAACAATAATGACCAAGGGCATATCAGCGTCTGTCTGGACTTTTTACTATTTCACAGTAACAATTGCCGAATGGTTCAGATTTTTGGTACTTTCGTGTCCCACCTGAAGAGCAGACTGGCCTGATTTTTTAGTCAAGATATGGTTATGATCCACCTCTAATGGCAGCGCATGTGCGGGATGATGGATAAACCCCGCCTTGTCAACTCATTTACACCCAAAGGGGGAAACGGCTATTCTCCTGGGAACTCGCTTTTTGGAAAGGGTATTTTTTTTTTCAGTCCATATCCAGACATTGTCAGCCATTTGTGCAGAAATGAGCACAGCTGAGTTCTTGGCACCATCCAAACAGGCCCTAAAACTACAGATACATCAGTCTCTTGTCTGCAACTGATTCATTCTCCCCCTGTCGGCATAAGTCACTACACAGGTTGAAGGGAAATGCATAATGAAAGATTAGAGATGGTCAAAGAAACCTCCAAGTCCATTCCATGACCTCAAACCTCAGGTTAAACCCTACATTTTTATCAGCAGAGGAAGATAATATAGAGATGCAAGGACGAATTAGTTTGTGATGCAGCCTCCAGTGTGGAATCTCTTCGTTACTGTTTCTTCTCATTTTGGAAGTAGCCTCTACCAATCAGTCTCAGCACATTGTCTCATCTGGGAGTCCATCATTGGTGTAACCACTTACAAATGTGTGCATCATGTGTATGAAAGCCACTCGAAGGAACTTGCCACTTACAAATGATCATGTGTATGAAAGCCGAGGAAACAGTGGACCATCTCTTTATTCATTGCTCATTCGCAAAAGAGTCGCGGGGCAGCTTTTTCACCCTATTCGAAGTAGCATGGGTGGTTCCTAGGTCAATGAAGCTCTTCCTCCTAGCTTGGCATGGGGGAGGGATAGGCAAGAAAGGTAGAGCCTTTTGGAGGTTGGTTTTACTCACGGGAATCTAGTCCCTTTGGGAGGAAAGAAACAAGTGTTGTTTCAGAAATCGAAGTAATTGGGCTTTGGTTTGTTTCGATAGGGCTAAGCAGTTTGTTCAGTGGTGGGCTATCTCTGTAAATGTTGTATATCTGAGTTTTTCCTTTTCAGATCTCTGGTCTGCTTTGTAAATCTTTGTTTATATTTTCGACAGATTAATAAATGATTGCCTTAAAAAATAAAAAATCATAGGTGCAGCCACTTTAATCACAACCAAGGTCACCTGGATTGTGGATCACTATGGTACGTGGTATAAGACCAGCTACAGAGTATGCTACTTCCTTCAAGTATTGTATGCTAGGGGTAGGATCATGTAGTCAATCCAATACTCACACTAGTTATACTGTATATACCTAGTGTGAGTATACTGTGGGATCTTCAAAATCTTGGCAGTTTTAAATTTCTCGCGATTTTATCACAAAATTACCGCGATTTTTATGAAATAAATATCCAAAACTTTAAAACACTTAAAATAAATTCACATTTTTTTTATGATGACAGGGTGTCCCCGCCCCTTTTTTTAAGGTGAGACTAATCCCTACGGATGCACGCAATCACCCACAAACCACGTGCATCAGGTAATCACAAGGAGGGGAATCAAACTCACGTCTGTGGGGGAATCAAACTCATGTCTGTGGGGAGCAAACCCACAACACTAGCCATTCACCCAAACCCCGTGTGGGTCTTTAAATAAATTCATCTTTACCCCAAAATTTAAAATTTTTAAATAATTTATGAGTTTATAATAAATATCTTTTAATACATTATTTTTAGCGAGATATTCCTTATATTATTGCAAGAAAAAGGTCAAAATCTGAAAATCTCCCGAGAAATTGCTGAGAATGAGATTTGTCACAATGCTTCCCCGAGCCATCCATAGTCCTTGCCTTTCAGTCAAAAAATAAATATAAGATGGAAATTCATAGCCAAATAGCTATGGGAATTACTTCCCTAACTAGATGAAAATCGAATCCTATCACAATTAGAAGCAAAGGGTCTGAGACGTAAAAGTAGCAGTATTGCTACCTAAGGAGAGTCACAGTCTTAAGCAGCCTAACCCATTTTAAATAACAAAACAAAATGTGGAAACACACAATATTACTGCATATATGGAATAATTACATAAAAGTAAAATAGAGCATTAGCTGTCTTACTGATAATGCAATCTGTTCCTCCTCCTCTCCTGAAACTCTATACGCAACTCCCCACTATAACCTTGCAAAATAAGAGTTATCTTTTATAAGCCAGTTCTCATGACAGCTTAAAAATATAACATAGAGCCCAAATCACATGGGTCTAATGAATGAGGACCAACTGAAAGGAAAAACTCATGAAGTGCAATAAATTTACAATATGGGTACTGAGTTCATGACAAAACAGGCTCTCCTGGTCTCATAAGCCAACTCCATTCTATCTATTCCGAATTCCTATTCTCAAGATTCAAAGTGACAATAACGACTATTTATCTTTGCTCTCCTCCCTAACATCAAGATCAGAAAGCCACTATTTAGGTTCATCAGGTACATAAATTACATCCAGAATTCTCATAATCTCATCCTTGAGCTGCATTGCTTGACCTGGAACATCAGCAACCTGGTCCTCGAGTGACAAATATTACTTTTGTCCTACAAGGCAGAAACAGATATCTATGTCTGGCTCTAGAATAGAAGGAGAAGAAGGCCTAAAGTTCTTAACTGCCACTTGAACCCCTTGCCATTACTCTGCAACAATGTTGGCTATTTGGATTCCTAGCGGCTAGCAGGTATGAACGATTGAGATCTCAATAAAACAGTCAAGAATCTCCAAAAATATATTAAGAAGAACCAAACAATGGGGTGCAGTCCAAAACTTATAATAGAATCTAGAGTTTCATCTTATAATATCTGTCAGATCCACAAACCTGATGTTATGAACAACGTCCCATAACCCACTGGACTAGGATCATGGTCGAACTGTGAAGTACTTTCAACATCAATATATTTCTAAACTTGTGTAACTTGGATGTGGACAAGTGTGTCAGTGTAGAACTGGTACTCATGGATGCAAAGGTGTTGGCCTTGGGACCCTGGAAAACCTGACAAGCTGGCATTCTGTACATATATACATAACAATGTTTGAGAAATGCATTCTTGCTGAGCCCAACTAGTTGGGATAAGGCATAGATGATGATGATTTGAAAAATGCATTCTTATCAACTTTTACTTCATGCATGCATCAGATTGGAGAAATCTGTCTAAAAACACACACAAAAACCAAGACTTACATAAGAAGCATATATACACTTCCAAAATACATGAAGAAAAGATAAATTAAGGCTTTTTCTAATAGAAGTTTTGATGTGTATCCAACATGTGTGGCGGATTCAGCATTATAAAATGAAGCATACTTGTTACATAGTAAACTATAAAGCCAGTTTCTTTAATTTGACCTTCTTTCGATGAGCATCAAATCTATCTGCAAGTGCCTGGGATGTAGCTATGATGATGATTAAGCATAGGATCCAAGAAGAATTTTTTCTAAAAGATGCACACAACATTACTTCAATAACATGCATTGGTGGAAAATGGGAATGGACTCATGTGAATCTTTGTTTAGAACCTTAGACTCTCAAGTGACATTGCTGCCAATAACATTTATCTTTTGATCATACAAGTCATGTAACTGGCCCCCTTTTTAATAATGTAATGCATTTTCTGGTCATATAAGACATAAATGCCATTTTCCCCCTAAATCTAATGGATCTAATCTGAATATTACTCTGTGATGCATGGACGCATTGAAATTGGTACAGAATAAAGTCATCATTCTAGCACATTGATTGATATGCATCATAATTCATAAAAATCAACAGGTGGGATTTCACAGGTGTTTTTTAGTGGGAAGATTTCCATTATGTGTAAGGTGTGGTAGGTTCTGTTCTTGCAGTGTTCGACAAGATGAAGACATCATCTGATTATTTGAACTCTTACGTTTGTTTTTAGCCACATAAGTGAATTGAGCAAAGATTCAAAAGTAGCCCTCAAATTGCAGTTACATTTCTTTCAATTAGAATTGAAGATATGAATGCAGAAGCAGGAAATCACAATTTGGTAGTTTCAATTCAATTTGATGGTACATCCAAACACATTTCTACATGAATCATCAACCATTATCTCGAGAAAAAAAGACTTAGAGGACTTACACAGACATCCCCGGGAGAAGACTCCAAGGTGACTGTTCTGCCTGGATAGGCAAGAGTGCCTCTGTGATCAGTGCTGCCTGCAGAAAGGAATGAAAACATACACATATTAGACTGGGATAAATGATTCAGTTCTCCTAGTTGCACACAGGCACTTGGAAGGTCCAATCGATTGATCCCAACCGTAGACTCGGTCCAGCAACAGAGTTCAGTGGGCCACCACTCAAAAATCACACCAATTGGATGATCCTATCCATCCATAAGTTGGCCATCCGCCTTCAGTACAATGGATGAGATGGATCAGATTGTCTGATAGAAGCAATTCTTTAGAACTATAAGCAACTAATGATGTGCCCCGACAAATAGACGGAATATTTGATTGGACCTATGTGATATAACTGATCCTGACCGTTAGCTTTATAAGCTATTGATCAGATTTTAGAGCCATCCGATCGGGTTGATCTTCACATAGTAGCCCATGAAATTTGGGGTGGACCCAATGGTCTGTCCATATCAATTGATCAACCGGTCCAAGTGTCCTAATGCAACTAAGAGCATGGTAGCTTACAGTGATATGAGGAATTATCACATACACCTCACCAGAGGGTAATTACCGTCCACCAAACATGTGCACGACATCCAAGCTGTCAAAAAGGTCGGCACCCACCTCGATCATTCATCAAGGAGGCCACTCCATAGAAAACAATGGATGGCCAGTCAATTCACTCAATAGACACTAGTGGCTCACCTGATAATTGGACCGGCCTGATTTTTCTAACAATTAATATTCAAAGTGTGGCCAACATATCCGACGGTTCGGATATCGTATATAAACCTCACACCTTAGCTGTTTGTAGAACGTGCACAGTAACTTTCCCATCCTCTGAAAGTGTATCTGATCACTGGGATAGATATATGAGGAACACTTTGAGACTCTGACAGAGTGCGATGATGATACACAGGCATTTAGAATTATACACATGGCATGCAAGAAATTCAGAGAGAGAGAGAGAGAGAGAGAGAGAGAGGGGTGCCTTGGTAAAAGACACGGCGAAATCCTTTGATGAATCCAACGAGTCGCTCGTCGTAGCGAAAGCCTGCTTTCCAAATGAGAGATCCATACCCAAACACCCACAATACCATCTTCTTCTCTGCCCCCCTTCCCTCTCTCTCTCTCTCTCTCTCTCTCTCTCTCTCTGCCAATGAGAGAGACCTTCCCTCCGCACTGTTCCAACGAGAGAGAGAACGAAGAGAAGTTCTTGGAAGGAATTGCTAAATAAATACTCCGGCGGATTGGGATGCTCCATACTCGCGCGCGCACAACTTTTACATGCGCCATAATTCTAGCCATCCAATGGTAGGCCCCACAATAGATGTAGAGTAATGCAAAATTTGATCTGAACCTATGAACTTAGCTGCTTGATTGGCATATGTCTAATGAACAGGTAAAAACAAAAATAAGATACGGTTCAAATTCAGCAAACACGTGTCTATTGATCCGAGGTCTGATCCATCTGATCTTTGGGATGTTCTCCATCAACATTGGTTTCCACTAATTGGACGGTTCGGTTTTGAGTTATATTTACAGCGCATTCACAATTTCTGTGTGCAGGTGTATGGAGTATCACTCCCTGCCAGAGTATCAAATAACTTCTCGATCTAGGCCGTTGGTAGGGCCCTAATTGATCGTACGGTGGTCCCTGGCTCGTGAGTTGAGCAGGAGAAATGCAAACGGTGCACTAGAGGAGTGGCAGTCGCCCTTTCACGCATGGCAGCATCGTACCCATGTACTAGATCCAAGCCGTTCATCAGATGGGCCTTAGTTTGTTGGTGCCATTTCTCAAGAGATGGGGACTATATGGTGGTCCACCCAGACCACACGAGGAACGGTAGTTTGGTGATCCAAACTGTTAATCAAATGGGCTTGCTATAAATAGATGGACAAGGAGAAAAAACAACGGTCCATTTTATGTGGCAAATAGTTTAACAATATAGTATAAAGCATGGAAATAGTATAAACCAGGAGAATTTGTTTGGGCTATATCCATCCACCGAGGAGGACGCCAGTTCAACGATTTGCATCACCGGACGATATGTATTGAGTCCAGTTCGTCTGAAAAAAGGTCCAGCCAACTCATAGGCGAAGGACATACGAGCAGGGAGTGGATTGGGTGCGTCCCCGGCCTCACCTAGGACGTTGTGGCCCTTGGCGTGGGGCCTACCTTCATGTATGTATTCTAAATCCACGCCATCCATCCATTTTTTCAGATCATTTTAGGGCATGAGCCCAAAAATGAAGTGGATCCAAAACTCATACCGACCATGCCACAGGAAATTACGGTGGTGATTGAAATGCCACCATTAAAAACTTCCCAGGGCCCACCAATCCAAACCGTTGGTAAGGTCAACCAGACCTGGATTAAGTGAAAATACATAGGACGGTGGACTATAAAATATGAAACAGTGGTGATTGTCCATCAATGGGTCACAAAAGTTTTGAATCAAGCTAATATTTGTTTTTTTTCCCTTCAGCTAGGTTTATGGGGGCGGGCCAAGGAATTTTTTTAATGGTAGGGCATTTCAATCGGTACCTGTTTCCTGTGGTGTGTCCACCTGAGATTTTGGATCTGCTTAATTTTCAGGACCAAGCCCTTGAAAAGCGGAATGGACGGCATGTATATACAACAAATCATCAAGGTGGGCCCTGTTGACGCTGAAAATTAATCAACAGACGAGGTGAGATGATTTGTATGCGAACGAACGATCGTGACTGATCCCCTTACAGGTGCGAGGCTTGTACTTGGATCAGAGATTTGCTTGATCCTGTAAAAGACAACAGAAAAATAATAATGGGCGTGGCTGGGATCCAGCCGTGAGCCCTTCGATGCCTAAGTTAGTGATAAACTTTGAGAATGGTAAAACACTAGTTTTAGAGATTTCTTTTTTCGTACTTGTAATCACAATATTCTCTTGTTTTTATAGGCTTCGATGGAGAGTTTCTAGGCTGAGATCACGATTGATATTACGCCGGAAATCCAGGCGAATATCTTGGGCCATTCCGATCTTGAAGGGATGTGCTCCTATCCTTATGCCGTTTGGAGCGGAGATGAGGTCGGCCTCCATTTGCTCATTGACTTAACCACGATCCGAGCTGACCTCATGAACAAGCGAAGTCATTGGTTTGCTATCTTGCTCTGAGGTTTTGTGCTCGGGTCGGCTCGTTACAGAAATTATCCCACAACAGGCCCCACGGTAAGAGTAACGCCTAATCCACTCCCGACTTAGAAGGGTCCGTTCAACCTACATATCCGTCCAATATAGGCCGTTGGCCATCATCTCCCTAGCAATTCTACCTCAGAAAAAGACCGCTGTGTGAGAGAAGTTGACCAGTGTTCCGCATCTTTTCAGATTCAACGTAGACGAGTATCCCACCTGACAAATCAGATATCCCGTTTTTAAAAACGACTAACCTGTGCAGGGATTTGCCTAATGAGCGGCTCGGATCGCATAAAACATGTACGCGTTTACGACGTGTGAGAGGCCTAGTGTTCACTCGCACAGTGCACTCAACATACACGAATTGTAAAAAGAGAGGACACCGTTCGGTAATCCAGACCATATAGTCTGTTGAGTACGACCGTGGATCATGGATTGACGACTCGTCAGTATCCGACGTGACTTATCCGAGTCGATTTGAACTCGGTCGAGTCGGATCGGTTCAGCGCCACAAAACCACATTGAAAGCACACCTGATTGGGCGCAACTCGGCAAAGTTTGGCTCAGCTACCACGAGTAGAGGTGGGTAAATATCCGGGCCGAGCCGAGTTAGCCCTAATTTGATTTGGCCTGGTCTTGTGCCACTTTAGCTTGTGAATCAGATCAGTTTGGGCTTTGGGCTGACCAATGCGGTCCGAGTTTGGTTTGCTCGAGAAAAATTTGGTTTGAGCCGAGATCGGTTTGGTCGAAAATTTCAAATTGGGTCGAGCTGAGTTTGAACAAATGACGGTTCTTTTTTCATTTGTTTGTTTAAATAGAAAATAATTTAAAAAGTTAGAAAAAAAATACAAAAGTATTTTACTACATGATGTTTAACATCCTCCAAAGGAGGGGTGCAACTTTAAAATAAACATGTAATGGCTTTTTCCAAACAAGTACACAAGCATAATATTACAAGTGCAAAGAAACCATATGCATCCGTGTATATATATCATCCATGTCATTATGTATATGTATTATCCATGCTGTCCATCAGTTTTTACAAATCATTTTAGGACACGATCCGAAAATGGAATCATATCTAAAGCTCAAGTGGATCACACCATAGGAAACAGTGTGTTTATGATCTACGAGCTGAATTAAGCTAAATCAAAATGAAACAAACCGAGCTTCGAGGTGAGCCGAGCCAGTGCTGTGCTGCCCTAGTTTAAGCTTGGTTTGTTTTTTCAAACGAGCTTGACTCCAAGGCTTAGTTTGGTTTGACTTCTATTCGAACCAATCCAAGCCAAGCTTTTTCAAACCAATTTGGGCCAAGCTTTCGAGCTGGCTTGGTTTGTGCCCAGCTCTAAGCACGAGTCATCCCCAGTTCTGGGTTCTGTCCAATAATGGAACCTTCCAGCAGGTGGGCCCAACATGTTTGCTATGTGAATCTAAAAGGAAGCCAATTTGGGGATATGGTTAGACCTGGCAAAATTCAACCCTGTCCCGCTAACCTAACCCGACTTGACCCGGTTTTTTCTAGTTTAGAGTTAGAAAATTCGACCCTAAATTCAATTTTTGAGTTGACCCGGCCTGACCAGGATTTTTATGGGTCGGGTTATGGTTAAAGGTGACCCGACCCGACCTAAATCAATAGGGGTTAAGTAGATTATTATATATTGATTTTCTTATTAGTTAAATATTACATATTTTTTTTCTCACACACCCTGCTGAGAACAGCCCACATGTTTGTCAATTTAATAAACATGTGCACACCAATGATCACATCTTGAGATTTTTTTAAAAAAATTTCTAGTGCTCATTTATGGGAGAATCCAAATGTTAGCTAATGGTCTATATAATAAATTAATAAAATTATCTTAATGATTATATTTATTTTATTGTTGATAGGAATTTATTGCACGGTTAAAATGAAATGGTTAAATGGCTCCATTTCAATATTTGTGTCCACAATTTAACTATTTAAAAAATTAAATATCAAATGGTCTTATTAATTTGATCCAATGGTCAAAAAATAAAAATAGAATTGCTGGATATTAATTGGATAGTTCAGATGAAATATTAAATGTCAATTTCTCTTTCAATATTTATATAATAGAAATACTCTATAAAAAAAGCCTCATTTTTATATATACGGTGTGGATGCCCATTACACATCATAGTAGTGCCCACACAGCTTGACCTCTTCACCTTTTCCCTATTATACACTATTTCCTATATATATATATATATATATATATATATATATATATATATATATATAGAGAGAGAGAGAGAGAGAGAGAGAGAGAGAGAGAGAGAGGATTGCTCACCTGCCAACCATCTCTCACAAGAACTCGTGAGAGCTTTTTGAGGACTCATCACTGTGATGTGTCCCATAAATCTGAGTCGTCCACATGATGCAGCACCTCGAAAACCCCCAAGGCTCAACTTTCAACTTCGTTCACAAATCTGATGGGCCATGGAAAAAGGAATCAGTTTCCTCCCCAGATCTCTCTCTCTCTCTCTCTCTCTCTCTCT
Source organism: Liriodendron chinense (assembly GCA_003013855.2). Classification (NCBI taxonomy): domain Eukaryota; kingdom Viridiplantae; phylum Streptophyta; class Magnoliopsida; order Magnoliales; family Magnoliaceae; genus Liriodendron; species Liriodendron chinense. Next base: position 6,952,673 of record ML058453.1, read on the forward strand.
CTCTCTCTCTCTTTGTGGCCTACCAGAGTTTTGAATCAGGTTTAAAGTCGGGCCTTGAGGGTTTTTCAGGGTGCTACATCATGTGGACGGCTCAGATTTTGGAAACACATCACATGTGGTGAGTCCTTAAAAATCTCTCACAAGTTCTAGTGAGAGATAGTTCGCACTTGAGCATTCCTCTCTCTCTCATATAGGCACTTAGGTACCTATTAAGTATAAATGGTTTGATTGCATCTTAGTTTAATCTACAAATTAGTTAGTTGATCATTAAAATACAGGTCAACCCAACCTGACCTAGTTTAATTGGGTTGGGTAAGGGTTGGGAAAATCCAACCCGAATCCAATTTGGGTTGGGTTAAGGTTGAGGTGGAAACGACCGGATTTGAACCCAACCCATTGCCACCTCTAGATATGGTTGGCCAAAGCTTTTCCAGCACCCACATGAGAGTCACGCTAAACGGACGATTGACCGTAGATATGTAGAGTTGAATGTGGACCATTAAAAATGAGAATTTTAATGGCTCACAACATTCAACTTTACAAATCAATGGTCAGGGTCATCTTTCGTGTGATTATTGGACCACATCCTTGACCATAGATATGTAAAGTTGAATGTGGACCATTAAAAATGAGAATTTTAATGGCTCACAGCATTCAACTTTACAAATCAATGGTCAGGGTCATCTTTCGTGAGATAATTGGACCACATCCAGTTTCACATAGTGCCCTCCCATGTGATGGACTGCTCTGATTATCCAGGCCTCTCAGTATTTATATCCTACGGGTCAAGCCATGTTCTGATCCCAACGATTCGCATGTGATGTGAGAGACACCCAAGACGTTGTCTAGTGGTCCACTTGGAGAATTTGATCGAAACTACATATCATGAGCCATGCATGTATTTTGAATGCAGACCGTTGATTAGCCTTTGCCTAACCGTCCATTTTCGTACTCGTGTAACCTGCTTGATGACTGGACCATCTGATTTTTGCGGCTAAGGAAATTCACCACTTGGCCACCACCTGATAAACGAACCGTAGCTTGCTCACGGTACCAAATGCGCGGGGCAGTTGGGTTTGGCACACGTGGATGCCTTGTCGCGTGTGTGCAATGTTGGCACGTGCAAAGAGCGAACGACTCAAGTTAGCCAAACTACCACCATCTCACTCAGTAGGGAAAAGGGGTGGAACTGTGTTGTGCTCCGGTCGGATCTAAGTCCACGCGCCCAGAATTAAAAAACCAGACCACCCCATACAATTTGGATGACTCTCCTTGTTTGATTAAAGGTCCCGTGTATACTGGTTAAATAGTTTTGAGAAGTATTTCTGAGTATGGTTCGTAATGGTTCGGTCCAGACCGGGTCAGGGTCAGCACACGTGCACCCATTTACTAAATGGCCAAATTTTTTTGTCAAAACCTGACCCACGACACATTACCCTCAGAGTGGACCCAACCTCCCACGAGCCTAAGTTTTTTTTTTTTTACACGCACTCGCACCCCACGCATACTCACACTACAGTGGCTTTTTTATACCGAGATGGGTACTCAAGCCCGAGAGTGAATTAGGTGTTACCCCTACTGTGCGGCCCACATGGGTGATATTTTGTATATCCACTCCGTCCATCTGTTTCTCCAGCCAATTTTAGGATGGGGTTCCAACAATTGTGAAGATCAAAATCTCAGGTGGACCATACCACTGGAAACAGTGGTGATTGAGTGCCCCACCATTAAAAATTCCAAAGAGCCTATCCTAAGGTTTTAGTAATGTTTATTTGCAATCCAACATGTTGATAATGTCAAGAAGATCTGGATTAAGGGAAAATATAAAGATCATCTTGATCCAAAACTTTTGTGGCCCACGAAAAGCTTTTAATGGTCATTCATCACTGTTTCTAGTGGTATGGTCCACCTGAGATTTGGATCTTCTTAGGATTTGGTATCATGTCCTAAACTGAGAAGTAAAAACAGATGAACCATACCAGATGGACGGCATGGATATATAAAACATACATCTAGATGGGCCCCACACAGTTAGGGTAACACCCACTATGCTGTCCCTGGGTAACAGCTAATCCGCTCTCCCCAAACCCATTACCTCCTGTTGAAGCTCCTGGGAGTCTACCACTGATGCATGAGTAGGGACCCAGGTTGCCCAAGCTCACCTAAAAAGTTGGGCCAGTTGACCCAAACCACTGTCACCTATTTATGAGCTTCTTATGTGCGAATCAGATCAGATCGGGTCAATGTCAGCCCAAGCCCAATCCATTTACGGCTTATTTTGCTGGCCGAACCAAACCACAGCCCATTCGAAATAGGGTTGGCAATGGGTTGGGTCCGGGTCAAGGTCATATTTCAACAAACAATTGTCCACTAATCAGAGGTAAGGATTGCTCAATTCATCTGATTTTGGGACTGTTACTTAGGCACCGTAGGTTCTTAGTGTACTAGTCTATATCCCAGTACCTGAGTATCAAGCACCATACTCCGCCAGAGTATCAAATAACTCCCCAAGAATATAAAGTGGTCCATATTGATCGGACAGCGGACTTTTATTGTGGGTGTTTTGCATCGAATCATTTTATCTAAAAAGCGCATACAGAAGGGGCATAGTCATGAACTCAATAATTGCATTAATATGTAACATTCCCATTTTACCCTCGTGTTTTCTTGGGCTACAGCCATAGATTATCTACCATGTGCTTCTCCCCCTTTCTTAAATGGTTGTGATCATCCGTACGCATGGTATGCATGTACGTTAATCCAAACTGTTCAAGACGTGTGGCCCAATTGCCAATCGAACATGCCCTAGCAAATCACACTACGGATGATCCTAGCCATTCTTTTGGTGGCAATCAAACGCAAATTAGCAATCAAAATTCAACAATTGATGATAACATGGTCATGGCCGTATTATATATATGTGATTTTGCATATATTATCCATCCATAACATGAATGATGATTTGGACGGTCTAAATCAACTTGCAGGCACCCCATATGGATAGCCAATGAGTCACCACCATTTACGAGAATAGTGAAGAACAAGCACAATATTTTTGACCGATGATCCGGTGGAGCCGGTAGAACCCGAATATGATAGAGCCAACCCTCTACAGTGGAAGTTACAGGGTGACGAATCAATCCGGTCCGTCCATCTAGTTTCTCCTACATTGAATGGATTGTGTTTCCAAATACACAAAGACCCGATTATCCTATCCAAAAATGTAAGATGAAAATAGTTAACGGCCAAACACTCATCAAGGAAAGTGGAGAAATGTGATGGACGTGATTATCTAATTGGTGCCATTTTTTTGAAATATGAATCATCCAGGCTAAAGCCCGTTAGATGGACGGTCCAATCAATACATTTCCTGCCACGTGTACAGTGACGAGATGGCTCTATAGGATCCTTCCAGGGTCTCCACCTTCCAGAGAATGAAAAACAAAATACACTTTCGGGTTGTTTGGCACTCCTGAATTTTGCTTGCGTAGTCTAAAAGTTATGTTCGGCGCCTTAGAATCTGGACCTTTAAAAAAGGGGAGCTGAAAAAACAGTATTTTGCACTTTACCTTTTCTCTTGAAAAAAAGGAGCTTTATTTATTTATTTATTTATTTATTTTTTTAGGATTTTCAATTCAAGTTGGATTTGAAATTCAAGATAATTGGGGGTGCCAAACATGATTTCAATTCCTTGTAACTGTGTTCGGATTGTACTCATTCCAAGGCAGAGAAAATAAATTGTGATTTTTGAAATCTCTACTTTGGATTCAAGTGGAAATAGACTGATCTTCCAGAAAATTCTACTAGAGGGATTGGTGGAATCCTCTGGAAAACCATTGAAGTGAAATTGATTTCCCAATGCTTTCGCCTATTTATCTTTTGAAATCAATTTTCATTTTCACGGTGTCCCTCAAAAAAGGGGATTTCCATTTCCTTAATAAATAAACCTAGATTTCCATTTCCCAAAATCAGAAAATATATTTCTAGTGGTGAGCCAAACACACCCATAAGATTTAAAATTCACTACATATAGAGATCGAAACACTAGCATTACAGAAACAAAAAAAAAAGAAAAAAGGAAAGAGAGAGAAAGGAAATAGTCCAGCACATGAGCAGAGATGTACAGTAACATCCTCTTATTTATAAAATGGAAAGGAAGAAATCTAAGAAGGATGGACCTTAGAAGAAGTATTGGAGAATCCATTCCACGCCGTTTTCATTGAAGCAGTGGCCGCTAGGAGAGCTGCGTCCATGTACTTCTTCGAAGCAACGGTCATCGAATTCCCAAGCAGATCGCCAGATTTCTTTGCAGACTCTGCGGCCCGGGTCAGGCCTGTCAGCTCGGCCTTGGAAGATCTGTCGAGTTCCTTGCTGAAGCTCTCGAAGTCGTCCATCGCAGTGTCCATCAGCGAATTGAGGTAGTCCTCGGCTTCTCTCATCGATATCTCCGCCTCTTGGACCTCCTTCTGGCCGTCGGCTTCCAAGGCGGCCCATGATTGGTGTGCCTCGCGCTCGAAGAGCTCCATGAGCTCTTCGATCCTGGTGGGATCGAAGGACTTGTCTTCCAAAGCTTGCCGGGCTAGAAGGGAAAATTGAGAGAGGAGTGCTTCCATTTTTTTCTATGGTTTGCAGGAACGGAGTCGTTTGTGGCCCATTTAAAGGGAAAGGGCATATATGTCATTTTCGAAAGAGTAATATGATCCGCACACCGGTTATGATGCTTGGTCCATAGCTCAAGTGGAAGAATGAGTGAAGATAGCCTCGTTTCAACACTGAAGTCATGTAATCGATTCCCATAGTGGGGGGTGGCTAACATTGTGATGTGACTAATAGGATTTGAGTGGGGTGTATTAACGATGGAGTGTGTGAACCAACCCTCTCATGTGTACTTGTGAGCCGCAAAAGTTTTGGATGCTATTTTTTTCTTCTTTTTTTTTTCACTTCATCCCAGTGGTAACTGGTAATGACCTTGCAAACCGTTTGGAAGCAATATAAGCATCAAAGTGGAGCTTAGGAAAGTTTCAACAGGAGGCATTTCTTTCCTAGAATTTTCCTCTTGTGTGGCCCACTTGAATTTTGGATCCTCCTCAATTTTGATCGCGCTTCCTAAAACGAGCTTGCAAAATGGATGAACGAAATAGATTTATCACAAACATCATGGTGGGCCCTGTTGATGCTGTTTTCTGGTCAACAGACGAGGTGATGGAATTTGTATATGTAGGAACAGATCGTCAGAAGAGATATCCTTCGGATGAGTCGGCAGAGATATTTGGATCGACGGCTTGAGTTAGATTCTACAAAACACCACAGAAAATGGTAAAGGGGGGTGGCTGGGATCCAGCCGTGAACCCTCCGATGCCTAAATCAGTAATCACCTTTGATAATCGTAAGATGACTTGTCGTAAAGATTAGAGCCTACCTGTCGTTGGAGTTAATCTTTTTATTTATAGGCATTGATCAGAGAGTTATTGAGCTGAGATCACGGCACATATCTTGCCTTTTGTCCGGGAATCTGGGCGAGAATCTCGGACCGTTCTGATCTTTCGGACGGTTCCGATCTTGAGGGGATGCGCCATCATCTATAGGCAACGTCAGGAAGGGATGAGTTCGGCTCTCGTATGCTCGGCAGATTAGGTCCGCTCCGATCTGACCTTGAAGGGGGTGAAGTCATCAGTGCAGACCTTCGGCTTACTGTAGGATTTCGAGGTCTTTTGTCCTCGGGTCGGTTATGAGAAATTACCCATAACAGCTGTCCCCCCACTCCCGAGGTGGATATTTCTATCTCGAGAGTTAATGTATTTGACCTCATTTTGGCGGCAACTGCGCATTAAATGCGCTGTTTCGAATTTCGAAAAGGCGCAATGATGTTCGTACGGCGTGGCAGCTTTTCATTTCGGCGGACGAATGGTGTGATGACACGTGGGGCCTCGTATCTTCGAACGGACGGGCCGAATATCACTATCTAATGAGATGCTGACACGTGGCAAGCCTCGTCGATAGTCGCGTCGGTTCGTTCTTTGAGACCGTAGATAACTGCCGCGTGGCACAGCACGTTCTGCGTGCTATCTCCTGCTACAGTATAAATACTGTACTTAAGAATTTTTCCGGATTTCTTTCATCTTCCCCGTTTGCGATTTCTTTCTTCCTCCTCACAGTGTTTCCTTTGATTCCTTCGCGATTTCCTCTGGGCCATTCTTCAAGATCCCCTTCGGACCGCTGTGATCTCAGCAAGCTGTCCTTGCTTTCTTTCTTTGGCCCACTTTTTGTCCGGAAAGTAATCCGGTAGGTTGATTTATATTCCGTCCTCTTTTCCAGTTCTTCGTTCTCCCCCCTTTTTTTTTTCTTTCAATGGCTGGTTCGGAGGATAGTTCTTCACGAACTCTGTCCTTGCCCATTGGGGAATCCAGTATGATGGAAACCCAAGTTGTTACCGCAGAACCATCAGGAGAAGTTTTGCTGGCTGAAACTCCTTCGTCCTTCGCTTCGGATGAAGTTCCAGTAGCTGGGACTTCAGGTCGGGTTGCTGACCGGGTCTCTGATTACCCGGCCGACCTGATCTGGACAACCCTTAGACCATCTGACCTGATTAGGATCAGGTCGGAATATTGTATCCCTGGGGCGTTAGACCTCAGGCTTCCTGGCCTTGACGATTTTTCGACCCGTCCACCTGGAGACCAGGTTACTGTGTACGCCCCATTCTTTGAGGCCGGTTTCCGCCTTCCCCTCCTCCCTGTTGTGAGGGAGTATCTATCCGCAGTTAACCTCGCTCCGGGCCAGTTGGCCCCGAACTCCTGGAGGACTTTAATTAGCTGCGTCGCTCTATGGCGCCAAGTCCATGCTTCGGACCCGACACCCTCCGAACTGAGGCATCTATACCAACTGAAGAGCCACCCTGACTCAAAGGGGTGGTTCTATATGTCACCTCGGGGGAGGAAAGGACATCGGTTGATAGAAGACCAACCCTCCTCAATTCACGGGTGGAAGGATGAGTGGTTCTTCGTATCCAAGGGTTGGGAAGGGGCCCGACCCGAAGTTAACTTCCCAGACCGAAGAGTCAACAACTGGTTTTCAGTTCCAGGTCGGGTCCGATGCTTCCCTTTTTTTTCTTTTTTTTTCTTTTTTTAGTTCGTGGTGATCCCCCAGCCCTCAGCTCGGAGGAGGAAGAGCGCCTGATTGCTGTGTGGGAGCTAGATCCGAGCTTCCGCAGCGTAAAGCTTCTTCTGTCCTTTGAAACCTTATCCGACCTGGGCATCAACCCTCGAGGTAGGTATTCATGAGTACTGATCAGTTCGGTTTTTCTTCTGTACTTTACTTACGTGATGCTTTGTTTTCCTCAGGTATGTCTGCTCCTACTTCCCGAAGGAAGATGTCGACCATGACGGCCGAAGAGAAGGAGCAACTTCGAGAGAAGAAGAGGCAGAAGGTGGTGACGAGGCGTCCCCGAGTACGCCCTTCTGCCCTCCCGGCGGAGGATGCTCCTCTTCAACCAGCCGCTGAGGCGATCTCAGAAGCACCTCCAGTCGAGATTGTGCGGCCAGACCTTCCCGCTGAGCTTCCACCTCCTGTCCAAGTTATTGACTTGGTGGAGGGCGGTGAGGCCGGCCCATCTGGGGCATCGGCCCAGGACACCTCGGCTCAGGGTTCATCTGCCATTCGCCGAGGTCCGGAGATGCCGCCACACTTGTACAACTTGTGCAAGTGGGCGTATAAGGCAGTCCCCGAGGCCGAAGTGGACATTATGGCAAGATCCCCGGCTCTTTCTTTACTCAACATGATGGGGGTCTTCAGCACTAAGGTGAAGTTTAATACCATCCTGCTATAAAAATAGCTAAGTTAGGTATTTCGTTCACTTACTTATTCCTTGTTTGTGTAGGTGGCTTATGGCTGCCAGATGCTCCGGGACGAGATCACCCGGGACAAGGGTACGATCTCCGGCCTTGAGGGCACGCTGACGGCCACCAAGCACTCCTTGGACGAGGCCCGGAAGTTCGGGGAGGAGGCGGCCAAGGCCTTGGATGTGCGGGAGAGGGAGATCGCCGCCCTCCAGGCCGAATTGTCTAATAAAGAGAGGGCTGAAGCCGAGCTTATCATCCGGGTGGAGGAGCTGAAGGCCTCCGAGGGGTCTGCGAGGTCGGAGTTGGAAACGACCAAGGCGGAGTTGGAGGTAAAGGTCGCCGAGGCCGACGAAGCGTTCGACTTCGGCTACGAGAAGTGTCGGATGGCCGTCCAAGAACATCATCCGGACTTGGACCTCTCCTTTCTGGACTCCGAGGTGGAGGAAGACGAAGACACCGCAGCCCCTGCTGAGCCGACCGCTGATTCTGCCCCTTAGGATTTTTTATGTAGCCCGTTTCTAGGGCCTTTATGTAATTATTTTGTAATCTGACCTTTTCATGGTCTTATGAAATGAATTACTTTTTCTTTTTCTGATCTGTGTTTGCACTTTGTCAGATTTTTTTTGTATATTGCCGCAAAAATTACTTCGTGGCCGAGCATGTAGATCGTAGCCGAAGTATTTAGGACTTAGCGAAAATAATGAATCCATTTACTTCGTAGCCGAGCAAGTTAGATCGTAGCCGAAGTATTTAGGACTTAGCGAAAATAATGGAAGCTTGGAGCTCATATACGACTGCGGGCAAAATTAGCCTCTGTTCGTACCTCAACAACAAAAATGTGCTTTTATTGATAGTAGATTTTCAAATGTTCCGCGTTCCACGGATGGGGTAGAGCACGACCTTGTAAATCTTCGAGCCAATAAGTTCCAGGCCGAACTGTTTTAATAACTTTGCAGGGTCCAATCCAGTTTGGATTGAATGTGCTCGCAATCTTATCCTTCTTCTCACGTACGTTCCGCCGTAGGACGAGATCTCCCACCCTGAACCGTCTTTCTTTCACCCGAGAATTATAGAATCTAGCAACGCGCTGTTGATAGGCTGCGATCCGAACTTGGGAGGTTTTTCTGACTTCGTCGAGCAGATCGAGGTTAGTTCGAAGCTCGTCCTGATTCTGATCGGGTCGATAATTATTGGTACGGTTACTCGGTAGCCCTATCTCGACCGGGACTACGGCCTCTGCTCCGAAGGCCAGGAAGAATGGGGATTCTCCTGTTGTTGACCGAGCTGTGGTCCGATATGTCCACAACACCTCGGGAAGCTGTTCGGCCCAAGCTCCTTTGAATTCGCCGAGTTTTGTTTTTAGATGATTCTTGATAATCTTGTTGATAGCCTCGACTTGCCCGTTGGCTTGGGGATGATGAGGAGACGAATACACATTCTTTATACCCAAGTTCTGGCAAAATTCTCTGTATTTCGTATTATCGAACTGAGGCCCATTGTCGGTGACGATAGTGTTTGGGACACCGAACCGACATACGATCGACTTCCAGATGAAGTCTGTTGTTTTCTTCTCGGTGATTTTCGCAAGCGGTTCTGCCTCGACCCATTTCGTAAAATAATCGACGGCCACGATCGCATACTTGACCTGTCCCTTGCCCGTAGGGAGAGGACCAATGATATCGACCCCCCACTGCGCAAAGGGCCACGGTCCGGACATAGGAGTGAGCTCTTCGGGAGGTGAGTGAGGAACCGATGCGAACTTTTGACATTTATCGCATCGCTTGACGATCTCGCGGGCGTCCTTTTGGATCGTCGGCCAGTAATAACCTTGGCGAACTGCTTTCTGCGCTAATGCCCTACTCCCAGAATGATTTCCACATACGCCTGAGTGGATTTCCCTTAAGACGTAGTCGGCTTCATTTGGTCCGAGGCAGCGGAGATATGGCAACGAGAGACCCTTCTTGTATAATATATCGTCGAGTAGTACGTACCGAGCTGACCTATACTGGATTCGTCTTGCCTCTATTTTTTCTTCGGGCAATATGTTCTCCCGTAGGAAACGGACGATAGGGTCTCTCCAATCAGGCTCAGTTGAAACAGCGCATACCTCATTTTTAACGTCGTCCGTGATACTTCTTTGGGGGAGGAATTCAATGGGGACGACCCGTCCCAGTTCGTCGTCTCCAGCCGACGCTAGCTTGGCGAGGGAGTCTGCGTGGGTGTTGTGACCCCTCGGTATTCGGACAATTTTGCAACGATCGAACCGAGCTGATAATTCGCGATATTTTTGCAGGTACGCGGACATCTTTTTTCCCTTTGCTTGATATTCCATTGTTGCTTGACCCACGACCAATTGTGAGTCGCTGTACGCCGTGATGCATCGGATTCCGACTGCCGAGGCTAGCCGTAATCCGACGAGAAGTGCTTCATATTCGGCTTCATTGTTTGAAGCTTTGAAACCGAACCTCAGGGCATACTGGACTTTTATGCCATCACGGGAGGTCAAGATTATTCCCGCTCCACATCCTTGCGAGTTCGACGATCCATCGACATGCAGCGACCAGTTCGAATCTTCTACTGGGTTCGGTCCTTCCATGTTATCCTGACAGGGGGCATTAGTTTCAGGATCGGAGAGGTCGGTAAGCTCGGCGATGAAATCAGCCACAGCCTGCCCCTTAATCGCCGTGTGGGGTCGGTACTGGACGTCGAATTCTCCGAGCTCGATGGCCCAGCGTGCAAGGCGACCCGAAGTTTCCGGCCTCTGTAGTATCTGCCTCAACGGCTGGTTCGTTAATACCACTATCGGGTGTGCTTGGAAATAAGGGCGTAATTTCCTCGCCGTTGTAATTAGAGCTAGAGCCAGTTTTTCTAGGCTAGGATAACGGGTCTCTGCATCCAGGAGAGCTTTGCTGATGTAGTATATTGGTCTTTGTATACCTCGGTCATTGCGGATTAGGGCCGAGCTTACTGCCGCGGAAGATACGGCCAGATATAGCAGTAGCTCTTCCCCTTGTGCGGGCTTGGACAGTAGCGGAGGTGAACCGAGGTACGCCTTTAGGTCCTGGAAGGCTTGTTCACATTCTGGCGTCCAGGCCACCTTGTTGAACTTGCGAAGTTGCTTGAAGAACGGGAGGCATCTGTCGGTAGCTCTGGATACGAACCTGTTGAGTGCGGCGACTCGCCCCATGAGGCTTTGTATTTCTTTCACGGTGGTTGGCGAACTCATCTCAACCAACGCCCGGATCTTTTCAGGGTTGGCTTCAATTCCTCTTTGATTCACAATGAACCCGAGGAATTTTTCCGATCTTACTCCGAAGGCGCATTTTCCAGGGTTGAGTTTCATCCCGTATTTCTTCAGGATTCCGAACATAACCCGGAGGTCGTCGATATGGTCTTCTGATTTCAGACTTTTTACGAGCATATCGTCCACGTAGACTTCCATGGTTTTGCCGATGTGCTCTGCGAACATTTTGTTGACCAAACGCTGGTACGTTGCTCCGGCGTTCTTCAGCCCGAAAGGCATCACCTTGTAGCAATACAGTCCTCGGTCAGTGACGAACGCCGTTTTTTGCCTATCGGGGGCATGCATCTGGATTTGATTGTACCCAGAGTAAGCATCCATGAAGCTGAGAAGCTCCTGGCCCGAGGTCGAATCTATGAGCTGATCTATTCTCGGTAACGGGAAGCTGTCCTTCGGGCAGGCTTTGTTGAGGTCGGTGTAGTCGATGTAAACCCTCCACTTTCCGTTGGCTTTTTTGACGAGGACGACATTGGCGAGCCAATCGGGATAGCGGACTTCCTGAATGAAACCTGCTTGACGCAATTTCTTTACCTCTTCTTCAATTGCGGCATATCTTTCTGTGTTGAAGGCTCGTCTTTTCTGACGAACCGGCTTGACGGACGGGTCCACGTTGAGTCGGTGGACCATTATCTCGGGATTTATACCGGGCATGTCCTGATGGGACCATGCAAAGGCGTCGGCGTTCTCTTTCAGAAAGGCGATCATCTTCGTCTGGATGTCGTCATTCAGTTGAGACCCGATTTTGACGACCAAGCTCGGGTCCTTTTCTGACAAAGGGACCTCTATCAAATCTTCAGCTGGTGATCCACGTTCTTTCGTTTCTTCCCTGGGATCCAGGGGGGCTGCATGTGAGATGGCGGATATCAGGTTTTTACCTTTTCCGCGCAAGGTCAGCTCATAACACCGATGAGCTTCTTGCTGGTCTCCTCGGATCACACCGATTCCATCTTCGGTTTCGAACTTCATGGCCAGATGATAGATGGAGATGCCAGCCTTTAGGGCTCGTAAGATAGGTCGGCCGACGATCGCGTTGTATGCCGAGGGAGTGTTGACGACCAAAAAATCGACCATGATCATTTTCTGGTTTGGCTCATCTCCTGCAGTGACCGGTAGAGTTATTTCTCCTTCAGGCATGATACAATCTCCTGTGAATCCGGTTAGGGCTGTTTTGACCGGTCTTAATCTAGATCGATCAATCTTCATTCTGTCAAATGCCGAAGCGTATATTATGTCGACCGAGCTCCCTGTATCCACCATCATTCTGTGGAGCTTCTTGTTTGCGACTACCATCGATACTACCAGAGAGTCGTCGTGCGGGTGTATTATTCCTCTGGCATCTTCCTCGGAGAAAGATATCATGCGTTGGGCGACCTTAGGAATTTTTGTGGGTCTGCTGGTTAAATTCACCTGCTAAGCTGGCTCGGATGTCCGTGCCTGACGAGTATAGGATTTACGGGCGTTGCCAGAATCTCCAGTGGTAGGCCCTCCGAAGATCACATGGATCTCTTCCATAGGGTTATTGTCGACCGGCTCCCCTCTTTCTTCCCGACCTGAAGTTTTATCGTCATCGGGACGTTGGGCGATGTATTCTTTCAAGAATCCTTGCCGGATCAGCGTTTCTATTTGTCGCTTCAGGTCAAAACAATCCACCGTGTTATGACCATGATCTTTATGGTATAAACAGTATTTGGATTTTGACCTTCTGTCGGGGTCGGTTTTTATCTTCGCTGGTCGTCCGAACGCCTGTTTGTTCTTCTCGGCTAAGAATATTTGCTCGATGGTTGTCTTGAGCGGAGTATATTTCTCAAATTTTGGAACCGAAGTTTTGGCTCCGCGTGGATTAGCGTTTGAGTTCGGGGATCGGCGATCTGAACGATGCCGTTTAGTGCTACTTTCCTCCTTGCGTTCTTTCCTCTTATGAGACGACCCCTGAGCGTTCACCAGCTCTTCTGCGTTTATGTGCTTCGCAGCTCGATCGAGGAATTCAGCAACTGATTGAGGGGGTTGTTCCCCTACTGACCAGAGGAACTTCTCATCCCGCAACCCTCCTATCATTGTGTGTAGCAGTACATCTTGGGATAGGTTCTCCACTTGAACCGCTTCAGCGTTGAATCGTGAGAGGTAATCTTTCAATGATTCGTTGTCTTTCTGTTTGACTGCAGCGAGGTGCGTCGAATGCTTCCTCGGGTCAGTGCTTCCGATGAACTGAGTTGCGAATGCTCTGCTCAGCTCGGTGAAAGAGGAGATGGACTTCGGTTTTAAATTGCGAAACCACGTCCAGGCCGAACCGGTCAAAGACAACGGAAAAGCTTTACACATAATGTGGCCATTAACCCCATGGAGCTCCATTCGGACCTTGAAGTTTTCAAGGTGCTCAGCCGGGTCCCCTATCCTGGAATATTGCTTGAGCTGGGGTATTTTGAAGCTTTTCGGGAGAGGCTCGTTGCGGATTTCATCAGTGTACGGGGACTCAGATGAGTCTACCAGAACATCTGCTGCCGTCGGCACTCGGGCAAGTTGTGCTCGCTGGATATCACCGATCCTCTCCCGAAGCTCTTTTAGCTCGGCTTCGAGGGGAGTAATATTATCGTCCATCCGCCCTTGATCTTGACTAGCTCGGGCGGATCTTCTTTCTTCTATTCTGTGCCTTAGATCATTAGAAGGAAGTTCCGTGGCCGCTCGAACTCTCGAGGCGGAGGCTCGGCTCACGATTTCATCCTCGTCGGGTTGCGGACGGCTTGAGTGTGAGCGTGGTGGATGAGAACTTTGCTGAGGTAGTCCAGATTCGGGGTTGGTTTCGAGGTTAGGTGCGGGTCGGACTAGACTGTTCAGCAAGGCTGTAATTTCGTCCAATTTCCCGTCCACGCGCTCGAAGCGTCTATCTACCCCACCAAATTGCTCTGCGACGCCTCCCACCCGTTCTTCTAATGTGGACAGTCTGGTCCCGCGGTTTCGGGACCTCTGCCGTCCACTCAGAAGATTGAGGCGATGTGACGAGCTGCCGAGGTGGAGCATTGGAGTATTGCGAACAGGTGCTTCATTTTCGGAATGATGCTCGTAGGAGAGCTCATCGTTCACCGGGGCTTTCCCTTTCCTATTGCCTCTCCCACCGGCCATTGGTTCTTTAGAACGAAGGATTCTGTAAAGAAAAGACTTTTGTCGTCGTTCCCACAGACGGCGCCAATCTGTTGATGCTGTTTTCTGGTCAACAGACGAGGTGATGGAATTTGTATATGTAGGAACAGATCGTCGGAAGAGATATCCTTCGGATGAGTCGGCAGAGATATTTGGATCGACGGCTTGAGTTAGATTCTACAAAACACCACAGAAAATGGTAAAGGGGGGTGGCTGGGATCCAGCCGTGAACCCTCCGATGCCTAAATCAGTAATCACCTTTGATAATCGTAAGATGACTTGTCGTAAAGATTAGAGCCTACCTGTCGTTGGAGTTAATCTTTTTATTTATAGGCATTGATCAGAGAGTTATTGAGCTGAGATCACGGCACATATCTTGCCTTTTGTCCGGGAATCTGGGCGAGAATCTCGGACCGTTCTGATCTTTCGGACGGTTCCGATCTTGAGGGGATGCGCCATCATCTATAGGCAACGTCAGGAAGGGATGAGTTCGGCTCTCGTATGCTCGGCAGATTAGGTCCGCTCCGATCTGACCTTGAAGGGGGTGAAGTCATCAGTGCAGACCTTCGGCTTACTGTAGGATTTCGAGGTCTTTTGTCCTCGGGTCGGTTATGAGAAATTACCCATAACAGGCCCCACCTATCATCCCATTGCAGGAACTTCATGAGAAAGCCTTACGATAAAATCCGCCTCCATAAATATGGGTTCTAGGAAGTTTTTAATGGTGGCCGTTCAATCACCACTTATGGCCCACCTGAGTTTGGATTTGCTTTATTTTTTCTTTTCTTTGCCATGCCCTAAAACGAGCTGGCAAAGTGGATAGAAAGTGTGGACATACAACAAACAAGGTAGGCTCCACAATCATGATCTGACCGAATTCCATCACGCCCCCATTGAGGCACTGACCTTACCCAATCCTCTCCCACTTGGCATGTGGACCAAGGTGGTGCGCTGGATGTCATGTACGTGGTTTATCTACTGTTCATCTGTTTTGCCGGCTTATATTTTAGTGCATAGCTCAAAAATAAAGCAAAGCCAAATTTCCAGTGGACCACACAGTAGGAGAAAACATCCATCAAGTGGACCTTAGGAAAGTTTCAGTGATGGGTGTCTAATGCCTATGCTATACTCACTTGAGCTTTGGATTTGCTTTATTTTTTACTTATGCTCTAAAATGAGATGGCAAAATAAATGAATGACATGGATATAAAACACATACATCACAGTGAGGGTCAGCATCCATTCTCTTTCCACATGCTGGCACTCATAAATCATACACGTAGCACATATTAGCTCAATTGAATTTGTGAAATCCACTGTTGCAGAGAGTCCTAAAGTCAGATGGGTTGAATCAATGATATTTTTCTTCTTTTATTGTTCTCAATATAGTTCCATCAAGCCAGTAGTCATATAGTAATAAAAGTGCGGCTCATATAGTTGGGACCGTGGGAGAGAGGAATTAAATGAAAGCAAACCAAAACGGCAAACAACCGAGTAAATTCAACAAGCAAGAGAAGGCAATCCGAATTTTACGTTAAAAAATTCCCATAGGAAAAAAAACCATGGCACAAAGCGACAAATCCACCATGAATATTAGAAGTTACGAGAAATGAAGAACAATTTACCCAGATCTAAGCCTCACAAGAGAAACCCAAGCTAACACAAGCTTTTTCTCTCACCCTAGAACTCTCTCAACCCTTTTGAACACGTTTAGGACTCCTTGCGTTCCTGACTCTTTGGTAATTAATCATAATCCTACATTACACCCATTTAAATAGCATAAAATCGAAATTAGAAACAAACTGCGCAAAACCGCACAAATTGACCTACACTGTGCACCGACCATCGGGCGATCGAACGTGGCCAAATCTGTTTAAAGAATAACTAGTCTCATCCAGAGAGTTTTGGGCGACCGATAACTCTCGATCTTCAGATCCAGCAGTATCCAGAGATTAACTGCCTCTTCAGACCCCACAGATCCACCTGATGAAGCGTCCCGATCAACTTGTAAAGATGGTCGCACTTTCGTGCTTTCATCTCCATGAGTGCTCATTTTGTCACTTTACAAAACTGATCGAAGTTAATAAACTTGCACCCTATTGCCTTAAGTGCACCAAAAGAAATCAAATTCTTTTTCAACCTAAGGACATGCCTCGCATCTTTCATGATTTGTTCGATCCCATCGAACATCCTAATTCGTACTGTACCAATACCCACCACCTTGTAAGCATACTCATCGCCTAATAACACTGATCCACCATCATACTCATTGTATGTCATGAATGAACTCCGATCAGGACACATGTGATACGATGCACTAAAATCCATTAGCCACTCATCGTAGAAAGACCTTGACCTGGATATAGTCAATGCATCATTATCATCATTCCATGGTATTAGCCTCCCTAGAAGAATCTTCAAACTTCTTTCACTTTGTCTTGAGATTTGGACAATTCATCTTCATGTGCTCTTCCTGTCTACAATTACAACACCTCACTTTACTGTTCCCTTTTTCCTTGGATTTAGATCTCGATCGCGAGCATCCCCCATTTCACTTAGAGTTCATTCCCCTTATAACCAGTGCTTCCGTAGAAGAACCTACGTTATTACTTTTCTTTTTTTCATTGCCTTCCACTGAAGGGCTGAGATAACAATTCCAACACTAATGGTCTCCCTACCTGTGTACAAAGAGTTTTTGAACGACTCACATGATTTTAGAAAAAAATTCAACAGGATGCTTGCTTAATATTTGTCCTTCATCTGTTCATTTACTTCCAACAGTTTACAAACAAGCCTTTGAAGTTGCTGATGTGACTCTCAACATCGGTCCCCTCCGTCATCTTTAGGTTGAACAACTAAAGCATCAAATATAGGGGATTTTTCAAGATTTCTTCACATAGATATTCTCCAACTTTGCTCATGTATCAGCCACAGTCTTCTCCCTCGTAACATTATAGATGACATTATCCGTTAGTCACAACTGAATTAAGATATTAGCTTTCTGATCCATCTTCTTTTATTCTTCTTCTTTCATAGTCTTCGGTCGCTTCCTAATGAGTGTGTCTTCCAATCATTGTTGAACTAGAGGGCCCTTCATCTTGACCTTCCAAAGTTGAAAGTTATTTTTTTTTTTGAATACTTCTTTATGTCGAATCTCATGCTGGACGCCATTGATATCTTGTCTTAGATTCTGTCTACCTCCTAACGTACTCTCTGATACCACTTGTTGGTATCATATTAAAATCGTGCCTCTGATAACACTTGTTAGGACCGCGGAAGTAAGGAATCAAATGAAGGCAAACCACAACGACAAGCAACCAAGTAAATTCTACAAGTAAGAGAAGGTAATCCAAATTTTATGTGGAAAAACCCTCACGGGAAAAAACCATGGCATGAAGCGACGAATCCACTATGAATATAAGGAGTTACAAGAGATGAAGAACAACTTACTTAGATCTAAGCCGCACAAGAGAAACCCAAGCTAACACAAGCCATTTCTTTTACCCTAAAACTCTCTCAACCCCTTTGAACATGTCTAGGACTCCTTGTGCTCCTGACCCCTTTGGCAATTAGCCATAATCTCGCATTACACCCCTTTAAATAGCACAAAATCGAAATTAAAAACAAACTGTGCAAAATCACACAAACTGACCTACATAGCGCACTAGTTGTCAAGCGCTCGATACGACAAGTCGGGCGGCGATCAAACGTGGCCAAATTTGTCCAAAGAATAATTAGTCTCATCCAAGGAGTTTTGGGCGACCGACAACTCTCAATCTTCAGATCCAACAATGTCTAGAGATTAACTACCTCTTCTGAGTAGTTTCGGGCGATCAAAACCCCCTAGTGTCAAGATTGAAGACAACTCCAACACATACTGCATCTAAATCAATGCAGATTGCGTATGAACCGCTTTCCTAGAAAGTTATTGTGCTGAGAAGTTAGATGAGGTCCACTATGATGTTTGTGATAAATCCATCTTGTTCATCCTTTTTAACGAAATGAGACAAAAAAATAAGGTGGATCTAAAACTCAAGGAAGCCCATGCTACTACAGGGAAACATGAGGAAAGAAATGCCTATCATTGAAACCTTTCATGATCCAGGCTGATATTTATATGTCATCCAAATCATTCATAAAGTAATTCCCACTGGATATACTGAAAACACAAAAAATTTAGCCGCTTCAACAGTGGTCATTCAATCCTCAGTTTTGAATTTGCCTTATTTTTTGTCTCATGTCCTACGATCACTGGGAAAAAAAAAACGGATGGACTGGGTGGATTTCTCACAAACATCATGAAGGGCTTCACTAGCCTTGAAAGACTTTTGCAGGGTATCCATGTCTCATCTAAACACTGCCAGGATGGGTAGTTTGACTTGCTTACATGCCCTTCAAAAGTGTCTTTAAGTAATTTCTAAGTGCCGGCACATCATCCTTTGCATTCCAGAGCATCAAAGCATTTTATCTTTTGACAAAGTGTAGAGGATAGATCCCGCACACGTGGCTAGCCATTAGCACCTACACGCAGACATATTGTGATTATTTAAGCCCATCCATCTCATCTTTATCACTCTAAATAAGCTACTGTGCAACCACCGAGCTTGTGTGATGATTCCTACCTTTAATTTTTAGAGTTGAATGCTGAACATTTTTATTTCATTGTTCCATATATATATATATATATATATATATATATATATATATATATATATATATATATATATATATATAATAGTCTCGATTACAATCATTCAATCAGTGTGAGATTTTTATGGCAGCTGATGGAGGGCAGTCCACAACACAGACAGATCGTATCATCGGAAATCCTGAGTCGTGATGAAAGGCAAGGTAAGCCAGACGCTATCTGGTCCAATCCAGATATCAAGATGGTGAGACATAGGGGTGCAGCTTTGGTGGATCCCTTACCGTGGGGCCCACAGCGGTGTATGTGCCTTAGGGGTCATTTGGCAACATTGATTTGGAGGATTTCAAATCCTCAGTCTAAAGTAACCGGGGGTTTCAAATCCTTTAAAGAGAATATGAAATCCAAAGTGGAAGCTAGGATTACATCTAAAATCCTCCCAACATGTGTCACTAGGCTACTAATCTATTAGGCAAGTGGCCTACTGATGATATCTCAAAACAATCAGATTATCAACTACATCACTAAAATTACTTCAATAAGATGATCTGCATAGTCCAAACATTGTCCATGTAAATCAATGGTTAAACATCATTGGTTAGTCGCTTGGTTGTGATCCTATGCGTGTGGCCCATCCGAGACTTGGAATTTCATCATTTTCGGCTAAAATATGTCTTTCAACAAGCTCATTACAGTTATATGTCAAACATTATATAACTATGCTAATTAGGAATATTAAAGTTGATTTAGTAATTAAATTTAATCCCTTGTAAATATACTATGCATGCCTACTTTTGGGTTATAAGGGATTCAAAATCTAGATTGTCAAACACAACCAAGATGTTTCTAAATCTACGCTCCCAAATAGGTGGCCCACATTCTTTTTTACAGCTCATTTTAGGAGATGATAAATGATGCATATCCAAATCTCAGGCATACCATGAGGAAACAGTAATGATTAACTATTAAAATATGCTTGTGTGCCACAAAAGTTTGAAATCAAGTTGATATTTATGCGTTAGCTCCATCCTATCTTTTTGACCTTACCAACAAGTTAAATGGCAAATAAACATTTTGGTTACTCTGAAGAAGTTTTTAATGATGGGTATTAAGTATCATTATTTCTTGTGGTGTGGTCCACCTAAGATTTGGATTACTTCATTTTTCGGATCGTCCCTTAAAATGAGCTGTCAAAACCTGCAAGGATCTATGGCACATACATTGAGGATCCGGGAATTCACCGAAGCCAACATAGCCACAACATATAATGCGGACGCTAGTGGGGATCATGACTTATCAAGATGGTGATAGGTGATTCGGACGGTAATGAGTTGATGTGCGAATTTATAACGAGACCTCATCCCAAGTGAAAGGATAATGAATATCTGAAGGGATTTTTGCTGCAATAGCCTTGAGGTGTTTCTATTTATACTAAAAGTCCAATTTCTCATCTGGTTCATCCATTTCACCCCTTTTAATGAGAAATTGAAAATTTATAGTAAGAAATGCCACTCCGACCGATCCCTCCGATCACTATGGATTCCTCCAGGGACACGGTGGATTTCCCTGAGCACATGGTCAGAAAGGCATTCTCGGCTGTAAAATTTTCAATTTCTTGTCAATAAAAGTGATCCAAAAGGCCAAAAAGGATGAGCTGGACGAGAAAGTGATCTGATCATCTGAACTGTACATCCTCTGATCTGTGGTCCAATAATCGGGATGAAATGATGATCCTCATCCAATTAGATGATGAAGTTGAGAGACATTCAAAATATTCTTTTCAGTAGTCCGCATTCATCTTCACAAGTCGATGATCAGAAACATTCATTAATCATAGGTTTCTTGTTGTGTCTCGTGTACGATATAACTCGCAGGGCATGGACCGCTCCAATCGCCCGGGCCAACTCTGCACGTGGGTCCCACACATCTTCTCGATTCCTGGCTGTCCATCAAGTTGTAACTGCTGTATATGTGATGTGCTCTTAAATTCCAGTTGGTTCAGTCATCTAGTGGGTCCCATGAGTACGGAAAATGCTGATCATTGGTCTTTTCTTTTCTTTCTTTCTTCTTCTACTAACCAATGGTAATCTTTCCCTTGATGGGTGCGACCCACTTGATGACCATCTGATCTGATTTTTGGGACCATGGCATGTAAATGACGGGGCCCACCTAAAGAAGGGCCTGGATCCATCACTCTTGTAACATACATGCACGTCAATTTTAGACTGTCCAAAATTGTGGGCCCATTGTAGATCGACAGTAGCCTGAAATCACAATAATCTGATGATTTTAACCATCTGATTGTTACTGTTAAGTTCGGATCGGACATCAACCCAGACCTATTGCATCCATCCACGTCGTTACCTCTATGTAAGGGTGCGTCGGGTCGGAACGGGCCAGGTTCAACCCGCCCCTGACCTTTACTAAACTGACCAAGACCTGACAAACACATCTCACTGAATCTCGACAGACCAATGGTCTGGATTACCAAAGCTGGACCCCACTTATCAAAACTGAAAATAGGTGCAACAGCGCCGACCACGTGTCATTGATACAGCTGAAGTTTTTTTAAAAAAATTTTCTGCGGTAACTGAACCGCAGCTTTGGAATCATCGTACCCCGGCCCGGAAGCGGAATTGTGGGTGCCAGAATTTTACCTATTGTCGACTCGGACGCTGATTTCTTCCATGGGAAGTTCCTGTGCTGCCGATTTCTGGTCAACAGACGAGGTGATAGGATTTGTATACGTAGGAACAGATCGTCGCTGGAGATATCCTTCGGTGGAATCGGAGGAGGCGTTCGGATCAGCGGATTGGCTTTGATTCTGTAAAACACCACAGAAAACGGTAAAGGGGGTGGCTGGGATCCAGCCGTGGACCCTCCGATGCCTAAATCAGTAATGGCCTTTGAGAGTCGTAGGACTACTTTCAGTAGAGATTAATGTCTACATGTAATTGGCATCAATCTTCTTATTTATAGGTATTGATCAGAAGGTTATTGAGCTGAGATCACGGCATATATCTTGCCCCTTGCCCGGGAATCCGGGCGGGAATCTCGGGTCGTTCTGATTTTTCGGACGGTTCCGATCTTGAAGGGATGCGCCCTCATTTATAGACCGTGTGAGGAGGGGATGAGTTCGGCTTCCGTCTGCCCGTCAGATTGGGTACTGATCTGATCTGACCTCGGAGAAGGCGAAGTCATCAGCTCAGGCCTTCAACTTGCTATATTATTCCGAGGTCTTTTGTCCTCGGGTCGGTTATGAGAAATTACCCTGTAATAGCTATCTCCCCACTTCCGAGGTGGACATTTCCATCTCGGGAGTAAATGTAGCTGACCTCGTTTTGGCGGCAACTGAGCCTTAAATGCGCTGTTTCGAATTTCGAAAAGGCGCAATGATGATCGTACGGCGCGGCAGCCTCTTATTTCGGCGGACGAATGGTGTGAAGACACGTGGGGCCTCGTATCTTCGAACGGACGGGCCGAATATCGTTATCCAATGAAATGCTGACATGTGGCAAACCTCGTCGATAGTCGCGTCGGTTCGTTTTTTGAGACCATGGATGACCGCCGCGTGGCACAGCACGTCCTGCGTGATGTCTCCTGCTACAATATAAATACTGTTACTTAGGAATTTTTTCGAATTTTTTCATCTTCCCCGTTTGCGATTTCTTTCTTCCGCTCTACAGTTCTCCCTGCGATTCCTTCTGTGATTTCCTCTGGGCCATTTCTTCAAGATCTTCTTCGGACCGCTGTGATCTCAGCAAGCTGTCCTTGCTTTCTTTCTTTGGCCCACTCTTTTTCCGGAAAGGAATCCGGTACGTTCATCTTTCTGCCTGCGCCCAGTTCTTAGTTCTTAGCTCCCCTTTTTTCTGTTTTAATGGCTGGTTCGGAAGAGAGTTCTTCGCGGACTCTATCTTCTTCTCTGCCTGTTGGGGAATCCAAACCGATGGAAACCCAACTTGTCACCGTAGAACCTTCGGGAGGAGCTCTGTTGGCAGAAACTCCCTCTTCCTTTGCCTCGGATGAAGTTCCAGTGGCTGGGACTTCAGGTCGGGTTGCTGACCGGGTTTCTAATTACCCGGCCGACCTGATCTGGACCACTCTTAGACCATCTGACCTGATTAGGATTAGGTCGGAATACTGCATCCCCGGGGCCATAGACCTTAGACTCCCCGGTTTAGATGACTTCCCTTCCCGTCCATCCGGAGACCAGGTCACCATATATGCCTCGTTCTTTGAGGCTGGTTTTCGTCTCCCTCTCCTTCCTGCTGTGAGGGAGTATCTGTCCGCAGTTAACCTTGCTCCGGGCCAGTTGGCCCCGAACTCCTGGAGGACTTTGATTAGTTGCGTCGCTCTATGGCGCCAAGTCCAAGCGTCGGACCCGACTTCCTCCGAACTGAGGCATCTCTACCAGCTGAAGAGTCACCCTGACTCAAGGGGGTGGTTCTATATGTCACCTCGGGGGAGGAAAGGACATCGATTGATAGAAGACCAACCCTCCTCAATTCACGGGTGGAAGGAGGAGTGGTTCTTCGTATCCAAAGGTTGGGAAGGGGCCCGACCCGAAGTTAACTTCCCCGACCGAAGAGTCAACAACTGGTTTTCAGTTCCAGGTCGGGTCCGATGCTCCCTTTCTTTTCTTTTTCTTTTTTTTTTTACTGACCTCAGTTTTTTTTGTTAGTTCGTGGTGATCCTCCGGCCCTTAGCTCGGAAGAGGAAGAGCGCTTGGCTGCAGTGTGGGAGCTGGACCCAAGCTTCCGCAGTGTAAAGCTCCTTCTTTCTTTTGAGACCTTATCTGACTTGGGCATCAACCCTCGAGGTAGGCATTCATGAGTACTGAACAGTTCTGATTTACCTTTGTACTTTGTACTTTATTTACATGATGCTTTGTTTTCCTCAGGTATGTCTGCTCCTACCTCCCGAAGGAAGATGTCAGTCATGACGGCTGAGGAAAAAGAACAACTCCGGGAGAAGAAGCGGCAGAAAGTGGCTACGAGGCGTCCCCGAGCACGCCCTCCTATCCTCCCGGCTGATGATGCTTCTCTTCAACCAGCAGCTGAGACGATCTCAGAAGCGCCCCCGGTCGAGGTCGTGCGGCCCAACCCTCCAACTGAGCTTCCACCTCCTTCTGTCCAAGTCATTGACTTGGTGGAGGGCGGTGAGGCCGGCCCATCTGGGACGTCAGCCCAGGATACTTCGGCTCAGACTTCGTTTGCCATTCGCCGAGGTCCGGAGATGCCGCCACATTTGTACAATTTGTGCAAATGGGCGTATAAGGCAGTCCCCGAGGCCGAAGTGGACATAATGGCAAAGTCTCCGGCTCTGTCTCTACTCAATACGATGGGGGTCTTCAGCACCAAGGTGAAGTTTAATACCATCATGCTATAAAAACAGCTGAGTTAAGTATTTCGTTCACTCACTCATTACTTGTTTGTGTAGGTGGCTTATGGGTGCCAGTTGCTCCGGGATGAGATCACTCGGGATAAGGGTACGATCTCCGGCCTCGAGGATATGCTGACAGCCTCCAAGCATTCCTTGGACGAGGCCAGGAAGTTCGGAGAAAAGGCTGTAAAAGCCTTGGAGGCTCGGGAACGGGAGATCGCCGCTCTCCAAGCCGAGCTCTCCAATAAAGAAAGAGCTGAAGCCGAGCTCATCATCCGGGTGGAGGAGCTGAAGGCCTCTGAGGGGTCTGCGCGGTCTGAGTTGGAGACGACCAAGGCGGAGTTGGAAGTGAAGGTCGCCGAGGCCGACGAAGCGTTCGACTTCGGCTACGAGAAGTGTCGGATGACCGTTCAGGAACATCATCCGGACTTGGACCTTTCATTTCTGGATTCCGAAGTGAAGGAAGAAGACCCCGCAGCCCCTGCTAAGCCAGCTGTTGACCCTACTCCTTAGGATTTTTTTTGTTGTTTGTTTCTTTTTGTAGCCCGTTTATTAGGGCATAGTGTAACAAACGCTATATGTAATCCTGACATTTTTTAGGGTCTTATTAAAGAATTACCTTTTTTCTGATCTGTTGAGTACTTTGTCAGGAAATTTTTTTTTTATTTGTTTTCGCTGAAGTTACCCATTCGATTCGCATCCGAGCAATTAAAGTCGGAACTGAAGTACTTAGGTTATGCGAAAATGCTGGTCGGTCTCAGTTAAAACTGTGGGACCGACCTTAATTTTGGAATATGCTTCAAGGTGGCGTCCACCGAGCATGGATACGGCTATGGACGAAATTATCCTCTGCTCGTATCTTAAATTTCTTGACAGGAAGGTGAAGAACAAATACTTAGCTTTTATTGATAGTAGATTTTCAAATGTTCCGCATTCCACGGATGGGGCAGGGCACGACCTTGTATATCTTTGAGCCAATAAGTTCCGGTCCGAACTGTTTTAATAACTTTGTAGGGTCCAATCCAGTTCGGATTGAATGTGCTCGCAATCTTATCCTTCTTCTCCCGTACGTTCCGCCGTAGGACGAGATCTCCCACTCTGAACCGTCTTTCTTTCACCCGGGAATTGTAGAATCTAGCAACGCGCTGTTGATAGGCTGCGATCCGAACTTGGGAGGTTTCTCTGACTTCGTCGAGCAGATCGAGGTTAGTTCGAAGCTCGTCCTGATTCTGATCGGGTCGGTAATTACTGGTACGGTTATTCGGTAGCCCTACTTCAACTGGGACCACGGCCTCCGCCCCGAAGGCTAAGAAAAATGGGGATTCTCCTGTTGTTGACCGAGCTGTGGTTCGGTATGCCCATAATACTTCGGGGAGTTGTTCAGCCCAGTCTCCCTTGAATTCGCCGAGTTTAGTCTTCAGATGATTCTTGATAATCTTATTGATGGCTTCGACTTGACCGTTGGCTTGGGGATGATGAGGAGATGAATACACATTCTTTATGCCCAAGTTCTGGCAAAATTCTCTGTATTTCGCATTATCGAACTGAGGCCCATTGTCGGTGATGATGGTGTTCGGGACACCGAACCGACATACGATCGACTTCCAGATGAAGTCTGTCGTTTTCTTCTCGGTGATTTTTGCAAGTGGTTCTGCCTCGACCCATTTCGTAAAATAATCGACGGCCACGATTGCATATTTGACCTGTCCCTTGCCCGTAGGGAGAGGGCCAATGATATCGACCCCCCACTGCGCGAAGGGCCACGGTCCGGACATAGGAGTGAGTTCTTCGGGAGGTGAATGAGGCACTGTTGCGAACTTCTGACATTTATCGCATCGTTTGACGATCTCACGAGCGTCCTTTTGGATCGTCGACCAGTAATAACCCTGGCGAATTGCTTTCTGTGCTAACGCCCTACTCCCAGAGTGATTTCCACATACACCGGAATGGATTTCCTTTAGGACGTAGTCGGCTTCATTTGGTCCGAGGCAACGGAGATATGGCAGCGAGAGACCCTTCTTGTACAGCACATCGTCGATCAACACGTACCGAGCTGACCTATATTGAATTCGTCTTGCCTTGTTTCTGTCCATGGGCAGCGTGTTCTTTCGTAGGAAACGGATGATAGGGTCTCTCCAATCTGGCTCAATTGAAACAGCGCATACCTCATTCTTAACTTCGTTCGCGATACTTCTTTGGGGGAGGAATTCAATGGGAACGATCCGTCCCAACTCGTCGTCTCCTGCCGACGCTAGTTTAGCGAGGGAGTCCGCATGGGTGTTGTGATTCCTCAGTACTCGGACAACTTCGCAACGATCGAACTGAGCAGACAACTCGTGATATTTTTGCAGGTACGCGGACATCTTTTTTCCCTTCGCTTGGTATTCTGATGTTGCTTACCCACGACCAATTGCGAGTCGCTGTATGCCGTGATGCTTCGGATTCCGACCGCCGAGGCTAGCCATAATTCGGCGAGAAGAGCTTCATACTTGGCTTCGTTGTTGGAAGCTTTGAAACCGAATCTTAGGGCATACTGGACTTTTATGCCGTCACGGGAGGTTAAGATTATCCCCGCTCCGCATCCTTGCAAATTTGACGAACCGTCGACATGCAGCAACCAGTTCGATTCTTCTGTTGGATTCGACTCTGCCATGTCTTCCGTGAAAGAAGCACCAGTTCCGGGATCGGAGTGGTCGGTAAGCTCGGCGATGAAATCAGCCACAGCCTGTCCCTTAATCGCCGTGCGGGGTCGGTATTGGATGTCGAATTCTCCGAGCTCGATGGCCCACCGTGCCAGGCGACCCGAAGCTTCCGGCTTCTGTAGTATTTGCCTCAGTGGCTGGTCCGTCAGTACCACTATCGGGTGTGCTTGGAAATAAGGGCGTAATTTCCTTGCCGTTGTAATCAGAGCCAGAGCCAGTTTTTCTAAGCTAGGATAACGGGTCTCTGCATCCAGAAGAGCTTTGCTAATGTAGTAAATCAGTCTTTGTACACCTCGGTCATCGCGGATTAGAGCCGAACTTACTGCCTGCCGAAGATACGGCCAGATACAGTAATAGCTCTTCCCCTTACGCGGGCTTGGACAGCAGCGGAGGTGAGCCGAGGTATGCCTTTAGATCCTGGAAGGCTTGTTCACACTCTGGCGTCCAGGTCATTTCGTTGAACTTGCGAAGTTGCTTGAAGAACGGGAGACATCGGTCTGTAGCCCTGGAAACAAATCTGTTGAGTGCGGCGACCCGTCCCGTGAGGCTTTGTATTTCTTTCACGGTGGATGGCGAACTCATCTCAATCAATGCACGGATCTTTTCGGGATTGGCTTCAATTCCTCTCTGATTTACAATAAACCCGAGGAACTTTCCCGATCTTACTCCGAAGGCGCATTTGCCGGGATTAAGTTTCATCCCATATTTTTTCAAAATTCCGAACATAGCGCGGAGGTCATCAACATGGTCCTCTGACTTCAGACTTTTTACGAGCATATCGTCCACGTATACTTCCATGGTTTTGCCGATGTGCTCTGCGAACATTTTGTTGACCAGACGCTGGTACGTCGCTCCGGCGTTCTTCAATCCGAAGGGCATCACCTTGTAACAATACAGCCCTCGGTCTGTGACAAACGCCGTTTTTTGCCTATCGGGAGCATGCATCTGGATTTGATTGTACCCGGAGTAAGCGTCCATGAAACTGAGAAGCTCGTGGCCTGAGGTCGCATCTACGAGCTGATCTATTCTGGGTAACGAGAAGCTGTCCTTCGGGCAGGCTTTGTTGAGATCGGTGTAGTCGATGCAAACTCTCCACTTCCCATTGGCTTTTTTGACGAGGACGACATTGGCGAGCCAGTCGGGATAGCGGACTTCCTGAATGAAACCCGCTTAGCGCAATTTCTTTACTTCTTCTTCAATTGCGGCATATCTTTCTGTGTTGAAGGCTCGTCTTTTTTGACGAACGGGTTTGAAGGACGGATCCACGTTGAGTCGGTGGACCATTACCTCGGGATTTATTCCAGGCATGTCCCGATGGGACCATGCGAAGGCGTCGGCGTTCTCTTTCAGAAAGGCGATCATCTTCGTCTGGATGTCGTCACTCAATTGAGACCCGATTTTGACGACCAAGCTCGGGTCTTCTTCTGACAAGGGGACCTCTATCAACTCTTCAGCTGGTGATCCGCGCTCTTTCGTTTCTTCCCTGAGATCCAGAGGGGCTGCATGTGAGATGGCGGATATCAGGTTTTTGCTTTTTCCGCGCAAGGTCAGCTCATAACATCGGCGAGCCTCTTGCTGGTCACCTCGGACCACACCGATTCCATCTTCGGTTTCGAACTTCATGGCCAGATGATAGATGGAGATGCCGGCCTTTAGAGCTCGTATGATGGGCCGGCCGATGATCGCGTTGTATGCCGATGGAGTGTTAACGACCAGAAAGTCGACCATGATCATTTGCTGGTTCGGCTCCTCCCCTGCGGTGACCGGTAGGGTTATTTCCCCTTCAGGCATGATACAATCTCCTGTGAACCCAGTCAGGGCTGTTTTGACCGGTCGTAATCTAGATCGATCAATCTTCATTCTGTTAAATGCCGAGGCGTATATTATGTCGACCGAGCTCCCTGTATCCACCATCATCCTGTGGAGTTTTTTGTTTGCGACTACCATTGATACTACCAGAGAGTCATCGTGCGGATGTATTATTCCTCTAGCATCTTCTTCGGAGAAAGATATCATACGCTGGGCGACCTTTGGAATTTTTGTGGGTCTGCTGGTTAGATTCACCTGCAAAGCTGGCTCAGATGTCCGTGCTTGACGAGCATAGGATTTGCGGGCGTTGCCAGAATCTCCAGTGGTAGGTCCGCCGAAGATCACATGGATCTCTTCCATAGGATTGTTGTCGACCGGCTCCCCTCTTTCTTCCCGACCCGAAGTTCTGTCGTCGTCGGGACGTCGGGCGATATATTCTTTTAGGAATCCTTGTCGGATGAGTGTTTCTATCTGTCGCTTCAGGTCGAAACAATCCACCGTGTTATGACCATGATCTTTATGGTATAAACAGTATTTGGATTTCGACCTTCTGTCGGGGTCGGTTTTTATCTTTGCTGGTCGTCCGAACGCCTGTCTGTTCTTCTCGGCTATAAATATTTGCTCAATGGTTGTCTTGAGCGGAGTATATTTATTTTGGAGCCGAAGTTTTGGCTCCGCGTGGATTAGTGTTTGAATTCGGCAATCGGCGATCGGCAATCGGCGATCTGGACGATGCCTTTTAGCGCCGCTTTCCTCTTTGCGTTCTTTCCTCTTATGAGACGACCCCTGAGCGTTTACCAGCTCTTCTGCGTTTATATGTTTCGCAGCTCGGTCAAGGAATTCAGCAACCGATTGAGGGGGCTGTTCCCCTACTGACCAGAGGAACTTTTCATCGCGCAATCCTCCTATCATCGTATGTAGCAGTACGTCTTGGGATAGGTTCTCCATCTGAACCGCTTCAGCGTTGAATCGTGAGAGGTAGTCTTTCAATGATTCGTTGTCTTTCTGTTTGACTGCGGTGAGGTGTGTCGAATGCTTCCTCGGGTCAGTGCTTCCGATGAACTGAGTTGCAAATGCCCTGCTCAGCTCGGTGAAAGAAGAGATGGACTTCGGTTTTAAATTGCGGAACCACGTCCAGGCCGAATTCGTCAAGGACAACGGGAAGGCTTTACACATAATGTGGCCATTAACTCCATGGAGTTCCATTCGGACCTTGAAGTTCTCGAGGTGCTCGGCCGGGTCTCCTATCCCGGAATATTGCTTGAGCTGGGGTATTTTGAAGCTTTTCGGGAGAGGCTCGCTGCGGATTTCGTCGGTGAACGGGGACTCAGATGAGTCTACCAGTACATCTGCTGCTGTCGGTGCTCGGGCAAGTTGTGCTCGCTGGATATCACCGATCCTCTCCCGAAGCTCTTTAAGCTCGGCTTCGAGGGGAGTGATATTATCGTCCATCCGACCTTGATCTTGACTAGCTTTGGCGGATCGTCTTTCTTCTATTTTGTGCCTCAGATCGCTTGAAGGAAGTTCCGTGGCCGCTCGAACTCTCGAGGCTGAGGCTCGGCTCGCAACTTCATCCTTGTCGGGTCGTGGATGATTTGAGAGTGAGCGTGGTGGATGAGAACTTTGCTGAGGTGTAGGGTTGGTTTCGTGGATAGGTGCGGGTCGGACTAAACTATTCAGCAAGCTTGTAATTTCGTCCAGTTTCCCGTCCACGCGCTCGAAGCGCCTATCTACTCCACCAAATTGTTCTGCAACGCCTCCCACTTGTTCTTCTAATGTGGACAGTCTGGTCCCGCGATTACGGGACCTCTGCCGTCCACTTAGAAGATTGAAGCGGCGTGACGAGCTTCCGAGGTGAAGTACTGGAGTATTGCGAACAGGTGCTTCATCTTCAGAATGATGCTCGTAGGAAAGCTCATCATTCACAGGGGCTTTCCCTTTCCTATTGCCCCTCCCACCGGCCATTGGCTCTTAGTTTTGAACGAAGGATTCTGTAAGAAATTACTTTTATCGTCGTTCCCACAAACTGGCGCCAATCTGTTGATGCCGATTTCTGGTCAACAGACGAGGTGATAGGATTTGTATACGTAGGAACAGATCGTCGCTGGAGATATTCTTCAGGTGGAATCGGAGGAGGCGTTCGGATCAGCGGCTTGGCTTTGATTCTGTAAAACACCACAGAAAACGGTAAAGGGGGTGGCTGGGATCCAGCCGTGGACCCTCCGATGCCTAAATCAGTAATGGCCTTTGAGAGTCGTAAGACTACTTTCAGTAGAGATTAATGTCTACCTGTAATTGGCGTCAATCTTCTTATTTATAGGTATTGATCAGAAGGTTATTGAGCTGAGATCACGGCATATATCTTGCCCCTTGCCCAGGAATCCGGGCGGGAATCTCGGGTCGTTCTGATTTTTCGGACGGTTTCGATCTTGAAGGGATGCGCCCTCATTTATAGACCGTGTGAGGAGGGGATGAGTTCGGCTTCCGTCTGCCCGTCAGATTGGGTACGATCCGATCTGACCTCGGAGAAGTCGAAGTCGTCAGCTCAGGCCTTCAACTTGCTATATTATTCTGAGGTCTTTTGTCCTCGGGTCGGTTATGAGAAATTACCCCATAACAGGGCCCACCGTGATGTTTGTGAGAAATCCACCATGCACATACGTTTTGTGAGCTCATTTTAGGACATGAGACAAAAAATGATCCGTATCCAAGACTAAGTGGGCCGAAAACATGAGGATTGAACCTCTACAGTTGAAATATTCATAGGGCCACGGAAGTTTTGAATCAGGGTAATATTTGTGCTTTCAGTTCATCCAAGTAGGAATGACATTACAAACGGTATGGATGACATATAAACATCACTGTGGACCGAGGGAGGTTTCGACCCTAGGAATTTCTCTACCCACCTTTTCCGTGTACCCTCTTGTGTCTAGGCGTGGATTTCCAGCGGAAGCATTGCGCGGTAAGTTTTGCGGTGGGAGCCAAGGTGGGCCCACAGTAATTTTTTTTGTAAAATCCACTGCATCCATCCGTTTTGGGAGCTCATTTTAGGAGATGAAAACAAAAATGAACCGGATCCAAGACTCAAGTGGGCCTCACTAAAGGAAAAGTGGGTACGTAAATTACTACCGTTTAAACCTACCTGGGATCCACAATGATGTTTATATGACATCCATACCGTTCATAACATCACTACTACTGGTATGAACTGGAAACACAAATATTATACTGATTCGAAACCCCCGTAGCTTCACAAATATTTCAACTGTGGACGTTCAATCCTCACGTTTTCATCCCACTTGAGTCATTGATCTGGTTCATTTTTGTTCTCATGTCCTAAGATGAGCTCCCAAAACGGATGGACCGAGTGAATTTATCAAAAAACATCACTTTGAGCCCCACCTTGATTTCCAGTGCACTTCCTCCACAAGGCTTTGGTAGGAAATCCACGCCCCTTGAGTCTTGGATCTAAGGATCCGCGGATCATTTTTTGTTACATATCCTAAAGTGATCTCACAATACGGATGGATCGCATGGATTTCTCACAAACATAATGATGACCCCGCCTAGATTCCTAGCATAGAAACTTCTTGGGAAAAGCTTTCCCAAGCATTGAGCATGAACTTCCTGCGCGCTACGTAGGCCTACAATAATGTTTTTGATAAATCTACCCGGTCCATCCATTTTTTAGAGCTCATTCTAGGACAAGAGACAAAAAGTTAGCCACATCTAAGACTCAAGTGGGCCTCACTAAAGGAAAAGGTGGATAGGGAAATTACTACTGTTGAAACCTTCCTGGGTCCACAGTAATGTTTGTGTGAAATCCATACCACTCATGACATCATTAATACTGGGATTAACTGAAAACACAAATATTAGTCTGATACGAAACTCCTATGGCACCACAAATATTCAACTGTGGACGTTCAATTCTCACGATTTCAGCCCACTTGAGTCTTGGATCCAGTTCATTTTTGGTGTCATTTTATAATCTTATAAAATGGATGGATGGGGGTAGATTTATCAAAAACATCAATGCAGGCCCCACCTAGGTTCCCAGCGAAGGAACTTGTTGCGCAAAAATCAGCTTACGGCCGGGAGTGGAATTGCGGGGCCCACTACTTTACCTATTGTCATTTGTCGACTCTTCACGCGCATCCTTATCCTTGCGAGAAGTGATCACCTACAGCCTAGAGGGAACTGTACCACAGCTTGCAGTGCATTACTTAAAAATCAGCACCACAAAAATGATAGACCGCACCGCAAAGATCAGATTTCTCAAAATCAGAGTGATCAGCTCACTACGTGGGCTATGCCTGTAGGTTTGGTTAGACCGTCGGTTATGCATTGATACTAACAGTGAGGCTCAATCGAAGAACAAACCTGACCGATTTTTTTATGCTAGGTAATATGCTTGGTGGGGCTTACCATTTCCACGGTTCTGATCCTGCACTTAGCATAAGATAGGGGAAAGCGGGTTAGGTGCAACCTGGCTCCAGCCAAGTGGGTGCAGCCCTGGCCGTGGGGCCCACCTTGATGTATTTGTTGTATATCCTAGCCGTCCGTCTATTTTTCCAGCTCAATTTAGGAGAGGGTCCAAAAATGAAGTATGTACAAATCTCAGGTGGACTACACGCCAAATAGTGGTCATTGAACACCAACCCTAAAACTTCTTAGGGTCCATCGTAATATTTATTAGCCATCCAACCTGTTGATAAGGTCACACAGAGGTTGATGAAGGGAAACCACGAATAGAAGCTCGGTCCAAAACTTTTTGTTGCCCCAAGAAGCTTTTAATGATAGGAATTCAATCTCTACTGTATGGTTCACCTGAAATTTATATCTACTTTGTTTTTTGGTATCATGCCCTAAAATGAGCTGGCAAAACTAATGGACAGCGTGTATATACAACACGTACATGAAGGTGGGTCCCACGGTCAGGGCCGCAACCCTGGCTAGATTCACGTCGCACCGAATGAGCTTTCGTGGTGGGGCACACTACTAATAGACCATGTACAAAAAAATCAGTGGTACTCTTGCTCCAGCACGTGCATCCGACATTTTTCTTACAGTATATGTCATAAAAGCTTGACGTGCCCGATTGTTACTGGACCAACATTATTTTGGCTCAAAGCATCTTTGAGGTACGCGGATTACTTGTTAAAGCCTTGATAGGAAGTTCGACGCCGTCCATCCGTTTTTTGAGATCAATTTAAAACATTCTACCAAAAAATGAGCCAGAACCAAAACTCAAGTGAGCCGAAAACGTGAGGATTGAATGTCCACCGTCGAAATATTTGTGGGGCCGCATTAGTTTTAAATAAGGCTAATATTTGTGTTTTCAGCTCATCCCAGTAGGAATGAGTACACGAAGGGTATAAATATCACTGGAGATCTCAGGGAGGATTCAATGGTAGGAATTTCCCTGTCCACTTTTTCATTTAGTGCGGCCCACTTGATTCTTGGATCCCGTTCATTTTTGTCATAATAATATACTAAAATGATCTCAAAAGGTGGATAAACAGGGTGGACTTCTCAAAAACATTAAGGTGGGATCCAGCGCAAGAACTTCCTGCACAAGTCTTCCACAGGAATCCGCGTCCATCTCGGAGACGTTGACGTGGGATAAAGGAAAGAACAATCATGTAAACAGTTACACCAGAAAGAAAGAAAGTTAGATTAAATGCGTAGCACCAGCTGTAACCCTCAAAGATCTAACTTTGCATGTACTGTAACTTTCGGCCCATGTCTATGAATAATGTCAGGCAATCTAAAGTTGTACTTGATTCGAATTGATTGAACTTTGTAACTTTGGGTGCCAAATTAGCTGGTTTAGGATTGAACTCTTCAACCACCCATGTTTCAACAATCAAGTGATTTAAGGAGAGGGTTGGTCTTTCAAAATGAGATCTTTTTACATTAAGAGCTTATTTAATTTTTCATATTACATGTAATTTTTTTTATAAATAAGTAATTATTATGTTTTTAATATTTTGAAAATGTTGGTGTATTTTTGCCTTGAAAATCAGTCCAAAAGTAGTGGCCATAATTTGTGGGTTCTACTGTGATGCATATGATATATTTGTACCATCCATCCATTTTATCGTAACATTTTGAGAGATGAGCCGAAAAATAATGCAGATCCAACACTATAATGGCTCACACCAATCAAATCAGTGGCCACAATATGTCCATCGTTGAAAGTTGTTGCCGTCATGGGCCCCACATGGATGTTTATTTGCCATCTAACTGGTTCATAAGGTCAAATAGACAAGGGACAAGGATAAGTGGAAAATACAAATCTCAGCTTAATCCAAAACTTCTTGGGGCCCTAAGAAGTTATTAATGGTAGACATTATATTTTCATTGTTTCCTATGGTGTGGTCCGCTAGAGTTTTGGACCTGCCTCATTTTTCGACTTATACCCTAAATTCATCTGGCATAGCATATGGACGGTGTGGATAATCCATATACATCACGATGCCCCCACATTTAGCTAAAAAAAATCTTCGTTTTTAGTGTTGAAAAAGTAATTGTCAATGTATACATCGAGAAATATGCAGTAATTACTTAGGTAAATAATTATTACCCATTTACATCATAATTACTTAGGTAAATAATTATTATCCATTTACATGGTAATTATAGTCAACTCGAAAAATCAAACGAGCCTTAAGAACTTTTTTTCAACAGTGGTAAAAGTTTTCATGTTTATCAATAATGCAATGATGGATAAATAAAATTAAAAATCAAGGCACAATTGCTGATTTAATTAATTAAAGAAGATAATCAATACAACCAGTAAAAGAAAATTAAACTAAGCAGAGAAAAAAAAAAGTACTAATTGTCTGTATCGACGGGACAACTGAGATGTACAGTCTGCAAGACATGACTTGTGTAATTTGCCAAGTAAAAACTCGATGATTGGTGGGATCCAACGATGGAGGTCATGGATATGTAATATGTTGTATTTAAAAGGATTTTTAAATAAAATATTTATTTCTAATTTTACTACAAAGGTATTTCCCTCCACATGTTATGTTTTAGTTTTTTTTTAAGTAACTTCTTTGTTCCACATTGGAAAGAAATAAGGAAAGAAATAAATATATAAGTAATGGGTTTGCATAAAGGATATGCCCTCAAGGAGTAAGTGAATTTTGTGGTTTGTGGTTGTTATATACATTGACCCACACTATGCCAAAAACCACACGCGCTCAGCCACACCGACTAGGTCCATGTCTAGGTTCGAGTCTCTTAAAAGTATATTTACGTAACATTTTGTTCCAACAGGTATTGAGAGTGCACTTGCGCCAACAATCTTTTGGTCTTAAACGTTCAGAAACGCGTCTGTTTGGGTGGTCGCATCAGTTAGGTTTAAACCCAATGGACCTAACCCAATTCTAAACGGTGCATTAAGCACCTAATTAAAGTCTATAAATAAGACTTCGATAATCCATTTTTAATCATCCTAAAATTATTTTTCTCTCTCAAGTTTAGAAAAATCTATGGGCATGAATCCTTGCTTTTGTTTTCCCCTGACTCACTAAGTCATCATACTTCGAGTTTAATCTATTTGCTAGTTTGAGCCCTGTACGGCGAGCAAATGGCAATCCAAACAAATAATAACCTTTTTTTCCTGAATAAACGTTGTCAATGCCTCTCAAACTCAAGTTGTGCTTTGTACCACCTTGAATTTGGGAGGCGCATTAACAATTGTATATTATCCTCTACTATAATATGGCTAAAAGGAAGAACTAAAAGAAATTAGCTTGAGGTAATGAGAAATGACGAGGCATGTACTTGACCCGTAGGAGCTTTAAGATTAAAAATTTAACAAGTGTTTCGAACATCTTCTTTTAACATAATATATTAAACCACAATAAATTAGTTTTTTAATTTAGTACTTTCTGATGGAGTTTCCTCCTCAAAACTGTCAGAGGAGAGGAGAATGTTGCAGGGTGAGGCCGGGCGCCCGGGCCCTTCAGTGGCCGGGCGACCGGAATTCATCAGATTGGCAGCAATGCTGCTGGAGGTTTTTTGCCTCAGCCGAGCGCCCCATGGTTTTGGTGACCGGGCGCCCGATGACCCGGCCGGGCGCCCGACCATGTTTGGTCCGGGCGCCTGAAATTCATTTTTCCTCATGTTACATTGCTGGAATGTTTTTTGGTTGGCCGGGCGCCCGACGGTCTAGTGACCGGGCGCCCGACCCGGCGCGGACTGCTTGTACGCAGTTTCCTAATCTGGCTCTAATTCTTCCGTTTTTGGTACTTAAGCGTTCCAAAACGAGATTAGGGCATCCCATTGTGTGGCTAACACGTCCAAGGTGAGAAAGAGAGAAAAAGAGGAAGAGAGAAAGAGAAGAGAGAGAAAGAGGAAGCTTGTAGAAGGGAGAAGTTGCTTGAAGAAGGGTTCTTCTGCGCAACGGTCATCTCAGCGCTTCTACGTCCTCGGGATCGGTGAGATCGTTTCTCCTTTTACTATTCTCTTGTTGTTTATCCATCCCTGCGTGGGTGAAGAAGTTTGATCCAAGCGGTGTGTGCTTGTGATCGGTTGTAACAGTTCCCTGAGATAGTGGATTGTTGATCTAGACTAGGTCCCGTGGTTTTTACCTCTTTTGAGGGTTTTTCACGTAAAAACTCTTTGTGTTCGTGTGGTTGATGTTTATTCTTGATTATTGCATTAGCATAGTCCATAATTCTAGTGTATTGGGGGGCGAGATCCGAAGGTTTGTGTGAAACGCACCCAACAAAGTGGTATCAGAGAGTTCAGGTTGTTTGAACGGTGTGGGATCGGTTCTGAATTATGGAAGGTGGCTCATCAAGGATGATCAGCCTCAATGGTTCTAACTGGACCATATGGAAGGCTAAGATTGAGGACTTGCTCTATTGCAAGGACTTGTATGCTCCAATTCTAGGCATATCGGCGAAGACAAAGGATATGTCAGATGATGATTGGAAGAAAGTGGACTGGAAGGCTGTGGGGTTCATTAGACAATGGTTGGATGATTCGGTTTTCCACCATGTGTCTACAGAGACCTCAGCCGCTAGCCTATGGCTGAAATTGCAAGGGCTATATGAGAGGAAGATAGCCGGCAATAAAATTTTCCTGATAAGACGACTTGTGAATCTCAAGTTCAAAGATGGTGGTTCTGTGGCTGAACACATGAATGAGGTCAGCAACATTGTGAACCAACTCTCCGCCATGAAGATGGTCCTGGATGATGAACTTCAGGCTTTGCTACTGCTTAGCTCATTGCCTGACAGTTGGGAGACATTGGTGGTGTCTCTAAGTAACTCCGCGCCAGACGGAAAGGTATCTATGGATCAGGTAACAAGCTGTCTCTTCAATGAGGAGACAAGGAGGAAGTCCCTAGGGCCTGCTCAACAAGAGGCCCTTGTGACACAAGATAGGGGGAGAGGAAAGAACAGAAAGGGCGGAAAGGCCAGAGATAAATCAAGAGGCAAGTCAGTTGCCAGGAAAGATGTTGAATGCTGGAATTGTGGCAAGAAGGGCCACTATAAGCATGAATGTCACAAGAAGAAGAGTGACAAGAAGGGTAAAGGAAAGGAGAAGGAAGATGAATCAGATTCTACTGCGGTCGCCTCAGATGGTGACGTAGTTGTTATTCTTTCGGCAGATCACGATACTTGTCTCACGGCTTCGAGTCAGGACACCGACTGGGTGATAGACTCGGGAGCCTCGTTTCATGCGACTCCACGCAGAGATTTCTTCACAAGCTACAAGTCAGGTGACTATGGGACAGTGAAGATGGGAAATTCTGGTGTTTCGAAGATCGTAGGGGTCGGTGATATTTGTTTGAAGACCGATGTGGGCTACACATTAGTTCTCAGGGATGTGAGACACATTCAAGACCTTCGCCTCAACTTGATGTCGACGGGAAGACTGGATGATGATGGCTATGAAAGTCGGTTTGCTGGCGGGCGCTGGAAGCTCATCAAGGGTTTGTTGATCGCTGCCAGAGGAAAGAAGTGTTGCACTCTTTACAAGGCAAGTGTCAGTGTATGCAAGAGTGGATTAAACGCAGCAGAGGATTCAGCTACTGACGTGTGGCACAGGCGTCTAGGCCATATGAGTGAAAAAGGGCTTCAGCTACTAGCGAAGAAGCAGCTCCTTCCAGACGTGACAGGTATACCTCTCAAAACCTGTATTGACTGTTTATCTGGCAAACAGCATAGAGTTTCTTTTGTTAAAACTGCTTCTCATACTAATAAAGTACATGCATTAGATTTGGTTTATTCTGATGTTTGTGGTCCTATGAGGACAAAAACCTTGGGTGGGGCATTGTATTTTGTCACATTTATAGATGATGCATCTAGGAGGGTTTGGGTGTATGCTTTGAAATCCAAGGACGAGGTCTTTGGTGTGTTTAAACTGTTTCATGCTATGGTCGAGAGAGAGACAGGCAGATCATTGAAGTGCATCCGCACCGACAATGGTGGTGAATACATAGGTGACTTCCACGAGTATTGCAAGTCACTGGGTATACGGCATGAACAGTCAGTTCCCAAGACCCCCCAGCATAATGGTGTGGCTGAGAGAATGAATCGCACCATAGTAGAGAGAATCAGATGCATGTTATCCCATGCAAAGTTGCCCAAGATGTTCTGGGGAGAAGCAATGCACA
Organism: Liriodendron chinense; assembly: GCA_003013855.2. Lineage (NCBI taxonomy): Eukaryota > Viridiplantae > Streptophyta > Magnoliopsida > Magnoliales > Magnoliaceae > Liriodendron > Liriodendron chinense. The sequence continues at coordinate 6,992,127 of ML058453.1, forward strand.
TAGCGGTGTATTTGATAAACAGGTCTCCATCAGCCCCGTTGAATGGAGAAGTACCTGAGAAGGTGTGGACTGGACGTGATCCATCGTATAGTCATCTCAGGGTGTTTGGATGCAGGGCATCCGTTCACGTACCAAAGGACGAGAGGTCCAAGCTCGATATGAAGATCAGGCAGTGTGTGTTCTTAGGGTACGGTGATGAGAAATTCGGTTACAGGTTGTGGGATCCGACCGAGAAGAAGCTCGTCAGGAGCAGAGATGTGGTTTTCATTGAAGATCAATGTATAGAAGACATTGAAAAGCCAGAGAAGACCCAACCCAGTTCAGGTGAACTGGAAGACATGGATCCAGTTACTCCTCCCGTGGTGCCTGATGACGGGGGAGTAAAGCAAGGTGCAGAGGATGAGGGAGTTCTTACAGAAGATGGACAGGGGGAGCAGCCCCAACTTGATCCACCTGTTGAGCCACAGGTGAGGAGGACATCAAGGAACAGACATCCATCCAAGAAGTACTTGCCGCATGAGTACATTATGCTCACAGATGGGGGAGAGCCAGAAGACTATTCTGAGGCCCTAGCCGACGAGCATAAGGGGGAGTGGTTGAAAGCTATGCAAGAGGAGATGGAATCCTTGCATAAGAACCACACTTATGATATGGTGAAATTGCCTAAGGGCAAGAAAGCTCTGAGCAACAAGTGGGTGTTCAGAAAGAAGAATGAGTAGAAGAATTCACAAACAAGGTACAAGGCCAGACTTGTGGTGAAAGGGTTTGGTCAGAGGAAATGAATAGACTTCGAGGAGATATTCTCACCAGTGGTGAAGATGACATCCATTCGGGTGTTGCTTGGGTTGGTGGCTAGCATGGATCTGGAGATAGAGCAGTTAGATGTCAAAACTGCCTTCCTCCATGGTGACCTGGAAGAAGAGATCTACATGCGCCAACCAGAAGGGTTCGAAGTCAAGGGCAAAGAGCATATGGTGTGCAGGCTTAGGAAGAGCTTGTATGGGCTGAAACAAGCTCCTAGGCAATGGTACAAGAAGTTCGACTCGTTCATGTTAAAGCATGGATATGACAGAACGGAGTCGGACCACTGTGTGTTCACTCGCAGGTTCTCAGATGGTGATTTCTTAGTTCTGCTATTGTATGTTGATGACATGCTCATCATGGGAAAAGACATCAAGAAGATTGACAGGCTGAAACAGGAGTTGGGCAAGTCGTTTGCGATGAAGGACTTGGGCCCGGCAAAACAGATCCTAGGAATGGAGATAACCCGTGACAGAAGCAGCAGGAAGCTCTGGTTGTCACAAGAGCGGTATATTGAGAAAGTCCTAGAGCGGTTCAACATGAATGCAGCGAAGCCGGTCAGTACTCTACTGGATGGTCACTTCAAATTGAGCGACAAGCAGTGTCCCAAGACGAAGGCGGAAGTGGAAGAGATGCGGAAGATACCCTACGCGTCAGCGGTAGGAAGTTTGATGTATGCTATGGTGTGTACGCGCCTAGACATAGCATATGCGGTTGGTGTTGTCAGCCGGTACCTTGCCAATCCTGGCAAGGAACATTGGGCAGCGGTGAAGTGGATACTACGGTATCTGAGAGGCTCATCCAGGTTGAGCCTATGCTATGGTGACGGAAAACCTGTGTTAGAAGGCTACACAGATGCAGATATGGCAGGTGACATAGACTCCAGGAAGTCTACATCGGGGTTCATGTTCACATTTGCAGGAGGAGCGGTCTCTTGGCAGAGTAAGCTACAGAAGGTCGTAGCATTGTTGACGACAGAGGCCGAGTACATTGCAGTCACAGAAGCATGCAAAGAGATGCTTTGGATGAAGAGGTTCCTACAGGAACTTAGCCTGAAGCAGGAGGAGCACGTGGTCTATTGCGATAGCCAAAGTGCTATACACTTGAGCAAGAATCCAAGTCAGCATTCCAAGTCGAAGCACATAGAGATTCGGTATCACTGGATCAGGGATACTTTGGAACAGAAGGTGTTACAGCTTGAGAAGGTCCATACGGACGATAATGGGTCAGACATGATGACCAAGGCTTTGCTCAAGGGCAAGTTTTAGGTTTGCAGAAACCTGGCTGGCTTGAAGAAGGCGAATTTCTCCTGAGTCGGAAAGGGGGAGATTTGATGGAGTTTCCTCCTCAAAACTGTCAGAGGAGAGGAGAATGTTGCAGGGTGAGGCCGGGCGCCCGGGCCCTTCAGTGGCCGGGCGACCGAAATTCATCAGATTGGCAGCAATGCTGCTGGAGGTTTTTTGCCTCAGCCGAGCTCCCCACAGTTTTGGTGACCGGGCGCCCGATGACCCGGCCGGGCGCCCGACCATGTTTGGTCCGGGCGCCCGAAATTCATTTTTCCTCATGTTACATTGCTGGACTGTTTTTTGGTTGGCCGGGCGCCCGACGGTCTAGTGACCGGGCGCCCGACCCGGCGCGGACTGCTTGTACGCAGTTTCCTAATCTGGCTCTAATTCTTCCGTTTTTGGTACTTAAGCGTTCCAAAACGAGATTAGGGCATCCCATTGTGTGGCTAACACGTCCAAGGTGAGAAAGAGAGAAAAAGAGGAAGAGAGAAAGAGGAAGCTTGTAGAAGGGAGAAGTTGCTTGAAGAAGGGTTCTTCTGCGCAACGGTCATCTCAGCGCTTCTACGTCCTCGGGATCGGTGAGATCGTTTCTCCTTTTACTATTCTCTTGTTGTTTATCCATCCCTGCGTGGGTGAAGAAGTTTGATCCAAGCGGTGTGTGCTTGTGATCGATTGTAACAGTTCCCTGAGATAGTGGATTGTTGATCTGGACTAGGTCCCGTGGTTTTTACCTCTTTTGAGGGTTTTCCACGTAAAAACTCTTTGTGTTCGTGTGGTTGATGTTTATTCTTGATTATTGCATTAGCATAGTCCATAATTCTAGTGTATTGGGGGGCGAGATCCGAAGGTTTGTGTGAAACGCACCCAACACTTTCTCCACGATGAGCATTCTAAACTAGCTTTAGGTATATACATGTTGCCTATCTGATGAGTAGACTAGTCCAGTTCTCATGCAAAGTCATACCCATAATGGGATGGGCTACCTTATTCACTGCTCATGTGTTCCAACACTTGCCAATTTGGCACACTTGTTGGGCATGAAGATGCCCGGGAAGCTATTAAACCACTTAATTGTTAGTTGGATGATAAGAAAGTAGATTACAATAAATAAAAAAAAATCTATATGAGAAACAAAATTAGGGCTGCGCAGAATTCAATTTATGATCAATTTATTGATCGAATCGAATCGTTCCCCAAAATCAATTTAATTTTTTCAATTTGTTTATTCAGCAGTAGCAAATGCTAGTCACAATAAAAGTTTCAACGAAGTTGATTCAGTCATTAGTAAAGCCGAAGTCAATGGGGATATTATCATGAAAAGGTGAAAACCTCGGGCTCGAGGACGTAGTTATCTGATAAAAAGACCCACCTGTCATATAATTATTATAGTGAAGGATAACTCTAAAAAGAAAACTGATCAGGATATATATTTAAAAACAAAAGATATATGGAGAGATCTTATAATAGAGAGATAGTCAAATTTTTTTTTTTTATAGAAAAAATTCAATTTCCATTTTCAATTCTAATCGATCGAATCAATCGTATCAAAGTCAATGTGTGTGTGTGTGTGTGTGGGGGGGGGGGGGGGGGGGGGGGGGGGTACTATGCAGTCGAGCGTATGCAACTTTAACGTAAGGTCGAGTGGTGTGTTCACTTGAGCTGTTGGATGATAAATTTGGGGGGGGGGGGGGGGGTTACTATGCAGTCGAGCGTATGCAACTTTAACGTAAGGTCGAGTGGTGTGTTCACTTGAGCTGTTGGATGATAAATTTTCAAAATATTGGAAGTTATGGCAGAAGCTAAATGTGACAGGTAGGGCTGTGCACAGTTCGGTCGGTTCGGTTTTGAGGGAAAATATCCAACCGAACCGACTTAGTCGGTTTTGAATATTTAACAACCAAACCGAACCGATGAATCATCACCAACCGAACCGAACCGGATAAATTCGAGCCGGTTCAGTTTTGTCGGTTGTATCGGTTTGGGACTCTAACACTTTTGTGGCCCATCAAATACTTCTAATAGTTATTCATCATTGTTTCCAATGGTATTGTTTACTTGAGATTTGGATCTTCTCGAGGTTTGGAATCATGTCCTAAAATGATGGATGAAAACAGAAGAATGGAATGGATATACCAAACATAAATCAAGGTGGGTCCACACAGTTAGGATAACACCCACTGCACCGTTACCCTAATTCGCACCCTCACCGTGCTGCAGAGTCGGTGTCTACGTAAAATTCTTTTACTTGACATGAGGTAATTGGTAATGTAGTTTAAATGGGCCCCACTATCATGCATTTTAAAAATCCACTCAAACTAGCAGATGACTAACCCAATTTTAGGCCTAAATATGAAAAACCATTGTCATCTTTGATACAAGCGGACCACACAATTGGAAATAGTGTACAGGCCACCTTACCCTCCAAACTCTTTTTCTTGGTGTGGCCCACTTGAATTATAGATAAAGATGATATTTCAGTCTTGGGCCTAACTTGGGGTGGCAACCTTATTGGTTAGAGTGGATTTCATGTAAATATTGAAGTGGGGCCAACCTCAACTTGTCTCTCTCTCTCTCTCTCTCTCTCTCTCTCTCTCTCTCTCACACACACACACACACACACACACACACACACATATATCGGTTCGGTTTGGTTGAAAATGGTTTATAATTTTTACAAACCGACAACCGAACCGACACTCTCGGTTTTTTATATTAAAAAACCGACCCGACCCGAAATAGATTGGAAAATCGATCGAAATCGATCGGTTCGGTCCGGTTCGGTTGGTTTTATCGGTTCGGTCGGTTTTTTGAACAGCCCTAGTGACAGGAAGCTAATTAGGGCACACCGTCATGCTGTGAGACATCCACACCGTCCATCCATTTTTTTCATGACATGTTAGGACATGAGACAAAAAATGGGGTAGATCCAAAACTCAAGTGGGCTGCACGACAAGAAACAGTGAGGAATGAAAGTCTACTGTTGAACATTCGTGGGGCTGCATAAGTTTTGGATCAAACTAATATTTTTGCATTTTCAGATCATCCTAGTAGGAATGACCTTGAGAACGGTATAGATGGCATATAAGAATAACGGTGGACCCTCATAAGGTTTCAACAATAGGCATTTTTCTACTCACTTTTTCTTATCGTCCGGCCTACTTAAGTTGTAAATCTACCTCATTTTTTTGCTCACATCCTATATATGACCAGACAAAACAAATGGACGGGGTGGATTCCTCACAAACATTATAGTAGGGTGCCCACCTATCTTTGTGCAGGTAAAAATTCATCTGCTTGCAATCGAACAACAGGTTGTCTACTTGGGAATGCATTAGGTGCAACTTTGGCCTCACCCAAGACGATGCAATCCTTATCGTAGGGCCCACCTTGGTATATGAATTTTATATTCAATCCGCCCATCCATTTTTATATATCATTATAGGACACGATTCCAAACCTGAAACAGATACAATCTCAGGTGGACCACACCATAGGAAACAGTGGTGATTAGCAATTAATGAGACACTTAAATTTTGGATAAAGCTGGTTTTTTTTTACTTCATCCAGATTTATGTAACTTATCAACATGTTGGAAGAAAAATAAGCATTATATAAACGTTACATTGGGTCATAAGAAGTTTTTAATGGTATAGCATTCAATTGCCGCTGTTTTTTATAGCATAGTCCACCTGAAATTTGAATCTTCTTCATTTTTAGACCCATGATCTAAAACGGTTTAATTACTATGCATATGTTTTTAGAAGTATTTTTACTAATATTACTATTTGAGGTATTATAAAATCCAAACCTACAAAGCCTATAGGTTTTCAATTTGCAATGTGTGAAAAATCGAATTGAATTGAATCGAAAAATCTATCAATTCAATCTTATATCAATTCCAAAAAAAATGAGGTCCATTTAATTCAATTTGAAATTTCAAAATTAAGATCAATTCAATTTCAATTTCAATTTCGAAAATTTAAGATCAATTCAATTTCAATTTCATCCAAAATCAAATTGATCGAATCAATGTGTAACCCTAAACAAAATGTGCAAATAAAAAGTACCCTTATAACTTATCAATGCCTTATTAAATTACTACTGAAAAGGAGGCGAATTGCATCCGACCTGGCTCCAACCTTTTAGCATCCAACCAAATATGTGGGGGGCTATTGTGATGTATTTGTTTATCCATGCTGTCCGTCCCTTTTCTTAGAGCATGTTAAGGCAAAGGCCCAAAATGAGGCAAATCCAACATTGTAGTGGACCACACTAGAAATGACTCTTGCATTTAATGCAATTCAAGCTTACCATTTGGTGTCGTCCATTAGAGTGTCGGATCTGCCTCATTTTTTGTCCCATACCTTATCATGATCTTAAAAAAGGGATGGATGGCATGTATAAACAAATACATTATGATGGCCCCCACACATATTTGGTCGGACACAATCCGCTTCTTTACTTAAAAATGAGTTTATATTATTTTAGTTAATATTAGTTATGTATTGGAGATATTGATAAGGCTTAAAAATAATATTAACAAGCCATAATTTATAATTTATACACACTATAGTCTCAAGTACGTAATTGTTAGTTAATGAAATCGGTCGGACGCAATCCACTTCTTTACTTAAAAAATGAGTTTATATTATTTTAGTTAATATTATTTATGTATTGGAGATATTAATAAGGCTTAAAAATAATATTAACAAGCCATAATTTATAATTTATACACACTATAGTCTCAAGTACATAATTGTTAGTTAACGAAATCATTTTTAAGTGACAACCAAGCAAGGTCATAAGTTTTTGTAGAAGAATTACCAATAAATTGACCCCACTCATTTGCAATAGCAAAATATTACACTTGAGATTGCATAGAAAAGACTATTTATCTCAAAAGAGTTGGGATCGTCTGTTCACCCTCAACAGGATTTTCTTGTTTGCTAACGACCCGATTGGTCTACCTAAGTACTGACATTGTCAGCACTGCTGCATTTAATGCAGTTAGTGTTGACATTTGCTGAGCTGGACCAATCAGGCATCCTCAAATGAGGGTGAGCAGACGATCTGAATTCACCTCAAAAATGCTCACGGAAGCATTGAGAACAACTGTTGCTTTATTCGTCAAAGAAACGTCTTCAATAGTGTGCAAACCTCTCAACCAAGGTTCAAAGTTTCATTTGAAATTGAAGCAGGCCGGACACAAATTGCCTGAGATGGGGTGCCACAAGTTCTTGCCATCGAAGCTAGGTGAGGCTCACTATGATGTTTATGAGAAAACCACCTTGTTCATCCATCTTGTTATATCATGTTATGGACATGAGCCAAAAAAAAAAAAAAAAAAAGAGGCAAATCCAAAACTCAAGTAACTGAACAACACAGGAGTAGCGAGAATTCAACATCCACGGTTGAAACATAGGTCCACTAAAGTTTTGGATAGGCTAATATTTTTTGTGTTTTTAGTTCTTCCAAGTAGGAATGACTTTACAATAGCATGAATGTAATATTAACATCACAGTAGACATAGGGAGGTTTCAACTGTAGGCATTTTATTACTTTTTCTTGTTGTGCAGCCCACTTGAGTTTTAGATCCGTCTTATGTTTTAACCTCATGTCGTAACATAAGCCGGAAGGTTAATCACCACTGTTTGTTATTGTGTGGTCCACTTGAGATTTGGATCTGCTTCATTTTTAGGAATGAATTAAAATGAGCAGGCAAAACGAATGGACGACGGAGATATGCAACACATACATCCAAGTGGGGCCGTAGGGAAAAGACCTGTCGGAACTCGGTCAGGTTCCACGTGACTGAATCCGCGCCCGCACATAAGACAAGCACTGAGGGAACAGTCTGTTGAACGGAACGGATTACATACACTTTTCGTCAGTTCCCACATGTGGGATGTTTCTTTCTAGTGCGATGGAGCGCCCAATACGGAAAACCCTTGGGTACCTGGCTTAGGTACCTACCACGCTTAGGTACCTACCAGGTTACTTTCACTAGCTTGGGGGGTACTGTACGAAATCCACACCGTTCATCAGGTCTAACACACCTTTCTTGGTGTTGATACCAAAATTCAGCCTGATTCAAAACCCAGGTGGGCCATCCCCATAAAATTTCTCCTAAAACCTCGAAATCCAAGAGGTATAGCCGACTCGAGTATTTTAATATAATGATTTTTCGGGGAATTCTTTCATCCTGACGAGACACATTAATATATGAATGGATTAGATGGCATAGAAACACTATTATGGGCCCTACGCAAAGCTAATGATGCCCATTCCTTTCCAACCTTTTTTTTGTGTGTGGGTTACTTGAGTTTTGGACGATCATGATTTTTCGTTTATATGATTAATATATGGCATCATGCCTGATGGACGGGGTGGATCTAGTTAAAGTTCCACCCACGTGGCTTGGAGTTTGCGAAAGTAACCTCCGCACGTGCCTGCCGCGAGTTACCCAGCGCGACTCCTCTAAATCCCTCCTTTGATATCATAGGGTCTGGAGGCACAGAACGTGAATGGCCCATCCAGTTGCTACTAGAGGGTCCTCCATTGTGTGATCAGAACCGCTAAAACGATACGTCCTACTATCCTAGTGGCCAAGGATAAGACGTTTCATATTCTAAGATCTCAACCGTTGAAATATACCACCTTTTTCATCATCATTTCCGTATTCCTTCTTGACTGCCTGTTTGTAGGTTATTAGTCAAAGAGATAGAATCTTCAAGAGTAGGATAAATTTCAAGATTCTCGAATGCATATATTACTCGATAGATAAACGGTTCAGATCACTTAAAAAATGGACCAGACCTAGATGAATTGGCTGCATCAGTATCTTATTCACGTCTGATTGGTAAGCACCGTATAGTTTCTCTGCTCATTTGATATTAGGAAATGATCGTATCATCGTCTGTATCATAATTTATGGTACATCCAATTTATTCTGCCATCTTGTCATATATTTTGAAAATCCTGTACGTTGAAAAAATAGGGACACAGAATGATAATCAGATTATGAAATATTTTCTGATAAAAACACACATCGGATCAAAATTCAATATCGATGGACAGCCGATGATGTGATTTCATGTAGTAGTGCGGTCCACCGAATTAATAAATCAGTCTTATTTTCATGTGAGACCATCAAAATTCTACATCCTACATTTTCTAAGGATAGGATATTCTCCATATATGTATGATGGATAGAAAATATAGATGTATCATAACTTATGATGCAGCCGCTGTATGTTATCAATTTTCTCTTTAATATTTCCAATTTCAAATATTAGAACGGTCAAAAATTCAAACTTTAGAAGAAGCGGGCCATCTTCATTCCCGTTGGCCCCAAAAGTTGGTCCCTCACTTTTTGAATTTAAATAAGCACATACACCGAGCCCCCGTATATAAACCCGCAGCAGCGCCAACGCCGCTCCTCTCAAGAGAAAAAACCCCAGCCAACAGATCCCTTCTCTATCTCCATCTCTTCTCCATCTCCTTGTGAGTTTTCCCTTCTCTCTCTCTCTCTCTCTCTCTCTCTCTCTCTCTCTCTCTCTCTCTCTCTCTCTCTCTCTCTCTCTCTCTCTCTCCACCCCCCATTCGCACGAGCTCCGCTTTTTTCTGTGTATATACTTGTTTTCATGCTATCTGTTTGATCTTTTGCATCAAGTAAGATTTGGGTTCTTGCTCTATCCCTCTGTTTCCACTTCTTCATTTTTTTTCCCCTGCAAGTAAAAGAAGATTTACATGTTTTGCATGAGTTGCTTACCTGAGTTTTACTTGTTACACAAATCTCGATTCTCTCTTAGGGGTCGTTTGGATGCCTGGAAGTTCTGTAAGTGGGAAGTGACTTGCAGGTAGTGTTTGGGGGAGGAAATTCACCTGTAATCCACCTACAGGAAAAGCTGCCTGGAAACTTCATGGGGCGAGGGTTGAGAAGTCACTTCCACGTAAGTGACTTACAGCTGAAAGTCACTTTCAGGTGAAAATCACAACTTAAAAACTTACAGGCATCCAAACAACCCCTTATTTAAACTTGTTATGAGGGAATAAACATCTTTTATAAGAAGGTTAGAAACTTGGGGTTGAATGATGAGATCTCTACCTAGTACCTACGGCTTCTAGCCACATTGGGTTATACAACTTATAATTAATTCTGAGTCCAGTTGCTTTCGTCGTCATCATCTAAGCATTTTCCCAATTAACTGGGGTTGGCTACATGAATTCTGCTCCACCATTCCACTCTATCAAAGGACAGACCTTCAATTAGACCATAATTCATCAAATCTTTTCTTACTACCTCCATCCACGTCTTTTGGGTCTTCCCCTTTCCCCTTTAGAACCTTCAACTTGTACCAACTCACTCCTTCTACCCCATGCAGTTCTTGGTCTCCGTTGCACATGACCAAACTATCTAAGTCTAGTCTCCCGCTTGTTAGACGTGCTGGCAGAGAGTCTAGTGTGTGTGAGTGATCCAGGGTTCAATCCCTGGTATTGTTACCTTTCAAAAAAAACAAAAAAACAAAAAACCCATCTTAAGTCTAATTTCCCTCAACTTATTACCTATTAGTACTACTAAGTTCCCTTGAATGCATTCATTTCTAATTCTATCCTTCCTCGTCTTGCCACTCATCCATCTTGACATCCTTATTTCAGCTACACTCATCCTATGAACACGTTGTTCTTTAACTGCCCAACATTCCATCCCATAAAGCATGCCTGGTCTTATGACTATCTTATAAAATTTCCCTTCCAGTTTGAGTGGTACATGACGATCACATAAAACTCTAGAGGCACATCTCCGTTTCTTGCACCTAGCTTGAATTCTATGGGTCCTTTTCAATCTCTCCACTCTCATGAATTAGTGACGCAAGGTATTGAAAGTGGTCGTTTTAGGAAACTTCCTGGTCAGCAATCTTAACTAATTCCTCATTTTCACTCCTATTATTATTAAAATTGCACTCCATATACTTTGTTTTAGTCCGACTTAGTTTTAAATCCTTTAGATTCTAAAGCATCCTTCCATAAATCTAGCTTTATGTTTAGCTCCCCCTCATCTTGTCAATCAAGTCTGTCATCTATAAACAATATACACCATAGGATCTCTTCTTGGAAATGCCTTGTTAAATCATCAATAACCAATGTGAAAAGGTATGGGTTCTGTTGACCCCTAGTGTGAGCCTATAGTAATTGGGAACTCACTTGCCTCTCCAATTGTGGTCTGATGAAAATATACTTTTCAATCTATTCACTTTAACCAATGAAAATACACTTTTCAATTTGTAATTATGTGACCCTTGTAGGATATGGGAAACCCAAATCCCCACCTACTCTCTAAAGATTACTAAATTAATGAGCTATGCCCATGCCTAGTTCTAAGTAGTGTTTCAAACAACACTCATAGCATACACTATGTAGTGTAATGTAGCCGTAGTGCAACGTAGTGTAAATTACAGGGATCATAGTGTACACTACAGCTATGTAGCGTTTGTAGCGTACACTATAGTGGTTTTTTTTTATTATTCTAAAGAGTGATGAGAACATTTATTTTTATTTTTATTTAGTTTTTTTAGTTTTGTTTGTTAAAAATGGTGTAAAACTCATATTATAAAAAAAAATGAAAACGTAAACATAAAACCAAACCTTCCTTCGTTTGCTTTCACTTAAAGTTGGTGTGAAACTCACACGCTTAAAAACCCTTTAAAACTAAAAAGGAAAAGGGTTGTATAGATGATATCTGTATTGTACTTACTCTTAACCAGTGGGATTTTTATTTCTTTTCATACTTGTGAGTTGTGACTTGTGGTTTCAATTAGACATTATTAATTAAAGCGGTTAGATTAAAAAAAATTATTGTTTGCATCGGAAGTTGTTGATGTGATAACTATTTGATTTGGTTTATGACTTTATATCTGGATTGGCTTTTGATAAATGATAATTAATAACTTGTTTGAACATGCTTATACTTGAAAAAATGAATAATCTTTTAGGCATTTTTATATTGTTTGTTTTTTCTTACTATCTATCATATTTTTCCTATATTTAAATTAAAAAAATAGAAGTATCATGTAGCTTAGCTAAGCTATACACTATGCTATTTATGCTACACGCTACAGAGGGCTGAACGCTACACAACACACTACCGCTATTTAAAACACCGGTTCTAAGGGAACTATCTCTCACCATTTTTTAATATACAAAAGAGTTTTAAAAAAAACAGTGCAATATTGCAATATCTGATCTTAAGCACTGCCTATTCGATACATGTCTCTATATTTTGATCTCTATAAAGCATTCCAAAGCTCAATTCAAACAAGGAAACATCCTAATTTTAATGCTAGTATAATCATGATTTACTAACTATTTATAACTATTCAAAAAAAAAAAAAAATCATTTACTATCTACTGACCAACTGACATAGCAAGTCAGGCTCAAGGAGTTCAAGGTGAAGAAGGATTCTAACAACCCTCTCATGATCTTTTACCCTTGTAACAGTAAAATTTTGTTCTATTTCAATTCCGAAAATGGAAAATAAGTGTAACCAAATCAATAAAATAGATAGAAATACTTTGATACTCTGGCAGAGTGTGATGGGTGATATGCAGGTGTTAGAAATCACTGAGAAACTGCATACGTTCAATTCCTACATGTGATTCAAAATAAACTATCCAAATTATATTTACCATTTAGATGTATCATGAACTAAAAAATACTTTTGTTGGTTTATCAGACTATTAGATTGCTGGGCATTTATTGGACGGTTAACAATGAAAATATCCAATGATCATATTTCCAAAAATAACTGTCCAAGAATAAGACTGTTCAGCCAATCTGGATTTTGGTGTGTAACTTAGAAATACATGATTCCATATTGTTAGTCAAATAGAGTTAATATATTCCAAGTATACCATTTCTAAGCTCCTGAATATCAAGCTGTAATACACAGCTAGAGTATCAAATAATTCTGCTAAGATAGATACCAGTTCCTTTTTGTTTAATTATCTGATCATATCGATTATCATTATTGGGTGTATTGCCAGTGATTCCAAACAATGGATGCTTTGCCTGATGCTGTAGTCCAATATATCCTCTCCAACATGAGGAACGCAAGAGATGTAGCCACCTGCGCTTGTGTCTCTAAGCGGTGGAAGGAATCAATGCCCTTCATTCGAAGCCTCTACTTCCCTCGGAACTCTTTTGGTGACAAAAGCACCAATGCTGATGCCATTATTGGACAGATGATCACATCAGCCATCTTTTTAGAAGAACTGATTATATACTGCCCCTTTTCCACCACATGCCTCGCGTCCTGGCTGTTGATCAGTAGCCGGTCCCTTCGGCATCTCGAGCTCCGTATGGACAATCCCATGCAAAAGAAAGCTCTGCCCGGGAGCACCACAGAATTGGATTGCATTGGATGGGCAAAAGGATTGGAAACTCTCAAGCTTTGGGGTGTTTTATTAACTCATTCTCCCAACTGGGGTGAATTTCATAGTCTCCGTACTCTGGAAATAGTTGGAGCAACGTTGAAAGACACGGCATTGTCGGATACTATTCGGGCCTGTCCCAATCTGACCAATTTATCATTGCTTGGCTGTGACGGGTTGATTTCAGTTTCAATTAATTTGCAGCAACTGGAACAGTGTAGACTGGATTTTTGCGGCTGGGATGTTTGTTCGCTCTCGATCAGCTCTCCAAAGCTTCAACTGCTTGATATCCAAGGTTGTAGTTGGATCCATGTTGACAAGAATCATTGCTTAAAGAACGTCTCCATCGCCAATAACGCAGGTAACCACATGAAAAAACTTGAAAATGCATTCCGTTGCCATACTGATTACAGTAGAAAACTTTTTTTTAACAGAAAATAGAATATGATTTTACAGCTTCTTACATTTTGATTGGCTGAACCAACCAAGCAGTGTGTTTATTATATCTATAGAAGTTTTAAATCGGACGTTCTTGAAGTAAGGTTTCGTCTAGAAGAACACTATTGAATTGAATTCTGATAAGGGGTTGTTTGGCAGCTTGGATTTTGGGGCTTTTGGAATTGAATCCAAATATAGGCAAAAATATTGTGTTTGGCTCCCTGGTACTTGGGGATTTGAAATCTCAAGTAAAGCCCACCTTTCAATTCCTCTCTAAAAGCTAGTTTGCAAAATCTGAGGATTGCAAATCCCCTCTAGCTGTTATATTTTTTGAAATTGCTCAAGGAGATCTCCTCTCCATACCTCCCAATCTCCAAACATCCAAACACAGTTTCTGGATTTTACAGATAGAAAATCCAGGTTGTCAAACGTGGCTGACAGAATGAAAATATCTAGGAATCCAACTCCCGGATTTGAATTCTTAAGTAAAAGTATCCAAAACCATGCTGCCAAACAACCCCCAAGCACTTCAGTCAGTGGAATGACAAAAAATTGTGATTATTTCATTTGTAGCTCTCAAATTGCAGTTGCATTCCTTTCCCATTCAACTTGAAAGTGACATGGTTTCAGTTTGGAGTGTGATCCCTCCTCGATATGAATGCCAAGGAAGGTAATTGCAATTTGATCATTTTTCACTTTATTGAACTAATTATTGCAATTCAATTCAATAGTGCATCCAAATGCAGTTTAAGAGATTACAAATAACAACTCTAATTATCTGTTCCAACCTTCTAATCAGTCTTTCCTTATTGTTTTCCAGGTAAAGTGTGCAAAGTAGACTTGGGGAAGCTTCCTGGTCTTGAGTTCTTGTCCATTCGAGGAGTCCAGTGGTGTTGGAGTGCGGTAAGCTCCATACTTCAATGCTCGAGTGAGGTGAGACACCTGGTTATGAAGATTGAATTCAGCGGGGATTCGAATCAGCTGCAGCCTTTTCCAGAGATCAACTTGGTCGAGTTCTTCAATAACCATCCAAAACTGCAGAATTTTGAAATCCATGGAGCAATGTTTGCGGCATTGTGCCAGCAGAACAGCTTAAGAAGCGTAAGTGCATAACAAGTGGAACACGAGTGTAATTGCCACTCACTTTTGCAACATATATGTGGCCCACCTCCAAGAATGGACCAATTGGATCTTTTGGGCCATGGCACATACACTGTGGGGTCCACCCAAATCTTTCACACATGCCATTCACATGCTTATATTGTTAAGTAGCACTCACCATGGAATACTACATGGACACCCAACTTTAGGTTGTATTTTAAATTTTGAATTCATTTGCTGCATGTATTTTATTTATTTATTTTTATATGTGGGTGCTCTTCTTTTGTAGTTGGATTCAAGGTTTACAATTCCTTGCTTGGAGGAAGCTGTGATCACAGTGAGGTCACCGCTCAATGCGGAACAGAAGATGAGCACTCTTGAGTCGTTGGTCAAATACAGTCGGAGACTGCGCAGAATGGCGGTTAGGGTCTCACAGATGAAGAACTGCCACAATAGCGCAGATGATTTCTTTGAGGATATTTGCAGATTCAAACACATGAATCATAAGGTCATCCAGATCGAATAAGCAAGGCCCTTGATTCAAATTACTTCATAAGAGCTTAATTTGGGTTCTCATAAAGGCTAGTGATCTTATGAATGCATCTTTAACTGCAATTCAGTTGAAAATTGACCATTCTTTTCTAATTGGCCTTCTTTGAATTGTTCAAAAAATGGCCATTCATTTGTCTTCCTTCTCCTTTTACTTTCCTTTATTTCTAATGTAATGTTTGGATAGCTGGATTCTAGTATAATTCTATGGAAATGGAAATTGGATTCGTGTGATGTGACATCTTAGCATGTTTGGATAGTGTGAAATCATGATGATTTCCTCCAAAGGTTTTACTCGTTTGGTGGACCCTCTTCGTTTATTGTGTAGGCAACATGTGCCCAAAAATTATGCTGGTCCACTCATGAGGTGGGCGACATGTGCATGAGAAAAATGAACCTTAGAGAGAGAGAGAGGAAAAAAAAAGTGATGGTTAGGTGTACATTGTGACAAATATTGGAGACAGTATAGTGTATGTGGGTGATCCAGCATTCAATCCATTGTAGTGTTAGCTTCAATCCATTGCAAAGATTTTGCTAATCTTGTGAAAGTTGTGGAAAATCCATTAAACAAGACATTGTGATGACAACAAGTTTTCAAAATCTCGGCAGTTATTATGGGTTTTTGCAATTTTATCGCAAAATGCAGAAGTTAATAGAAGTCGAGTGTAATTCATTTTATAGACATTTGAACTTCAATTTTATTTACTAATTTATAATAAATATTTTTATAGTTTATTTTCATCAAGACTTACCCAATAATGTTGTGAAAAAAAATATTAGAATTTGAAAATCTCCCAAGAAATTTTCACACAGAGAGATCGCCAAGAATGAGATTTATCATTATGATGGTGTATATACTCTCGAACGTGTGATGCACTCAAGGTATTGATGAGTAGAATGAATGGAATGATCAAAAAATGCCTCTACATGTATCACATTGAACCCTCTAGTGATGACACAGAAATTTGCCACATTTGTCACTATCAAAATATCAATGCCCTTGCACATCTATGCAAATGTTAA
Organism: Liriodendron chinense; assembly: GCA_003013855.2. Classification (NCBI taxonomy): domain Eukaryota; kingdom Viridiplantae; phylum Streptophyta; class Magnoliopsida; order Magnoliales; family Magnoliaceae; genus Liriodendron; species Liriodendron chinense. The sequence goes on from ML058453.1 coordinate 7,008,755, forward strand.
TGGACCAATGTAGATAGGCGCTACATGTTCTTGTTGTACACCTATTCATATTTTAGGGTGTTTCCAGAACATCAGAATATCTTACTCTAAAGCAGATATATCCAAAACAGATGTGTCAAGAATAGTGTCTATTGGGAATATAACTTTAACGGTGAGCCCTAGCAGTGCACGTTCACACAGAGTTTATGGTCAAGTCTTCCATGATGGTTCACCATCATTTAAAAAAAAGTAGCAACCTACCTTCAAATTTAGCACTCATGCATGGCTATCCAGGCCATCTAAATTCTGTGGCACATTTTGGTTAGCACATCCCCGTCTATTGAGTAATTTTAACCGTCTGATTACTGCATATTAAATGGCTCGTTAAAAAGTAAAATAGTGACCGGCTAGAGGTCAGAAGGTTACTATCACTTTTCTCATTGTAGTTTTCTGATCATGCTCCATGCATAATTCGGTTCGGTCCACAACTTTGACGGTCTGGATTGTCTTACAACTAGCCAGGTGTACAATTGAGGAGTATTTACATGGTGGTAAGCTATCACAGAGTAGCCCGAGTATCTGCCCAAAAAGATGAAAAAACAGGAAACAAATATCAAACCCACAGCAGCAATGGTAGGATTCCACTATCCCGTGTTGGGGCCTGTTCTTAGTGATGGGGTGGGGCCCCATCTCATGGCCAGCCTGGATAACCAAACTGCGGGCCCCACATGCATAGAATCATCCAGAGCATTTGAACTGTCCATATTCTATACAAAATCAAGCAGACCTGTCGCATATGCAGTTACAAATTGTGGTTCTGATCTGCCTTGCAAAACGAATGGCCAGTCGGGATTATCTAAAAGAACGTATGGGGCCCACTGACCATTTGGACTGGCTGGCAAAATACACAACCTGCATTACACAAATTTTCACGCGCATAATTTCTCTGTTCTCCACAGGCGGCCAGAAATTCTATCCCCGCTCAAAATTCTTCCCTACACGATTCTGATTACAGGAATTACAGGAAGATAAATGGGTTTTTGAAGTCGTAATTAATTTAATACTGAGAATTTCACATGGAGGGTCATAGTCAACAGTGATTTAAATGAGTTTCTTCTTTTGAAAGAAGCGCTTCAAGTACCACAATTGCAAGGCCGATACCCCTATGCAGACAGCCAGGGACATGAGACTGAACCATGCAACTCTTGCATTTGTCGTCTCGCTCACTATCCTCATCTCCGCTTCCCTGCGTACCGCAATTACAGATCATCCTACTTGAATGGTTCATATATGGAGGTGATGCCAAACTTCAAAAAAAAAAAAAAAAAAAAGGATTTTTGAACCCTATAGCCTCCACTGGCAAGATGCTGTGCTGGTAATTGGGTGGGTCCCACTTAGCATGTATCATTACTCGCCCAAAAATAGGCCAGTCCAATCATCACGTGGGCACAATGCGTGGCAAAAGGGAAGGTTGAAAATGGTCTTGTAATCCACGTACACGGTGACCTACCAGGGACCAGCTTGATTTACAGACCATGGTGCCTACACATGCCATGTTGGCACGTGTGGCAAGTAGGATTCAAAAAACCAGGGCTAGAACCACAATCACAGATACATTACCTGCTCCTGAGATACAACAAATTCTCATGGATGGCTTCCACTGCCCCTTCTAGTTTCTTCAGCTCAAGCTCAACACCCTACACATGCAGAAACCACGACAACAGATACAGAGATGAAGGAAAAAACCCAAAAGAAGGAGGAGGAGGAGAAGGAGAAGAAGAAGCATTCAAGTTCATATTACAGGAAAAGCAGGGTTGGTTTCCAAGTGTTTACCTCGATCTTCTCTTTTTTTGCAACAGAATCCCAGTCCTTCGCTGCAATTCCATTTCTCCAGTCGATGTTGACAATTGCGTCTATTGCACCTTGATGATGGCTATCCACCCAGAAACATGCGAGGTAGTTGCCAGCCTCAGTCGTTGTAAATGCAAATTGACCTATCGTCGCATTTTCTTGGTGATGAAGTGTGTTTCCATATGGGGACGTCACCTGCAAAAGAACAGCCAAAGTAATGCCTATTTAACTCAGAAACATATGCAGACAAAGAATGATCTGGAATGATCTCAATCCATCTGGAAAAACAAACTCATCTTTAAGAAGCGGAAGTAATTCTTTCTTACAAAGAACCCATTTTTATACTGAGGGTAGGTTGATCACCTACTAAGGCAGAAGTAATACCATTGATGCTGGTTTCTTACAAACTCATCTTTAAGAAGTAGAAGTAATACTTTTGATGCTGCTTGGATGAAACGGAAGATAATTCTCTATAAATAGAAGTACGTTTTATTCATTGACAACCTGGAAATATTTCGCCATGGTTAGGTCAGTCAAACCAACTCTCATACAAGCTCCCAATAGTTCATTCAGATGACCATAGACTAGAGCTACTTTTGATTCTGCAATATTTTGTCCATTAATCATTCCATATGTTTTCATTTCCATGTAAAGATCATTTCCTTTGCAACTGCGTTTGCCAACTTTGCCAAATACAGATACATCTCCATGAGTTTTGGCAATGTTTTTTATCACTTCCCTGATGAGAACTGTTTTACCAACTCCCCTGAATAATCCGATTATTCATGTCTTCAAATTTTAAAATTTGCAATTTTGCCATGCCATCATCTCTTTGCCACCACCGTCTATGATTGATAAATCGAAATTAAATTATATGCCCGAATTGTTTCGCACTCGGGAAGTTCCCGCTTTCAGCAGCAAATGGAGTTTCCTCGTCAACTGTCAATCAGGCCACAAAAGAGATTTGGGGCAGAAAAGCAGGGAGTGAATCACTCCCAATGTAGTTTCTGTTTTTCCTGCACAACTCCAAACGCAAAGCAGATAGTTTCTGCTCAAGTTGATGAACTATCCATTTTGGTGGTACTTCAGAGTTCAGTCACACTGAAGAGTGATGTAACCCTACATGAAAGTTTCACAACGCTGGTGGTCAACCACAAGAACTGAGGATATGGTGGCAACTAACTTGTCATGATTTCCCTATTTTTTGGGGGAGCAATAAATGCAATCCAATCTGACCATAGCTCGCTTTGGAAGAGTAATACATGATCAGCACTGCCAATAATTATAGTTTGTGGGTCACACCATGTTGGTGTTGGTAGGATCTACTGACACGAATTTTAAAAGCTCACCTTCCTTATTTTGGTTGAAATTGCTTGAGGCTCAAAAAGTGCGACAAATGACTGAGGTCCAGCAAGGAGGGTCGAGTGATCATTAGTACCGAAGCTACTTCAACAGTGAAAACCCAACACACCAGACTGACAACCTTGCAATGTTTTCAAATGGCATAAGCAATCCTGTGTGATCGCACAAATTTTTTTATTTATTGAATTAAAAAAAAATAATCTAAAAACAGGAAAGTATGAGATCGCATAATGGCATATGCGATATGCGATGGCATGCCATCCATATGGCATATGCGAAATATGGATGGCATTATGCAATTATGTAATCGATCACTTTTGACAACATTGCAACCTTGGCCATCTCATGTCCGAAGACCCATATTGATCCATGATAGCTATTCTCAAGGTCGCAAGCAGATTTTCTGAGGCATCAGAACTGGAGGTCTCCCAGCGCATATTGCCACAAGGGTTCCGAAAAGACTCATTCTGGACTTCACATTTTTAGCAGCATCTCAATTCTAGCTGAGGGTTGTTACTTAAACAGGGTTTGCAGCTTTGGATCAGCCAGAATCTCAAAAGATCTTCTGGAGATCTATCTTTTCAAAGGATCAGGAGGATCTGGACCTAAACATGGCAGGTTCTCATTAGTCTGAGCCAGCAAAATTTTAGTCACATGACATGAAACAATAGGTTTCAGAAGAGCCATCACTTCAACCTCATGTCCCATGTGCATATATAAAGAGCATTTGGCAATATCAACCAGGTAGTACGGAGCATGGATTAAAGTATCGCCCAAAACTGAAACATATTGCCCAATGCGTATCGGTTTTGGTGACCAACAACACAAGCCGATCACACCAAGAAGAACCTCCCGATTCACCAATTATAGTCCCATATTCGAGGGACATAATTGTTGTGAAATGTTTATTGGCATGTTGTGATACATTTTGTGGGGATTCTGGGACATATCGTCCATATGTATCAGTTTCAGTCATGGACAAATACCCAATTGCTGATTTAAACCCATAGGAGAGCCCTGAAAGACAAGAAGAGAGGACCATCTAGAAGACCTGGCTTGAATCACCTGGCTTGTCCCTCTCCGCCATTCTCCTCCATAGGGTTTGTATTTGTATGTTTGTTAGGATCAGTCATGTTCTTGGTGTGACTGGAATCATCTGGTCATACGCGTGAGGGCTCAATGTTTGCATGCAAAGCAACCGAAGCAACCGGGGAGAGACGTTTTCAAAACGCCTTGAGTTTCCCCCATCCAGCTGCCTCTAGTCTGTCATCGACCACAGACCTAGATAAACTCGGGCAAGATATTGCCCCTCTCCTCCTTATCAACCGGTATACCAGGATATTCTTCGACAGTGGGTTTATCGGGCCCTAAGAACTCGGCGATAGGTGCTTCCAATTTCTCACCCAACCCTTGGTTCCCCCAACAATTGATTCAGCGAGAAACCCTATATCTGCCTCAAGCCCTTCCTTGTCCACATGTCGCCTTCTTAATACTCTCTACCCCGTCTCGAGCTCTATGCTACTAACAAGTCCTTTCCCAGAGATGGGACAACTGCATTGAGCCTCACGATGGCCATGCGTCCTATGGAGAATCCTATAAGTGAGCTAGAATAGGGTCCCTGCCCCAATATAGAATATTAGGTAGAAGATGCGCATTCGATTGCCCTTAATATTGGGACCCAAGTTTTGATAACTAGTCAATCCATCTCAATTCAGGTGAAGGATTTTTCACAAGAAATTCGGGACTCTTCTTTGAATTCACCTTTGACCTCTCAAAGAAATACGTGTCATCTAGACAGAGAGTTGAATCCTCCGTCCCCTTAGATATCTCTAGCAAAAGATAAGGCAATGGAAAAAGAATCCGAGCTCTCTTCATTTGATAGTGAAGATTCCTCAGAGGCAATCAGCTACAGCAATGACCTGGGAAGGTCAAAAGAAAAGTCTAGTGGAGAAGATCCTAACCAAGAAGACCCCACTTCTTCGCCTTATCTAAAGACCCTAGTCGAGACAAAAGTTGATCAAGACTACTCCTCTTGGTTGCTCGATCCACCGGTCTCCCTCAGTCTCACCAAATAGAAGTTTTCCATACTCCGCCTTCTTCTCCAACCTCAAATTCTCTTCTTACTTCCATTGCAGTGTTAGTTATCTCCCCTGTTCGATCTCATGACACAATCGGTCATTTGGCCATTATTTCAGTCATTGATGATCCCAATCTTATAGTCAAGGGAGATAACGAGTTAGCTTTGGTTAATTTGGAAGAAGCGCTTGAAGTATCCTCCCTTAAGGGCCTCCATTGCCTTAAACAATTCCAGGGTCTCTCGAGGGTTGTCCCTCAGTAAGCCATCCCGGTGGAGGTTTTAGAAGGTCCGTTGGAAGCAATTAAGAAAAAAAAAAAAAAAAAAGATGGGTTAGGGAGGCAGTAGGTCACATTAGGAGATTGTTGGGTGTTGTCTTTGGCAATATGGATGAAGATTATATTGCTATGTTCAATTTTGTAGCCGAAATGGGAATGGGGGCAACAATGGAAGCGGTAGCTTCTCCGAAAGCTATTCAAGCAAAGTAGGGAACTCCAAAATCGGGGAGTCTCACCTACAGGTCTGGTGGAAGCTATTCAAGAAAGTAAAGAAAAGGAAGAGGGTCTCTAAAGTTTCCCAATGAAGATCCTCTCTTGGAACTTGAGAGGATTGGGCTGCCCTCATAAGCGGTCTCAAGTCGAGGAAATATGTATAAGGACAAAAACAAAGTTGATTGTCATGCAAGAAACTAATTTGCAATGGGTCAACAAAGGTCTCGTGAACTCCCTTTAGAGAAGGAAAAAAAAAAAGGTAAGGAATGGCTTGCCCTTAATTCGGTTGGTTCAGCGAGAGGAATTCTGATGATTTGAGATTCCTCTAGTCGATCCCTGGTGGGCAGTTGGATGGGTCAACTCTCCATTAATGTGGTTTTCTGTGAAAAGTCCTCAGGATACTGATGGAATCTTCCTTGGGTAGTGGGAGGAGATTTCAATGTGTGTGTGTGTGTGTGTGTGTGTGTGTGTGTGTGTTTTTATAACATCAGAGTGTCCCCACCCCATCTTAAGGCGAGACTATTCCCTGCGGATGCATGCAATCACCCTGCAAACCACATGCATCAAGTAACCCCGGGGAGGGGAATCAAACTCACGTCTGTGGGGAGCACACCCACGACGCTTGCCATTCGCCCAAACCTCGTGCGGGTATTTCAATGTGGTTTGTTTCTCCTATGAAAGACTTAGGTGTCCTCTTCAATGCTGAAATTCTCTGAATGGATCAGTAAACATGGATTGGTGGATTTGCATATGGGGAGTGTCAAATACACTTGGTCTAACGCCATGTCTTCCTCAGCAATGTCCCTTCTCGATAGATTCCTAGTCTCCCCGAATTGGATCCACCATTTCTTGTTTGTTTGCCAAAGAGGGCTACCAAGACCTATTTCCAACCATTGCCCGATTTTTTTGGAAACAAAAGAGCTTAATTTGGGTTTGAAGCCATTCAAATTTGAAATGGGCCTGGTTAGGCGTTGGAAGGTTTCAGGGACTTGGTGGCCGATTGGTGGTTTTCTTTTAATATTGAAGGACGCCTAGGTTTCATTCTCTTCAAAAAATTACAAATGTTAAAAATAAAGCTCAAATCTTGGCTCAAAGAGATCTTTGATCTTAGAGAAGCTGAGATGTCTTCTCTGTTGGCTGCAATTCAAGTTTAGCCAGTTTTTTATCTGAGGAAGACATCACATCCAGAGCTCAGCTTTCCTCTGAATATTGTGCTAGATTGAAAAAGGAAGAGATTAAATGGCGCCAGCGATCTAGGGCTATATGGCTAAAAGAGGGAGATCGCAATACCAAGTTTTTCCATAGTATTGCTAATGCAAGGTCACGGGTAAATGCAATCTCCTCTCTCAATATTGATGAGGTCTTGGTTTTGGATAAAAATTCCAATTGTCAAGCTATGGTGGACTTTTATTCAAAATTCTTGCCCGCGGAGGATGTGGCGCATCCTTGTCTCGATGACCTTCCTTTCCAATCTATCTCGGAAGAGGGTGTATTGATTTTAGAAAAACCAGTCCAAATAGAAGATGTTAAAGAAGCTATTGGGGTTTAAGAAGGGAGAAAGCTCCTGGTCCAGATGGGTTTCCTATAGCGTTTTTCCAATCTTTTCAGGAATTACTTAGACTGGATTTGTTTGCTTTTAGATTGGATTTTTTTAATCACAACCGGCTAACATCTAAATTGGGAAGCACATTCCTGACTCTAATCCCCAAGCTAGAAGGAGCACAAAAATTGAAGCATTTTCGCCCTATCAGCCTGCTTGGTAGTGCTTATAAAATCCCGTCTGAAGTGTTGAGTCAAAGGATTAGGATGGCAATCCCCAAGGTTATTTACCCCTTCCAATTTTCTTTTGTGGATAACAAACAGATTCTTGATTGTGTTCTAATAACTAATGAATGTTTGGATTCTTGTTCCTGTGTAAAGAAGCAGGGGATCCTTCACAAACTGGATCTTAAAAAAGCATACGATCATGTCAACTGGGCATTCCTTGATTATATATTGGAGAGGATGGGCTTTGGATTCAAATGGAGGTCTTGAATGAGAATCTACAGTATCTTCCCCTAAATTCTCTATCTTGATAAATGGGTCTCTTTTTTGTTATTTTTGGAAATCTAAGGGACTAAGGTAGGGCAAACCCGTCCCCTTTCCTTTATATCATAGTGACTGAAGCTTTAAGCAAAATGTCGATAAGGGGTCAGATGGTAGGACCTGTTTAAGAGTTTTGCAGTAGAGAATTTTCCTTATCCTAATAGCCACCTACAGTTTGCAGATGATACACTTCTTTTTTGTGAGGCTGATGAGAATATGGTCTCCTTTCTGAGTATGATCATATGTTGGTTCAAGGTAGTTTCAGGCCTAAAAGTTAATCTTTCAAAAAGTGAAATTTTGGGGGTTAATCTAGCCCATTAGGTATGCTCTTCCCTCGCAAATTCTTTTGGTTGCAAGGTGAGGTCTCTTCCCACTTTCTATCTAGGTTTGCCTTAGTGTGTCAGCAAGCCTCCCCTGGTCTTATAAGACAAGATGGTTGAGAGAATTAGGGCTGTAAATGGGTCAGCGGACCCGATGGGGTACCCGGACCCAACCCATTTAGACCCGACCCAGACCTGACCCATTTGTTAAATGGTACGGGTCTGGGTCCAAGAACATACCCAGTTGCTAAACGGGTCTGGGTTTGGTTTCCTTTATATTAGGCCCGACCCGAACCGACCCGACCCGAACCCATTTAGTAAGTGGGCGGGTTTAGTCTATGTTTCAAGGGACCCGTCTAGCCAAGACCTGGTTTTAAAGCCTTGTAAAATGCTTGCATACTTGATCCAGACCCGGACCCATTAGACCCGACCCATTTATAAATGGGTCTGCGTGGATCTCCCTCTACCAGACCCGGACCCATTTATAAATGGGTCTAATGGGTTGACTCAGACCCGACCCGGACCCGCCCATTTAGTAAAAGGGTCTGGGTCTAAAATTTGGACCCAGACCCGTTTAGTAAATGGGCGGGTCTAGTTTTGGCTAAACCCGCCCCGAACCCGACCATTTACAGCCCTAGAGAGAATATAGAGGAGGCTCTCTACCTGGAAATGAAATTTGCTATCCCTAGGAGGACAATTAAACTTGATGTGTGGTGTGGTAACCTCACCCTCGCTGAATCTTTCTTGGCTCTTTTCACCATTGTTCCTTATCCAAATATCTTAGTGGGTGATTGTTTTTCTATGGTTCCAATTCGGAATTGTCGGAATCCATAGGGCTTCTTTCCCGATTGCAGGTTTTCTCTCCCTCAAGCTCGAAAGATAATGTTCATCGGTCGCTAACGGTTTGTTTTCTATTAGATCTCTTTGTAAATAGCTCTTTGCTCTGGCGATTTCCTTTGATTGTTGCCATATGGGTTCCCTATGGTCTTATGGGTTGCCCCCTAAGGTAGCCGCATTCGGGTGGCTGGTGGGGCAGAATAGAATTCTAACAATTGATAACTTAAAAAAACAAGGCCTACCTCTCCCGAATGTGTGAATATCTTGGTGGGTGATTGTTTTTCTATGGATTTTTTTTTTTCGGAGGGGGAAGGGGCTTCCCCCTTCCATAAAAATCTTTCTGATTTGGAATTGCAGAAATTCATAGGCCTTCTTTCCCAACTACAGGTTTTCTCTCTCTCGAGCTTGGAAGATACTCTTCGTTGGTCGCTTGCGGATCCTTTTCTATTAGAAATCTTTATAGATTGCTCTTTGCTCCGGCGATTTCTTATGATTGTTGCCATACAGGTTTGCAATGGTCTTATGGGTGCCCTCTAAGATAGCCACATTCGGGTAGCTTGTGGGGCGGAATAGAATTCTAACAATTGATAACTTACGAAAACAAGGCCTATCTATCCCCGAATGTGTGTCTTCTTTGTTTCAAGGTGGAGGAATTAGTGTATCATCTTTTCATCCCTTGCAACTTCTCTTTGGATATTTGGTGGAGCATTCTTCGTTTAGCTAGGGTGTCATGGGTAATGCCCAAGTCAGTGGATCAACTCTTTTATACATGGCATGCCGACTCAAGAGGAGCTCTAGGAAAACAAAAATGGTGAATCATCCTTGTGGTTTTTCTTTGGGCTCTATGGGTTGAAGGAAATAACCGTTGCTTTTAGAACTTGAGTTCTACTTCGGAAGGAATGTTCTCGAGAGTGCTGGTTTTATTTAGGGAATGGGCTCCATAATCGTTTGTAGTGAGTCTGTCAGTTGAGGGTATGGTGTCTTTGTTTCTTCTTTTTTCCTTTTCTTTTTCTTCTTTCCTCGTAACTTTTTCCTTTGCTTAATAAATTTCTCACCTTTCTCCAAAAAAAAAGTCATGTTCTTGGTTCAGCGCATGTGCTACCAGCAATGGTTTTGTCATTTCTCCTTTCTTTTCTTTCATTAAGGCTATTGGACAAGCCTTAGTCCTTATACCTGACGTGGTTTAGCTTGGATGGTGGAAATAGTAATCTCACTGCACAGACGAGAACCTGCTCATCCATGTGGTACTCTTAATCAATACAAGTCTTTTTGGGCTCAAGCTTGTAGCTCAATGGAAGATAAGGTGTGTTTCATCATTAAGGCCTCATGCAAGCCCGAATGATTGCAAGAAGCGTGAGATGAAGACATGGGCTCCAAAAGCCCAATTTGTGGGTTCCACGACCTTGTCGGGTGGGCCCCACGTGTTGAGTCGTGCTTGGAGATTTTTAAGAGATAGGGATTCTTTTGTGTGGTTCTAAATTGATTCTTCGAGGTCTTTATTTATTATTGATTTTAAAAAATCTTTAAGGGATGTCAAGTCATTAATGATCTTCTATATTAAGAGATTTGTCTTAGAAATTTTCAGCAGGATGTATTAAAATTGGGGGTGGCAATGAGCCATGGTTGGGCCCAGGCCTGGGTCGTAAATCCCTATTTCCTACCTAAGTAAACTATCCATTGTTCAAGTGGACCACCCATGCATAAAGATATAGACATTTTAGAGGAATGAAACCAACGGTCTACAGTCAAGATGGATGGTTGCCTAACCGATGATTGAAATGGCATATTTACAGGATAAAATACATGTTCACATAAAGTCAAGTTGACATGGCTAGGCTGGGCCAAATCAAGCTAAAAATGACTTGAGCCCAAGCCTGACCTGAAAATTGGTCAGGCCATGCATGTAAGGCGCATGCCCAGCCCATGGGCCAAACTGGTAGTTCCAAGCCAGCCCACAGCTAGGTTGGGTTCATCAAGTTGAGTGGGTTACATAGCCACCCTTAATTAATATCTTGAGGGATCATTAATAAGAGATTAATGTCTTGGGAGATCTTAACAATAATATTAAAAAGAGAGAGAGAGAATAAAGGGAAGATATTTAGGTTTAGGGTATTTTTAGATTCTTTCTAAGTCTGTGTGTGTCTTTGTAAATGTTGTGTGGCCCAAAAAAATGGAATGAAAGTGTGTAAGTTTAGGGAGACATTATTCTTTTTAGGAGGAAGAAAACCTTATAAAATAATATAAAATAAAGTCAAGCCCTTGAGTTGTAGGGGTATGCAAAAATCCATTCTTCTCCTCATCTTTTCTTCTTTGTCATCCATCACCCAACATCAAATTGGTATTGGAGCAAATTCATCCGTGGCCTTGTTTAAGATCAATAATGAGCAACAAGAAGAATGTGTTGGGAAGAAACGGATACGAGACATGATTGATTGGAAGGAGTTGTTTGAGAGATCTTGAATAGGATAGCTTGACACCATCTACACAGTGTCAAGGAGAGCCTTCTTGCAAGGGGTGGCTGCAACATCGTGGAATCCACAGGTAATGATTCCGATGGAGTTGCATTCGATTGTCCTCGTGGTAGGAGAGGCGATTGAAAGATCGTCGTCGCAATAGGTGCAAAAGTTGATGTGCCCAAACTTAATGGAGATCTGTAGTTGGAGAACTTCCTCGATTGGTTGGCTCATATAGAGCAATTTGTCGAATGGAAGAAGAAGCAAAACAAAAGGAAGATTAAGCTCGTGGCAACCCAATTACCGTGTCATGTGCTTTTATGGTAGACCATGAATTAAAAAATCAGTTTTGAGATGCGACTTGTCTCTTTGTTACGTGATGAATCACCTCACCATCACGCAAAAATACTTAATAATAATATCAAATGCAGAAAAATCATAAATAGAAAGATAAAAGATAATGGAAATGTAAGATGTAATGGCATAGTTTCCAGCCACGAGATATAAATAGTGTGGTTGCCATGATGGAAAGCTCGGACCTCAAGCATGCATGCAGTCTTAGCCACAAAAAAAACAAAAAAAAAAAACTGTGAATCTTTCTTTGTTTCCCCTTCTTCTTTGTCTCTTCCTCTCTCCTCTCTCCTCTTTTTTTGCTACCTTCTCTCTTCCAATAATTGGACTTTGCCATGTGTTCACATTTTATTCATTCCACTTAAAGGCTAGACTTGTTTGTTAGTTTAGCACTGTATAAAAAATGGTGGTGACTCTTCAAGTGCAAACATGGCAGTAGTTGTACATCAATCAAAGGGGAGGAGTGGGGAGTCTCGATCTGGCAGAAGCACCAATAGCAGTAGCCATAGGGAGCGAGATCCCGACGTTCGTAAGCGTGATTCCGACCTCCAGTGCATGGACGCCCCACCCCTTCCGATTCGAGAACAAATAGCCCCTATGGACCCAGCTAAAAAACATGAGTTGATGAATAAGTCCAGCGCGTCTTACACGCCTTACTGATTGGGGCTTTTCATACTCCTGCTTCTTTCCGAGTGGCTCCGCCTCTCCTTTTATATCCCGTTGATTCTGCCATTGATCAATGTTGGGTCAATTAGCGCACATTAGATCTTATATGTGCGCCTTGAACAGTTGGATACGAGGAAAGATTGATTTTCTCTCTTGCATCTTCTTCCGAAACTGGACAAGGTAATTGACCATCTGCCTTTTGTTGATGTCTTTGTTTTCATGCTTAGGTTACATGAATGCGTGAGTTATACTGAGTAAATTATGGACCTTCAGATCTTTGTTTTCGAGAGGGATGATCAACTCCAAATATATTGATCGAAACTTGAATCCATGTATAGGTATGAACTTTCAGAAAGCACAACATTCATTGTTGTGCTTGAAAGCACTCTCTATCTATTGTTGTTGTACATCGATCCAAACTGTCAAATCACTGACCAATAATGAATGGAGCACAAATGAAAAGATACATTAAGAATTCCTTCAAATTCGGTCCACTCGCTACTTTAATTTTAACCATTCAATCGGTAGTCGTTAATTATATATCAGAATCATTTGATCAGAGAGGTTTTTGAGATATCATCCATCCACGATGATAGGAAGTACCACATCATGAGGGAGTATGTTTAAGACATGGTGATTGAGATACTACAAGTAGCTTCAGCAGCTAATGTAGCGGATCCTCTCACCAAGGCATCGCCGGTTTGTCTTTTTAACACCCATATTCTTAGCATGTGACTACATGTAGAGGCCGATTGGTTTTAGGGCAAGTGGGAGATTGTTGGGGATGTGCCCTGGAAAACCAATGTTTAGTTTCTCTTAGACCCAGTTATACATTGACCTAGATATGTCTTGATCTTTTATTCATTCATATGGTTTAGTTTATGTGTGAGACATGTTTATCATCTCTATGGATTTGTGAGGCTTTATCTCTTAGTCTTGGACACTCTTGAGATTTGGATGTGACGGCCATTGGCCAAGGGAGAGTTGTGGTCTTGGTGTAATGGCCACGTCCGTGAGGGTACTCGGACTTACCTTCACTCATATGGGCATCTTAAGTGAGGGGATTGACTTAATGTCAAGATGGACAGTTTCCACCATTAGGCCCAACCCGGTGTTAGTGTGTCGTGTGCCCCTACATAAGTATGTCTATGCACTATGGATGGCTCCTTAGCATGGGACCGTTGATCACTTACATTGGCAGGATCGAGTGCACGTTATCTAGACTGGAAGGCCCATCATGTCCAGACTAGATTTATGCTTGCAATTAACAATAACTCTGTTATATCCTTAGACCTTAGGATGTATGGGCCGAGATGGCTTGATTGGTGGTCCCTTGGATCACTTTACGAGGCCATTGCATGGTCATTTAAAGAGGATGATGTTGGGGATCTTCATCAAGTCCATCAAGGAACACATGATCCAATATGGGATCCACTTAGTTTGCTTGGGATACTTGATTAGTGGGCAGATCTTGAGGTTTGAGCCATCCATCAGAGGTTTTAAAGGCTGGTCAGCACTTCCGAGGTTTCCAAGTGGTTAATCGTATTCAAGTGCTAAGATTTGTTGATCCAAACCTTGGGTGGCATGGGGTTACCTAAGGTTTATGACCATTAATAGTGGAAGGAAAAAAATGATTGGGGTGCATGGATTAGAAACGTGGACAGGCTTCCTTCAAAGTAGGGTATGCAAAAGTCCTGTGTGGTGGCAATGCACTGAAATTATTATGCATGCTTGAAGCTCCTCCTTAAAAGATCCTATTCCATTGGGGGGGGGGGGGGGGAGCCTTGAACGTCTAAACCTCCCTTAGACGTCGTGTGTGTGTGTGTGTGTGTGTGTGTGTGTGTGAGAGAGAGAGAGAGAGAGAGGCAAAGAGAGAAGAGAGTGGGTGTCCCACCCTTTAACCTCCACATATCCATACGCCAGGTGTGGGTCCACTCATCTAACATCTCTGGTATGCCCTTGGCCCCTACTAGAGGATCCGACACCGTTTCTTAACCTCCTAAACCTGCAATAGATCGGGGAGACTATGTTGAGAGATCAACAACGGCAAAAGGGGGTTGTTTTTCTTCCGCGCATAGGTATGAATATGTCATTGTATTTTTCTTGTGTTTGAGACATGGCATGATCATGGACTGAGATACTTTAATGGGGCATAAGATTTGTGTTTTAAAAATTTGTATTCCCCTACATTTCATGAAGAAAAAAAAAAAAACAACAGCAGCTTATACACTCCCGAAGGATCGTTGCCGGAAAAAAATCATATATGAGCTCCACAGAGGAAGACTACGTGGAAGTTGTGGAAAGAGAAAATATTGGCCATGGTGGTGGAAAAATACTACTGGCCTTGGATGCTCCATGACGTTAAACGGTTCATAGCACAATATCACTAATGCTAGGTCTCCAAACGTCATATGCAACACTAGCCTCTTTATACGTCGATTGCCATTCCAATGCATCGTGATTGGATATTTCCACGGACTTTAGTTCATTTTAAGTCTTTGTAAGACTCAAAGGGGAGTAGGTTCGATTTTCATGATGAGCCGTTTTTTTAACTGGCCCACTTCATTCCATGAAAAAGGACAATGGACACTACGCATATTGCTACAATATTCTTCAATAGAAATTGTGTGACTTCACAAGGTACTGAAAACAACAACTCTGGATCATGATTCGAAGTTTGTGGGGCACTTCTGGCACACTTTATGGAAGCAGTTTAAGGACTAAGCCTCAATTTTCTAATGTATATCATCCTCAACCATACAACCAAACCAAGGTAGTCAACAAGAACCTTAGTAACCTCTTGAGGAGTATCGTGGCCAACAACATATCTCAATGGGAACTGACTTTACCCCAAACCAAATTTGCCTACAATAACTTAATAAATAATATCACGGGAAAATCCTCAATTAAGATCGGAAATAAGGGAAGTCTAGATCATGTACTTGACTTAGTACCATGACATGTACAAGATCAAGTGAGGGAAGATGCCGATGTTTCCGTAAAGCACATACAAGACTTGCAAGCTCGTATGAAGAAGAAAATTGAAGAGAGCAAAGTCAGGTACCGAGAAGCTACAAATGAACATCAACGGAAGAAAATATATAAAGACGGTGATTCAGTTACGATTCATCTCCACGAGATAAGGTATCTGGGGGGAACATACAACAAGCTCAAGCATAAGAATGGTCCATGCTGAGTCAAGAGAAAGTTGGGTGACAATGCCTATGAGACCGAGTTGCCAAAATATAGATACCTTGTTGACCTTCAATGTAGCAAATTTGTTCCAAGTACCACCGATCACGGCGAGGTGTTTGGCATGCAAGATGAAGTCATTGTTGACGTGGATAAACAACTCCAAAGAAAGAGAAAGAAGTTGAACAAAATGTTGTGCATGAAGACTATTGACACTCGACGGGGGCCAATATAAGTAATAATCGGTAAAATGGAAGAATAACCCTTATTCCGAATGTACATAAATGATAGGTGATGAATTAAAAAAGATTAACTTCAGACCTCTACTACTTATATGAAGCATCCAACTCAAAGTTGAGTTGTTTCAAGCCCAAGGGGAATGATGTAGGCCCATGGCCCACCATAGGGCCCACCGGCCCAGAAGGTTTCCAATGGCAAGAATTAGGGCCTAAATGTCAGGAATTATATTTGCTATTTGTGGAAGATATGGGGGCTGATGCAGAAGATATGATTGAAGATTTTAGGTTTTTTTTTTTTTTTTTAAAGTATTGATTTATTAGGCCAAAAGGGCATAAAGGAAAAACAAACAAAAAGAGAGAACAGAGAATATACAAAGGAAAAGGAAAGAAAATACAACCAAGCCGATTAAGGCACCCACTCCCTTATATACTAACGAACTTTACAAATAACCCCCAAGGACGAGGTGCTTCCATTATAAAAATGGCAAGCATTTCTATCGCCCCAAAAAGATTCTAGGGGTCTTTGGTAGATATGCTTTTGCTATTTTAAGCAAATGTTTGTTAGTGGGATTTTTATTATCTTAAATAAGTTATGAATTGTTTTGAAATATCTTTAAAAAATCAGATTGATTTGAACTCAATCTAATAGTTGGGTGATTTTCATTACAGATTCCTAGGAACTATCTTTAGGGTCTATTGGAGAGGGGGAGTAGGACGTAGGCATTCCACTTTTTCTGAGTTATGAGGTCTCTAAAGTATTATAGAGGAAGAAGTTTGAATATCAATAAAGTTATTTCCCCTTTCTACTCAAATATTGCGTGTATACAGGTTCATTTCTTTGCGATTCGGATGTCGAGGTCTCATTGACTCGATAGCCGAGTTGCACCACATGGTGCCAATGGATATGTGCAATGTATTACATAGAAGGCTGTGACATTATGTTCCTACATGGTTGAGAATGAAGGAAAGACATTCGGATTACTTCCTAAACTGATCAACGAAGTGGATTGGATATAGGGCTAGTTGTGAAGCAAGTCAAAGATATTTAAGTTGATTAATGCTTGTCCCTTATGTAAGATGATAAAAAAAAAAAAATCGATAGGATCGAATTCCATCCAACAGTGGAGAATAATGCAAGCATGAACTATCGTAAGAGGTGTACAATGAAGAGATGGGCCTATAAAGCCCAATCAACAAGTCTCACAACCCTTCTGGTAGGCCTCATATGTCAAGTTGTGCTTATAGATTTTTAAGGGATAGGGATCCTTTGAGTGGTTATAGCTTGATTATTTGAGATCTTTATTTTGGAAAGATTTTAAAGAATCTTTAAAGGGATGGAGGTGCGCAATGAAGATATGGGCCTGAAAAGCCCAATCAACGAGTCTCATGACCCTTTCGGTAGTAGGCCCCATATGTCGAGTTGTGCTTATAGATTTTTAAGGGATAGGGATCATTTGTGTGGTTCTACCTTGATTATGCGAGTTCTTTATTTTGTAAAGATTTTAAAGAAACTTTAAAGGGATACTAAGTCACAATAATTCCTATTTTGATATTCTTGTCTTAGAAGACATTCAGTGGGATATATTAATATCTTGGAGGATCTTTAATAAGAGAGATTAATTGGGAGATCAATAAGATAAGAGATATATAAGGATAAGATAAAAAAAAATAATAATAATAAGGACAATATTTAAGTCCATATGTGGGGTATTTTTGGATTCTTTTCTTAATTTGGAGTAATTACATATATTTCTTCATGGATGTAGTATGGAAAACAGGGGACATCGTTAAAAAGAAGAGAGAGAGAGAGAGAGAGAGAGAGAGAGAGAGAGAGAGAGAGAGAGAGAGAGAACAAAAACAGATTAGAATTAAAAAGTGCAAGTTTTGGTAGAAGTGTTCTCTTGCAAAGGGAGAAAACCCTACAAAAAAAAAACCCCTTTGAAATGCATGGAGTACAAAATTCCATTCTTCTCTTCTATTCTCATCCATCATCCTACATCAAGTTCCAGCCTAGGTTTCCTATAAAAAAAATAAAATAAAATAAGCCTTTCAATCTTTCAATTCGTTCTACCCCCTCTTCTACAATTCCAACCATAGGACAAACATCGAGCATCCCTCACATCCAGAACACTTGACGTCGCGGTAATCTTCGTGGTATCAGCATGAACATTGGGATGCTAACCTCTCATGTTCGGCAAATTCATGCATGGATCCTCCTTACTTGGCGCTTGATTTGAATCCGCAAGCCATCCCCAAGCTGTTGCATAGATCGCCACACACTTCTTCAAGAAGCCTCACACTAGAAGGAGACTCCATGCCCAGCCTCTAGTTACTTATTTCACGAGGTTGGGGGATCAGGTTTGGTTTCTGTTTGCACAGATTCTCAACAGACTCTACCTTCATCTGATTGTTTAGTTTCCACTTAGGCATCTTCTCAACAATAAATAGTACAAGTTCCTGGTCAAGCTCCTGCTCCCTTGGCCAGAGTCAAACATCTTGTTTGCTCTTGGGACGAAGCCATGGGTATCCTCCTTCCTCCTAAACTGGGGAATAGGCTTTCTTCTTGATAGGATGCTCTTGGTAATGCGTTAGCATTGGAATGTCCTTCAGGCTTCTCTCTTTGATAAATAAAAATATTTAAAAAAAAAAAAAAAAAAAGCCATTCAGGATTCAGATCAAACCGTATGAATTCCACTGCATATACAGCTTTTGGTATTGTTGTAGAAAGATTTTTTAATTTTGTTGTACTCATAAGCACAAAACCAATCCTTGTCATACCAATATCATAAGATTTGGAAATTGGAGAAGATCCTTACCATACTCAATAATCATACCATAATTGAGTGACAAAGTCTTGAATGATTGTGTTAATTCACGCTACGGTCCATCAGTTAGGAATCCTGATGTTAGCAATTTCACAAGTATGCTGTTGGTAGGTTTACTATGTTCAGAAAACCATCCTTAAAATCATTTGTAAACAAGCTTTTAGATGCTAAAAAGCCTAAAAACTGTAGAAATTTCTGGGTGCATTCAATTAGGAAATAACAATGCGGTAGGTAAGATTGTAACTCATATAAGAGCAACTTGTGTGAGAATAAATGGTAGTATTCAAGTTTCCTTGTTACAATTGACTCTAAACTTTTTGCATGGATTAAAGTGATTATGGACAATTACTCAGGTTAACCTTCAAGCTTAACTGCAAAAACATTTTCCTTGTAAATTTGGGGTGACATATCAATAGTACCGATTAGAAACTTCTACTTTTAATAAAGTCAATTATCTTATGGGCGGAAAAGGCAGGTGTTGGACGTAGGGCTGGTCATGAGCCAAGTCAGCTCGAGAAACTCGATCAACTCGACTCGAAAAAGCTCGCCTCGGCTCGACTCGACTCAGTAGAACAAGTCAAGCCAAACTTCATTTAGAAGCTCGAGTCAGAAATCAAGTCAAGTTCGACCATTGGGTCACTCGACTCGACTCAACTCGATTCAAGCTTGACCCGGCTCGAGCTCGAGCTCGACTCATTTCATATAGATATTTGTTACAAAAAACCATAATCTTCTTATTTCTTGGTTCTCTCTCCCCCCTCTCCCACACACACATTGGGGTCCAAGCTTAGGACATATAAAACCTTCACACGTTGGGGGGGTTTCTTAATCTTACTATTTTGTTCAGTTAAGAACATTCCTTGTTAAGCATATCTGATGGATTGAGTAATTTCAAGTACGAAACATGGTGAGCACACAGTGGTTGTGTGTTTAACACGCTACACAAACACAGGTGCTACGGTCAGACCACACACCATACATATCTACAAAACATGGGCTATGGTAAGACCAAACACCATATGCAGCTATTGATTGCAATTTTAAGAGGGAGGTGGTGCATCTGATCCATGAATCAGCTGGGCCTCACAATGAAGATGGTCCACACAATAATCAAGGCAGTCCATTCATGTGGTGAGCTATGCATGTACTGTGTTAATTATGGTTCAAAAAATATTAATAGTGGTCTACATTCAATGCGTGTGTGACCTAGCCAAAGAAAAACTGATCAGAGCTAGGTCATTTTAATGGTGGGGTCCCACCTGTAGAAATACTATTCTCCTCTAATATATGTGTGACTTCTTGAACTTAATGTTGTTCACTTTTAATTTGTATTAAAAAATATAATAAATTGAGGTGGGAACAAGCTCGACTCGACTCGAGGTAAGCTCGCCTTGACTCGATCCACTAGCTCACCTCGAAAGTTTTAGCAAAGAAGGCAAGCTCCAATGGTAAGCTCGAGGGTGAACTCGAGCTCGAGCCCGAACTCGAGGAGAGCACAGACGAGTCAAGCCAAGCTTGGCCCACCTCGACTCGACTCGGTTCGATGTACAGCCCTAGTTGGACGCATGTGGGAAATGTAATAAAACTCTACTCTCTCGCCCTAGTTTTGTGTTCTTCCTAGCACACATAGTAGTGTTTATGTGTTTCTATAAATATGGCCATGTAATAAACTGTATGGACGTATTGCTATGCCTGGCTTCTGTTAGAAACAAGCCATTTCAAATTTTAAAGCATGCACATGAACAGTAATTCCCTTATTTTGCAGTGGTGGCTGTCATTTACCCTAAATCTCTGAACTACACTTGCTAACATATATTTGATTAATTAACATATTTTCTGTTGAGATGATTATAAATGCATTTTCTGATATTGACTCATCATTTTGATTTCAAGCTTTGTGTAATCACAAGCACCTAATGTATTTTCTAAAGTTGTCTTCGTTTGTTTCTTATTTCTAATAAAATTAGTTGTTGCTTACCAAAAAAGAAAGAAGAAAGAAAGAAAAATCATAAGCACTTAAATGCATAGTTTGCCGAACAGGAGGCGGCTTGGGACTTGGTCGGTTAGTGGGTCCAGGTAGTCCTGGGACTCATTTGGTCGACCATGCAGTCAAGAAAATAATTTCTTCTTATTTTTAGGAATTTCTACCACAAAATCCATCCAGAATTCAAATTTTACAAAATAATGCCTCCAAAACGCAGTGAAGTGCCTTTTGAGGTTGAAATTACAAAATTGCCCTCTTTTTTTTTTAAGGGATGAAGTTGAGAATTGTGGGGCCCACGTTGGATGTGTATGACATCCAACCCGTCCAATAGATGAATCCTATCAAAAAGATCAAATGAATGAAATTCTTGGGGATCCAACCAAAAAGCAGGCCACACCATAGAAAATAATATACACTGCCCAGAACATCCAAATTCACTACAACCCATCCAATGATTCCATCGACCATATCTTTTGTTCGAGTGATCATCATGTTGGGTTGCATATCTTGGATGAGTCAAATGTCATATGCATACCATGCGGGCCCCACAATTCTCAACTTTATCACTTTTAAAAGAAATAAAAAAATTAGGGGTAATTCAGTAATTTCCTTCCCTGAGAATCACTGCCTAGTAAATTCGGTTCACGGAGGCATTATTTGGTAAAATCTGGATTTCAGAGGAATTTTCCAGTACAAATCCCTTATTTTATTATAAAATAAATTAATGAAAATTGAAAAATATACAAAATGATAGAAATAATAAAAAAATTAAAAAATCATGCTATCAAATAGGAAAAAAAAATGCATCACCAACTTCTTCTTCTTCTTCTTCTTCTAATCAAAATAGAAACAAAAGAATAAAATAAAATTGGAAAATAAAAATAGACAAGAAAAATAATTTATTAGTTTCTTCTTCTTATTCTTATGAAAAAAGAAACATGAAAAATAAAAAGCAATCCAAAGTTAAAACTTGAACATTTTCATTATTTCTTCTTTTTCTTCTTCATTAAAAAAACACAAAAATGAAATAAAATAAAATAATTGACAAAAATGGTACTTGTAGATCATCCATCCTCCTCCTTGTCAATCGCATACAAGCTGAAAGAGAGGGAGGAAAACAAAGCGAGGCTACTTGTTTGGGAGAGAGGAAAAGGGGAGGATAAATGAAAAATCCTATTCTCTCTTTTCTTTTCTTTTCTTTTTCTTTTTTGAAAGGCAACAAAGAAAAAATATTTATTAAGAGGAGCAGCAAGATGGCGCAAAAGCTACAATCCAAAGAGAAAACATAACATTACTAAAAAGGCAAAAAACAATCTTTCAACCCATCTATACAAGCCCAATCTGCTAAATTTAACAAAGCCTTGCTATGAACCCCTATCCAACCCCTGATCTACTTAAAATTTCTTTCTATTCCCCCTTTCACTTTTTATGCACGGTTAATGCACTATCTAATTGGACTGCAATTGCTAGTCAACAAACTGTTTAGCATCCATCTCATGGGGAGGTCTGGGATCCAAAAATATATTACTTTCAAGTCAGATTTAAAGAAACATGACCACTATTGGAGGGCTAAAACATCATGATTTTCATCATTTGGTTCGCTGACTATCCAAATGCAACAATAATCTTTACTTCTAGAGATAGTGACGCCAATCAACATCCAACAAATATTTTGCTATTCTGTGAGTGAACGGATTATCCATGTAACCCTCATGTCCACCATTGTGACTGCATTAAAGAAACTCAATTGAAATTTCTTTTGAAAGAATACGTTTCATCTGGACAGTACTGAATACCACAAGATAAAGAATTCCAACTTCCCCATTTAAAAGAAAGATCATTGGTTTCTTTGTGGCTTAATAAAATGCCATGACTTGACATTCTTGCTGAGTTATAGGAATAATCTCCCCATCATATCCGTGATCTTCAGAAGTCCTAAAGCAGCTCAATTGTAATATTTGTGCTGCTCTTTGTGAATCACAAGATCCACTTTGACCCACATGTCTCAGTGCAGATTCCTGCTTATAACTAAAACGAAGTCCTTTATTTTTATATTTTTGAAGGAAAAAAAAAAAAAAAAACCAAGTACTTTATGCCCTCAAAGGAAGCGTCACTTACCAGTCACCACTAAGGAGAGACTTCCTACTTTGAGCATTCCTTGTCTCTGTTGATGATGGAATGTTGACCTCAAGGAAGCTCTCTTCAGAGCATTCCTGACTGCTCATCTGGTGGTTCTCATCATAGTGATCTAAGCCAAAAGTCATGCTAAACTGACGATACTATGTCAGTCAGAGGAATTTTGAGGGAAAAATACATTCAACGAACTAATATTCTCCATTCAGCAGGTATGGTGCAGGTATGGCAATCTGACTATTGTGATTCTTCAATGTGGCCCATCCCCACAAGTAAGTGCTCTGGACGTCACCTGTGCACCCGAGCACGATATTGTGCTTGTGACATTAGCGTTTCTCATCTGATTGTTTAGTTAATCATAATAATTAATACTAGCATCCCTCTTTTTATCAGGGTTGAGATCAAGATAGTGCCCAATCCTGGAAATTTTTGCGGCCACAATCGTGGAAGATAGTTGAATAACCAAATGGGTGGGCCAGGTGCAGCAACCAATTCATTTATAACTGTCCATGAGCATCAAACAGCACACAAAACACATCAAATGCTACAAAACTGAAAAGTACAACAGCAATCCAAATTCCAAGCAATGTCCCCATAATAGTCAAAATACCCCTACAACTCGTTGGCTGGAAGACCATTAGATTAACCGATTACATAGTCACTACAAGCAAGGTTTAAAGTATTGTCTGAAACCAATATGCATTGCCTGATACATATTGGGTTCGAAAACCCAACGATACGAGTCTTCAGTCAACCCAAGAACCTCACGCAGTTTGAACTATCATACATACTGGTATCGCCATGAACAACACAGCTGTATCAGCCCTAATCAGCCCGATACAAGGGCGATACGGGGCCATGTCAGTGGTGAACAATTCAATACCAATAGACCGATTTAAAACCTTGCTCCAAATCACCTATTATCAGCACATATCTGAGGGAGATATGTGCTTACATATGTTTATTAGAATGGTTGAATCCATTTTACAGGGTTAGGCGCTGTTTCCTACCGAAAATTGTGCGCGTAGACCTACATGTATCAGGTATCAGCAGTGAACGATACGATACCCAATTTACCGATCTCAGTCCTTGACCGCAAGAACTAGCACATTTCAAGCCATGATCAAAATCATCATCAACAGTAATTCAATCCAAATCCTAAATAAGAATATCAAACCCGGAAATCGCGATCATAATTGAAGAAAAAGAAACAGCTTTCACCCAAATGTCAATTCGATTGAAAACACATGAAAGAGATCAGAAGAGCGTCAAATAACGAAAACCCAATTGAGATCTTTGAGTACCTTGACAGAAATGGTGGGTATCTGGTGGGAACGATCGTCAGAGGGGATGACGCTGTAATCAGCCAAGACGACGACGTTGGTCTGGATTTCCTCCGATACGCACTTGGTTCCAGACGCAGGGACGGTCAACCATACGGCCCGACCCGAAGGAAGGCCTACCAAACAGAGGAGGAAGAAGAGGGTGCGCAGGGTAAGATCCTTCGCCATCCTAGCGCACAGTAGAAAACCACCCCACCTCCTTCGTTCTCTCTCTCTCTCTCTCTCTCTCTCTCTCTCTCTCTCTATTTCCCCCCAAAAGCAGAAAGACAGATCTCTCCTTCTTCTCTGCCTTTGGGTTTGGAATTCTTTTATTGCGCGAGGGATGGATGAAAACGGTGGGATGAAAGGGGGGAGTTGTTTTATATTTTTTTGGCTCTGGTTGGACGTGATGGTTGATACGCGGGCCGGGTCCTATTTTAAGACGGGTTATTTTCTAACGTTTGGATTGCTTCAACGGACGCGGTTTGCTCCCTTACTGTTGGCCCACATTGATAAATCCACGCCGCCCATCCGTTTCGCCAAAATTGCAGCAGATCCAAACCTCCGGTGGACCACACCACAGGAAACAGTGGTAATTGGCCATTAAAAACTCTTTAGGGGCCCAAAAGCTTTGGATCAAGCTGATTTTTGTGTGGTCCTTTCATCTGGGTCTTTTTTACTGTATCAACAGGTTGGATGGCAAATAAATATTCCGGTGGCCACAAGAAGTTTCTCATGGTGGCTTTCAGTCACCACTGTTTCCTGTGGTGTGGTCCACCGGAGGTTTGAATCTGTTACAATTTCAGGACAATTACCTAAAATGATCTGGCGAAACGGATGGACGGTGTGGATATAAGAAACATAAATCAAGGTGGGCCCCACAATTATGGATCCACCGACAGACACCGGCAACGTGTCAAAGCGCAGCGGGCGGGTGTAAACGTGCCAACTCAGTGTGTCCGCGGAGAGCGGATTGGGTTAGACCCCGGCCTTACCCAAGACGGTGCAGCCCTTACCGTGGGGTTACCGTGGGGCCCACCTTGATGTACTTATTATGTATCAACGCTGTTCATCCGTTTTTCCAGTTCATTTTAGGGCATTTTCCAAAAAATGAAAGCAGATCCAATTATCAGGTGGACCATATCATAAGAAACAGTAGTGATTGACTGCCCTACCATTAAAAACTTCTTAGGGTTTACCTTAATTTTTCCGTGGTGTTTATTTACCATCCAATCTGTTGATAAGGTCACATAAGCATAGATGGAGGGAAAAAAACAAATATCAGCTTGATCTAAAAATATTTGGCTCATTAATGGTCAATTACTGCTGTTTCTTATGGTACGATCCACCTGATAATTGGATCTGCTTCATTTTGGGGATAATGCGGTAAAATGATCTGAAAAAACGGATGGATGGAATTGTTACATAAGACATACATCAAGGTGGGCCCCACGGTAACATCACGGTAAGGGGCACACCGTATTGGGTGAGGCTGGGGTCTCACCTAATCCGCTGTAGCGTGCGTGGCGGGTGTGTTGACGTGGCAAAGCCCCGTGAACTCCACCATGATGTATGTATTATATACACACTGTCTATTGGTTTTGAGAGACCATTTCAGGGCATGAACCCAAATTTGAGGCAGACCTAGACGTCAAGCGCACCATGCTACATAAAACAGTGGAAACAAGCGTGTTTGAAATGGTGTATTTACATGTAAATTGCCCTGTATTATCTCTTACATCATCAACAAATGCATACACCACCGTGTCCAGTGGGCCCACTATGAAATATGTGTTATATCTATGGCATCCAGTCATTAGTAGAGATCATTTTAGGGAGTGGCCCCAAAGATGTGGCAGATTCAAAGCTCAAGTGGACCACACTAAAAAACAGTGAAAATTGAATGTTAACCATTTAAATGTTACTTTCTACAATGTGGTCCACTTGATCTTTCGATCTGTGTCATTGTTTGAGGCATGCCCTATAATGATATGGCCGAATGAATGGATGGCATGGATAAAACATATGCATCATGGTGGGACCCACATAGTCCCATCTCATTTTTGTATTAAAAAAGTGACAACCTCTTAGTACCTTTAGTTAATAAAAGATAAAATACACTACAAATACTATAAAATACATCATTTCAAACCGTCCTCACGTTTGAAACCTTGCTCTACCATGATGTTTAGTATCCATCTAAGTTGTTCATGAGGCCACACCGACAATGATGAGGGGAGAAAAAAACAAATATCAATTGATCCAAAACTTTAGTAACCCTTAAAAAAAAATTTCAATGGAATGCATCCAGTCCTGCTATTTTTTATGGTGGAGATTTCGATCTACCTTATCTTTAGCGATGCCATAAAATAATTTTGAAAAAATAAATTAATGATATAGATATAACACATACATCATGATTGGGCCCATAGAGTCTTGTCACGTCAATACACCACCAAGATTGGTAGTGTGGCGCACCATGCAATCCGCTACCCGTCCCGTATGATTGAATCGGGCAAGTAAAGAGTACAATTAGCTTTCAGCGTGAAGCTATCTTTGGAAAATCCAACTGGGACCACTCATCAAAGTTGCCTTCACGGGACACGGATTAGCTACTGACAGCTTAGCTAAATTGGTTGCTGAAGTCACATCACCAAGTTCTATAGGGCCTACTATGATATATGTGTTGTATCCAGATCGTCCATCCATTTGAGACATCATTTTAAGTGACAATCCAAAAAATGTGGCAAATCCAAAGCCCAAGTAAACCCCACCACAGAAAATAGTGGAGACCGTGACACCCACTGTTGAACCTTTCTAGGCCCACCATGATGTTTATTTGAGATCTGACATGTTCGTAAGTTAACCAAAAATGGACGATGTGAAAACACAAATATCAGCTTGATTGAGAACAAAGGCTCCATGGGGCCATCATCATGTATATTTTTTATCCATGTCATCTATCTATTTTGACAAATGAATTGTTACATGTGATAAGAAAGGAGGCTGATTGAAGGCTCAACTGGACCACACTACAAGATGCAGTGGGGATTGAAAACTTACCCATTGCAAACTTTTTGGAGTCACAGAAGTTCTGGATCAAGCTGATATATATGTTTCCCTTCATATGGGTCTATGTGACCTCATGAACAATATGAACTTATGAACATTTTAGATGACAAATAAGCATCACAGGGGGCTCTTGGAAGTTTTTAATGGTGGGAATTCAATCATCATTGCTCCTTGTGGTGTGGTCCACTCGAGCTTCAATTTGCTCTCTTTTTTGTTCTTGCCTTAAAATGATCTTTCAAAATGGATGAATGACATTGATAAAACACATACATCACTATGGCCACAAAAGCTCCTATCAGGACCATCTGTCACTAACTAGGTCCTCAGTGGTAGTTACCAACCTGTACGCAGTGGTAGTTACCAACCTATAAGCCACCGTAATGTATGAGTTTTTATCAGCACTGTCCATCCATTTTTTTCCGTATTATTTTAGATATAATATCAAAATTTAGGCAGATCAACTCTCAAATGCACCTGACAAAAGCAAGCATCGGTGATAATGACATCCACCATTCAAACCCTCCTAGTACCCACTGTGATATTTATTTTCCATGTTTATAAGGTCACATGGAGTTGGATAAAGGTAAACCATAAATATCAGTTTAATACAAACTTTATGCGTTCCGCCAAAAAGTTCCGAATGTGGGAGTTTAATCACTAATGTGTAGGACTTGAGAGTTGGATATCCTAATTTTAGCCCTATACCCTTAAATAATATAAAAAGATATTTGTATGATTTGGATAAAACTCATGCATCGTGGCCCACTTCTGGCCACTGTGATTCCGTATCCTCTGTTCCTGCAAACAGGAAATCCTGTCTTGTGGGGCCCACTGTGACGTATGTTACTCAAATCCGCACAGTTCATCCATTTGGAAAAATCATTTTTGGGCATGATCTTTAAAATGAAGCAGATCCAAATCTCAGGTGCGGCATAATATAGGAAATAGTCTTAATCGACCATTAGAAACTTTTCGGGGGCTACAAAAGTTTTGGATCAAGCTGATATTTGTATGGTCTCTTCATCCACCTCTTTGTAACCACATCAACAGGTTGGATGTAAAATAAACATTCCAGTGGCTCCTGTGAATTTTTTAATGGTGAGGATTTAATCAAACTGTTTTTGTGGTATGGTCCACCTAAGTTTTGGATCTGCTTCGTTTTTGAAATCTTGACTTAAATTGAGCTTTCAAAATGGATGAACAGTGTAGATTTAAGGAACACACATCACAGTGGGCCCCACAGTTTGGGATCCAGTCACCACGGTGGACCCGGGGATCCAACCAAACCGCGCCCCCTTGAGGAGTTCGCGAGAGGCGGGGTAGCACCGGGCCCTTTCAGCGAATTGGGTGGATCCTGGGATACAACTTGATATATGTTCCTTATATCCAGGCTGTTCATCTGTTTAGAAAACTCATTTTAGGTCATATACCAAAAATGAAGCAGATCCATGCCTAAGGTCTACCATAATACAAGAAACAGTGGTAATCCACCATTAAAAACTTCTAGTGGGAAACAAAAGCTTTGGATCAACCTAATATTAGTTTGGTCCCTTCATCTAGGTCTTTTTGACCTCATAAACAGGTTGGATAGAAAATAAACATTCCGGTGGCCCACATGAGGTTTTTAATGGTGAGGATTCAATCAAAACTGTTTCCAATAGTATGGTCTCCGAAGACTTGGAACTACTTTATTTTTTGGCTCATGCCCTAAAATGAGCTGTCAAAATGGATGAATGGTGTGGATGTAAGGAACATACATCACAGCGAACCCCACGGTTAGGAATCCACTGACCTCGGGATCCACCCAATCCGCTCTCGGCTGCACCCCTGACCCAACCCTCGCCATTCGGGACGTGGGGAAGCGGACTAGGTGCTTCCCAGCTTCCCCAGAGATGGTGCAGCCCTTACCGTGGGCCTACCTTGATGTATTTATTCTATATTCATACCATCCATCGATTTTTTCAATAACATTAGGATACTGCCCTAAAAATGAAGCAGATCGATTTCTCAGGTAGAATAGAACATAAGAAAACAGTGTTGATTGACCATTAATCGCCCACGTAAGTTTTGGACCAAGTTGATTTTATTTTTTTTTCATCATTCTGGTTTATTTACATTATCAAAAGGCTGGATGGAAAACAAACATTACAGTGGGCTTTAGAAAGTTTTTAATGGTAGGGTGTCCAATCACCACTGCTTTGTATAATATGGTCCACCTGATAATTAATCTGCTTCAGTTTTTGGAAAACATACTTAGAATGATCTTAAGAAACCGATGGATGGACTGGATATATAATACATAAATCAAGGTATGCCCCACGGTAAGGGCCATACCGCCTTTGGTGGTGCCAGAGCCGTACGTAATCCTCTCCCGGGACGTGGATCGATATGGCACATTTCCCGCGATTCACATATTCGGTCTTTCCTCGCGCAAATCGCTTATAGTCTGGGTGTACGCATTTCACGTGAGTGGATCCTACCCGCTCTGGCAATCTAAACCGTTGGGTTTTTTTCCTGATCTCATGGAATGGAATCGATGTGACCAATCAGCGACCATCGAAGTGTTGCTCCTTTTTTTGGATTTCAACTCCGTAAGAAGACCGGGCATTCTGGTATAATGCAATTACATTTTGGGCACTTGATGAAGTGGACGGCTGTGTCCATAAGCTTCACCTACACCCACTTGTCCTTGTTGAACCTTGTTTTTAGCCGTTCTTAGAAGAACTGATCAGGAAGGAACACGTGTCATTGGACGACACGCATGTCACCTGCAGAAACATGTGGAGTAGATTTTGCAGGACACAAGCTCGTGTTGTCTAATTGGAACAAGTCGTTTGAAGATAGGTGACACCAAGCGTGGTGTATAAGCAATAGAGGAAAATGAATACTCAATAGAAATGTAGGCGCATTAAATAGCCACATCAATGGACGAAGTAAAGAAACAAATCTATAATTAGTGAAGGAAACCAACATAATAGGTGTCTCACCCCAATCAAGCCAAATCAAACTTATCTCTTGACATATCCTCGCTGTAATCAGTTATATAGGATTAAGTTTATGCTCACACTCTTGCTGGCACTATCTCAAAATAAAATAGTTCTCTTTTAGAAGAAATTGAGCCATAGTTGACCCTCATGATTGACTGTGAATTGTTCTTTTCTAGTATATTTGAAAAAGTCTTTTCACAGGGAAGGCAAGGTGTGATCCATTTGAAGAGGATGATCCTCTGATTATTGCTTGATTATTCTTAGATGATAGCTTTTGCGAGTGGCTGAATGGGCAACCAACCTTCTTCGATCTCGGTCATATATGGTGGAGTTTGACGTACTTGTCTATTTCAACACTCGAGGTCAAAGTAGATCGGTTGGAATTGAGTTGCGTAGCCGATTTTAACACGCCTGCACGCGCGCGCTCACATGGCAAAAAATTAAGCCAATATCAACTGAGACCCAACAGTCCTGGCTGTTGATTGACCCCTACGCTAAACACATTAATCTAACTTTTAGATTATCTTTCTTGGCTTGGCCTAGCCTAGCTTCGTTTTACATAGCTACTGCATAACGGCTCCCACTGCAGTTCATTAGGAGTATAAGTAAATTTCTATAACCTTAAGTTGTACGATCGTGATTACCTAAGTTTCAATTTAGTTGATCACACCCACCTCGATCGTCTGTTCTAATAAACGCATCATGTATTTATCTTTTCATTTTCTCATCTATTTACTTAGCTGTCTCATAACTTATCAATTGTAATGAGTAATTGTAATGAGTATTATTTTCAAATATTTATGAAATCGACGTCGTTTTGACTGATATGCTTATATGTGCTTATTCCTTTAAGAGATATTGAACCGAGAGTGTTGATGAGAAATAATAAGTCCTTAAATTCGTAGACTCATGTCTATTGTTATAAGGAAAAAAAGTATCCATTTGAAAGGGCTAACATCTTTTCATAAATCACCTGTACAGAAGCATAAACACTAATGGTTAAGAATACCTTGGATCTAGTATCCCAATCTCCAATCTGTTCAACTCAATGTGAGGGACACCAGTGGCTCAATCAAATTTTGAGTCAAATAGACTTTGGCACGCCCATGCATATTACCCACACAGAAAAATTGAATATAGGTCGTCGATCATAGGAGTAGCATAGTTTGATTGAATTGGTAGATACATGCAGCGTGGATATACAATACATAATCAAGGTGGACCCACATAATAGGTAACACACACTAAGGTATTACCTGGTAACACCTAATCTGCTCCTTGCTAAGGTGGCCTTAAACACAAACACATGGTTGGCATTTTTCCCCATTCTTCCTACGGTGTAGGCTACTTAAATTGATGATTTGATTATTTTTTCCCCTTCCACTTGCTGTTGAACGGAGTATAGAACTTGATAGAGTGAATTTTAGGAAGCGGATTGTGTATGAAGTATCTTGCATACTAAGTAAAGTCTATGGGGCCCACCAAGGATGTATGTAACTTATTTATGCCATCCATTCATTTTTCCATTCATGAGCCCAAAATTAAAGTATATCCAAAACTCAAGTGGACTATCACACAAGAAACAATGGGAGTAATGATTTCCACCATTGAAACCTTCCTAGGGTCGACAGTGATGTTTATTTGCATCAGATGAGATCACACAACATGGATGAAGGGAAAACAAAAATACTAGCTTGATCCATAACTTTTGTAACCCTAATAATTTTTCAATGGCAGACTTTCAAATCCCAATGCTGCTCAAGTAAAAAGTATGTTTCGTGGTAGCCTTTCATTGGACCATGCCTAAAATGAGTGTAAACACAGCATACACCATTGGTCATAATATAGTGGATTGGATCTAAGCAGAAAGTGATGTTCTAATCCAAGCTTTAGCCCTTTATTTATAGCGGAGAGCGGATTGCATGTGCCCACAACATAGAGATATATTTGTGCTGGGGCTGTGTGAGGCCCACAGAGATGTCCATGACAGATCCACTCCATCCATCTGTTTTTAAAGACCACAATAGAATAGAAATCTAAAATCCGGCATATCCAAAACTCATGCTAGCCATATCACATTAAACAGTTGGGATTGAATGTCTAGGGGTGATAAAAGTTTTATATTAGGATGATATTTCTTCATATAGTTTATCTATGTGCCAATAACCATATCAACGGTTTGGCTGGCATAGCCTGTCATATCGTGGTCTTTAAAAACAGATGGATGGAGTGGATTTGTCATGGACATCTCTTTGGGCCCCACACAGCCCCGGCCACAGGTCTATCTCTGTGCTCGATAGGACATGCAATCCACTCCGTAGTACTGAGCTCATTACTGGTGTGTACTGAAAAAGCTTTGTGCCCCCACCAATGATGCATGTATCTTATTCTCGTGTTCCATCCATTTTGCCAGGGGCAGATCCGAGCTCAAGTAGACCACACCACACGGAAAACCAGCGAGGGATCTCTGTGGGCCCCACCAATGATGCATGTATTTTATTCACATGGTCCATCCATTTTGCCAGAGGCAGAGCCAAAGCTTAAATGGACCACACCACCGGAACCAACGGATATAATGAGGCCACCTGGGAAACTTCCTAAGGCCAACCACGATGTTTATTCGTCATCCAACCTGTTCATAAAGTCACATAAATTTGGACCAAGGGAAAACACAAATATCAGCTACATCCGAAACTTCCGTGGCCCACAAGAAGTTTTCGACTGTGCACGTTCCATCACCACTTTTCCCCATGGCATGGTCCACCTGAGATATGGCTCTGCCTAAATTTTTTTTTCTCATGGCTTAAAATGAGCTGGAAGAAAGGACGGACGGCGTGGATAAAACACATACATCATGGTGGGCCACACGGAGCTTCTCCAGTACCGACCAGTAACTGGAGAGGTCACTACCGAATCCGAGTCCTACGTGCACAGAAACCTCCGTAACCGTGGAGTCCATACGTTTTATGATCCATCTAAATCAGGACCCACATGTGGACGGTTTCATTTGTGCTACTTGTTTTCCACGTGTACAATTTCTTGGTGCCTGCGTATTAACAATCACACTCCGCCAGAGTATCGAAGTTACTTTATGAAACCCTTCACAGGCATGGCCCAGTCCCGCTACCACGAACCCGCAGCCATTAGTCCGACTCTTCCATGGCGAAGAAGAAAAACCCATCGACGCCTCCTCCAGCCGACGAAAAACCCATCTCCGAAAAGGAAAAGCCAGGCCATGAAATCGAAGAGATCTTCAAGAAGAAGAGGAAGAAACCCGAGAAGACAGACCCGGTCCCGGAAATCTCCAACAAAGATCAGGAGAGCATGAAGACGAAGGAGAAGGATAAGAAGAAGAAGAAGAAGAAGAACAAGGCCTCTTTCAAAGGGGATGGGCCAGTCGATCCTCCGTCACGGCCGAGGAGGAAAACGCAGGACGGGTTCACCATCTACTCCGCCGAGGATCTGGGGATTGGGAAACTGGATTCTGGAGGTACCCCTCTTTGTCCGTTCGACTGTTCTTGCTGCTTTTGAATCGCACTCGATAACGGGTTCGGGTCGTTTCTAGGCTTTTGGTCTTGTAGTTGGGTCAAGAAAATCTCTGGCTTTTGAAATGGTAGTTTGATGGGTTGCTTTGGAATTCGTCGAATCGGTTGTGAAAGCGGTCGGATTCTGTCTAGTCTTTCGGGGTTCTTTGGTATTCGGATTATGTACATTAGAGCCCAAACACTTGATAATTCGATCTGATTTTATTGTTATTAGACTGTGAATTGGGCCTTTTTGTTTGGTATTATTCCAATCTGTTGTAGTTGCATGCGGCTTCCTGATTATTCAGTTCCTGGGCAAGGGTGGATAGAAGAATTTGAATTTTCGATCACGTTTATTTATTTATTTTATGAGAATTGAAAATTTTATTCCTCCAAAAAAAAAAAAAAAAAAAAAAAAAAACGTGGTCATCCCAAAACTACAAACCCCACTCCCTGATTAAAGAGAGCACCTTTCAATCACGTTTCTGTTATGACTAGTAATAGAAAAAGTTGACTGTTTTGAGAACTTGTGATAATTAATTAGGTCATAAGTAGTGCTGTCAGTGTGAATTGCACCAAATATTTCATGATTAATCAGTCTAATTTGGTGGAAATTTTCATGACATTTCGTGAAATTAGAAGAAAAAGAAGCAGGAGGAGGAGGAGGAGAAGGGGAAAGGTGCTGTGCTGTGTCTTGCTGGATACTTGAATTCTTTTCAGGAATGAGGAATGCTTGGAGAATTGAAACGGTGGAGTATAACATTGAACGTTTGGAGAATCCAAATGGTGGAATCTGAGAAGTGAATTAGCTGTAGGAGTGACATTTATGAGAAGTAAATTAACCACAGGAGCAACATTTTCATTTCATGAAATTTTTGCCGACGTTGGGAAGTTAAAAAGAGAATTAGAAGTGTAATTAAAGTCATTGCAAGATGAACCAATCTTAGATTGGTTAGAAGCTCTGCTACATGAAGCATGTGCTAGAGCGTATTTGGATGCGGGCATGTTGAAGTGGTGGTTCTAAAAAAATGTCAGGAAGTGCAGACACTTGGGAAATGGAAGCTCTATTTTGAAGTGAGAGTGGGAATTCGACTGCTGCTCTTGGGTAGAAAGTACCTGCAATTAAGATTAGGCTGTTTTGCTCATTTCATGACTTGAGACACTAGCATGGGTTGCCATACCGCGGCTAACATGTAGAGATGTTTCTATGATTGGGACCATCTACACTCTAGTCCATGACATGGATCTTTTGCTGGAGGTTCGACGACCATCAATATGCATAATTGAATGCAGGCCTTCTGAAAGAAAGTTTTTAATGGCTTGCATTCAAGTTCACAAATAAATGGTCAGGGTCATTCTGTCTGCGTGATTATTGCATCATGGCCCATTTGAGTTAGCACCAAAATGACAGGTGGTTCCCATTTCTCAAAAAAAAAAAAAAAGAAAAAAAGAGGAAGAAGAAGGAAGGAAGAAAGAAAAAGAAATCTTACTGTAACTGGATGTTGGCCCCATTGGAGAGAGATACATGCTGATGAGTCCAAGTCATGACTCATGACAATGGCAAAACTAAGTCAACTAAGATGTAGAAATGGTGAACAAGGGCTGGCTAACTTAGTAGTTAGAAGCAAGGGAGGTGGAACATCAATAAATTGTAGGAATGTACTTCTGTCATTCCATGAGAATGAACAAAATGATGGGAGAGGATGGACACACAATGGTGACCATTCCCTCAAACATTAGTAGGTGAGCTCATACTGTGGCTAGAGAAGTGGGGTGTTTGATTGCTTTTCGTTGCCATTCACATTCTTTCAGTGCTTTTGCCTTTTACTTTTTACTGATCAACTGTACTCCACCAACAAATCTCGAGACTGTTACTGCTCTTGACATGCATGTTAAGAAACTATAGAGAGGCTAACTACTAGGTTGATAGGCTAGTGAAGGAAGGGGCATTTAGATCATGTTTATTTGTAGGATCGTCCTATCCATTACATTATATATCATTTGTATTAGGTTTTCTTCTTCTTAATAAAATCTGACTGATATTAATTATTAAAAAGGAAAAAGGTAATTCTTAAGTCTAACCCAAATTCACCTTAAAATAACTCCCCCAAATTTGATGCAGCTAGGGACCTCAAATACCTGCTGCATTTGATCTTCAAAAGTTTGTTTGTGCAGATCCTCGTGTATTAGTTGTTGGGATTTGATAGATACAAGTTTGTCTATGACTAGAACATCTTTATCTTACACTCAAATAAATAAAAAGTCCTCACGTTTGAGATACTTATGCACGTAGGCAATCTCAAGCATTAGCCCTTCGCAGCTGCCATGCCAGTTGCATTGATGGGTAGCTGATTGCTCCTTAGGTATTTCTCTACATGATTTGCATACTCTGGAGGCAGACATGGATACAATTGATTTATGCGTCTCTAGGATGTTTCTTGTGGATGATGGGTTTGACAACTTAATTTGAAACGTTTAATGCTCTGGAGCTGATACACTGCATCTGGAGGCATGGGATTTTTGTGCCACTAGATTGGGCAATATGCATGTGTCATGTGTATGATAAGCCAAACCATGCATCCTGCAGGCTCTGCTTTTGATTGGGCAGTCCACTAGCAAAAAATTGCTTTGGTTGGACTGTCCAAACCATCTAATAGTTTGACCTCGTCTCGCCAATTGTGGGCCATTGCTGACTTCTTTTCTTTTAGTGTCCGTTTGTATGCAACCGGTTAACAGGTTAAGGTTCTACAGATGGTGTGGTTGTTGGAATATGGCCATTCCACAATTTGACCTACCAGATATATGGTTTCACTCTAGTCCTTGTATGCTGCTTATGCAGAAACGATATGGAGGTACAGTACCTCCTGTGCTGCATGAGGCACTAGATCTGGTCCCTGAATGCTGGGAAGCCATTTGGATTTTAAGATTGTTGAGAACTTGTTCAAGAAAATTTCAAAATCACATACAGTCTTAGCAGTTGACTGGCCGACTTTATCTAGACTCGTAACAAAGTTGAATTATAAGTTCGTGATGCATCGGGTTGTGCGTAGTACCATGATACATCTCAGTCCACATGGGTGGGACCCTGTGGTTTGGTGATCTAGACCATTGATGTAGGTTAGTGTTGCAAAAAGAAGGATGGTCTGAATGTTGGAAGCGAAGCAGGAAACCACTTGTATGATATGGAAGAAGTGCGGGCTAGAGAACGCATGCAAGCGTCGGGTATAATGTGGTTCACAAATGGAAATGCCCAATCCTGGGATCAACGAAGTTAATACAAGTGTCTGGTATAATGATTTCTCATTTGAAACTGTTTTTCTATATTAGATGATTCAGATCTTTGATAGTGGGCTAGCGGAGGGACACTGACTGGACTAGCTGATGTTAACATGCTCATCCTGTTTCTGGGATGAGCAAAGGAATAGCTACGCTAGCTGAAAATTTTATGCCCAGTAAACTGTGTGTAAACAGAAATCTTGAAACTATAGAACTGTTGCTGCACCAATGTAATCATTTAAGGCAGTGACTGCTGTAGCCTTTATATTCGAATAGTAAAACTCCAGCAATTATATGCTGTACGTAAATAGGAAACACTATTTCTATCAAAGAGACAAGGATAAGAAGAACTAGGATATGTGGAAGACCAGCAAGAAATCTCTCCTATGCTGTTCTCCTATGGAGTTGCACCATACGAGAATCACGCTTCTTAGAAATTCAATCACAGAGTAGTAGAAAATGAATTTTGTTCATTGGCATGTCTCTTTACCTCCAAACACATATATAGCTTTGGCCACAATCAGCCTTTGGCTATAATCTTCAAACTAATCCTTCTCAAATTAGAAATTCAATGATTTAGGCAGCAAGCTAATTCTTATAGGAACTAACTAGGACCTTTTAACCTACCAGGAAACTGCTAAATAGGAAAGAAACACAACTGTGTGGATTCTCGTGCCCACAGGCCTATCGGGCCTCTTTGTGGGGCCTGCATGCCACAAATGACCCCATGAATAGGAAGTAGCTGACCAACTAGATGAGAGACATAATTAACTACATTTTTGGCGGCTACACCACACATGGAATTTAAAGAACCTAAAGGAGCATGGGTCATATGTTCCGTTGAATGCCATTCTTGCTAAGGTTGTATATCCTTTTTTTTTTTTTTTTTTCCGGCCTACTTAAAATCCAAACTGTTCGGACCTCTTAGAGATTTCAACTAGGGAGCGTGGGGATCCCAAAAATGCATTCTTTCTCCTCCAAGAATGAACCCTCACTGGGGAACACTTAAGATATTTACCTAAACCAATAGGAAGCAGATTGCGTACATAATAACTCAGTATGCTATAGTGTACTGAGTAAACTCTGTGGGGCCCACCGTGATGTATGTGTCTTATCCATGCAGTCCATCCATTTTATCATCTCATTTTAGAGCATGAGCCGAAAATTGAAGCATATCCAAAGCTTAAATGGACCACACCACAAGAAATAGTGTGAATTGAATGCATATCGTTGGAAACTTCTTGGGGGCCACAGAAATTTTGGATCAAGCTGATATTTGTGTTTTCCCTTCATCCATGTCTGTGTGACCTTATGAATAGGTTGGATGACAAATAAACATCACTGTGGGCCCTAGGAAGGTTTCAACGGTGGACGCCATTATCCCTTATTTCCTATGGTGTGGTCCACTTGAGCTTTGAACATGCTTCGATTGTGGGTTCATGCCTAATTCCACGCTAGCCCAAGATGTTGGTCTCTAACTAGAAAAGTAAATCTTGAACTTGAGAAGCTTCTGGCTCAGTGGGCCTGTAAAATTCACTGGGATAAGCAGGTATTATTGTGACCCATTTACATAGTTTGGGGTCCCTTCTTTTAATGATCATACAAATGTCGGGGTCCACAATATTTATCAAACTAATCGTAGGGCCTACCTGGCCCCTGCAGTGGTATGCTTTGCAATATTTTGGGGTTCATTTTTCAATGATCAGACAGATGCTTGTATGACCTCCCCCAATTTCCTGACCTATTAGTCCACGTGTGGTTGCACTTTCTGGTGGTGGTAGTATATGCATCATTCCTGCTGGTGTGAGGAGCACTTGGGTCAGATATGAACCCTGGCTTGAGACCCAAACCGCTGAATGGTCTCTTCCTTGAACAGGTTTCTATCTTCAATGCCATCTATTCAGTGTCATTCACACTAGTCAGTTGAATGATCAAGAGTTCATTGTTAATTTCGGTCCTTAACCCTATCCAATATCTTGAAACAGCTTGCCATTCACTTTCATTGATACCACTTCAAGCTGTCAAATCACACCACTATTCAGTATATTTCTTCACTGTTGTACTTCCCTATCGTAGGAGCAGTTCTCCATAGATGGTCTCCTTGTAGTCAAAGCGGAGGGTACCTTTTTTCCAGCTTCATCTTCATCTCCTTCCAATGAATGATAGGGCCTGATTAAGGCATCGAGACTTTTTTGACATTATGCCACCAGTTTAGAGCTTGTCCAGTAATCTTGATAAACAGAACCTTTTGCTACTCAAATATCTTGTACCAACTGAAATAAATCTTCGAGAGACGTCAACCATGCTTCAAAAGCATATTGTCAACCCACTTGGAATCATCTACATATCAATCTCTGTCATATTTATCTCCATGATTGTCACTGCACAATCTAAGATGGCATTTACTATGGAAATTAGTCATTTGATCATTGCCCCACTATGAGGCATTTGCTGATGTTGCAGTACCATCCCTGCCAGCTGGTCCCATAGCATGTGTGTCATCCCATACAGTTGTGACCCATTTGCTGATTTTGGGTTTGCATCTGTGCAACCAATTTTGGGAGGAGATCTTGTTGTGCTTGCGAGAGTCTTGGAGTGTAGGTACAGCCACTTCTGGTAGACATCGCTCCAAACAAGTCCCACAACAGTCTACAAAGCAATGCATGGTAGCTTAAGGCTTCAATAACCAGGTGATCCAGATGTTGGAGGCTGTGTTTTCATTGCCAGAGGTGTTTTTCCATCTGGGGTCTCTGTTTTGTGTCCATTCTATGGGCTATTTGGAAAGAAAGAAACAATTTTGCACCACCTTTAATGTATTAGTGTGCTGGTTCTGGCAACCGTTGTTGGACTAAAACGTCTTGTTTGCTCTTGGGAGTGTGTTATTGCATAGATCAGTTGTCTTTATTTTATGTGCTAGCTTTGTAGTAGCCTTCAGGCTATTTTTTCAGTAAAACTTTCATTACCAAGAAAAAAAGAAGATACCGTAGCCCATGAACAGTAGGCAGAAAATCGGGATGTAATGTTGTGATATACTGAGCGAATCCCAACTGATCAGCCAAATTTGATAAAATTGATGTAGAAGTAGAACTAAAACCAGTGACTGGCACGGGGGCATGCCTGTCACTTCAGCCAGAAGCAGCTGGAGACTAGTTGCTGCCTGCAGTTCTTTGGTCAATCTGGGAGGAATGCAACAACTACTGCTTCAGAAATGCTTCCAGACCTTTTCCGGCAGTTGTTTCAAAGGTGTTTGGGTTTTGTAAAGAGTGGGACCCGGGCTAGGTTTCAGTGGTCCATTTCTGATTGTATTTTCTTCCGCGCTATCTCCGGATCTGTTGTAATCCTGGTTTTCTGGGAGCGGGATCCAGCTTCCAGGCTTGGTTTGTGTCTTCTTGTTCTTTTCTGTTTTCTCTTTTGGTTTCTATTGCCTTTGGGCTTTTAATACTATTCTTTACCTAAAAAAAAGAAAAAAGGCAGTGACTCTATCTCCCAGAAACCACACCAATGTAATAACAGGAAACAGAGATTGCTGTAGGCTTGGTGTCTGAACCTGAACGGTAAGATTCCAGCAACTAAAATTCATGCAATGTGGCCTTTTTTTTTTTTCAAACCTCCAAAGCTATGGTGGTATATTATCATATATCAGTGTTTAAATAGAGAACAGTGTGTTGTGTAGCATTCACTCTTCTACAGCATGACGCGTCAGCTATGCACAGCGGAGACTACAACCTGCTTCTGGATTTTAATAAAGGATGTGTTTGGTTGCACCAAAATATCATGAAATTCTAATTTGGTGAAAAATATCACGGAATATCATGCTTTTTGGTGCAATCAAACATAGCCTAAAGTAATAAGAAAAATAGTGCAAAGATTCGTCATGAAGATAGAGAAATAACTACTGAACTGAGTAATATTGCTACTTATAAATTATTGAAAACATCAACTAGTTTTTAGTAGCATGTAGCGTACGACTTAAGGTATTTTAATGAGATACACTGCATGAAGGTGGTGACTCCCAAGGAGTTTCAACACCAGGTCTCAGGTTCGAGTCACATAGGTGGTGAAAATCCACTACGGTGTGAGTTTGGGGGTATGAGTGTGTGGGTGGGTGTGGGGTGCGTGTGCAAGGGAAAAAAAAAGAAAAAAAGAAGCTACGATACATAGTGTAAGCTACACACTGTATAACATAGGCTATTTAAAACACTGTTACATATAGAACTTTGCAGTTGGCTACAGCCCTAGGGCCTGCTGCTTTGGAGGAACCTGCTGTGAAAGAAATCACTTTGTGCACCACTGTTTTTGCATGAAATGGGGAGGAAGCATATCGTTGATGTTGTCATCAAAGCCTGAGCGCAACTTACCAGGAATATGCTATCTTGGAAAAAAAAAAAATGAACTGTATTGATTCTTGTGTCCACAGACCAATTGGACCACCATGTGGAGACCACCGGCTGATCCGACGGCCCATTTACTTACTTTGTTTTTTCCTTTTCTTTAAAGATCGTGCAGATCATGGGTACCATAGTATTAGTTAAACTATAATTAATAATGATCAACCACCCTGTTGTCTTTATTTGTGAAGTATCCCATCTATTCTAGTCCGTTATGGGTCCATATTTTGGGCCCGATTAATAACTGGATTGGATTAGGGTTTCACAACTTGGCATCTGCTTGGGAATTGGCAACTTTTCTGGTATGGATTCTGAATCCTAATTCAAAAATCAAACTTGCGAATTGGCGGTTTGCAAGTGAGCAATTTAATATGAAAATGGGCAATGCCCACATTTGATGCGGTAAAATTCCATCCATTAGATTCATGTGGGTCCTGCAATGAAGACTGGTGCAATTGAAACTGCATGTGGACCATGTGTGCTATAAGAACGGTCAATACTGTAAGCCCAGTTCATCATCTCTCACTTCAAGACTTGGACATCATTGATTGTGTTCGGCATAGGGTGGGCCCGTTGTGGAGATCAGGCTATGTGATATTTTTATTTTTAAATAAAAATAAAGTCAGTCACATTATTTGATGCAACCCTAGCACCTGATTTGTGGGGCACTTGTTTGTTGAGATGATTCTATTTGATATTTTTATTTTTAATTATCCAATAAATGTTAATCAGACTTTTACTGAGAAATTTAAATTTTCAAAATTTTCATAAATGCTACATCCAATCTAGGACCCACAATCCGGACAATATATCTTACATTATTTCTAAGTGCACGTCTACCCATTGCACCCATTGCACCCATTGCGTTCAATCTATGGCTCTTTGTTGAAATGGGACCTGGATTTTTTTTTTATTTAAATTTTTTTTTTTGGTCATTTTGAACCATCAAACAAATGCCCAATACTCCGATATTCTACCAAAAGTTGTTTAAATTAGTGGGCCCAAAACCAAGCTTTATGTGGATGTGCCTACTACAATGGCACATCTTAGATTCTGCCTGCATATGCGATTGTATAGTGCCGTGGTGACGCTATTCCGGTATTACCCTTTTAAGATTTATTTGGTGTAAACACCGAGGTTACATGTCATCAAAGGATTTTAGCACTGTTCAAATACCGAAATATCATTCAAACACGTCTTGGGTGCGGAATCAGCGATGTGGGTGGGACCCTGACCATAGGATCCAGTCCCACCTTGATGTATGCATTGTATAT
The DNA here is from genome assembly GCA_003013855.2 of Liriodendron chinense. NCBI lineage: Eukaryota > Viridiplantae > Streptophyta > Magnoliopsida > Magnoliales > Magnoliaceae > Liriodendron > Liriodendron chinense. The sequence continues at coordinate 7,051,440 of ML058453.1, forward strand.
CCCGTTCATATGTTTTTCTAGCTTATTTTAGCTAATGTATAAAAAAATAAACAGACACAATGCCAACCATTAAAAGCTTCCTAGAGTACACTTGTCATGTTTGTTGACCATCCAACCTGGTGATAAGTGACACGGTCCTGAACTCAAGGTTAAAAAAAAAAAAAAAAAAACAAAATCTTAATGGTTAATAAGCAGGAGGCGGATTGCGTACTGAGTAACTCGGCACGGAGTAAACTCTGTGGGGCCCACAATGATTTACGTATTATATCCACTCCATCCATCTATCTTAACAGAAAATTTTAGGTATGGTGCCAAAAAATGAAGCATATCAAAATCTAAAGTGGATTACACTTTAAGAAATGTGTGAACTGAATGTCTACCATTGAAAAATTCTTGGAGGACACAGAAGTTTTGGATCAAGCTGATATTTGTGTTTTCCCTTCATCCATATCCATGTGATCTTATGAACAGGTTGGATGACAAATAAACATCACTTGAGATTTGGATATGCTTAAATTTTGGGTCAACCGCTAAAATGAGCTGGAAAAACATATGGACGGAATAGATAAAGCACATACATTCTAGGTGGGCCCAACTTAGTTTACTCCGTACGATAAGAGCGTGCCGACTAACTCCGCACGCAATCCGGTTCCCAATAACCACTGTTTCCTGTGGTGTGGTCCACCTGAAACTTGTATCTACTTTATTTTTGGAAAGATGCGATGAAATAAACTGAAAAACAGATAAACGGCGTGGATATATAACTCATACATCGAGGGGGACGTACGGTTAGGATCCCAAGACATTGCTGGTTCCTGGTCGCCCTTAGCATCATCCAGACATGACGCAGTGATAAGAAACACAATTGAGCATCTAAATCAGTTGAGTATCCATCTAGTACAACGCGCGCTTCTCACCGAACAATCCGTGCAATCTTATTCATCATCGTCGCCATGTCTCGACATCCCTCACTCTCATCTCTGCCACTTGTCCTCCTTTTCCTCTTCCTAACCACACCCTCCGCTCCAACAACCACAGCAACAACCACAACAGCCCCAACCTCCAAATCACAGCAACAACAAGACTCCCCCATCTCCCGCTTCCAACAATACCTTCAAATCCAAACCGCACATCCCAACCCCGACTACTCCACCGCCATCTCCTTCCTCACCTCTCTGGCCCGCTCCATCGGTCTCCAAATCCAAACCATTGAATTCTCCCCTCAAAAGCCCCTTCTCCTCATCACCTGGCCTGGCCGCGACCCCTCCCTCCCCTCTATCCTCCTCAACTCTCACATCGACAGCGTCCCTGCCGAGTCCTCCAAGTGGGTCCACCCTCCCTTCTCTGCCTTCAAAGACTCCGATGGCCGTATCTTCGCCCGTGGGGCCCAAGACGACAAATGCATCGGCATCCAATACCTCGAAGCCATCCGCAATCTCAAGTCCTCCTCCTTCTCCCCTCTCCGTACCGTCCACATCTCGTTTGTGCCTGACGAGGAGATTGGTGGGGCCAACGGGGCCGCCATGTTCACCTCGTCGAAGCAGTTCGATGATCTCAATGTGGGGTTTGTCATGGACGAAGGGCAGGCGTCCACCACGGACGAGTTTAGGGTCTTTTATGCTGACCGTTCGCCGTGGTGGCTGATCATGAAGGCTTTCGGGATGCCGGGGCATGGATCAAGGATGTACGATAATGGGGCGATGGAGAATTTGATGGAGAGCATGGAGGCCATAGCCCGCTTTCGGGAGAATCAGTTCGATAAGGTTAAGGCGGGTATGGCAGCGGGTTCGGAGGTTATATCGGTGAATCCGGCGTATGTGAAAGCCGGGACAACTTCGCCCACGGTGAGCTATCTACTCTTCTTTTCTTCCCAAAAATTCAATTTTCTTTTTCTACTGATGGCATCACTTGAAAGCTTGATTCCTCTGAATAAGGAAGAGAACTGATAATTAGATTCCTCATTAGAAGTTGATCAAGTGGGTTTTTTCGCTGGTGAATATTACTTCCATGTATACTTTTTTGGTAAATGATACAGTAGAGCTGGTTGAACTGTAATAAGGTACTATGCCAATTAGAAAGGGCAACTGGCATTTAAAAGCACTTTTCATTTTTTTTTTTTTTCTAAATTGTTTTGGAGAGTACCTTTAGAATTTTACATGGCCCACCTGATGATTGAATTGGCCTAATTTTTGAGGTGTCCCATTTTAATGGTGGGGCACACCTTTTGGACAGATTGGATGTCACACACATTACTTGGCCTGCACACGTGAGTTGACTGTACGTTACAGTCGAACGTGTTAAGATAATTTACTGTGTTTGGGAAGCAAAATATACTAATTCTTTCATCCTTTTTATCTCTACATTGCCAATTGGTGTTTATTAAGTGCAATTCAATTCAATCATTTGTTATCGAGAACTGAAGATCAATTTATACAGGGTTTTGTAATGAATATGCAACCTTCCGAAGCAGAGGCAGGGTTTGATATTCGCTTTCCTCCTACAGCAGATCCTGATCGCTTGAGGAGAAGACTTTTAGAAGAATGGGCCCCAGCTACAAGAAACATGACATTTCAGGTCAGAGACTGATTTCTCTATTATGTTTACGTTTGCCCGTCGTGTTTAGTGATGAATATTCTGATTTACCAACTGCACAGACATTGCAATTGAATTGAAATATCTTGAAAATTCAGAACGATATGACAATTTATTATTATTATTATTTTTTTTATAAAATGTGAAAAGAAAATGCAGAAGGAATAGATAGATGGTTACTTATTTGATATTTAGAAGGTGAAAAGAAAATACAGAAGGAATAGATAGATGGTGACGTATTTGAAAGTTTCAGAGACCTAATGACCCATCTGCGATTATTCATTTTCTTGTCTAAAACAAAATACTGGTTGGAAGTGTATCAATCGTTGATATAGCAGGTTGGAGGAGGATGATTTTAAATGTTCCCATGTATTGAGTGATGGATGGGCAGCATGCTGTGATAACTAAGTTTCATACTTGGATAAGTGTAAGGATATAAGGGATCCGTCTTTCCAAATACCCAAAACCTATATTTCCTGGGATTTTGAACTCTGGAGTTATCGACTATTTAGAAGTTGTAGTCAATCGTGGCAATTGGGCAACAAATCCAACTCATGAATATCTTTAAGGATGTATTTGAATACCTACAAGCAATGACCAATCCTTCCCTTAACTATGTCCTAATATATTGGATTTTGAGGAGCCACCGAAATTGATCTTTTGCTGATCTTGATGACCGAACCTGTACTTGAGTTACATGGGTCGGATGCGTCTTTTGGGCTATACATTCTTTTGACATATGCAGCTTCCACATTGGATATGAATCATATGATAGTTAAGCTAGGCTTGAACCAAGACCTTGATGTTGACCCATGCGCTGTCTACCATTTAGCTATGTCTTGAGTCAGATATTCAGATCTCCAGAGGCTTGAATTGTTTAAGGGTGAGATCTTTTTACACTATTGTGAAATCCTGTTGGATGGGGGCCGGTTTGGATGATCTGATGGATCAGAAAGGGCGATTTGGGAGAGAGCTAGCAATTGTTTCTTTGTTTAAGCTGTTTCCCTGATTTTTTGAGGAAGACACAGGTTGATTTTGGATGCTCTCCTGTGAATATGCTAATGTTTTGATTGTCAGGTTAGCATCCTTGGTTGTCCCTCCTTCGGTCCACCGTTCATTGCTTCCTCCTGGTATGATTTGGTTGTTAAAGTTAACCAAAGTAAAAATCTTCACTGATATGAAAGATATATATGAAAACTGTCCAAGGGTCTAAGTATCGAGCTTTACTAAGTCCACATGCATTTGCAATAAAGCTCATTTACATGGCAAACATATGCCAGCATGGCATGATAGCTCTTAGATCCAATACATCCATCAGAATGACACCACTATATTGATGCCCTAACCCAAGAATCAGGTTGTTCCACTGGCCAGGTGAGCCACAGTTTGTAAAAACAAATGTGTAAATTGGCTGAAGTTTTCTAACCAATCCACCTGCTTCCAGCATTGGGTCCCATATGATGATTGGACCAGATTTTATTTTTGGGAAAACATGTAGAAGGTTGGACCAACCTGGTGGATGGATTAGATCTTGTACACGTGCCATGGCAGATTTGTGGCATGTACTGTGTACACGAGTTTTATTGTATACGCGTGTGTGCTTAGCAAAGCTCATCTCTACTATACATAACGCCAGCAGCTTTGGACATTCTTGCCCCCATAATTAGTCCTCACAACATTGTTTAAGAGGGTACATTCATTATAAACATGCAGCTGGTTGGCAAGGAACGGTTGATATTTTGCTGGACAATGGACTGCTTCAATTCGGCTTGCTTCCTTTATTTCCTTTTAATGAGGGGAGCTGGGTTTCTCCTCATGAGGAGACTGCATGAGGAGACTGTGTGACTCTGTAGGGTCCACCATGTTATATTTTAAAATCCACTCCGTCCATCGAGTGGGAACTATTATTTGAACAGTAAATACAAGATATTAGATTGATACAAACTCACCTGGACCACACCCAATGGGAACAATGTAAATTGCTACCAAAACTTCTAAAGTTCACATGGTGTGGTCCACCTGATTTTTTTTTTTTTAAGTGAGCAGCCGAGTATTTAAGGGAGAGGGAGGTTGAGATGCGACTCGAAGGTCTCATCAACTCGCCCTTATTTTTTCTTCATTTTGGTGGTTTAGACCTGATTAACGAGTTTGATGAAAGATACACCACATGGTGGCCCACACAAGAACCTATGGTTGACATCCCATTCCCACTGTTCCATGTGGTGTGCCCATCTGACTTGTGATCTAGCTGATTTTGATCTCTAGACCTATAGAGTATATAATCTGATTAATGGAGTGGATTTTACATTTAAAACATGGTGGGACCTACATACCTAGGTGTTTTGTGCAGTGCGTCAAACAGATGCTCCATCCCTCCTCCTCTCTCTCCTTTTTTCCTTTCTCATATGATGAACTAAACGAGTCACACTCCTAGTAACTATAATATCCCTGAAATATGACCAATGGAGGAAAATCTATACCTTCCCTTACGAAGTATAATTATGCCATGACCACTGTCTGATACTCAAGCTGAGGAGGTCATCTGCAAGGAGCTTATGTTGATCCTTTCTGACTCTTTGTTATATTGGCAATTTGATTTTGATTGTGGTTTTACACATCTTGATTAGTTTCTCTGGCTAACTCTTAGTTCTCAGATGATCATCAACTTTAAAGTATTAAAATCATTGCATCCTCTACACTGGGAATATATCTACTATCTACAATGCGAGAAGCAATTGGATAATTTCGCCCATGCAATTAGTTTTAGGAGAGTTGTAAACTTTGAAATTTAACAGGACATTAGAAGGAATTTCCAGCATTGGTTGGGGGTATTTAGGAATTTTTCGTAGCCTGCATGCTCATCAACAAACGATTCGGATTTTATGTGCACAGGGGCATTCCTGCCGTATTTTTCATGTGGGCACCCTGCAACCTCCTCTCTCAACATGCCATACCGACTATTATCCTTTAAAAACATTCATAGCGATTCAATTTAGCCGTTGCCATTGCTGTTGCCGTTGCTAGACACTCGCAACCAAACTAGATCTTGTAAGTTTTCAATCCTTTTTCATATTGCTTTTGCGATGAAACGGGATATGATCAGATAGCTGCTAAAACTGCAGAATCTGGAAAACTAGTCTTCTGTCGTTGGATCTCCATCTTAGGGCCTGTTTGTTAAAACTGAAGTCCGAAGCCTGAATCTGAAATATGAATCTAAAGTCTGAATCTGAAGTCGGAATCTAAATATCGAATCTAGAACAACCTGTTTGTTAACTCACGTCTGAAATGTTTGAAATATGTTAATTTGACACATTTGCCCTTGTCTCCACAGTCTTGATTGAATCCCTACCATTAAAAACTTCATGGATTCCACCTGAATGCTTATTTGCCATCCAACTTGTTGATAAGGTCATAAAGACCTAGATGAAGATACCACACAAATATCATCCTAATCCAAAGCTTTTGTGGCCCACAATAATTTTTTAATGGTTATTTACCACTGTTTCCTGTACCATGGTCCATCTAAGATTTGGATCTGCTTCATTTTTTTTATCATGCCCAAGAATGAGCTTTTAATATGGATGGACAACATGGATGTAGTCACATACATCATGGTGGGCCCCACAGTCAGGGGTCCTTCCCAACCCGTCGATCCCGATTACGTACTGACAATCTCAATAGCCCCTAGCTATTGGACAGTATTATGTGGCCCCCACCATAATGTATGTGTTTTATCCATGCCATCCATCCATTTTTCTGGATCATTTTAGAGAATGATCCAAAAAATGAGGAAGATTCAAATCTCATGTGGAGTGGTGATTGAACGCCCACCATTAAAAGCTTCTTGAGGACCACAAAGGTTTTGGATGAAGTTGATATTTGTGTTTTCCCTTCATCCAGGTCTGTGTGACCTAATGAACAGGTTGGATGATAAATAAACATTACAGTGGGCCTTAGGAAGTTTTTAATGGTAGGGCATTCAATCACCATTGTTTCTTATGTTATGGCCGACTTGATAATTAAATTTGCTTCATTTTTTAGACAATGCCCTAAAATGATATGGAAAAACGGATGGATACAGTGGATATAGAATACACACATCAAGGTGGGTCCATGGTAAGGGCTGCATTGTCTTGGGTGAGTTTGGAGTCTCACCTTTGGCCTCCTTTGTGTGTGGACGTCACCAAGTTCAGTGGGCCCCACCATGATGTATATGTTATATCCAAACCGTTCGTCCATTTGGTGAGAACATTTTAAGGCTTGAGCAAACAAATGAGACAGATCCAAAGCTCAAGTAGACCACACTTCAAAAAGCAGTGGGGACTGAACATCTACCATTGAAACCTTCTTGGGGTCAAAGAAGTTTTAGATCCATCTGATATTTGGTTTTTCCCTTCATCCAGGTCTGTATGACCTTATGAACAATTTGGATGGCAAATAAACATCATGGTGGGCCTATGAATGTGTCAATGGTGGGAATCATTTTCCCCACTGCTTTTTGTGGCGTGGTTCACTTGAGCTTGTGATATGACTTTTTTTGGGGCTCATGCTCTATACTTTTTTCACCAAATAGATAAATGGTGTGGATAAAACACATACATCATAGTGGGGCCCACAGAATTTGGTGACGCCAACACAAAATGGAGGTGGGTGGCATGTGGCATACCACGCAGACTGCTTCCCCTTCAAATCCGAACGCTGATTTCCTGTGGAAGCCTTTCACAAGAAGTTGCTTGGTGGGGCCCACCTTGATGTTTGTGAGAAATCCACTCCGTCCATCCATTTTTCTGGATCATTTTAGGACTTCGAGACAAAAAAATCAGGTGGATCCAAAACTCGGACCATCCACTTCATGCAAAAAGCTTCACAAGGGAAAAAATCCAGGCGGTGATTGGGTGCTACCCCCACTAGGACCTAGCGGGAGACGGACGGTCCTGTTAGGGGCTCTGTGGGGCCTACGGTGATGTATATGTTTTATCCACACCGTCCATCCATTTTCCCATATCAATTTAGGGAATAAGACAAAAAACCAGGCAAATCTAAGGCTCAAGGGGGCCACACTATAGGAAATAGTGTGAATTGGGTGCCTACCATTGAAAACTTCTTGGGCCCATAGAAGGCTCTAATCAAGCTGGTATTTGTGTTTTTCTTTCATTTAGGTTTGTGCAACCATATGAAGAGGTTAAATGCCAAATAAACTTCACAGTGGACCCTAGCAATGTTTTAACGGTAGTCCTTCAATTCTCGTTGCTTTGTTTGGTGTGATTGACTTCAGCTTTGAATGTGCCTCATTTTTTGGGCTCATGCTCTAGAATGATCTGCAAAAGTTGATGGACAGTGTGGATCTAACACAAATCATGGTAGGGCTAGAGAAGTTCCACACGTTAAAATCGGGTGATGTATTATGCAAAGGAGAAAATCGGTGTAGAAGGGCAATTTTGGATTTCAAAAAAGAGTCGGCAGAGCGCATTCTGAATTCCTCGTTAAGCTAGGCCTCATTCGCCGGAAAAAAATCGGGACAAAATCCCGGAGTGCTTTTCGTGTTCAACGTTAACAAACAACACTGAACGCATTATGTGATTTCGTTCCCCATTCTGTGATTTCTTTCCATGTTAACAAACAGGCCTGTAATCTGCATGTAATGAATAAGCAGATATCATTAGTACCTCTCTTGGATTTACATCAATAAAGGGTACTTACTTTCAAGTTGACTGGATTTCCATAAAAAAAAGAGTACTTTCAAGTTGACTCGAAACTTGATGTGTAATAACTAAATTTAAAAGAAATATATAATGGTGAAAATTTTCAAAAATATTTATGTTATGTTAACTGGATATAAAATACTAAAATTGGAAAAATTAGCATTTGGGCCACTGGTTAAAGATGTTAACCATCTTAAGGCAGGTCATGGTTTTGATTCTCGTAGTGTGCATTTTATTATTAACTGTTCACACATGACTTGGCTCACTGTGAGTCGCTTCGAATTTGTTGGCTCGATGAGCCCTGCTGAGTTGAGCGAATTTCCTATTGACTCGGCTTGGAATTTCACTGAGTCAAGTTGACTCGGTTAAGTCGTGCCCAGCCGAGTCAACAAGTTTCAAAACTATGCTTCCATGTACCTTCCAACTTTGATGGTCTGAAAAAAACTGGTACTACATAGAGACACATGCATTCACATTTGAGCATCCAGATATTAAGATGACATTGGATTCATGTCCTTGTCGCCTCTGTGGATTTTCCCTTTTCTTTTGGTCCTATTATATTGTTATGGGTTATCGAAACAGCTGGGTGTGAAGGCTAAGATGATGATGATTTTTCATTGTACAGTTAATTCAGAAAGGTCCCATCAGAGACCATATGGGACGCCCTCTAATGACACCGACCAATGAATCCAACCCATGGTGGTCGGTTTTCAAGCAAGCCATAATCGCATCTGGAGGAAAACTAGCTAAGCCTGAAATTTTAGCGTCCACCACTGATGCTCGATTCATGAGGCAGAGGGGCATTCCTACACTTGGGTTTTCTCCTATGGCATCTACTCCAATCTTACTTCATGAACATAATGAGGTTTGGTGATTTTATTCCTCTCCTCTCTCTCGCTCTCTCTCTCTCTGTTTTTTTTTTTTTTTCCTTACTATTTCTTCTGGGTTTTTTGATACCTTTTTTGTGATGAATCTTCCACTAATCAACTGTTACTGACTCTTTCATGCAGTTTCTGAAGGACACTGTTTTTTTGAGGGGCATCAAGGTATATGAATCCGTTATCAGTTCCTTGAGTTCCTTTTTAGGAGATTCACTCTAGCAGCTTACTGCAAGTTACAGGTGCTTAATGATGGAGCATTGCTAAAGCCCATCAGCACCTCTACATGCGCTGACATGTGTGGTATACAAGCTATGCATCAGGAGGGTCTCATTCGGGCCCCAAAATCTGGTTGGTCCAGTTATTAGGTGGGCAGACAAGCAAAAACAATAAACAGTCTAGAAAGAATCATTAGTGGCACACATTCACTGTACATGTATGGCCCGCCAAATAGTGGATCAGCCTGGTTTTCTGGATAGGTAGTCTATATGGTATTACCTGATGCGCTGCTGGGATGCACCACAGATGCATCTGTTTGCCATTTTTGTCCACGCATGTAGAAGCGCGTGGAGTGGTGTATATGGGCTTAACAAATCTCTAGCAGTCGTCTTTGGTAGCAATGATTACAGTGAAATTCAGCACAGTTTCCATGAAATTCAAGTGCCCAGTCAGCTTGAACTACTTATTTGGTGAATTTCCAATGTTGTCTCCGGCTCGATAGTTGAGCTGGTAGGGACGGTGTAATGTTTGTGTGTTATCTAGGGTCTACAAGTAGATGTCTTATTTTGCAAAAAAGAACACTATTTCATAGCAGGTACTGATTTTAGCTAACAGAGCTCCAGGGGTCAGGACAAGGTTATTTAGGAGTTTCGCCTTGTTTGGTTGGACTCTTGATTGGCTTGAATGTATTGGAGATGAATTGCTTAAAACTTTGGGTTGCAAGAATCTCTTGTAACCTCTGACGTGGGCAAATGAATGAGCACGTAGACATGGCATGATATGCCTCCAAATCACATTGGAGACTTTTGTGGATGGCATGATTATTTTACAAACACATTTGATGTTAGGGGTGACGACTGGATTCCTGTAATCCAGTTTTTATTTATTTTATTTTATTTTTATTTTTTATTTTATATATATTTTAATTTTTAAGTTGCTTGCTGCTGGCTATCTCTATTCAGACTGTCCATTAAGGGCCGTTTGGATTGTAAGTTACTTAAGATAAGCTACTTAAGATAAGCGACTTATCAGATAAGTTACTTATCTTGGTTTCTACTTAATTAGCAAATAAGTATGTTTGGTAAACAATATGCTTATCAACCTAAAAAGTAGAAAAGTATGTTTGTTTCCAACATCATTCCTCAAGTCTGATTGGTCACTGCACATCCACCATCCATCATTTGGGGCCAACCTTTGGTGTGGATTGTTCATTGTGTGGGCCTCACTTTTGATGTGGCAGTACATGTGGGGCCCATCTTGGATGTGGGCCATTTGCACCGTTCTTTATGTAGGGCCCACCTTTGATGTTGGTCATCCATCAAGTGGGCCACCATCAATATCCACTGCCCATCATGTGGAGCCACCTTTAATGTGGGCCGTCCCAAATGAGGGGCCCACCTCTAATGTGGGCCGTCCATCATGTGGGGCCCGCCTTGGATATGGGCCACTCATCATTAAGGCCGATCAATGGTGAGTGTTAATGACCATTGTTTCCTGAGGTGCGGTCTCCCCGAGATTGGATTCTGTTTTGTTTTTGGGCTGGACCAACAAGAGTGGACGATGTGGATTTCATGTGCATGGCATGTGGTCCCACTACCCAATGGGCCACCCAAAACTAGTTGGAAAAATAGATAAATGGCATGAGTAAAACATATAATGTTGAGCCTAGGGAGGTTTCAATCGGTGTGATCATCATCACTGTTGCTTGCTGATGTGGGGTCCACCTGAGGCTTAGATCTGCCTCACATACTAGCCCCACTCACATCCAGGTCAGATGGACGGCGAGGATCAAAAACATCACAATGGGCCCCAACAAGCTCGATGGTCAACATGGGCCGGGCAGTTCCAACAAAAACCATCACCGTTTATAGCTATGGACGAGCACCACCTCACGTTGCAGTCGGTGGATGAAAAGTGAAAAAGCAAAAAAATAATACTGAAGTACTGAACTGATTTTCATAAAATAAGTAATTATAATTCTTCATTAACCAAACTAATCTCAAATAAGTTACTGAACTGCTGCTATCAGCAATAAAAGCAACTTATTTGGTTGTATCCAAACAGGCCCTAAATGTCCAGCTTAACGAAGATGCTTGTGTGTCGCTGACATGTAGGAATTCACGTGGATGAAATCCACCCCGTCCATTACCTGCCCCACCGTGTGTTTTTAGAGGGGCCCAAAAACCAGAATGATTCGAAATTCAGGTGGGCAATACCTTGGGAAGCGGTAGATATGAGAGGTAACCGGGACGATTCGAAATTCAGGTGGGCAACACCTAGGGAACGGTAGATATGAGAAGTCTCACCATTAAAATTGTCGCAGTTGTGTGTGGGTCCATGGCGGTGTGTTTATCCCATCCAATCCACTCGCCTGATGCGCCACACCAGAATGAACTGATTCTCATAAAATCTGGACATTAAGGGCCCGTTTGGATACTACCAAATAAGTTACTTTTCGACTGAACTTAAGACCGTTAAGTTACTTTTGGCACTTAAGTTCGTTTGGTAAGTATAATTGAAAAATAACTTATCTTTTAAAAATTACTTATTAAGTATTTTTTATTTTTATCTTTTTGACTTTTGACTTCTCGACTTATCTTAATAAGTAACTTTTATTATTATTATTATTTTTTTGGGTTAGTACACACCCACACTGTTAGTCACCCTCCAATGTTAATTAACCACCCTCCAATTTGGCTTTTCTACTTATCTCCCTTAGGTCACACTACATATCAAAGTTCTCTCTCATGGTTCACTCAATTACTGCTCGTATCATCCATATCAAAGGAGGCCCCACATGATGGACTGTCCCATCAAAGGTGGGGCTCACACTAGACGGCCCACATCAAAGGTGGGCCCTACATTAATTGGTGCAAGATCCAATCTACCAATCAGGTTGATCTGATTGTCTACATCTTTCCCAAAAGTGGTTTTAGTCCACTCACCAGGCGGACCAACTATTGGAAACAAGTGAATGGATTAAAAAACTTCAGCCAAGTCTTCTAGAGCCGTACATTTGTTTTGCAGACTGTGGCTCCACCTGACTGGTGGATCAATCTGATTCTTGTGCGCAGGCATCCATATAGTGGTCCTTTCCGATGGATGGAATGTATCTTGGACCAATCGTGGTATACTAGCACATGCATGGCATGTACATGAGCCTTATTGCACGCATGTGGGATTTAGAAAAGCTCATTCTATTAGGAAAATTGCCTCAACGCTTAGCGTTTTCATGCTGCTTATTATATGTAGATTTGAAAATTTCTTTCGAAATGTTACTTATCAATGTGTTATTACCAAACATACTTATTTACTTATTGGTTGATAAGTATGTTGTGTACCAAGCATACTTATCTGCTTAATAAGTAAAAACCAAGATAAGAAACTTATCTGACAAGTAGCTTATCTTAAGTAACTTACAATCCAAACGGGCCCTAAGGTTCCGTTTGGATGTAGCTATATAAGTAGCTTATTCTACTGACATCAGCAGTTAAGCTACTTATTTAGGATAAGTAAGTTTGGTTGAATGCTGTTTATAAGTTACTTTCGTACTGAAAATTGTTTTAGCATTTTAGTATTTTTATTTATTTATAGCTTTTTAACTTTTCTCTAGCAACTGAAAAGTTAAGAGGAGACCGTCAAGGATGTGCCGAACTAGGTTGATAAATACACCACTGTTTACTGCATTTCGTTATCCAATGCTTCAAAGTCGTACTACATTCTTGAAAGAGAGGACGCATTTATCAATATTCGTGGAATTTAGACCATTGATTCATCTAGCGTTCATAAATAAGGCCCATGGTTTTGTGTCCCAGCCACTATGGATAGTTAATACACTTAAAACCTTACAAATTCACAATCAATCTTCAACCTTTTTTTTTTTTTTTCGTAGCTCAAGGATATATTTTTCTTAAATGTCTATTCTTAGGCCAATGATAAAATGATTAGGATTTTTTATATTGAGAACTTTATGAAAAATTCTTCATCTACATTGGCCCTCATTAGATCAATGGTCTGGATCACTGAATAGTGGGCCTTTGGATTAGATGCATCCTGATTGAGCCCAAAGATCTCAAGGATCCAACTTCTAGTCTTTTTGTTCCCATGATGCTATATATATTTTTTTAACTGTTGCTTGACCCACTTGAGCAATGATTTGGATCGCATCACTCTGGGCTTCATTTGTACAAACGGACGCATTGGGATACTATATATATCATTATTCCCGAAGAATATGGATGAAATTCATCGTCCATTATTGGGACATGTTATCTTACGACCTTGTCATGGTAAAAATTTAATTATTGGACTATGCATGATGAGACTTCTTCAATAAACAATGTCGATTCAGTGTTAAAGGCTAACGAAATATGTTTCAGGTGGTATTGCAAACCACTAATCCAATACCTTAACAAAAGCTAATTATTAATGTTGAAAACTAAACTTGCTTATCTACTTTTTAGCTGAATAAATATGTTGTTTGCCAAACATACTTATCTACTTAATAAGTAGAAACTAAGATAAACTACTCGAGGCATAAGTAACTTATCTTCATAAGTTATTTTAGATAAGCTACTTATTCCTCAAGTAGCTTATCTTGGTTTCTACTTATTAAACTGAAGTGACTAAGGGTGTGTTTGGATCTTAAAGTTACTTAAGCTACTTATGCCTCAAGTAACTTTTCTTGGTTTATACTTATTAAGCTGAAGTGATTAAACAACTTTTAAATAAAAAAAGTTATACTTGATCATAAATCAGATTTACTTGTCTAAAAAATAAGCTACTTATCTATTGAAGTAGAAAAAGTAACTTATTTGGTGGTATCCAAACAGGCCTAAGTAACTTTAAGTATAATTGATCTTAAACCAAACTTACTTATCTTAAATAAGTTACTTATCCACTACTGTAAGTTGTAAGTAGAAAAAAGTAACTTATGTTAAGTCATTAAGGGTGTGTTTGGATCTTAAGTTACTTAAGATAGGCTACTTATGCCTCAAGTAGCTTCAAGTAGCTTATCTTGGTTTTTACTTATTAAGTAGATAAGTATATTTGGTAAACAACGTACTTATCAGCTAAAAAGTAGATAAGCATGTTTGGTTTTCAACATTAATAACTAACTTTTGTTAATGTATTGGATTAATGGTTCGCAATATCACTCGAAACGTGTTTCGTTGGTCTTAAACATTGGATTGACATTGTTCATTGAAGAGGTCCCATCATACATAGTCCAATGATTGATTTTTTTACTATGACAGGGAGTAAGATAACTTGTTCCAATAATGGACGGTGGATTCCATCCATATTATCTATGAATAATGATGTATATAGTATCGTGATGCATCCATTTGTACAAGTGAAGCCCATGGTTATACAATCTTAGATCATTGTTCAAGTGGGCCAAATGATGGTTAGGGGCATGTTTGATTTTCCAAATATTTGGTAAAACATTATAAATGTGCAATGATTATTTCTTTAGGTAATCACTACACTGTTTCGATGCTTGATCTGACCGTTGACTTTTTTTTTAAATCCTGAAAATCGATGACAATGTGAAATATAGGTGGGGCACGTTGTGATGTACGTGGCTTATCCACACTGTACATCTATTTTGCCAGATGAATTTAGGGCATGAACAAAAAAATGAGGCAGATCCAAAACTCAGGTGGACCACACCATAAGAAAAAGGGGATTGAATACCAATCGTTAAAAACTTTTTGAGACCATTGTTTCCTTTAGTGTGAGCCACTTGAGTGTTGGATCACGCCTCAAAATATTCCGTTAAAATTGATGGACGACACAGATATGTCATACATATCACAATAGGGCTCACAATTTTAAACCACTTCTTTTGGACCGATTTTCGAAGAGAAATTACACCCAATTTTTAGATATGGTGAAAAAGTATAATCACTCATTTCCAAAGGTATTTGCAAAGGAATTCGAAAATCAAACATGCTAAGAAAGAATGCGGCATCATGAGAACAAAAAGATTAGAAGTTGGATCCTTGTGATATTTGGGCTTATTAAGGATGCATTTAGTTCGAGGGCTCACTGTTCAATGATCCAGACCATTGATCTTATGAGGGCGAACGTAGATGAATGATTTTTCCATAACGTTCTCAATATAGAAGACCCTAATCATTTGATTGTTGGCTTAAGAATAGGCGGTTAAGAAACATATATCCTTGCGCTACGGAAAAAAAGATTGAAGATTGGATGTGAATATGTTGTTGGAAAAATTGGCTGTGGAAGCGAATCAAACGAGCAAACCACTGTGTCAATCACACAAGCAACAATCAAACACACGCAAGAAGGCAATCTGAATTTAACGTGGAAAAACCTTCTCACGGGTAAAATATCACGACACAAAGCCACACTAATTTACTATGATATCAAAAGTTACAAGAGATAGAAGAAACAAAACCCGGATCACAAGCCCACAAGAGAAATCACAAGCTACCCAAAACTTATTCTCATATGAGACAGACAAGCACCGTCATTTTCCTTATCTCAGAGAACCCCAAGCTTTCCTCAAGCTTTTTCTCTTGCCCTAGAACTCTCTCAATCCCCTCTAGGAAACCTGGCCCCAATGGCAAAACTCCTAATCCCGCATTACACCCCTTTTATAGGCATAAAATCGAAATTAGAAACTTCTTGCGCAAAACCGCGCAAGAGATCGACTTTCACAAGGAAACTTGCCGACCGATCGCGGGCCCTTGTTGCAGAAGATTTGAGGCATTCAATTCCAACATCTGTAAGGTTCTAAGCATATTAACTATCCATCCATGGTGGTTCTAATTAGGTCAATAGTCTGGATGGCTGAGACATGAAATCATGAGCCTTATTTATGAACACCAGGTGAATTAATGGTCTAGATTCCATGGAGATTGATAAATCCGCCATCTTTTTCAAGAATATAGTATGACTTTAAAGCATTGGATAACGAAAAACAATAAATAATGATGCATTTATCAACATGCTTCGGCACCTCCTTAGATAGTCTCCTCTCGACTTTTTAGTTGTTGGAGAAAAGTAAAAAAAGATAAAATAAAAATACTAAAATATGAAAATACTTTTTTGTTAAAAAAAAGAGAAACTTGTAAATAACATTTAACCAAATTTGCTTATCTTAAATAAGTAGCTTAATTGCTGCTGTCAGCGGAAAAAGCTACTCATATAGCTACATCGAAACGAGGCCTAACTTACGTTTTTTTTCACTTTAGTTTAGTAAAACATGATTTCAAAAGCAACTTATGTACTTCAAGCTATATATATTTTGTTGTTAGTCACTCAACACACCCACCTTGGTAACACCCACTCAGTTAGTCACACGATGCGCCCACCCACCAGTGGGTTAGTGTGTCTCCTTAGCAATTGAAACCTCATACCCTTAGAGTTGTTTTATTTATTTATTTATTTTTTAATTTTCTTATTTAGTACTTTTGGCTCTGCCAAACTCTTTCTCTCTCACAGTTCATATCAAAGGTGATAGACTGTATCCCATGATAGATAACCTATATTACCATGGGCTCACATAATGGATGATCCACATCAAAGGTCAGCCCCTATGATAAATAGGCCACATCCAAAATTGAAGGGTATGATGGATGACCCACTTCAAAGGTGGGGCCCACACGATGGACTGTCCACATTAAAGGTGAGCTGTACATGATGTGCAATGGACATTGAAGCTAGGCCCCACATGATGGATTGTCCACATCACATGTCAGCCCCTAATGATGAATGGCCCACATCCAAGGTGATGGGCAACCCGCATTGAAGTGGGGTCCACATGATTGATAGTCCACATCAAAGGTGGGCTCCACATGATGGGCAATTAATAATGGTGGGCCCATATGATGGACGGTCTACATCAAAGGTGGACCGTAATGATGAGTTGCCTATATTGGAGGTGGGGCCCACATGATGGATGGTCCACATCAAAGGTGGGCTCCATGTGATGGGCGATGGATCTTGAAGGCGGTCACCACATGATGGACAAAAAAATGATGGTGGGCCCCACATGATGGATGATCAACGTCAAAGGTGGGCCCTATATAATAGACAGTGCCCCTAATGATGAATGAGCCGCATCCAAGGTGGGCCTTGCATGATGAATGGCCCACATCAAAGGTTGGGCCCACACAATGAGCGGTCCACATCAAAAGTTGGCCCCACATGATGGACGGTAGATGTTATGGGGATCAAACATACTCAGAAAGATAAATACGATACTGGAAACCAAACATGCATGCTTTTCTACGTTTTGGCTGAAAAACAAGAAATTAACTTATGATCCAAAGACTCATGTGGTCAGTCATGGTTATACACTATTCCTTGTGGTGGGCCCCACCTAAGTCTTGGATTAGAATGATTTTTAGGATCCACCGTGAAAATGTGGCATTGCTCCTGATGGACGTCGTGGATCTGATGAACATTCTCCCATACTCAGAGCTCTGTTAGTGCACCCCATCTGTTTGACTTGCGTAGTCAAGCCAGTCGTTAATTTAAGTCACCTAGATGGCACGTGCATAGTTTCTCAGTGGCTGTATATCAAGCATCACACTCTACGAGACCATCAAAGGTTTTTCTCGTTCCAAGAAACATAGTCACGTGAAGTTCATTCCCGAGGCATGGCGCTTGCATGCCCTTAGATTGGGATGTTTCTCATCTTTCGTTTGGTTTCTTGTAGCGGATCCATGGTATCAACTGTCGATCCACATCCGACCATTTTTTACAAGTAGGGCCATTATTCATTGATCCAAACAACTGATATCACGGACAAGTGGGGCCATTATTCATTATTCGTTGTCTGTGCATAAAGAATCTCACAAAAATGGCCGTGTTTGGCAAATGCTTAAAAATGAGTTAATCCCATTAGTTAATAGAAATTATGTATTAAAGAGCAAAGTATCTAATACATAATTATCATGAACTAAAATGAGATTAACTTAGTTTTAGGAATAGATGCCAACCAAAGAAACCCTTGAGAAAAATACACCAACGGAACAAATAAAAGACCAGTTATTCTATGGTTAGGATCTTCCAATCAGAGGGGTGCATGGACTGTAATTCCCATCTCATCAATGGTTGCAATGCTTTCTTCCCTGCCAACATGCCCCTTTTATTGAACACCTGACCCGTCCAAAACATGGGTGGAAACCATGAAGACTGTCTGGTACAAAAATCAGGATTGATCAGATAAGATGGCATGGTATCTTGTAGATTTGTACATACAGCTGTAAATACGTATGCTTTGTGTATAAATACATATTAATCTCAATAGAATTAACACAAGCATTACAAAAAAAAAAAAAAAAAGAATAATAAAAAAAAAACTGTCGAACACCTATATAGGGCTCATCGTTTGGACGGCTTGGATTTTCCGTATTGTGGCAAAGAAAATGTTGTATGCAAAAGTTCACATGCAATGGTTGCATGTGAACATTTCTGTAGAACAAGGACAAATATGCAAGTATTAGGTTACCTATGCATCAGACAATGGTATGTATGGTTGGAAGACAGTACTGAAAGAGGAATATGGGTGAAATTTCAAGGAAGTTGCATGAAGATGGAGAGAGGATGGAGCATGGCACTTGATATGTGATGGTGCAACTTCTAAGAACCTACACAACCACATAAATACACACAACAAAACGCATATATTCTCCTTTTTAAAGAGACTTTAGCTTAGAATAATACATATGAAAAGGAAAGGAGTGGACACAAGAGAGGATCCGATGCTTCTAAGATCTCTAACCACATGCACCTTGCCTCATTACTTCCCATCATACATTCGTCTGGGGTTTGCTCCAATACATCCCCACACACCAGAATATAATACATTGTGGCTTTAGCCCATAGGAATTGGGTTTTTTTTTTTTTTTTTTTTTTTTATAATTCAAAACGTTGGTGTGATAGAGCTTCTCTTGGATGGAGGATGAACGAAAAATCTCGAAGATTGGATGATTAAATCCCTTGATTATACTAATGTTGTAGAGGCCGTCCAATTTTAAAGCAAAGGAGTTGAATTTCAAAGGGTTAAGTAATACTAGTTGAGGGTTTTTTTCTTTTTCTTTTTTCCCTATCCATTATAAAAGATGAATCTTATCGTGTAAACGGTTTGGATCATTGGAAGATGACCCAGATTCAAAAACTTGAGCCCCACGTATCATGCCGTAGCACCTCAAGATGTATTCGAGCAAACCTCAATTTGGCCATCCTCTCCAACTCTTTCCAAGCTTTCTATCTTCAGACATGGTCCAGTGCTCAGAAACCAAATATAAGTTATAATGCACCTAGCTGCATTTAGCTGCATTGGAACACTTGGACCATCCAATCCATTGATATAGACCGTTAATTAGGTCCCACACACATTTCATTGGCAATCATGCAATCACCACACTAATATGACAAATAACCATTCGACTGGTGGTCTTTAATATGGATGGTCCAAATCATTTACAAAAAAAAAAAAAAAGGTCTAATCAACGAATTGATTGTCCATATGTTTGAGATATTTATGGACACGCTTACGATTTTAAAGAATCACTTTTGTTAGGCTACGGTAGCCATCCAATCTATGGCTAGGAAATGCAAAGCTACAGAAAACAAAGGCCAAGAGAAGAATGGATTGGACCATTGGATTAATGTGATCTTTAGATGGTAGACTTGGAAATGTTTTCTGGACTTAATGGACGGTTCAGATCAATCGATTGAACTGATGCGACTAGGAAGTACTAGCAGTGGGGCATTTCTCATCTAATATCAATGATTTAATAACAACCCCAGAGAGCATAAGGAGTTACTGATGCATTAGGATCAAGTGGGACCCATGATTTCCTTATCGAGACTATTGATATGATGGGGCCCATCGTGATGGGCAATGCTTTGAAAATATTCCAGGTTGGAGGATCCTAACCATTGGATGATTGGACCATAAAAAGAACGGTTAATTAAGGAAATACAACACGGCTGCCGAAAAAAAAGGGCAAATATTTGATGGCTAGGTTTTCCAAGACATGTGGTATGTGCTTCATCATGGTGTGGACCATCAGGTTGACTGTTTGGTTCAACTAACCACATAGGTCCAATTGTACGACATGGGCCAGCTAGTAAGGAAACTTCTTCTGTAGTGCACTGGGACCTCATTACTTCATTAACACTCTACCTTTGCCATATCAAACGAAGGAGATTGTTTTCTTACACATATCAACTTAGTTATAAGTCCATGTTATGCTGACGTCATCTGATCATGTCCTGTGGCAAGCTGTTGGCGTGTAGACGGACGAGATTTGTCGCCACCGAATGGGTTATACACGCTGAGATGGTCTAATCCTTTGAACTGTCTGTAAATAAGCTGTCTACAGTCATGCTCTAATGGGACGCGGATTGTGGGCCACAAGTTCTTGCAGTAGGAAGTTTTGTGGGGCCCACAGAGATGACCGTGATAAATCCACTCCGTCCATCAGTTTTGCAAGACCAAAATAGTGTAGGATTCTAAAATTCAGGAAGATCTAGAACTCATGTGGGCCACACCACATGAAAGAGCGGGGATTGAATGCCGACCATTGGAAATTTTCTGGGGGCCACAAGCTTTTTATCAGGATTATATTTGTGCCTACAGTTTATCTGAGTGGTAATAACCCTATGAACGGTTTGGAAAGCATATACTCATCATTCTCGGCTCCAAGAAGCTTTCAACGGTGGATGCTTCTGATCCCACTGTTTCGTGTAGTGTGTCCTCCATGAATTTTATAACTGACTGAGTTTTTTTATTCCTTCCCTATTGTGGTCTTGAAAAACTGATGGACGGAGTGGATTTATCACGGGCATCTCTGTGGGCCTCATACTGCTTCCAACAACTGGAACTTCATGTGCCCAGGCAATCCGCGTTGGCTTCAACGACGATCATAACCTTTAATTTTTAGAGTCAAAGTTGAGCCATTGATTTATTTATTTTAATCTTTTTCATTCTTCAAAATTCATCAACAGATTGTGATGGTTGTAACCATTCATTCAGTGTAACTTTTTAAGTGTGTGTGGCCCGCGTAGCGTAGACGGTCTCGATCATCAGGCCACGTAGCATGTGGGCACCAACTCATTTGGTAATGCATGTGTACTCAGACAACACGCACGTGCAACCTCATCCATGCAATAGGTCACTTACATTCATACACATGCGTGAAGTTTCTAAAATATCAACGCATGCAAGGCGTGGTGCAATGACTTAGTCGTGAAATCCCTGTAGTCTGTGCGCCCAAGTGTTCACCCAGAGTTCGTGAACATTAATATCTCACCCGTTCATATACCGCTGATGGGAATCTCAAGGCTTATTTCTAAATGCCTTTCCAAAAACTCAAATCTCTAAAATGATGCTAGATTCCCGCCGACCATCTTTAAATGGTGAGAGATAATGGGCGCACAGTTATTATTAACCCGGTGCGCCCATATTTTAGTGCGGTTTTAGCGGAATCGGATTAGGTGTTACCCGGGTAACACGTTAGTGGGTGTTACCCTTACCGTGTGGGGCCCACCTTGATTAACATTTTGTATATCCACTCCACTCATCAGTTCTTCCATCTCATTTTAGTACTTGGTACAAAAAATAAAGTAGATCTAAATCTCTGGTGGTGTACACCACTGTAAAAAGCAGTAAATGACCGCTAAAAGATTTTTGTACGACACAAAAGTTTTGGATCAATCTTGGTTTTGTATTTCCCTTCATCTCGTTCTATTTGACCTTATCAACGGGTTGGATGGAAAGTAAACATTATGAATCTGCTTAAGTTGGGCCTTAGAAAGTTTTTAATGGTAGGCGTTCAATCACCACCGTTTCCTATGGTGTGGTCCATATGAGATTTGGATATGCTTAATTTTTTGGGACCATGTCCTTAACTGTTCTGTAAAAACGGATGGACGGCGTGGATATAGAACACATCATCATGGTGGGCCCCATGTTAAGGGTAACACCGGTCCATATGAGATTTTGGATATGCTTATTGTTTGGGATCATGTCCTTAAATGTTATATAAAAACGGATGGACGGCGTGGATATACAACACATCATCAAGGTGGGCTCCACGGGTAATGCG
The DNA here is from genome assembly GCA_003013855.2 of Liriodendron chinense. NCBI lineage: Eukaryota > Viridiplantae > Streptophyta > Magnoliopsida > Magnoliales > Magnoliaceae > Liriodendron > Liriodendron chinense. Next base: position 7,073,925 of record ML058453.1, read on the forward strand.
AGATCAGCTCCCATTTTAAGCAAAGATAGAGATTCCTAGTACTGTTTTATGCGTGGGAATGAGGTAAGTACGGGTTGACGACACTATTCTCATAACCATTTTCAATAGAGAAATGTAAAACCTTCCCTGCTTTGCTTAAAATACAAATTGAAATTTTAATTATCTTATAATGATATTTCCAAGTGGGATTATAATACTAATGCCCAGATCTCAACAAACCCTAAAATTCCTTAGTCATGTGATTGTGTTGAACTGATACGGTAGAGCTAGAACAACTTGAATGAAGTAGACCCATCTTGCTACCGTACACGTGGCAGGGGCTGTTCATCTAGTGGGTCCTACTGTACAACACAAATGGTCCAAGAAAAATGGAAATCGGATAGTGTTAGCTGTATGTGGTATTTAGAAGCAATCGTAGTTAAGATAAATGGTTAGTGGTCAACATTACGTGCTCGAAAGTAAAGAAAATGGATGGCTATGATCGTCCGACCAATGAGTGAAAATTTGAAAATTAGGCCATCTGTAGCGAGTTCCACAGGATGAACGGTATGGATTGGTATGTTACCTTGCCACGTGTCCTGTAGTGAGATGGGTGTACCAAATTCCGGCACTTTGCAGGTTTACCATATGATTTCCCATGTGAAGGGCAGAGAAGTAGAGATTGTTGAAATTATCCCATGTATTTAAGTATTGAGGAAGATGTGCAGCAGGTGGTTTGTAGTTGTACAAGAGAATCGCATTGAGGGTAACAAAAGTCAATTTAATGGACCAGATTGAATATAAAGGGCGGTTTGGTAGTCCTCAAAACTACTGTAATTGTAGCAAATACGGCCAGTCATTGTAATCGGAACTCTTCATCTGAAGGGCCTTACTATGGATGGCTCTCCTTGCAAAAGAAGGCATCAGTTGCACAATCGTGACCGTTTAGTTATGGACTTTTTCCTGTCCGATGTGAACAGATGGTTCTTTTTACATTAAATGTAGTTTGTTTGCATGCCATGATGGTGGGGCTCTAAGCTTGTTCTGTGGTGGGATTTTAGCTGGTGGTGCCCACTCAAGGAACGATAGGGAGCAGATAGGGGCCAGGTTAGATGTAGGCCCTGCGGGACTACAGTTTTAAGTACTCATGCGAGTTACCTGTCTTTTTGCCAAGAGATGGAATATGTTGCATTGTACATTTGACATTCGTACATAGATAGAGAAATTTTTTGATACTCCGGCAGTGGGATGGATGATACTTAGGCACTTGGAAATTACTTAGAAATTGCATACGTGGCACACATTCAATTCAAATTAAACTGTCCAAGTTGTGGGTCCCAGCTTAGATGCATTGTGAACCAGAAGTTATGTATATTTGGTTATCTGACTTTCAGACTGGTTGACATGATTCGACGGTTACAAATAAAAGATATCCAATGGTCCTATTTCTGCAAAGAAGTGTCCATGAATCAGAGATTATGAATGATAAAAAAAATCTGAGTTTTGTACTGTGAATTATCGACGGTAGGCTCCAAAATTTAGTCGGATTATTTTTAGTTATTATATTCCACGTGTACGAGTTCTGAATGCGTGCGTATCGAGCGTCGTGGAAAGGCAGAGTACCAATAACTCCGCGTAATAGGAAATAGGAATTTTACCGCGAAATCCTTGGGAGTTTGGATTTTACCAAATAGTGCCTCGAAGAAATAAAATTTGCGTCGGACTTTTTGAGAGAGAAATTATGTGAATGCCCTTTCTTAATTTTTCTTTAAAAGTGGATAATCGACCATTGTCGACCGTGTGTTGTATGTGCCTGAAATCCAAACCGTCCAACAAATGCATGACGCCAAGATTATCAGACGAGAGAAAAATATGATGGGTTTAATTGCAAGGCCAAACCATTAAAGATAACGTACACCACTCATAAACATCCAAATTCAAGTGTGACCTATCGGATGTTTCATTTAGCTTTAATTTTAATTCTTGTGATCATCATAATGTATTTCATATGTTGGACGGTTTGGATTTTATACATAGACCACGTGGGCACCAAAATTTTGGATTTTGCTACTTTTGAAGGAGAAAAAAAAGATGGGACATTTTGGTAATTCCTCTCAGGAAAAGCATCTCCCGGGAACATCAATTTGTCTGGGCATTGTTTGAGAAAATGCAAATTCTTGAAGAATTGTGCAGTAAAAATCTCTAGAAAATAAGAATTATTTATGCGTGGTCTACTTGGGTATTCATTTTGTACAAGTGAGGTCTATGGTCCAGTGATCGAGACCGTTTGTTTGATTTGGAAAACCGTGGATGGACCATGCCCAAAAACTCCCACGTAAGGAAACACTACCCACCAATCTGGCCTTTTCCATTTGAATGCGCATCATTGCCATGCTTCTCTTCTTGGCTAGTGCACCCTACACCAGCGAGGTTGCTGGTGTAGTGACGTCATCAATTTCTGTGGGTCCCACCATGAGGTACTTGTTATATCCAAACCGTCCGTCCATGGTTTGGGATCATTTTAAGGCTTGACCCAAAAAATACGACAGATCTAAGTGTCCAGTGGACCACACTGCAGAAAGCAGTGGAAGATTGAACGTATACCATTGAAACCTTCTTGAAGGTCCCAGAAGTTTTGGATCAGTCTGATATTTAATTTTACCCTTCATCCAGGTCCGTGTGACCTTATGAACAGTTTAGATGACAAATAAACATCATTGTGGACCCTGGGTATGTTTTAACGGTGAGAACCATTGTCCCCACTGCCTTTAGTGGTGTGGTCCACTTGAGATTTTTGTATGACTCATTTTAGGTATCATGCACTAAAATGATCTCATCCAATGGATGGACGGTTTGGATATACGAAATACATCATTGTGGGGCCCACAAAGCCTTAGTCTTATTTGAACCGTTCGTACAAACACGGTGCTCGAGGACTGCGCACTCGCTTTGCGTCCGCCACGCCCCTACAGCAGCAACGTAGCTGGTGTAGGGTGCACCAGCTAATCCGCTTCCTCTCTTCTTAGCCATCTATTCTCAGACCCAATCAAGATCAGGACTGTCCCATCAAAGAAAATTTTGAATCTTGCTCCATCCATGGTAGATCTCACCAGATCAACGGTTTGGATCAAGAATACCCGAGCACGCAGTTCACATCCTCGGGCGGAGGACTTTATATAATTCCTCAGTAGCTAAAGGGTGTTAAAAAAGAAAAAAGAAAATGGAGGGCTTTGATAACTCGAAAATGTAAAAAGGCCAAAAGTCAATCCGTGAGGTGTGAAAACGTTTGGCTGTCCTTTTCTAATCTAATGTAATTAAAATCCATCGAGGCAAGAGTCCATACGCGTTTTAGCCAGGTAAGACAGTGGTGCAACAGCTATGGTGTGGCGTGGCTCTCTGCGTGCATGTGTGTGTATTCCAATAACAATATCTGACCCTCTTGCATATCCAGGAAGCTACCTCTCTCCTCAGAGAATCCTATGTTTCATCTTTTTCTACATTTTTTAAATTGTATATACGTTGGTATCATTATCATATAGCATGTTACGTGAAAAGAAAGTGGTATTGTCTGTACGCTACCTTTGGGCATTCATTTTGTACAGGTGGAGCCCATGTTCCTGTAATCTAAACCATTGATATGATGGGCCCCACTATGGATGAATGGAAGATCTTGGTTGGATTTGAAGGTGTTGCTATGTTTTCATGGTTACTTATTGGGGGACTTTTGGCTCATGTGTCAGTCACGATGAGGCCCACCGTATTCAGTGGTTTGGATCATCGAACCATGGGCAAACAGTACCGTACAAACATTCAGCCCGAGCATGGAAACAAAACCCAAGTAACGAAATGATCTGATTTCTTCCAATAAATGAAAAAAAGAAAAAAAAAGAAGAAGAAGAGTGTGTACAAGAATGAATATGTATGATTACCGCTCATTTTGACTGTGGTGGGTGGGCCATGTTCCAGGCACGAGGTGGCGTGTGATCTGATTGTTTTTGAGTCTTGCCCACTGGATGGAGAGCTTTGCTCGTATGGCCCAATAACTTTTTATCCGTTCATTTACAGGAGCAACTCAATCTTGTAGATTTTCAAAAGATGGCCCATCCATGTAATCACCATAAAATAAACGGTCCTGATCACCTCACGGATATACGACATGTACGGTGGAAATGTTTTGACTGTGCATATAAAAGTATGTTTCATTTTATATAGAAAAAGGGGATGTAAAATACAAGTTTTTAATTTTACCTTGGACTAGAAAAGATGGTCCCCAAACCAAGGTCTATAAATAGCCAACCAATGCTCTTCCCTTCCCTCTCGATCAAACAAGGAGAGGAAAGAGAAAGAAGAAGGCATCAACATCCATCCATCCATTCATTTATCAATGACAAAGAACAACAACATGGGTCTTGGAGATAAGGTGCAATCCAGCCTACCCAAATCCATGCAATGCAGGAAAAGGCAATTCAAAGGGGTGAGGATGAGGAGCTGGGGCTCATGGGTGTCTGAGATAAGGGCACCCAACCAAAAGACTAGGATCTGGTTAGGCTCATATTCCACAGCTGAGGCTGCTGCAAGGGCTTATGATGCTGCACTCCTTTGTCTCAAGGGCTCTTCAGCCAACCTCAATTTCCCTCTCTCCCCTTCATCAGCCCTCCTTCCTGACACCCTCCTCTCCCCCAAGTCCATCCAAAGAGTAGCAGCTGCAGCTGCAAATGCCACCATTACCACATCATCATCACCATCACCATCATCACCATGGCCACCATCACCATCATCATCACCATCACCTTCATGGTCATCGTCATCGTCATCGTCATCGTCATCGGTCGGTCATCAAGATGAGATCATTGTGCCAAGTTTGATGAGTTACGAACCATGTGGGGTCGATGATCTGCCGCGTCCGATCGACCCATGGATCGACTTTGGTGAATTGCTTTCGCCTAAGTACCCGGATCAGATGATCAATGGCTGTGCTCTCTTCGCACCGCCCCCTCCTCCTGTGGTGGAGTGCGATGATGAGGGCGACATTCGTCTGTGGAGCTTTTGATGGGATGATCTGATTTCTTCTTTGGATTCTATTCATTGCTTTGATCTTCATGTTGATCACAGGGAGAGATTACTGACCGTTGATCGGTTTCTCTTATACGTTTATTTCGTTAGTGTATGTAAGCTAGGAGAGACTCCAAATATGGAGCTACATTTTTTGGGTTGTTCCTGGAGTTTCTATATTTTCATATACTATAAAAATTCATTTCAAGGGATTGGAGTTGGACCATCAAACGTAATATCATGTTATTCACTCTCATTTTTGAATTGGAATAAGATGAAAGAAATTTCATATTAAAGCAAAGAAAAGAAAGTGATTATTTTGGGATTTATATTCCATGTTCTTTAGCATTGGCTATGGTTTCTCAAGTGTGTAGAACATCTGGGCCTTGCAAAAGGTGGGCCTCATCACGAAGATCATCTGGTGCAAAAATCAGGTTATCATCATGGTAGGGCCCACCTTTCGAAAGGAAAGATGTGGTACGAATCTGACATGTTGTCACGTGAACTTCACATGCAATGGGTTGCTTCTCGATTAAAAAAATAGAATAGATTACCAGCTTGCCCGTGGCCTATAATTGCCTTGACGAGGTGATGCTAACCGTCCGATCGAGAGCTTCTAAACGAACGGTGGGAAAATATAGGCAATGGTCCACATTCAGCGACTGAAAATGCTAATGGTCTAGATCAGTTCTGATTGGGGGTACTTTTAGACTATTGCGTCAGCCTATGAGACACCAGTTGGATGGTCCAAAATGGCACACGGATGATCAGACGATTCCTATGAATGATAGGATGGAGTTGAAATAAAAATGCATGTGATGTTTCTTCCGTTTCAATGATGGCATTTAGCCAGCTAAGGCTGACCGGAGTCCAGCAGGTGAAACATCGCAGGTCTGTGGGCTCATCGTGTTGCATCTATGAGGGACGCGGTTTGGATGGTGGCCCCAACACCAGCCAGCTAGCTGGTGTCAAAGCTATGTGGGCTAACCATGATGCGTGTGCTTTCTCCACGCCGTCCTTCTATTTTTTCAGCTCATCTTAGGGTGTGAACAAAAAGATGAGGTAGATCCAAAGCTCAAGCTCTCCACTCACCGTTGAAAACTTTTGTGGAACTTTCATGACGGCAGATAAACATCACGAAGGGCCCTAAAAAGTTTTCAACGGTAAGAATTCAATGTTTCGTATAATCTGGTCCACTTGAACTTTGGTTCTGCCTCATTTTTAACCCATTGCTTAAAATGAGCTGTCAAAATGGATGAATGGCGTGAATAAAACATATACATAATGGTGGAGCTAGCTGGTTGGTGTTGGGGTCACCAGCCAAACCGTATCGATGTTCTACTCTGTCCATCAGGTGCGCCGTTTACCGTGCATCTTCAAAATTAGCTAGATCCAAAACTTAGATGGGCCATGAGAACAATGTAAAATCATCGCTAGTCAAAGCTTGTGATGTCGGGCCAATGTGTGTTTGGATCCGCTAATTTTTTTGAATTTCTATTCCTCCTGGCGAGACGAACCTGATACACGGATTGGATGGAATATACATCATCGTGGGGCCATACAAACCTATAATTGATGCCCCCTCCCCATTGTTCCCTATAATCTGGCCCTTGTGAAGCGTGGATCGGGCTGATTTTATTCAGCAGGGCCTAACATCCAGGGATGCACGTGATGGATGGAATGGATGTCTAACGCACAAAATGCAGTGGGCCTACAGAGCTCAGATGTTGTATAGTATTCCGGACCGATAACAATCCCGTAGCGTGACAAATAACTAATAATGGAGAACTTGGAAATGGTTACATTTATGAGAAATGCTCCTGTGAGCACTACAAGTTACGGTGCTCTTAGTTGCCATGACCTTCACTGGGCATAGAGCTGCACACGAGCCCAGTCGAGCCGGATCTTTGCCCTATTCAAATTAGGCTCGTTCAATGACCACCTTGGCTCGTGTTTAGCTTAATTTGACCTTTGAGCTGGACCGACATGTTTGATCTGGCTTCGAGCCCAAGTCAAGCTGAGGTCGAGCCTGAAAAAACAAAATTTTAAATAGGTGTAGCATAAAGCCCATCTTAAAACTACTAAAAATCGAGCCCAAAGGCAGCCGAAGCCCATATACATCCCCCGCTTATTTTTATAGAAAGTTTCACTTCTCATCTCCTTGCTCACTTCCAATGTGGACTAAAAAACATAATTTTCCATCTGAGTCAGCCGAGTCGAGCTGAATCAAGCTTGGGTTAGCTCAAGCTCGGATTGAAAATCATTTTGAGCTTGGAAAATTGGCTCGGTTTGGTTTGAACCTTTGAATTAAGTTGGTTCGAGAGCTAAGTCGAGCGAGCTAACGGAGCTAGCTTGGGTAGTGTACAGCTCCAATCAGGCACTTGACTGTCCAATTCATTCATATAGACCATTCATCAGGTTCAACGCACATTTCAGGAGCAACCATGCAAGCATCACACCAATTTGACAAATATTAATCATTCCATGTATGGTCTTTAACATGCACGATCAAAATCATTTACACAAACATAGTTCCAGTCAACAATTTGATTCATCTATTTGTAAATTCTTATGATTATAAAGAATCACTTTTGTTAGAAAATCATAGCCATCCCACCCACGGCTTGGAAAATGGATGCCTACAGAAAATAAGTCCAAATCAAGGATGGATATGATCATACGATCAGTGTGACTTTTGCATGATAGTCTGATTAATATTTTCATAACTTGATGAACAGTTCAGATCAATTGATTAGACGGTATAACTGAACTTAGGCAACTACAAGCACGGTAACTTGCTACTTTGAGAGCACTTGAACATTTCTCTCTCTCTCTTTTTTTGTTAGTCATGCAGCTCACCCTTTGCTGGGCAATGCACCCACATCGTTAGTTATACCCACATGGGGTTAGTTTGTCTTGCCTATCATGCCAGCTGGAAGACGCCTAAGCGTTTCAACAGCAGGTCAAAGGCTTTCTGCATAGAAAGCTTTTGCAAATTACACGAAACTTTTAATGCAGGAACGCGATGTAGATTTTCAAGAAATGCCCCTTCATTGGTAAGGCTCACCTAACCGATGTCAGCCGTTTCCGTTGCATTTGCATGGGCCCATCATACAGGGCATTGGTATTTTTTATTTTTAAAATTTAAATTATTTATATTTCTTCTATACGCGTTTTGAGCATAATTCATATGCACTGCACATGGAATGGCAACTTGGCAGAACCTCATTGGAGGAAAACCATTGATACTCGGGCAGGGTGTGATAATCCATACTCATTCACACAGCTAGTATTCAAGTGGCGCGCATGTGCACCAATCCAGAATAACCAGATCATGAGCCTTCACATCTCCACTGTAAGATTAACTAGAAGAACCTGATGGTCCTCCCTTCTGATTAACGGACATTATGTATTTGGTTGTTGAATTTGGACCATTGGATTCTTTCATATTAACCGTCCATTTGATGGCAGCTAATTAGACAGGATCATCGATCTGTTCAGTTCGATTTTTCATTCATCCAACTACCATGTCCCAATGATTTGAACGGTTAGCAAGGTGCATATGTGCCACGTGTACAATGGCTTTATGCATGACTACGGAAAGTCATGCTCTTCCAACGTACACCCAGTATTTAAAACTCAGAAATGGTGGTGTATAAGTGGTCCACCGACCTACAGCCATCACATGTGGCAACTGTAGAAGTAGCTGAATCTCCATGTGCTCCATATTCTGCCCTACACGTGGCAAGGGGATGGTCTGAATCTCCATGTGCTCTATCTTCTGCCCTACACGTGGCAAGGGAATGGTCAACTGCTCGGAATTCCAGGCCCCCGTAATGATGGCTCACATTTCAAAAAGCACACATGTCAGAGATCCAGTCGTCACTTTGACCGAACTTTCACTCACTGAATAACCAAGTTGATTTCAACCATCGGATTTTGGGTAAGGATACAAATGTCTAGGATCGTCCGTTCAATGTTCTTTTGTTTAATGTCTGCCATCCACAGTATGGTTAAGTATATGGACGGTACTGATTCACCATCTATCTTGTATGGAATTTCCGTAGAGATGGTTCCACTGAATCATTTCCCCTGATACACTACCCCAATGGGAAGGGTCGAGAAGGCATGGGCCAGGCCGTTGGGTCTTTGGGCTTGGCCCGTGACGTGTGGGGCTCCCGGTGGGCCAAGTCGGAACTAATCTCAACCGTTCAGGTCCTTCGTTCCCAGTGAGTATGGTTAGGGCCATGATCATAACGATTTCTATTATCAGGAAGGAAACTATGGTGCCTTGTTAAAGCTTCTGATGTGGGGCCCAATTCGATCACCTCTGATCAATGAAGGCCGTTAGATAGGATGGATTTCACATGGACCGCACACGACCCAAAAGCAAAGGTAAAGATGGTTTTACCATCCATATCTTAGGTCCTTATCCAATGGCTGCAGTCATCTGACAGGGTAATATCTAAGGCCTTGCGCAATCAATGCTGGAGCCATCCTAACCAGTGGGCCATCTTGATCATGTGCCCATTTGGGCTCCACTTATAAATTCACACTGTAACAAAATGTCTCATGGATCATGTGTTTCTTGCATATCAAGCCAGGTGGGGGGATGGATTTTGAACTGATTGGGCCAGGCCTCTTTGAAATTTGGGCCTTTCAGATGGGCCACGCCAAGTAGTCAGTCCATAGTGATGACTGTCAATCTGGAGAGAGTAGATCACTAGTAGGGTTTTTTATGGGCCGGAACACGGCCACGTAAAATCGGAAATTTGAGTGGGCCAGCCCAATGGCCCAAATGTAGGTCCATTACTGCTCAAGATGCTTTAGGGAATGAAATAAGTGCATAGGCATGCAAACATGATTACATTTGCGAGATTGTATATTGAGATGATAGATGTTGAGAGGTCATCATAGAAAATCATATATTGTAAGGAGTGGGGACTATAAAGGTTGTGGGGTCCATGTTGATCATACGGTCTGCATTCTCAAATGCAGATGAACCCTTTGTAGGGAAGCTAATGAGCTAGCCAGCTTCATGGGTTTTAGGCCTGGGCTGCTTTGGATGGGCTTGGGCTTTTCCTTTGCTGATGGACCAGGTGTGGCCATACCAGATTAAACAAACACGACGGGTCGTAGGCTATCATGTTGCTTTGTGGGCCTGAAAGGTTCCTACTTACAGCCCATTTTTCCTTACATGGGCAGGATGTGGACTCTGGCCAGGCCTGGATTACAATGTATAAAACCCTGGGTCAAGCAAGCCCATTTATCATCTGAACCTGGCGATGCGGTCCAGACGTAGTCCATGGGCCTAATCGTCAAAACAGAGCGGTATCGTTGATGGACAAGCCTGTGTGCTTGACAAACCGGCCGGCTCATTGCCAACCATCCTGCTTGATAGGGGAGCGGATTACGTGCGGTTCTTCCTGTGGGCCCACCTTGATGTATGTATTCTATATCCACGCAGTCCATCTGTTATTCCATATCATTTTAGACCATGGGCCCAAAAAATGAAGCATATTCAAGTCTCAAGTGGACCATACTATATAAGAAACCCTGTGATGTAGGGAGGACATGGTAAGGTCGATCACTATCCACCTCACAAATAACTACCTTGAATCCAAAAGACTCCCAATAATCATCAATCAGATTTCCTACATAACCACAAGGGAAAAGATTAAAAACATGAATAATTCCTAAAAAATTCATAATTAATAAGAAGCTATTTATAAGCCACTCATATTCCTACCAAACTTCATGGTTTTCAGCCAAAATTAGTTAGCATCCAATCCAACCTAACCACCTTATTCTACCAACTTTCTAAACCATTTTCATGGTTACAACTTCTAAAACTCAAAAAATAAAAAAATATACTTGATATAGAACTTACTATTTATAGTAAAAATAAAAATAAACTAGGCTTGTGATCGTCAATCTAATTGAATCTTGCAAATTCGGTGTGGGGGCAACCTGGCACAGCAAGGTTGGTTGGCTTAACTAGCTCGAACTACTCAAAATTATATATTATACGTCGAAAAACTTATTCCGGATTACGATATACGATTGTTTTACAGTTATGACGGCTCGGATTACTTTCGCTTCCGATTGGGCTTCCTTTGGTCCATCTTGGCCATAAAAATATGTGGCCTGCTTTACATCACCTTGGTGATGGAATGTCCCACCTTTAAAAGTTTCCCCTGGGCTTGTTGTAATGTTTCCCTGATGTTTATTTGCCATCCAACTCATTGATTAGTTCACATAAACTTAGATGATGGGAAAAAAACAAATATCAATTTGATCCAAAACTTTTGGCAGCTCAGAGGGAGTTTTTAATGGTCATTCACCACTGTTTCCTATGGTATATTCTCCTTGAGATTTGTCTATTTCATTTTTGGCCTCATGCCCTAAAATGATATGGAATAAAGATGAACAACGTGGATATAGAATACATAGATCAAGGTGGGCCACACCGTCCTGGGTAAGGCCGGGCTGCACCTAATCCCACCCCGTTTAATAGCATCAAAAGTTCAGCCTAGACAACGTTTCTAGATTAGGACCACTACGGATCTTATTGGGCATGGTTATGTTGTCTTAGAGTAGCCATTCTCATGATGTTTGTTAATCACTTATAATAAATATTATTTGGCACATATAGAATAGTGGCATATGTGGTGTACGCAAGGTGCTTAAAGATGTACAATAGTATAATAACATATGCAGCACATGTGAGGTGCTTAACATTATATGGTGGCATACAACATCCGATGCTTCACATATAAAGTTTTTTGTTTTTGTTTTTGTTAGTCATGCTTCAGATATATAGCTTGTCGTATATGGCAAATGTGACAACATAAAGGCACAAAAAGTTTATGTGGTATATTTATTGGGCTAATGCTTGAAGATGGACAGTGACACTTTTAACACATTGCTACATGCGACGGATACTACAGATATGGATGGTAAATATCATTTACTGGAAAGATCAATCTAAGCAAAGTTTTAGCCATCTATTTATGTGGACCATCCTAGATTGCTTCACTTCCATTGATTAGATATTGTCCAAGAGAGAAAAAGCGAAAGCCAGCTACATGCCCACTACACTTGACAATGTGGCAAATGGCCATGAGATCCAAGCTGTCCATCATGTGGGTCCCATTATCTAGATCCTCTAAACCAAGGTCAGGCTGGTCTGCTTATAACGTGCATGCACCACGTGAAAACAAATCCGGACATTGATGCCCACAATTTCTACGAGGAGCTTAGAAAGTCAAAAATACACATGGATGCCCTCAATTTTCAGTCATACATTGTGCCTGATGATGTATGTACGAGCTTGAAAAAGAAGTATGTGCAAGCTTGAGATGGAGTGACGACCAAAATTCCTCAAGAGTCTCATAATGTATATATCATGAATGAGGCACATGACCCTCAAATCTCCGGACCAGAAAACGCCTACATTCACTTTGAATTCATGCACATGAAAAACATCTAAGAGTATGTCACGGGGCCCTAGATTCATGTTGCTACTGATGACACTTTAAGTGGAGCCCACTAACATGCTCCTACACGTGATCAGGTCCAACAGCTACAACAGCTAGATCTAATATTCCAATAGATGAAACCAATTAATCTATCATGGCCCACAAAGCAAGAAAATCTTACACCGCCAGGTGGGTTGCTTTAGGAAACCTTGGACAAGTATCTATTATTCGCCTATTGTTTAGTGAACATCACTCCCATGAGATGAATGGGCTAGATTGATATTTAGGCTATAGCAACCAAATCCACTGAGTGGTGTATGATTGATTGGATCTCACATCTTTGCGCAATACTGACGCGTGTGGTGATTTGAAGAGGTGTGGGCCTGTAAAAGCTCAATCTACATATAAATCTTCATTGTAATTCAATTGTCATCATTTAAAAGAAAGTTTATGAAAATTAGGGTTAAGTTTTTCCCTCTTCTTCTCTATTAATAAAAAAAGAAATACTACAATAGAATATCATACTACCAAAAAGATACACCACACTAACACTCTCAAGCTTCACACACACACACACACACACACACACACACACACCTACCCACCCACCGCGGAAGCCTTATTTATGGTCTTAAGAAGTGGCTAGCTGATGTCGGCCTCACCATGATGTTTAAGTGAGATCCACCTCAATCATCAGGTACGTTACCTTATTTTAACCGTAGTGTGCAAAATCAGTTCAATCCATGATCCAGATGGGCCATTAAAAAGGAAACCAGTAACCCTGTAAGCATGGCTGTGATGGAGATTACATTCGTGTGCTTCTAAAACACTCAACCCAAATGGTCTCTTGTTGATATGTCGTTGAAACATCCAGCTAGATTAAGCCATGACTGCTAGCCCACCTCAATGTATATGTTGTATAACTACACCGTTCATCTGTTTTTCCATCTCATTTTAGGATATGAGACCATAAACAAAGCAGTTCCACCGTTAAAAACTCCCTAGGACCCACCATATGTTTATTTGTCATCCAACCTGGTGGTAACGTCACACAGATCTAAATGAAGGGAAAAAACAAATATCTGCTTAATCCAAAACTTTTGTGACCCACAACAAGTTTTAATGGTGAATTAGTGTTGTTTCCTATAGTGGGGTTCACCTGAGGTTTGGATTTGTTTTATTTTAGGCACGCGCCTTAAAATGAGCTAGAAAACAAATGGACGACATGAATATATAATACATACATTAAGTTGGGCCCACAGTCACAGCCTTGCCAAACACGCTGTTACCCATATGATAGAATCTGCATCCTCTCTCTCTCTCTCTCTCTCTCTCAACACTGTTTGCATGGTGACCATGATACCAAGTACCTAGGGCCCACTGAAATGTTTTTGGGAAATCTACTTCGTTGTCAGATTATATTAGGTGCTGGGCCCAAAATTGAAAAATATCCAAAACACAAGTGGGCATCACCAAGTAAATGGAAAAGTAGGGAGGGCAATACTTCCCATTGAAACCTTTGCTTGACTCCTCACGTAGTTAGGGCCAACCATAATGCATGTTGAGAAATCCATTTCATCCATCTGTTTTTCTAACTCATGTTAGTAGGTGAGCCCAAAAATGTTGTAGATACAAAGCTTAAGTGGGCTACATTGAAGGAAATAGTGGAGATTTAGCGACCACCATTGAAATTTTCTTGAGGCACACCGTGCTGTTTATAAGCCATCCAAACCCATCACAAGGTTATCCCTACCCCATAAAATCATACGAGGAAATCGATGGTTGGGGTGGGTATTTAAAAAAAATAAATCAATATGCACCCCATGACTATTTCAACAATGGGCGTTCAATATCATTTTTTCAAGTAGTGTCCACTTGAGTATTGGATCTGCCTTATATTTGGGATCACTGACTAAAAGAAGATGACTAAAATGTTAGATGCGTGTATGGATTTCTCAAAAACATTAAGTGGGCCACAAATGTATATTCATGGTGGGCATTCAATCCTCACAGTTTCATATGGTGTAGTCCACTTGAGCTTTGGATACACATCAATTTTGGAGTAATGCCCTAAAGCGAGATTCCAAAATAAATGGATGGTATGGATAAAACACATACATCATGGTGGGCCAACAGAGTCCTCACATTACGTAGGTCCATGCAATTTGCATCCAGCTAGAGAGATTCAGTTATTTTATGAGTGTGGCCTACTACAATATGCATGTTGTATGCATACATGTTGCTCTTTTGTTTTGCCAACTAATTTTAAGACATGGCCCAAAAATGAAGCAAATCCAAATCTTAGGTGGACCACGCTAGAGGAAACAACAATTGACCATTAAAAACTTATTGTGGGCTACAAAAGTTTTGGATCAAGCTCATATTTTTAATTTCCCTTCATCTAGGTCTCTGTGACCTTACCAACAAGTTGGATGCTAAATAAACATTACAGTGTGCCCTAGAATATTTTTGACGGTAGGCATTCAATACCACTATTTGTTGTAGTGTGGTCCACATGAGATTTCGATCTGCTTCATTTTTTGTATCATACCCTAAAATAAGTTGGCAAAATGGATAGACGACATGGATATGCAACAATATATTGAGGTGGGCCCACGGCCACAGCTAACTAAATTGGATGTTTCATTAATGCATCCAAGTGTTTATAAACTCACGACTGTAATCTCCTCCACAACCACTCTCGGGTGCTCATAAAGGTCTCCTATGATATGTGCGTAGGAGATCATTTTTCTACATGCGCATGGACTGCTCACCTACGAGCACTTTTTGAGGACTCATCACACATGATGTGAACCTAAAATCTGAACCGTCCACATGATGTAACAAAAAAAAAAACCCTAACTTTCAACCAGATCTAAAACTTTTGGTGGATTGTGGTAGATAGAGGGAGGCAAATCAAGGGAGAAAACTGTTTCTTTTTGCCATGGCCCCCCAAAGTTCCAGTTCAGGTTAAAAGTTGGGCCTTCGAGGTTTTTTTTTTTATTTTATTTATTTGGGGGGGGGGGGGGGGGGGGGGGGGGGGGGGGGTGGTGCATCATGTGAACAGGTCGAACTTTGGGCTCATATCACGTGTGATGAGTCCTCAAAATGTACTCATGAGTTCTTGTGAGAATTGGTAGGGCTCTCAATGGGTCGGATCTGAATCAGATCCAGTTGGATCAAGCTCCAAGTCTAATTATCTGTAGCCGGATTTGGATTGGATTCAGATCTGACTTTGATCCAAAAGGTGATATCCATATCTAATCCACTTATAAATAACCAGATCCACTTTCGATCTAAAAATCCATAGAACCATCGGATTCGGGTTGGATCTAGGTTTGAATCCACCAAATAACAAATCTAAAAATATATAATATAATCTATTTAATTTAGCAGTAGAATGATGCAAATCCCACTATTTACTTTGATATGGTTGACCTAAGATTGACATGTCTCATTTTTCGGATGTGGCCTAAAATAATTTGGAAAATTGGATGGCCAGCATGGATATAACATATACATCCTCATTCATGCCTAAAAAGGGCGTACATGGTATTCCTTTGCTCATGGACGCTGGGTAGTAGTGTTCTTTGACGCTTACCGATTACAGCATCTAAACCTCTCTCTCTCTCTCTCTCTCTCTCTCTCTCTCTCAATCTTTGGCCTAAGTAGAGCTCCGGTACGGATGATCTACTTTGTTCATTAACTCGGTCAGCCCATGAAGGGCCCAAAGAGACTTATATTGGGTAGCTTTTGGTGGTATATACACATCATGGTGGGCATGAAACGGTTTCTATGGTGGACACACAACTTCGTTGTTCCCTGTTGTATGGTCCGCTTAAGATTTGGATCTTCTTAGATTCAGGCCCATTACTTAAAATGATTTGTCAGGATGAATAGACGGTATGAATGTAACATATACATCATAATGAGCCCTAGGAGTGGGCCCTAAGACTACTTTTCTCAAAAGGGTTCGATTGAAGGCTTAAACCATACAATAGTAAGGATTCGATCGGATCTCACTACTAGATCTAGATCCGACCCGACTCGAATATGATTCAGATTTATTTATGTGAATCCGAATCCGATCCATTTAATTAATCAGGACATATTTTAAGATCCAACTCCTCATTATACTAGGTTTGAAGCAAACTAGATCTCGGATCTGACCCTGCTCCATCGAGAGCCCTTAAGAACTAGTGTGACCCACTTGAGTCCAACTGGTGGACTACATGTTATGGTCCACCCAGCCCATAATTTCCAACCAGTTAAAATCATGTGACATCCAACCCTTCTAACAGGTTGGCCCAGCCATGAGGATTGCCTAGTTCAAACATCATCCCTGATCTTCATATTGGGCAGACCATAACATAGGAAACAATTTCTAGCCGTTGATATATAACAAATTACAAGTGTGACCCACTTGAAAAGTGGATGTGGCTTTGGATGTAAGATACACATCATAGGTTGGAAGTTATCTGCTAGGTGGACGGTAGTTTATACTCATGTGTGTGTGTGTGGGATCATGCTCAACTTACATACAATATCTAATAGACAAGAATTGGAGATGGATCAGATAGGACTTGAAGATGGCTTTGGTGAGAAGTATTATTGTTTTAATTCAAGGATGACAAATGGGGAGTACAAATGACCTCAGAGATGAGCTTTTCATGACTACAATGGTAATCAACTTCAATGTGTTTCATGAATTCGCGGAAGATAAGACTAGAGGCAATGTCAATGATCTACCACTAATCTAGTTGGGATTACTGGTCATTGGAAGCACTATAGAGAATCAAGCAATCACCTGCAAGACAATCAATCACACATGCACACAATGCAAAGACAATCCGAAATTTACGTGGAAACCCTTATGGGAAAAAACCACAATACAAAGCAACACCTCCACTATGAATATCGAAAGATCACAGAGCTAATCTACCCATAAGCAAACTCAGAAGATGAACAAAGCTCTCTCAAACCTCACAATCCTCTCCCCAAAATCCTAATCTCGAATTAGGACTACGTTGGTATTGATTAGGATACATCTAAGTCAGATTTGGAGGTGTTTATATAAGCCTCCAGCCCAAATAGAAACAAGATACGCAAATCGCGCATATCCGCTTATACACACGACTGGTTGGACCCCACTTGGCCGACCAGTCGAGTAAAGCAAAAACAGCCCAGTGAGTTTTGCTTGAAACTCAACTTGTCCAGCCTCATAATTCGATCGGTCAAGCGAAGGGTTGGGACCTCCATCAGACTGGTCGTCTGATCGGTCTGGATGCCCAAAACATGTCCAAAGACTTGCTACCAACACCGAGAGTAATTTCACCGGTCTGGCCAAACTAGCCAACCGGTTCAATAACTCTGTAACAACACACTTTGAAGTCTCCACCAACACAATCATACTCCTAGTCTACAAATCTTGAATTATACAGGAGGATGATGAAGATACAAAGATGTTTAGTTAAATCATCGACTAAAAGTATTGTACAATGGAACTGACAGAATATAAAGTGCAGAAGGTAATGTAAGAGGAGTTGAGCTGAAAGGATATTTTTCTAACTTTTTCTACATTTGTGTAACTATGTTTCATATCTCTTTGGTGAAGGTGCACACTATAAGTGACATATTAATATGGGGTTCCACTAAACGTAATAGCCAACTCATGATAATATAATTATTATATTTCCAACCTTCAAACGTTTGGATCATTTATACCTTCCCTTGCTTTCATCCACATAACTCAATTAAATAAATGGACTTCTCCTTGCTCTCATCCACATAATTATTTAAATGAACCTTTCTTTACTTTCATCCACATAATTCAATTTCGTCCACCACCAAGATACAAGATGGCGAACTGTAACCACGTGAGATAGTTGTGGTCAACCAACTTCGCTGCAGTAATACATAAATTAGGTTGCTAATTAAATTTTCATAATCAAGAAGCAAATGACTGATCCAAACAAAGCAATTATAATTGGACGGCTACAAAAAGGAAAATGTAGTAAATGATCAGGACATGGTAATTTATATGCGAAACAAACAGAAGGGAAGCAACATCGGTCTACTTCAATGTATGTGCAACTTAATGTTACCAAAGAAGATGTGGGGAGTTATCAGTGGTGGGTGTTGAAGGTGCTGCGGTTGTTACCATTATGAAGAGAGAGTGATGGGTGTGCCCATCGGGGAAGTACAATAAAACATTGCCAATTGAAGCAGCTTCCTACACTTGATGGAAGGGTGGTGAGATGCTGCTGTTGGTTGAAGCAACCTTCTATTGCGGGATGCTATTGGCTGAAAGCAACTTACCTCCGCTAGTCTGCGGCTTGCCGCCGTTGGATGGTGGTGCAAGCCTAGCTAGAAGTAATTTTTATCTACTATCTAACTATTTAACTAGGTTTGCAATCTGGTATCGATTCCCGCAGTGGGGGTGGCTAACATTGAAGTGTGACTAATAGTGTGGGTGTGTGATTATCCTTATTGTTTTTTAATAAAAAAAATACAAATACATGTAAAAAGCTTTTATGATAACTCTCAAACTTAGACTCTATTCATGACAATACACATCTATATAAGAATTTTATCTAATAACTCTTCTAACATAGCTTAAAGTTTTAAAAAAACTTGACAGGTAGCATTCGATATCGTGATAGAGTAAACTCTTTTTTTTTTTTTGGGGGGGGGGGGGGGGGGGGGGGGTTAGTACACACACCCATATTGTTAGTCACACTTCAATGTTAGCCATCCCCCACGTTGGAGATCGATACCAAGACCTCAGCATTGAAACAAAGTTGTCTTCACTTAGTCTACCACTGTTCCAAAGGTGTGGGTGTTAATAGAGCAAGCTCCCATATTATGTGGATCATTAAGATGAGGGTTAGGGTATCCTCTCTATAAAATAATGATGGACTAACTACCACAAAAGATACACTCCGTTGACAAAATTAATATCCACGTCCTTTCTTTTGATCCAAATAACTGCTCTTTTTCTTTTTTTTTTTTCCTTCTTCTATAATAGCATAAATTGTAGGCTACTCCAACACAAAAAGTAGAAAAAAGAGAGTGCCGGCGTGAAAATTTTAGCTGCCGACAGTGGAACTCTTATAAGTGATTTGGCCCCACAAATCCAATTAATGCATAGCTTTTAAAAATGAGAAATGATATAATGGAAAAACAGAAAGGAGACATGATATATTGGGCTAAGCGCATGGAAACATTCCATGAACCTGGTTGCATCTAGACCGTTGGTATCCACATCACCTATCCTGACTGTCAATTAGGTTCACTTTACTCTCCATCCACTATTAATTGATGGCCATATACATCCATGACTAAACCTATCATCTAAATACGAGCAATCTTGTCCATCCATTTTTGCACGCCCCTAACTTTATGGTTTAGATCATGTGCTCTTTATGAATTTTGGAAGGAACCCTATGAAGAATCAGCTGAATCTAATAAAGAGTGACTTGAATCTAATGGACGGTTCACATGGGTCCAAATGCAACTAGGTGCATGCACGTTTTCTTTTCATACACTATCTCACTAGATCGTTTCTTTTGAGAATAAAAAACGACACTAAAGCAGAGCTTTCGATGGAAAGGAGGAAGAGAGAATTCGTCCTTTCTTCAGAGGCTTCCTTTTGAAGCAACCATTGAGTGAGAAAAACATGAAAGCAAACCATCACAGATACCTCACCAGTACTCGTGTACAGGCAATGTACCACAACTTGTGTTACCCTACCATCATTCACGCCAACATGCCACTTGTGTAGGACACTAGTACCATAAAAAACCCTAAGGCCCACCGTGAAGAATACTGGGACAAAAGATCATACTGTTTTTTCTCATCAGATGGGCCACACAATTAGAATCAATGGACAACTGATCGTATGGTTTGATATACAGCTATCGCCCACTCACTCAGTGGATCAACCTGATTTTCTAGAAGGCTAATTTTCATTGTGGGGCACACCTTTTTCGTGGTGCTGATGTCCTGCACAGGTCATATTAGAGGGAAAGATGGTAGGGGACCGCAACTTATGGTGCCTATATGCGACTAGTTCTCAAATGAGACAATAGATCTTATTATTGCTAGGGGTGGTTTTAAGAAAACCCAAGTGGACCCCACAATTCAAATCATCATATGAGTCGACATTGACATGATCTTTCCTCTAACTCAGTTGTCACTATGCAACAAGGAAAGTTGTCGTGCGGTGCCATCTTTCTCCATTAACATGACATTTGTGTAGGACATCCCTGCCATTCAAATAAAAGGCCCACCCATGAAGATTGCCTAATAAAAAAAAATTGGGCCAGTCTGCTCAACAGATGGGCTGCACCATTCGAACCCATGGACTGACTCAAAATACAAGTGTAACACATCTAGTGGGCAGATCAGCCTGATTTTTTTAGAAGGTTGATTGCGGACGACCTACAATCATAGTTAGCAAAACAGCATGTGGCAAAAAAAAGGGTAACGGAAAAATGTTTGTATATACTTCGGTCCCAACTTTGGAAAGACGGTAAAAAATTTGCCGAAAAGAAAAATGTCGGAAAATGAAAGGTTCTGGTATGATATGGTTTCAACTAAAAGACTTGAGATTAAAAAGAAAAAAAAGAAAAGAAAAAAAAAACCCTCCATATGCATATATGCATGTGTACATTTAGATCTGAACACGAGCCAAGCTAGCTCGGTTAACTCGCTTGACTCAGCTTGATTAAGTTAGATTCGGCTCGGATCGAAAGCTAGGTTCGAATTGAACCGAGTTATTTTTTTTAGCTCAAGCTAAATTTGAGTTGACTTGAGCTTGACTTGACCCGGTTTGAAGCTTGGCTTGAACTTGACTCGGTTAACTCGGATCAACTCGGCTCAATTTTAAATACCTTAAATATATATAATATACATATAATATTGATTGAATTTGAACGCTCTAAGCCCTCCTATCCTTTTAAAAAAAAATCACTCAAGCCCTCTTATTTTGTTTTTTGCCCTAGTCAACTTGAACTCAACTTGAAAACTTGAACTTAAACTTGGCTCGAACTCAGCTTGAGCTGGCCCGAGTTGCTGACCGAATCGAGCCAAGCTCGCCAATCAAGCTGAGCCGAACTCAAGCTAGGGTAGGCCACTGGTGTACACGAGCTGAGCTACGCCAAGCTCAGCTCATGAACAACTCTATGTACATTGCATATAAATAAAAGTAAAATATAAAGTTATAATGTTATGTTAAAATTTCCACGTGAAATAATATACATAGGTGAATTAGATGGCGGGTCAATATTATTCTTTGACATTATCAAATACTTCTTTTTCCAAGTAAACCATATATAAATCGATTGATGACTTTCCATAGTTTCCACTTTCACTAAATTTCATTGAAGCTGGCAATGACCCACTTTTATATTTTAATCACCCTTCTTTTTTAATACAACGGTTTTCCGAAAAAGGTTTTTAATATGGTTCGGTTTGCTATCCCTGCACACATGTTTACACATGGTGCACATGCCGATTGACCCATTAGGAGGGCCACCCTTGCATGAAAGCAATGGGTGATTTGAATGAATTTGCGTGGGTGGGTGTGGGGTGCATGTGTAAAAAAAAAAAATGAACTTGCGAATGGTCCATTTTCAACATACACCGTGTAGCCCGTGTAATGAGTGGATTTTGGTGATTTTTGTGCTTGGCCATCTTTATGCTAGTAGACCCACCTTATACATGGCTCCAATGTTCCACGCTGCATGGGCGTCTGCATATGTTGGGCTAGCAAATCTCTAGATAAATGGGGGAATTTCAGACGTCGATGTCCACCCAAAAGCATTGAGAGATGCAGGCTTCAGATTGCTGCTTGGCTTGCAACATGGGCGATTCAGATAACGATTCCCTTTGCCAGAAGATAAGTTTTGGAAGAAAATGAAACTTTTAAAAGGCATCCTTTAAGCGCTCCGGCCATGTACTCTTTCTAAAAAAGATAACGGCCTGTTTGGTAGACACTTATAAATGAGATCATCTCATTTTTAATCATAATTATGCACTGGAGATTGTATTTTTTTTTGCTAATTATTAGCAAAAAAAGAAAATTGATAACCAACAACCGTAATCTCTAATACATAATTATGATTGACTAAGATGAGATGAACTCATTTTTAGGCGTCTACTAAACAAGTCCTAAGCAATGATAAATATTTTGTAGAGAATATATAGATGCCTTTGATAAATTTAGAGGCGGATTTATTTATTTATTATTATTATTTTTGTACTGCTTGATGTGAATCAAGTAACAAATGAGAACCAATGAGGGAGAGTGGAATTTTATCTATTTATTTTTTTATATTTTATTTCTGCGTTACGAATCTAATGCAGTGCAGATGAAAGGGCTTTTATTTTTATTTTTGATGTAGAACGGGTCGCCGATTATTTCATGGCTCAGATGGAGCAACAGAAGACCAGTCGGGGTCGAAAGTGATCCGAACCGTCAGGACTGTAAATCGGTCGTATCTCACAATCCAGAATGAGTTACGGGACGTATAATATATCAATTTGGGGTAGCTCGAGCTACTTTAGCCAACCAACCCCGCTATGCCGGGTTGCCCAAGACGGAATCGCGAGATTCGACCGTATCGACGATCATTAGGCTAGTTTATTTCCAGTTTTACTATTTGAAGTAAGTTTTAATTCGATCATAACTTTGCATCTGTAGGGTTTTGGAGTTAGTGCCCAAAATGAAAAAGGCTTAGAATATGTCGTAGAACAACGTGATTAAGGCCGTTTGATAACTTTTTATTTTTGGCCAAAAACCAAGAGTTCTAGTAGGATTGAACGACTTCTATAAATAGTAAGTTACGTTTTCTAGGAGTTTAAGTTGGAGTTGGAGTCTGATACTTTGTATAGGGTTTAGTTTCCTATTTATATGCATTGTAATTTCGTTTTTATTGATTCAATCATCAATAAAGCAATTATTCGGAATTTATTTCCTCTTTTTATCTTTTATTTCTTCTCGTGGATTCGAGAAACTATCGGTTAGGGAGACGGTGATCGACCTACCACGTCCTCCCTGCATCAATTTTTTATTTATTTTTTCACACGCACTTACACCCCCCCCCCCCCCCCCCCCCCCCCCCCCCCCCCCACACACACACACACACTCACGCACCCACACCATAGTGGGATTTCACCATAATATGTACTTGAACCCATGACCTCATGTTGAAACTCTTGTAAGGACCAGATGAAAGGCCTTTGTAGTTCTCATGCCTAATTGAGAGAATGGTTTGTAGTCCAAGGTAAAATCATAGGATTAACCTAAGATTTAGTAAGTGGGTTTATACTCATGGAGTACTTATAGTTAACAATTGTTTGTAGTGAGTTGTCTAACGATTAACAATGCATTTTTTTATGCAAAAATTGTAAATCTAAGGTAAGGATTGAATATCAATAGTATAATTAAAATGTATTTGAATCACATTTGTTCAACGGTTGACTAACATTGTCTCAAGTAATAGACTCATCACAATAAAATTGATACAAGTCATCTTGTTATCTTAGACTTTAGAGCGCGAATGCAAGGAGTGACTGTAAAACCTAACAACTTACCATAAGTCCTCCACGGAGAATTTAACTCCTTGTTTTTCCTTTTTTCGGGTAAGTACAGACATCCTACTGTTAGTACACCCGCCCACACTGTTAGTCACCCTGCAATGTTAGCCAACCCCACATTGGGAATCGATACCTAGATACCTAGACCTTAGTTTTAAGACGAGGTTATCTTCACTCAGTCTACCACTGTCCCAAAGGTGTGGGTGTCCGAGAATTTAACTTCGGTCAAACTATACCTTGCTTAGGGTTTGTCTAATTTTCCCACGAAATAGTTCACCTAGTTGGCAAGCATGCGGAGTTTCCTTTTATCATGAGATGCTACATGGTAAGCATAGTTCTAAACTTCCCTGACTTGAACACTTAGCTGAGTCAACTCAATTCAGCGAGATTTTGAGCTGAGTTGCTGGAAAAACTCAGAATTGGGTCCAACTTGATCCCAACTCAGGACGACTTGTTGGGTCGGCTCAATCACTAGGTCGAATCAATATGACTCATGGGGACTTGAGCTGAGTGGCATGATCAGTCACATTGTAATCATTAATATAATATGAAGAGGGGAAGGAGGGAATCAAACCTTGACCCTAGCTGTAGGAAAGGATGCAATTAACCAGTGCAGGAAAGGATGCAATTAACCAGTGCATCATCCAAGCATTTGATGATATATTTTTTTATTATTATGCATTTTATATTACCTTTATTAAATACTGAAGTGGGTCGGGTTGAAATCTTTGAGTCCATCAACCTGCCTGAACATGGAATCCAGTCGAGTTTTCAGGTTTTTGAACTATGACAGCAAGCAACGGCGGGGACACTCGGGATAAAAAAAAAAAAACAAAAAAAAAAAGAAGGAAAAGAGATCTCAGTGAAAGCATTAGAACAATGTCCAAAAACCACCACAGACTGATTTTGATAAGAATCTGTCAATCAGATCTAGATATTTCTTTTCAACCCACTGATTTCCTCTCCTCAATATTCAATTCCCTAACCTGATTTTTAATATGGGATTTGGAAAGACAAGCGCCTTACCTTTCTCGTCTCCTTTTCACCTTCTTAGACTTCTATAAGGTCACAAAAGTCTTCAATTTCATTGGGATTTTCAAAACCATGCTAACAACAACAACAAACAACAGCAACCAAACACACCCAGTTGGGTCAAAAAGATTGCAACCATATGTTAGACTATTCCTTGGATATTGCAATATTATATACACAGAGAGATGCAGGTAGCTGGGGGAGTGGTTGGAGAGATGGGAAAAAGATAGTAGTATCCAGACCACTTATTCTACTCCTATTCCTGGCTGGCATCCTGAAATAAAATGAATAAAGAAATGCAGACACACATCAGAGGGAGAAGATACAAACATAACATGGGGTTCGTATACCCAAAAGGAGAAAGACGATTTTTTTTATTTTTTTCCAATCAATGCAACAGGAGACCTCATGGCTGAAAATAGTATGTTGAATGCCACTCTCTCCACAGACCTGGGCTGTTCACCAGGGGGGCTCTGCCGCGTATTTGCCATGTTGGTATGTTTCACCAGGTGGGCCATGTGTAGGTCGGGTAGGGAGTCAATAGCATCTTTTTTTTTTTTTTTTTTTTACAGCAGGCATGGCCCCTCCACCTGACTTTGGGGCCGTGGCAGAAATAGTGGGTTCCATCCAACAAACCGGCCCAGATTTCACATGCACAGGTGGGGTAGAGTAGGATTCCAAATCCAACTCTACCAGCCTTTGTATTTGTAAAAAGACCACGCCCATATGTTTACAAAACCAACATAATACCAGCTAGAGATAAGGGCACATGGCCTGCCACATTAGTTTAGTTGACAGACAGACACAGCACAAGGGTAGAAATATTCCCAACAAAAACAGCAGAAGAAACAGCTTCTGGAAAATCATATGATTAAATATACATATGGGTTTTATTTACATGTTACAGAAGTTATTGCACCTATTATGTTAATCTACATTACAAGATCTTTGTTTGTCAGCTTCTCTCTCTCCTCTCTCTCACTCTCCCACAAACACCAGGCAAGCTTTTGCTTATCCTGTCTATTGTCAACTCTCTTGTACTTGCAATTTAGTCAATTTACAGTATAACCGAAGATCACCCATGTTGCAAAAATCCCATCCCTCATGTTCTTATACATCCATTTCGCAAAGATTCCCGTCTATTCGGTTCTGGACTGCTTTGATTGCAGCAACTCTAGCTGCAGTGGCAGCCCGATTCGCTGCCAGAACCGCCTTGTTTACTTGCTCATCTACACGGGGAAGGTGAATAGCGTTCTCTGCTGCTTTTCTAGCTGACTGGTAGGATGATATGGAAAGATGAAGTGTCAAGGTCTCGGAAAACCACTTGAAAGTATAACAGTAAATAGGATAGAGAATGCATACCTGAACAGCATACAGGACTGCATTGCTTGATGGTAGTTGGGGGTTCTTTAAAACTCCGCAGTCCCACTCTCCACATCTGGCATCGCCATTCCGGAAAGTGTACATTCCAAAACCCTGCTTTCGGCCTTCATGCCACGACCCTTCGTAACAGTGACCATTGGCAAAGTGATAGACTCCAAATCCATGGATCTTATCACCAAAATACTCCCCTGCATATCGATCCCCATTCCTACGATGATCCAATTTTCCCATAAATATTTTACTTGGGATATAAAACAGAATGCTTCAGCATATGTTTTGCTGGACCAAATATCATGAAAATCATGATATTTACACCAAATAAGACTGATTATCATAAAATTTCATGACATTTGGTGCAACCAAATGCACCCTTAAATAACTACAACATATGCAGATATTCATCCAAACACAAGTAGTGGATTACAACAGAGTTAATGAGCAGATTGTTTCAAAAAAGAGTTGATGACTGCGCGCTGAAAATAACAAAGCCTGAAAATTTGGACAATAGGATCTCCGTCTTCTCCATCCTTGCTGATCAAACCAAGTTATTCCACTACGATTACTCTTAACTTCATAACTTTGTACTTTGGATGATTGATTATGTTTTTTATTGAAATTTCAGATAATTCAGCTGCCTGTTAGTTTGCAAAAGCACATATAGCAATACAATACCTAAATGTTGGGAGGCAGTTGTTGCAATATGGGAAAAGGATCAGTTAGCATTTCCCATGATTGTGTGTGGCTTATGGTATGACAAACGCATACACAAGAAACACAAAATCATGAAAAAAAAAAAACCCAAATCACTAATCCCAGTAAAACTAAAGAATTTCTACTGTTTCCTCCATCAAATGAAACACAAAAAGATCAAGCCAGAACAATCCATATGTTGGGATGCCCAACAAACCATATACAATATATGTATATCTACTGTTCTACTGATTTGGATGTCAGAAATTTAAAAAAAGAAAAGAAAGAAAGAAACAGAAATTGACACCAAATACTCATTTCTACTGTTCCTTGTTGATTTGTGTCACTTAGAAAACAACCAGACTAAACGCATATTCTCTCATTTCAGAATTTGGGTCACTCCGAGAATATCAACAATCAAATACAAACTCAAACAATTCAAATTTGATTCCACACTCAGATTTTCTACTGTTCAATCATCAGGTCTCCAAAGAAATGAAGCAAAATTACAATGAATATGAACACGAACAGTTCCAAGAAAACTGTCAATAATCAATCACCCCCAAACAGAATTCCACTCTAACCATGGGCAATCCCCGAGCAAACAGTCAAATAATCAATACCAAATACAAATCTTTCCACTGTTACATCCATCGGCCATCAGGGTCTCCAAGCAAACAGTCAGGAATTCAAATACAAAACAGAATTCCACAAGATTACACTTTTAAAGGCCTGAAAATTCACCAATTATGTGAACAAATTATGTAAAATTGAAAAAGAAAAAAGCAAAGAAAGTCACCTGAAATGGTAGCAGCCGAACCCATGCTTGACACCGCACTTGAATTCCCCAACATAGGAGCTCCCATCAGAACATGTCTGCACTCCAACCCCATGACTCTGCCCATTCAACCATTCCCCCGCATAACTATCTCCAGTATAAAACCGATAAACCCCGAACCCATGCCTAAGTCCCTGCCGATATTGCCCGCGGTACCGACTTCCCCTTGCCCAGCTCTCGATCCCATACCCGTCGTATCTCCCATCGATCCAATCTCCCTCATACCGCCCGTTCACAAAGTAGTTATAAACCCCACTCCCATTACTCCTCCCCTTGTGAAATTCTCCCTCGTAGAAATCCCCGTTACTGTAAAATTCAACCCCTTCTCGGACAATCTTCTTCCGCTCTTTCTTCAAAGAGCCCCTGACATCACCGCTGCCGATTGACCATTGAACAGAACCGCCTTTCTGTAACCGCGTCTTTCGACTCCGCTCTTCCCAGAAATTCCTGAAAACACGCGATGGCATCAACAAGTTCTTGATGGAAAAACCCTTCTTGGCAGCGGCAAAGGCAGTTACTGAAATAAAAACCGAAGCTAGAAAGAGATTTGCTGAAGTGGGTATTTCTTCTCTGAGGTAGAAGAAGAAGAAGGCCTGCAGGAAGACGACCGCTAGGAGCGGTAAGAAGCGGTTCGAGGCGCCGATCCTGGAATCGGGCTTGTGGGTTTTTTTCTGGGACTCCTCATCGAGGGCCGCAAGGCTGTGGACGGATGATCGGACGGTTGGAGATCGGAGAAGAGATGATGAGGTTCTGGTCAGCTTGGACTGGCCTTCCATGGCCTTTTTTTCTCCGTTTCTTTTCAATATTGGGTTTCTCTGTAACGAGAAATCCTTACGAGATAGAGAGAAGGGGGTGGCATTTCAAGATGTGAAGATTAGCAGCGCCGGAGAGAGAGAGAGAGAGAGAGAGAGAGAGGCGCTGATACGGAAGAAAACCGTTTTGGGGCTTCTGTGGGTGGTGAAAGAACCGGGTTTTATCGTTTGGGGGGAGAGAACGAGTTACCCAGCGGACCGCTTCTTTTCTATGTCGCCGTTGATTTTGTATCTGACGGTTGGCAATGGTAGCAGGCCTTCCTTTTGTTTCCGTCTCTCCTAGAAGAAGTCGCCCCAACTTGTACGGCTGGGATATGAAGGAGGGTGTTTTAAACGGTCAGATACGGTTGCAAGTTCCCGGACTTGACGGGAGGATATGGTCGTCGCCTCGTCGGATCTTTGATTAGAGGCTTTTGCCCGTCCAAAGGAAGTCACGTGTTTTTGTTACTTGTACGAGGATAGGTCGTGATTTAGTGATGGCCCCCTCGTGTGAGAGGGCATAAATTACAATGGATCAACCGTCAGATGGTACATGTGTAAGAGATCTGATCCATTTATCAAGTATTATATACAGCTATCATGCTATGGACCAAAAATAATATTGGTCCGCTCATCAGGGAGATCAAACTAGAATGAGAAACATGAGCGGTTGGAAAAAGAGGCTAACGGTCCAAATTCAACGTATGTGTGTCGCTCACTTCGTGAAGATGCTCAACTGATTTTTGTCATGTAGCAATTTAAGAGTACGAACTACCTGATGGATGGCAGGATCTCTGATATATGCTAACTGACACTGGAACCAGGCCCCACACGACAGTTGTTTTGCGGGCCCCGCATTCTATCAAAACGAAGGTGCTCTCGCGCCTCGCGGTGCGTGTTTGCAAGGAAAAAATGATAACATGCAGCGGCTGTACGTGAACTTTCACATACAGCCATTTAATTCCCGCCATTATGTCAGATATGTAGAATATCAGATCCGATCCGTGAAATAGGTGGCCCATTCAGTGATGATTAAATTTATATGAGAACTAGGCCTATAGACACATTGAATGGAAAAAAAACATCAAAACCAGTGGTCGACTGACGGTATGACTCAGTGTACCGGTCTGATTTGTAGAATATCTGAACCGTGTAAAATGTGGGAAACACTAGGTTGATCAACTGACGTAAAAATCAGGATGATCGACTCGTTGGTTAGGTTACACTGGTACAGTGAGTCATATCATCAGTCACTATTGATTTTGACGTTGTGTCCCATTCAATGTGTTTTTAAGCCTAGTTTTTACATCAGATAATCACCACTGAGTGGTCCATCTTTTTCACGGATCTGATCCGATATTCTAAATATCTAACATGTTGGCGGGAATTAAATGGCTGCATCTGACAATTCATATACAGCTGCTGCAAGTACGCTTGTTACGGTGCTCGTCTCTACACGTGCCTATTCCAAGCTGGTCATCGACGCGGACCAGTTACTACCTCCGCCCGTCCTTAGCGAGGTACGAACAGGGGCTCTAAGGTGGCACCGTGACGTATGGGTTCTATCCACACCGTCCATCCATTTTCCATATCGATTTTAGGTATAGGCCCAACACCACAGGAAGCAGCGGTGATAATGACAACCACCGTCAAAGCCTTCCTAAGAGAGTGGATTGGGTGAGACCCCGGCATCACCTAAGACGGTGCGGCCCTTACCTTGGAGACCAACTTGATGTATGTATTACGTATCCACACCGTCCATCTGTTTTTCAAGATTATTTTAGATCATTATCCCAAAAATGAAACAGATCCAATTATCAGATGGACCATACTATAAGAAATAGTGGTCATTGACCATTAATAGGCCACAAAAGTTTTGGATCAAGTTGGTATTTGTTTTCCCTCCTTCATCAGGCTTATGTGACATTATCAACATATTGGATGGTAAATAAACACTATGTAAACATAAATGTACGCCCTAAGAAGTTTTTAATGGTAGAACGGTCAATCACCACTGTTTCTTATGGTATGGTCCACCTGATCATTGAATATGCTTCATTTTTTGAATACTTCAATGAAATGATCTGAAAAAACGGTTGGACGGCATGGATAGATAATACATACATCAGGGTGTGCCCCACGGTAAACCCACGGCAAGGGCTGCACCTTCTTAGGTGAGGCCGGGGTCTCACCTAATCTGCTCTCCCCTTCCTAGGGCCCACCTTAATGGTTAATTGCCCTGCTCACAAAGTCACCTGAATGAAGGGAAAACGCAAAATATCATCTTCGATCCAAAACTTCGGTGGCCCCAAAATGTTTTCAACGGTAAATGTTTAATCCTCACTATGTGATCCACTTGAGCCTTGGAGCTGCCTTATTTTTTGGGTTGTGCCCTAAAATGATATGGAAAAATCGATGGACGGCAGAGATGAAACCCAATTCGCATCCGCTGCTCATCTATTGGACGTAGGCGTTTTATCTATTGGACCCGGATACAGTCTGCTTAGCTCATTTGGTGGGCCACACAAGAACCCAGAATGAGTAAACATCTAGAGTGCGTACGTATTGGCCCGTCAGATGAACGGACGGATTTTTAGCGTAGATTTTGTGTTTAAATGGCTGGGGCCCACCGGTGCACATGTAGATGTAGGCGCTCCTTACCAGTCAGAGCTTTTGATAGCAACGCTCGCCACCTAATTACTTGCCCCATCTGCCCCACCCCGTAATGATCCTGACCGTTCATCTGAAACGTACATGAAAAGTTGACTTGGAAATTGCTTTTTCATTTCTCTGAAAAATAGTTAGAAAATGCATCTGTGGACTTTTCAGTTCCTAACTTCTATTGTACGGACAATTGAATCTGTGATGAGCATGATTTTCTCCACATCGCAACCTGAAACTGGGACTTATAAATGAATGGTCAGGATTAGCAGATAATACGGTAGAAGAGCAAGAGTAACTACGAATTCGTCTGCAGACATATATTATACAAACATGCTGCATCAAAAGATTGTGTAGGATTTTCTCGCTTTCCATTGGTACAAATCTCGACAGCGGATTTGGTGATACCCCGGCCTCACCCAAGACGGTGCAGCCTCACCGTGGGCCCACATTAGTATTATGTATCCATGCCGTCCATTCATTTTTCGAGATCATTTTATGAAATTATCCAAAAATCGAAGCATATCCAATTATCAGGTCGACCATATCATAAGAAACAGTGGTGATTGACTGCCCTACCTTAGAAACTTCTTAGGGCTCACCTTAATATTTCTTTAATGTTTATTTTCCATCCAATCTGTTAATAAAGTTACATGAGCCTGGATGAAGTGAAAGAACAAATATCAGCTTCATCCAAAACTCTCGTGGCGCATTAATGGTAAATACACCCTGTTTCTTATCCACCTGATAATTGGATATATTTAATTTTTGGGATAATGCGCTAAAATGATATGGAAAAATGGATGGACGGCGTGGATACATAATAAATACATCAAGGTGGACCCCACGGTAACCCCACGCCCGCACCGTCTTGGGTGGGACCGGGGTCTCACCTAATCCGCTATCTATGATCTCATGGAGTTCGTCATCTACGGATATGTATATCTGTAGATATAGATTTCAAATTCTTCTCTTCATAGCCATCCAAAATCCTGATATGACATGGGCTGACGTGGATGGCCGGTGAACCCAGATACTCTTTAGACTAAAGATCCCAACCGTTGAATATCTGACTTTATGTTGGTTGAATGTACTTGGCGTGAATTTTATTTGCCATTGTTT
The DNA here is from genome assembly GCA_003013855.2 of Liriodendron chinense. Lineage (NCBI taxonomy): Eukaryota > Viridiplantae > Streptophyta > Magnoliopsida > Magnoliales > Magnoliaceae > Liriodendron > Liriodendron chinense. The sequence continues at coordinate 7,106,555 of ML058453.1, forward strand.
TAAGGGATAATTGTAAACACATCCCTATAGTTTATGACAATTGTAAATACACCCTCCAATTGGGATAGGTTTTTTTTAGAAGGGCCTTAAAAAACGTAATTGTTAAAGTGATAACTCTTCTGTTTACTGTATGTACAAAATATAAATATAAGACCAGTAAAAAACACTCATATGGGACTCTTGGGTTGTGTTTGGATGGCCCTTTATCAATGTAAATCTAAGCGAAGTTATGATTACAAATATCAAATCTTTCCACTCATTAAGCATATTATTTTGATGGGCTTTTAAAATGTTTTAGATATGAATGATAGAATTATAAATATGATTGTACTTTTAAATTACTGAAATGTCACAGCGATGAGGAAAATATACTTACTCTTAGTCGGTGAGGAGATTTTCAATAAAATTCAAGATAAATTTTATAATAATTGTTCATTTCCTTACCTTTCTTCTTTTACTTACTACTAAATTATGTGTTTAAACAAACATTATAAATTTGTAATGATTGTTTTTTCTGTTCTTTTACTATGGAAATGGCAATCCAATCAGGTCCTAAGTTTGTGTTATGGCCTAATTGAGTTTTGAATTAGGCTGATTTTAATATCTTCCCTTCATCTTGATGAGTTACCATTGATGATGAGTTTGAGAAAAGAAAAACACAATAGTCATCCCACACAAAACCTATGATTGGCGTTCCATCTCATTTTTGTGTTGTGGCTTTTGACTGATCCCATCGGCTGCCCGGCAATCCAAAATATTGTCAAGAGAATAACTAGTTTTGTTCAGAGAGCTTTGGGTATCAAACAGCACACGATTTTCAGACATGTAATTTTGGACTACTGTCACCCTCTTGATGTCCAAATTGAAGACAACCCTAAAATGATGAACCCCAAAGAGCTTGGGTGTACCACATATAAACATTCTAAAGAACTTGGGTGTATCACATATAAACATGATGTACCCCAAAGAACGTAGATGTATCAAACATCCTGTAAACATTTGCAAGGGATTCCAACACCTTTGGGACATGTTAAAAGATAAGTATTATTATTGGAGGACTTAGTTCTGCGTTCTTTGGGACACACCATTCTGCATGAACTGCATCCAACTTGTCTTGGAGGGGTCTACCCACCTTAAAAATTGAATGCTAAAAAAATCAAGCTAAGGGCTTCTTTAATAGCCTCAAAATGAAATAGAATGGCAGTAAATGCCTCATCATAACGATTGACGCGTCGTTTGATAGTGTGCTGGATTTGCCAATGGGATTTGGACCGGTAATATCCATTGGAAGCTCCGCGGGTAGATATCTATGCTTTTTAAAAAACTAAGCTCTCCAAACGCCACAGCTGCATGGATTTCGGACCAATCTTTGACGTGGGTCCCATATATAGGACGTTAAGTAAGATCAAGCTGTCCACGAGTCTTATCAATAGTGGATTGAAACATCCAACGGTTGATTACTTGCAGATGTAACTGTGTGCTCCACACTACAGTAGAAAATGTATGAAAACTATCAACCGTCGCTAACATATGGCCCACGTCTGATCAGAAGGAACCCAATTTCTTACAATAAAATGATTAGTAATGTTAACAAGTTGCCTCTCAGATGAATGGATTTGTGATCCATGGCCCACTATGGGTCCCACAACATTTGACTTATCGTGAATAGTACAACTAAGGTGTTACTTTCAAAACACCGCCCTTTCCATTTACAACCGGTATCATACACAAGATACAGAACATCTTCCTGATAGCAGTTGCCTGTTGAGGCTAGCTGTTCTGCAAGACCACCTGAATTGGAACACCATGCTACTTAATTCTTCTCATTCCCTCTCCTTGAATAATATCTCCTTTGTCATTGTCGCGACCAGACGAAACAATGTTGGGAGCTTGTCGACGATATAACAGGTATGTGCGACTGAGATGAGTTTCTTCGTAGGATCGAGCATCATGGCCCACTCTCGGACAACAACGTCGCCTCTCTGATGCTATGTATTCTGAAATGGCAGGTCCAGAAGAGGACGAGCCTTGGTGGTGAGCAGGCCAGAACGATAACAAGGAAGACCGACGGCCAGACCAGAATCAAGGTAAGTAAGGCCATGTAACCCACCGTCTCGATGATGGCCGTTCATGCACCACACATAATCATCATCGTCTTTGGAGTGAATCCTTCCAACATGCATCGATTTATCTTTCTTTCCAAATATAACTCCGTGGATGATACCTAAGATAATCAAAAGTAGTAGAATACCATTGTGTCTTAGGACAATGTTGGTATATATGTACATGCATGGTTTTATTCTCGACGAAAACTAATTACCCAGAATTTTTTTTTTGTTTTCTTTATTAGTACACACACCCTACTGTTAGTATACTCACACACCCTGTTAGTCACACTACAGTGTTAGCCACCCCCACCCGAGCATGCCACCTAAGAGTGGATACCAGGACCTCAATGTTGAATCGTGGTTATTATCACTCTGTCTACCCCTTGAGCTATGATTCATTTTGTAAAATCAGTTACCATATGACGTTCTTCGCATGGCCCCAAAAATTATGGATCATGTAGAACGTTTTTTTGTTGACATGTATGACTTATGGCGACTCAATTAGTGCTGAGTTGTTAAGGTATCTGTTTATGGTGGACTCATTTTAATTTCGAACACTTGCTAAGATTGGTGGACCAATTTGAATGGACTGTATGCGACCATTTTTCCTGACAGGTTTCTGTTCTCGGTGCTCCCATTATCAAACAGGTTATAAGGTCCACCAGAGCATTTTGATGGACTGGTCTCAACCATCATGGAAGAGGAGTTGTGGAAGATAAAGTTGACCAGCAAGTACAAGAGAGTCAATTGCTTAGAATGGGGGACCACCAATATCCTAAATGCATGTTCATATACATTTCGTGTGAAACCTATCAAACACGTGGAAGTATAGTTTTTCAGCTGAAATTCATGTACGAGTAACTGAATCAAACAGAAGAAAATAATCTCCCATGAAATAGATGGAACGCTCAATTACTGACGTAATCAGCATTCTATCTATTTGCTTTCATTTCATTTCATTTCGAGGCTATCAAAGAGGCCCTAATCCAATAATTAGGCAGGCCACACCATATAAAACAACTGATGACCACCAAAAACTCCAAATTCACATAGTGGGCTGTTTCATGTTTGGAATAGCCTATTTTTGGGATGTCTCTCATTTTCATTGTAAGATGACCATGCCAAGCTAAGTGGATGACAAACACAAAAGGTAGGCCCACAAGTTTACTAGTTGTTTATGAGATAAGGGTAAAATGGTCAATTGTTTAGAGATAATGGTGCCAATGGGTCATTCAGCAATATGTATTTTAGGCCATTAGGATTTGAAATTCAAGATATTCAATTCAAATTATGTTTGGCATCTCCCCAATCCTATATTTCAAATCTAACTACCATTGAAAATTTTCATGAGAGCTCCTTGTAAAATCCACGCAAAATCTTGAATTTTCAATAATCTTCAGCATGTAAGAATTTCTATATTGCGGAATACATAGGACCTTGCTGTGCATCAGAGATATGGAGATCAGATAACTAGAATAAAGACTTACCTGTTTGGTGAGCCATCTCCTGTCTGAGATCTGGATCTTCCTCTCCTGGGATTGCTGTAGAGAAAACCTTAGATGGGGGTTGTTTTCAGTGTAATCCCGGATTGGGGACCCAGCACCCTTTAAATAGGGCTTGTAGTGGGTGTGGCAGTGTTTGAAACCCACCAAAACACTACCACCCTTGCTCCACACGAATTTGGCTATCAGGAATCCATGTTCAACTACAATACTGCCATAGGCAGTGTAGACGCGCAACACCTCTTAATTCTGTAGATCACGACTGTAGTGGGGTCCACTGATCAGTCCACACATGAATCTGCATCTGTATTCAAATCTAGACCATTGATCAGTCGGCCCACTATATAGAAAACTTACATTCTCCCACTTGAGCCAAACTGTTCAATGTCACGGATTTTAATTATACTTAAGTGGTCAACAAATATGTCAGATTCTGTGGACAACGTCTTTTCCAATCCAGTCCATCAAGATTACTAATATTGGATCGTGGTAGTCTACACAACATTAATTGAGGCGAAGTGAGACGAATCACGGTCACTAGTATCATCAATCTTAATGACGTAGATTGTGAACATGATCGTGTGGTATGAAGGTTACACTCAAGTGTGATTGAAAGTGCCTACCTTCAAGAGGTCCTAGGAGCTTTCTTAAGATGTCTCCAATGAGACAATACTGAAATTCTACTATTCTCAAAATATATTGTGCACACCAAATGAGAGAAATAGTATAAACCAAAAGATGGAATCATCAAAGTATATGAGATCTCCACGAGTGTCTGAACAAAATAGATCTATACTGATTCTGAAAACTCCCACTAACTGAATGTATCTACGAGGTCATGACTCCCATAGACACTACATACTCTTGAAATGGCGCCACAGGAAGCCCTTTAGTGAGAGGATCAGTTATGATCTCTTTAGTACCGATAAAGCTTAATAAACACTTGATGATCCCGCACTCTATCATTTATAATATAATACTTTATGTCGATATGCCTCGACCTTGATGAGTGCTCACTGTTGTACGAGAAATGTATCACAACTGAACTGTCACAAAAAATTTTCATAGGTTTTGGGATATGCTCCAAGACCCATAAACCAATGAGAAAAGTACTGTAGCCACATCGCCTGATTTGTAGCTTCGTGACATGCGACAAATTCTGCCTTTATAGTGGATGAGGCTGTGGTGGATCGTTTTACACTTTTCCAAGACACAGTTCCTCCACTCATAAGAAAGAAATGTAACTGGACGTGGACTTTCTTGTGTCGACGCAGCCAGCATAATCTGCGTCTGAATAATCGACCAAATCCAGATGGTCGGCTTTTTGTAGGTGAGTTTAAAGTCTTTCGTCCATTGCAGGTAGCGCAACGCTTTCTGAAGTTACCTGCCCAATATTCCAAACCATAAAAGTAATGTCCGGGCACGTACAGAACTGAGCATACATTATACTCCCACTGCTGACGCGTACGGAATTTACTTTATGCGATCCTTTTCTAAATCATTCTTGAGGCACTAAAAAAAAACTTCTGAACTTGTCACCTTTAGTTATAGGTCATCAAGCATGAAAACAACTTTGCATGCCAAATCGCTCGAGTATCCTACCAATGTAGGATCTCTGTGACAAATCAAGCAATCCTCGAGATCTATTCCTATGAATCTCGATGCCTATGATAAAGAAAGTATCACAAAAGGAAGAATCTGATTTCTCATTTATTAGGTTCATGGATCTGTAGTGAAAGTAGACGTTTATAAAAGTGATAAATTATTTCTATCCACTCCATGAGACTATAGGGAATGGACTACAAATATCTGTATATATCACTTCTAGTAGTCCTACATTTCTGATGGGTTCATTTTTCCTGATTCTAGTCTGTTTTCCCTTAATGCAATCTGTACAATCTTTAAAATAAGAGAAATCCAAGGATTGAAGTATTCTATCTCGCACAAGCCTTTCCATTATCTCACAAGAGATATGGCCTAATTGCCTACGCCATAAAAAAGGAGAAAACTTCATTCCTCTTTATTCTCTTTATTCCTGCTCTATTAGACTGCAGGTATATGTTTAGAACGTTTGCAGTGTGTAGGTTCAACTGACATAGCTCATTCACAAAAAAAATTATGGCCAACTAAATTCAAACCAAAGTAAATATTAAAACTTTCATTCTTAAATTTAAAAGGGCATCCACATTTAACTGAAAAAGAAAATTAAAAAATTAAATTTCGCCTTATAAAAGGCACATAAAAATATCTACTTGGTCTAATAATGGCCATTTGCTAATCTAAGTCTGTAGACTCTTACTGCCGCAACGTTCACTTTTACGCCTATTGCCAACGCACACTGATTGCTCCGTGTCAGTTGGCATTCGGCTCTGTAGTATATCCTGCATGGAAGTGCATATGTGAATAGAAGTGCTATAGTCTATCCATCAGGAATCTGTAGATACTTCAGTTAGATTGCTTTCAAAACAAACAAGATCATGATGATTACCTTTCTTTATCAACCATGCTTTAAAGCCTTCGCAGTCCTTTTTTTCATGTCCTGGCTTATTGCAGAAGAAGCATCCATCATCAGGACCCCGTCTTTTCTTCTTTGCTTTACCTTTAGATTGTGGCTGATTGCCACCTGTAGGATCCAAAGAACCTTTTTCTGAATTTTGCTTCCTTTTCTTATTCTTCCATTTTCTCCCTTGTCCTGAGGTTACGAAATTTACATTATGTACGATGCCTTGCTTAGCCAACCTTTCCTCCTCTTGGACGCACTGAGAAATCAGTTCGTCCAACGTCCATTTGTCCTTAATAGTATTGAAATTCACCTGGAACGTACTGTATTGAGGAGGCAGGGAGATCATGATCAGATAGACAAGCTGATTATCATCAAATTTCAGTCCTAAGTTGCGTATCTTGGATACTACTTGGATCTGTTCTATAATGAATTCCCTTATGTTTCCTTTACCGTTATAGGTTGCACGGATCAGTTTGCTGAGTAATGAACATAATTCAGCCTTTTCTGATTTCGTGAAACGCTTGCCTATCTCGGTCAAGAAGTCTTTGGCTTTATCTGTATTAGGCATGGCACCCTTCATGGCCTCTGAAATCGCGTACTTCATGATTTTGAGACACATTATATTAGACTCTGTCCAGGCCTTATAGTGAGCTTTTTCCTCTTCTTTGATTTCAGATGAAGGCTTAGGAGGTTCTGGCTCTCTCAGGGCAATGTCCAACTTCATACACCCCAGGACAATCTCAATAGACTCCTTCCATGTGTTGTAGTTGGAGCCGGTCAGAAGGGGAACTGTATTATAGCTGTTTGGAATGTTAACTGAAAAATAAACTCACATTAGACTTTATATTATGAAGTTTCAGGCGAATAAACATTCAATTGATTGAGGGCCTTCAATTGAATTATCCAGGATGAATGTGGGCCTAAATAATCAATCCTGGCGAGAATCGGCCATATCATCATGACTCCACCTGTGGGTGGAAGTCATAACATGCAGATGGTTCTCTTGAACTGGAATCTAACGGTGATCGTCTGTGTTTTCGTCACCGTCTGCATGTGTTCATGTCCTTTCTAAAGTGGTGATCGTTTGTGTTTTCGTCACCGTCTGCATTGGACGTGAACGTAACTGTATGCAATCCTTTTAACTTAATCCCAACATTAGAAGTCTGAATTCGTGCAAATCTTCACTGATAGTGGTCACTGTGGTGGCTAACACTACCAGATCCAACTCCATGATTTTCGACTCAGGACTGCAATCATGTGTTCATATCCCTACTAAAATGGTGAACGTCTGTGTTTTCGTCACCATCTGCATGGGGAACAAACACAACTGTATGCACTCCTTTAAACCCAATATTACAAGTCTAGAATTGTGAAAATCTTCACTAATTGAGGTCACTGTGGTGGCTAACACAATCAGATCCAATCCCACAAAATTTAGACTTAGGATTGCGCTTTAATCCTGCCCTCAATGGATTAATCTAAAGTAGTCCGATTTGGCTCAGCTAGTAGTTGACATTGACCATTGAAAGATGGTGAAAATGAAAAGAAACCAACACTTAAGTAAGTTTCATTCACCCATTTCCTTTTAAACCAACGGATCAAGTTAGCTCTAGAGTATGGGTAATTGGCCCACAACTAAGCCGAATCAAGACTCTATATGATTGAACATCACAATGAGCATTCCAGGTCTAGCACTTAATCATTCACAGGATGGATGGTCCAGATGAAATATTGAATCTAATTTAGGTGGACAATCAGATTCTCATATTAAAGTCCATAAAATGGATGGTTCAAATCTAATACTTAAGGTCCACATGGTGAAAAAATTCAAATAATAACTCATCCATCTAGTAAATGAGCCAGATTATACACTCATTAAAAATAGATAGTCCAGATCTAAGAATAAAGTCCATAAACAAGCCTTTAAAACTTTTAATGGTCATCCAACAGGCCTGAAGTAGTGTTTATCATAATGCTTAATAACCTAAATTAGGGGCTTTAAATGTCAGCTTCCATAGGCCCAAAAAAAAATGCTAAAATATGGCCAATAAATTTGGCCAAAGCATGCTAAAATCAGGCCCACGAATCTGGCCCAAAATATACTAAAAGCTGGCCCATAAATTTGGCCAAAGCATGCTAAAATCAGGCCCACGAATCTGGCCCAAAATATATTAAAATCAGCCTACAAATCCGGCCCATAACATGTGGCCAAAATGTGCTAAAAATAGACCACAAATCTGGCCCAAATTATAGGCCAAAACAATCTGAAATATAGGCTAAAATCGAGCCCAAGAGTCCAGCAAGAAACAGGCCTAAAAAACAGCCTTAAAGCAGGCCCAAAAGACCACTAAAGTCTGGTCCAAGATAGGCTCTAAATCTTGGCCAAAATAGGCCTAGAAACAGCCATAAAAAAAAGTTTGCAGTACCTTTTAAAAGCCCAAGGCCTGGCCCAACCGGCAGCCCATTCAAAGACTGAAGTGGGCGCTGGTCGTGCCTAGATATCATAAGATGGGGCCCACCATGAAACTGACGGCCCATACGATGGCCCAAGCCCTTTCAAAACCAGGCCCACGGCCCTACTAAAACAAAGGGCCGGGCGCTAGCCCCTCTCAAAGGGATAACAGCCCAGCGGCTGTGGGAGAGAGAGAGAGAGAGTTGGAGAGAGTAGGGTGAAAACCCTAACCCTAAAAAAAAATATCTCCATGCACCCGGCCGCCGCCGGGCAGTACAACTACCACGGCCGGCCACCACTGGAGAGTGCATCCACCACGCCCGACTGCTGGTGGAGAGCGCAGCCACCACGCTCGGCCGCTGGAGTGGGAATGGCTGACCCAACATCGCTCATCCCCATGGATTCCGTCAACTGAATCGGCACCACAAGCAAAACGGTGTGGCAAATCTGGGTTTGCCGCTGTCCTGTGCGCAACAGCAGACAGATCAAGGAACCCCAGCCGTGCCTACTTCCTCATCGCCGGCACCGCTGCCCGGAAACGGCCACCACAGGTCGATCCCAAATCATTCAATGGCCATGGCTGCTGATTGGAGATGCAGAGGTTTCTTAATCGAAGTTTATTGGCACATCTCTGATCGGCATCGGCCCTGCCTGATTCCAGCGACATAGTGCCTTTAGGGTTTGAAGGACCCGATTCTTTACCACATCTCTGATCGGCATCGTACATCATAAGGCCGTTACAAACGGCCGTAGCAATCTCCTACTACAATGGCAGATGATGTGTCCATAGAGCAATCAGCATCTTCAACTACCAGATTGAAGATGATCAGCTGTCTATAGGGTAACCTTCAGTGGCTGATACGAAGGTACCAAATCCCTTCCTTTTTTTTATTTATTTATTTTTTAATCTGAATGATTTTTGTAGAATCCTCTGTTTCTTCAACAATAAGGCCATATGGCCACAACAATCTCAACTTAAATTATTTTCCCTTGCAATGGCTGTCCACTGGTCATCGATTTAGGTGTCCAGTGGCTGCTACGGCTTCAGAAATTCTATTAAAATCGATGGCCCAGATCTGAGACTGTCTTTCCATGAAAAAACATCTCAGATCTGACTATGAGGATTCCTGAACAAATTCTATGATCTGAACAGATCCACCATACCCAGTGCACAGTAGGCTCTGATACCAACTGTAAGAATTTCTATATTGCGGAATACATAGGACCTTACTGTGCATCAGAGATATGGAGATCAGATAACTAGAATAAAGACTTACCTGTTTGGTGAGCCATCTCCTGTCTGAGATCTGGATCTTCCTCTCCTGGGATTGCCGTAGAGAAAACCTTAGATGGGGGTTGTTTTCAGTGTAATCCCGGATTGGGGACCCAGCACCCTTTAAATAGGGCTTGTAGTGGGTGTGGCAGTGTTTGAAACCCACCAAAACACTGCCACCCTTGCTCCACACGAATTTGGCTATCAGGAATCCATGTTCAACTACAATACTGCCATAGGCAGTGTAGACGCGCAACCCCTCTTAATTCTATAGATCACGACTGTAGTGGGGTCCACTGATCAGTCCACACATGAATCTGCATCTGTATTCAAATCTGGACCATTGATCAGTCGGCCCACTATATAGAAAACTTACACAGCAATCATATGACTTATTTCCTCCCCTCTTTTAAGGTCCTTTAAGCCAAATTACCAATGAGATTGGAAATTGAGGTTGCCAAACATAAATGAAAGAATTCAAAATCCAAGCTTGTAAATGCAGGATTGGTGTTTTTAAGTTAGAATCTAAATCCATGCTGCCAAAGAATCCCTGATAGATGGAGTTTCATTACGAGCCCGTTTGGATACCACCAAATAAGTTACTTTTTCTACTTACCGCAGTAGATAAGTAACTTATTTCAGATAAGTAAGTTTGGTTTATGTCTAATTATAAGCAACTTTTTTACTTCTAAGTACTTAATCACTTTGGTTTATTTTTTTAGCTTTTCTACTTTTCATAAGTTGTTGAAAAGACACATTGGACAGACGAAAGAGAAAGGAAGCTGATAAGTATGTTGCTTACCAAACATACTTATCTTCTTAACACGTAGAAACTAAGATAAGCTACTTTGTGGCATAAGTAACTTATCTTAAGCAACTTACAATCCAAACAGGCCCTACATGGCAAATCTGCAATGAATTTTTAAACCAGAGGGGATGCATATGTAACAATTTAAAACAAAGGGGAGGCATACATGATTATCATATAACTGAGGGGAGTAGGTGCAATTAACCTTTTGTGGGCCCACCATAGAGAGCTTGTATTTTCAAGATTCAGTGCATGTACCACTGATAGAGACACGGCCAGGGTCACTGAAAGTGGTTCACTTATGCTACAAGCCCCCACATTGTGTACAATCCATTGTTTCTGAGCATTGTATGTACAATTTCTTCTCAATCGTGTGTCAGCATCAAAGGATTATTAGGCTTGCATTATTACAATTGGACAGTCTAATGAATTGATACAGACGCTCCATTGGGTCAACCACACTTTCCTTGAGTTTTTTTTATTAATATTATTTTCTTCCTTCTCTTTTTCTTGTGCAAGGTCACATTGACAATCCAAACACCTACAAGTTGTACTTTTTTCACAGCCTCCACTTTTGAAGGGATTAGGTGGGATAGGTTTGCCTAATAAAAGCAATTCTTTAATTATAAGCAATCCTTAATAGCCCAAAAAATTAGATGGTGGAAAATGTTTTATTAGACTTATTTTGGTACAAATGATCTTAACCGTTCATTTTATTGGCAATTTGATTAATGGTAACAATTGTCCAATCATGGTTGTTTTTGCATTGTAGCTTTACAAATGTGTACGGGCTCTTCTGAGGATGCGGTGGGACTAATATGATGTTTGTGAGAAATTCACCTAGTCCGTCCGTTTTACCCGCTCATGTTTGTAATGAGCCAAAAACTGAGGCAGAATCGAAACTAGGTGTCTGCCCAATGAATAGAATGTGGACAGGAAAATGTCGACAATTGAGACTTCCCTGGGTTCCATGGAAATGTAGATAAATTGAAAGCACAAAAATATTAGCCTGACCCAAAACTTTTGTGGCCCCATAAATATTTCAACGGTGGACATTCCATCTTCATTGTTTCCTATCATACTGCTCACTAAAGTTTTGGATCTGCCTCATTTTTTCGGATCATGTGCTAATATGAGAGAGCAAAATGGATGCATTGGTTGAATTTCTCACAAATATCATGGTGGGCCTTACCTAGCTTAAGACTGCAGGCGCAGCCCTCTCACGGAGAGTCCACATTGACTAATATTTTATAATCGCTATTTAGTCACAAACAGGTGAGCCATCATGTTAGGCTTTCAGGCCCATCCTATCATAGTAAATGTTAGGGACCAGATGGACCTCAGGCTAGGGTGCATTTCAAGTGTGGCCCATGGTTCAGTGATCCGATGAACCCTAATCCAGATGGGCCATGCACCAACATTCTAACCCTTAATTGGGGGCCTGCAAAGAGACGGATTAGAGAGAAAGTACATGAGTTATCCGGATTCAACAAAAGGCCAGGATTCAGTGGTTAGGATAATCCAAATGCAAGAGTTTTGGGTTTTGGGGTGTCCAAAGGTGGGGTCCGTCATTTTAACGCTTTACAGTGAATGATAAGCCCACGTTTCCCATCTGATCACTTGCAATGTGGAGCTTAAAGCAGAATAAAGAAAAAAAAACCACAACTATGGTTTCTTTAGTGGAAGTCACCCCAACCGCTGAATGGTTTGGATCAACTTAAAACAGCACTGATCCCGATTTGTACTTCCATTCAAACGGGCCATTAAAGTTGGATGTCGTGTTCTGCGTGGTGCATAAGTTGAACTCTTAGGCTGTCATTTCATCATTGATGGTCCACTGCATTGATGGGGCCCACCTCGTTGAATAATTCTAAGATGAATTCATTACCCTAACAATCACACACACACACACACACACACACACAGACTCTCTCTCTCTCTCTCTCTCTCTCTCTCTCACCCATATCCCAAAAAATAGGTGTGTCACACCACAGGTAACAGTTGGGAGGGGGTTGCCACCCTTGAAAGCTTTCAGATTGTGTGGGGTCCAACGTGTTTTTCGTATACCATCCTATCCAGTGATAAGATGAGCCCCACTAGAATGAGCGGACACTCCAAAAATCAGGCCATTTCAAACGAGGTTTTAGGCGTGATTTTACTTGGTGTGGCCCACCAGAGTTTTGGATCAAGCTGATCTTTAGCCTCAGATGACAACATGATCAGAGGACTAACGTGATGGACGGATTGGATTTGTACCTTTCATTAGAGACATAGCTGTAGAATAAGCTTGTTCTTCAAACGCCGTACAAGAACCGGTCTCTAGAACACATGAAGAATTACATAGTATCATTACCCTGAGGATTAATATGCACCGTTTACTCGGGTTCTCAGGACAAGCGGGGTCCATGGTTTAACGATTGAGAATAGAGCTGGACATTAAACCGGACCGAGTCGAATTATACCCAACTCGACTCAGCCCAGTTGGACTTTGACCTGGGCTCAAGCTCAATTCGGCTCAGTCCTGGACTTGGTCTGGTCAAGTCGAACTCGTCTGGATCCAAAATCTGATTGATCCAAATCGATTCGAGCCGAGCTTCTTTCCGGTCACACGAGCCGAGTCAGGTAGTGTTGAATCAAATTGGACGGTTGGACAGGGCTGTTCAACAACCAAACAGGGACTCGGAGTTTGGGAGGGGTTTGGAAGAGGAGTAATGGCTCAGCCACCGACTGGAGAAGGGGGAGAGTAGAGTCAAGTGTAATAATCTCTATATAGCGGAATTCATAGGACCGTGCAGTGCATCGGGTATGTAGATCTAATAAACCGAATAAAGACATACCTGTCTGGTGAGCCATCTCCAATATCTGAGGTCTGGATCTTCCTCTCCTGGGATTGCTGTAGAGAAAACCTTAGATGGGGCTTGTTTTCAGTGTAATCCCGGATTGGGGACCCAGCACCCTTTAAATAGGGTTTGTAGTGGGTGTGGCAGTGTTTAAAACCCACCAAAACACTACCACCCTTGCTCCACACGAATTTGGCTATCAGGAATCCATGTTCAACTACAATACTGCCTCAGGCAGTGTAGACGCGCAACCCCTCTTAATTCTGTAGATCACGACTGTAGTGGGGTCCACTGATCAGTCCACACATGAATCTGCATCTGTATTCAAATCTGGACCATTGATCAGTCGGCCCACTATATAGAAAACTTACATTCTCCCACTTGGGCCATACTGTTCAATGTCACGGATTTTAATTATACTTAAGTGGTCAACCAATATGTCAGATTCTGTGGACAACGTCTTTTCCAATCTAGTCCATCAAGACTACTAATACTGGATCATGGTAGTCTACACAACATTAATTGAGGCGAAGTGAGACGAATCACGGTCACTGGTATCATCAATCTTAATGACGTAGATTGTGAACATGGTCGTGTGGTATGAAGGTTACACTCAAGTGTGACTGAAATTGCCTACCTTCAAGAGGTCCTACGAGCTTTCTTAAGATGTCTCCAATGAGACAATACTGAAATTCTACTATTCTCAAAATATATTGTGCACACCAAATGAGAGAAATAGTATAAACCAAAAGATGGAATCATCAAAGTAAATGAGATCTCTACGAGTGTCTGAACAAAATAGATGTAAACTGAATCTTAAAACTCCTACTAACTAAATATATCTGTGAGGTCAATGACTCCCATAGACACTACATGCTCCTGAAATGGCGCCACAGGAAGCCCTTTAGTGAGAGGATCGGCTATCATCTCTTTAGTACCGATAAGCTGAATAGACACCTGATGATCCCGCACTCTATCCTTAACAACATGATACTTTACGTCGATATGCCTCGACCTTGATGAGTGCTTGTTGTTATACGAGAAACTGACCGCAGCTGAACTGTCACAAAATATTCTCATAGGTTTCGGGATATGCTCCAAGACCCGTAAACCAGTGAGAAAACTCTGTAGCCACACCGCCTGATTTGTGGTTTCGTGACATGCGATGAATTCTGCCTCCATATTGGATGAAGCTGTGGTAGACTGCTTTACGCTTTTCCAGGACACAGCTCCTCCACTCATAAGAAAAATGTAACCGGACATTGACCTTCTTGTGTCGACGCAGCCTGCATAATCTGCGTCTGAATATCCGACCAAATCCAAACGATCGGTTTTGCTGTAGGTGAGTGCAAAGTCTTTTGTCCGTTGCAGGTAGCGCAATACTTTCTTTACTGCGGTCCAATGCTGAATTCATGGATTAGAAAGGTACCTGCCTAACATTCCAACCACGAAGGCAATGTCCGGACGCGTACAAACCTGAGCATACATTATACTCCCCACTGCTGACGCGTACGGAATTTCCTTCATGCGATCCTTTTCCAAATCATTCTTGGGGCACTGAAAATTTCCGAATTTGTCACCTTTAACTATAGGTGATTGACCAGGAGAGCAATTCTGCATGCCGAACCGTTCGAGTATCCTACCAATGTAGGCTCTCTGTGACAAACCAAGCAGTCCTCGAGATCTATCCCTATGAATCTCGATGCCTATGACAAAGGAAGCGTCACTAAGATCCTTCATCTCAAACTTTTGAGACAAAAACTTCTTGGTTTCACGAAGCATCCCAATATCACTGCTGGCTAACAATATGTCATCGACATACAAAATCAAAATAATGAACTTACTCCCACTGATTTTAATGTAGATACACTCATCCGCCGTGTTTTTTACAAGACCGTATGAGGAAATCACCTTATGAAACTTTAGGTACCACTGACGTGATGCCTGTTTCAAACCGTATATGGACTTCTTGAGTTTACATACCAGTTGCTTTGAGTTTTCAACTTTAAAACCCTCTGGTTGTAACATGTATACGTTCTCATCAAGATCCCCATTGAGAAACGTAGTCTTAACGTCTATTTGTTGTAATTCCAGATCCATATGAGCTACAAGAGCCATTATTATTCTAAATGAGTCTTTCTTTGAAACTGGAGAGAAAGTCTCTTTGTAGTCAACGCCTTCACGTTGGTTAAAACCCTTAGCAACAAGTCTGGCTTTATACCTTTCTATGTTTCCCTTGGAGTCCCGTTTGGTTTTAAATACCCATTTACAACCAACCGGCTTAATTCCTTCAGGTAACTGGACAAGGTTCCAGACTTCATTGTCCTGCATGGATTTCAACTCGTCTTTCATGGCGTTGAACCACTGAGAGGAGTTAATGCTTTGTTTGGCTTGTGTGAAAGATTCAGGATCCTTCTCCACCCCTATGTCAAACTCACGTTCCTGCAAATAGATGACATAATCATCGGGGATTGCAGTCCTCCTCTCCCTTTGGGATCTTCTTAATGGCTCAATCGGATCAGGATTTTGATTTCCTTCCTCAGTAGGTTGTATTTGAGGTTCATTAAGGCGATCTGCAGCAACTGCAGGACTTAATGCCTCATCTGTAGGAATTTCTGTCATGGGAATCATGATTCGTTCCTCCTCAAATACAATCTCTCTAACGTTCATGCTCCCACTGTCTTCAGTGTCCTCAAGAAATCTGGCATTCACAGTCTCAATGATCTTTATAGAATGGGAAGGACAGTAGAATCTATAGCCTTTTAACCTTTCAGGGTAACCTATAAAGAAACAGCTTATAGTTCTTGGGTCAAGTTTATTCTGGTGCGGGTTATAGGGTCTAGCTTCTGCATGACAACCCCAAACATGGAAATAGGTAAGACAAGGCTTTCTCCCATTCCATAACTCAAAAGGGATTTTCGGGACAGATTTGCTAGGAACTCTATTGAGGATATGGACTGCAGTCTTAATGGCATCACCCCACAAGGATAATGGCAATGTCGTATTACTTATCATGCTTCGCACCATGTCCATAAGGGTTCGGTAACGCCTTTTGGCCATACCGTTTTGTTCTGGAGTCCCAGGTATGGTGTACTGAGCGACAATGCCACATTCCTGCAAGTACTTGGCAAAAGGTCCCGGATTCCTGCCTGTTCGTCATATCTCCCGTAGTACTCACTACCACGGTCAGATTTGACGACCTTAATCTTTCTATCGAGTTGGTTCTCGACTTCAGCCTTATAGATTTTGAAGGCATCCAGGGCATCCGATTTCTCATGTATCAGGTACAGGTATCCGTAGCGAGAGTAGTCATCTATAAAAGTGATAAAATATTTATGTCCACTCCATGAAGCTGTAGGGAATGGACCACAAATATCTGTATGTATCACTTCTAGTAGACCTACGCTCCTGGTGGCACCCTTTTTCCTCATTCTAGTCTGTTTTCCCTTAATGCAATCCGTACATGCTTTAAAATCGGAGAAGTCTAAAGATTGAAGTATTCCATCCCGCACAAGCCTCTCCATTCTCTCGCGAGAGATATGGCCTAATCGTCTGTGCCACAGTATGGAGGAAACTTCATTTCTCTTTCTTCTTTTGATTCCTGATCCATTATTAAGCTGCAAGTTCATGTTCAAGACGTTTGCGGCATGTAGGTTTAATTGATATAGATCATTCACTAAAGTACCATGGCCAACTCCATTTAAACCAAAATAGATACTAAAACCTTCATTCTCAAATTTAAAAGTGTACCCACCTTTAACTAAGCGAGAGATCGAAATTAAATTTCGTCTTATTGAAGGTACATAAAAAGTGTCTATTAGGTCTAAGTAATGGCCAGATGTTAATCTAAGTCTGCAAAGTCCTACTGCCACAACGTTTACCTTTATGCCATTGCCAACGTACACTGATTGCTCCGTGTCAGTTGGTGGTCGACTCTGTAACATATCCTGCATGGAAGTGCATATGTGAATAGAAGTGCCAAAGTCTATCCATCAGGAATTTGCCGATACATCAGTTAGATTGCTTTCAAAACAGACAAGAACAGAATTACCTTTTTCTAAAGTCTGTTTTCTTTTCCCGTATTCTAAAAGGGGTACTGAAATAGAATCGTTTGGAATGTTAACTGTAAAATAAAACTCACATTAGACTATATATATGAAGTTTCAGGCGAATAAACATTCAATTGATTGAGGGCCTTCAATTGAATTATCCAGGATGAAAGTGGGCCTAATAATCAATCCTGGTGAGAATCGGCCACATCATCATGACTCCTCCTGTGGGTGGTAGTCATAATATGCAGATGGTTCTCCTGTACTTAAAACTTAAATGGTGATCGTCTGTGTCTTCGTCACCGTCTGCATGTGTTCATGTCCGTGCTAAAGTGGTGATCGTTTGTGTTTTCGTCACCGTCTGTATTGGATGTGAACGCAACTGTATGCAATCCTTTAACTTAATCCCAACATTACAAGTCTGAATTCATGCGAATCTTCACTGATTGTGGTCACTGTGGTGGCTAACACTACCAGATCCAACTCCATGATTTTCGACTTAGGACTGCAATCATGTGTTCATATCCCTACTAAAATGGTGAACGTTTGTGTTTTCGTCACCATCTGTATGGGAAACAAACATAACTGTATGCAATCCTCTACTTAAACCCAATATAATGAGTCCAGAATTGTGCAAATCTTCACTAATTGAGGTCACTGTGGTGGCCAACACAATCAGGTCCAATCCCACAAAATTTGGACTTAGGATTGCGATTTAATCTTGCCCTCAATGGATTAACAATTAATGGTCTAATTTGACCCAATACATGCTAAAAATAGGCCCATAGATATGGCCCAAGACATGTTAAAATCAGGCCCATAAATCTGGCCCAAAATATGATAAAATCAGGCCCATAGATCTGGCCCAAAATATGATAAAATCAGGCCCATAGATCTGGCCCAAAATATGATAAAATCAGGCCCTTCAAATTCTTAAATGGGTGTGGGCCCAAAACTGGGCCTAGTCTAAAGGCTCAAAATGAGCCCAAAACAAAATTCAATTAGGCATACGTCCAACAAGCACGGGCCCATAAGAAAACACCAATGTGGTCTAGCAAAGGGTATATAACGAGTGCTGACCCAAATAGGGCATTGATGTACAATTGTAGCCCACCATGACTAGTGCATGAGATAGCCTGTTTAACACCATTGAACAGGCCCAAGCAGAATGCCCACGCTCGTGGCCTAATACGTTTAATAAGATCTGATGCTGATGGTCTTCAGAAGAGATCCATAAAACACATCACAGGGCCCCAAAATCCAAAGCAGGTACCAAATCTCATGGCCCTGTGATGTGGCCCATCAAGCAAGAGAAGGGAACGAAAACATCCCTTAGGGCTCCATTCAAAACAGGGGTTGGACAGCCTCTTATTCGACCAGAGGTAAAAAAAAAAAAATCCCTATCCCCAAAAACATCTCCATACGCCCGGTCGCTGCTGGACAGTGCATCCACCACGCCCGACCGCTGCTGGAGAGTGCAACCACCACGCCCGGCCGCTGGTCACTGCTGGAGAGCGCAGCTGTCGCACCCGCCACTGCTGGAGGAGACGAGCCAAACCCTAACACTGCTCGACGCCCCGCCGCAGTTGCCTCTATTCCCCTTTTTCAGAAATCGTCTATGTCGTAGAAAGGAAATAGCTGCGAACATGGTGGGAGGTCGCCGGATTCTATGGCCCATCTTCTTCATTCACGGTGACAGCATGGTTGCTATCACCGATTGCCACAAGTAAGGGGGGTTTTTTTTTTTTTTTTTTTTGAAACTAAAGAGGACGTATCGCCGGAATCCACGGCTCCTCTATTACCCCACTGTCGTCGGAATCTCCAGTTGCCGTGACCATCAATCGTTGCCACCGGAATCATTGGCGGCTTCAATGGCAGCCACACTCAAGCAACAGAGAGCATAGCCACAGGTATGACTCTTTACTGTTTAGGGTTTGGAAAACTCGTGGCCCAGATCCGAATCTGGATGTCCATGAATGGGCGGTTCAGATCCAGTCCATAGGGTTTCTACGATGGATGCGATAATCCAAAGGGATCCACCATAACCGATGCACAGATGGGCTCTTATACCAACTGTAATAATCTCTATATAGCGGAATTCATAGGACCGTGCAGTGCATCGTGTATGTAGATCTAATAAACCGAATAAAGACATACCTGTCTAGTGAGCCATCTCCAATATCTGAGGTCTGGATCTTCCTCTCCTGGGATTGCTGTAGAGAAAACCTTAGATGGGGCTTGTTTTCAGTGTAATCCCGGATTGGGGACCCAGCACCCTTTAAATAGGGTTTGTAGTGGGTGTGGCAGTGTTTGAAACCCACCAAAACACTACCACCCTTGCTCCACACGAATTTGGCTATCAGGAATCCATGTTCAACTACAATACTGCCTCAGGCAGTGTAGACGCGCAACCCCTCTTAATTCTGTAGATCACGACTATAGTGGGGTCCACTGATCAGTCCACACATGAATTTGCATCTGTATTTAAATCTAGACCATTGATCAGTCGGCCCACTATATAGAAAACTTACATCAAGCAAGCAGAAAGAAAATAGAATAATAGATAGATAAGATTAATTTTTTATTAGGGCCAAGTATGGGCAGAAAGAAAATAGAATAATAGATAGATAAAATTAATTTTTTTATTATATATATATATATATATATATATCTGAGCTGGGCGGAGCTGGTTCGAGACAAGTTCAGCCTAACTTGAACTCAATTCTGGCTTTTTTTGGAACCACACGTGTCTAGCTCCACTCAGTTTGAAGTCAACATTGAGGCAAGTGAAACCCAGTTTTTTTGAGACGAGTTAGTCGAGTTAACCAAGTTGGCTCAGCTCGTGTCCAGCTCTAATTGAGAAAGTTGATCTCTTGGCCCATAAGCATGGACGGACGACACCTTAAGAAATTGCAGAGCAAAAGATCTAAGCCACGGGTAAAAGATCCTAGGCCGTTGCTCCATTACTCTTCCTAACCATCTATCTCCGGGCCATAAATTAGAAAATTAGATGGAGAAGATTTTTGGTCTTGGTCCATCAACAGCGTTACGAAAGGGTCGGATATTCTGGATCACCGAACCACGGCCCCACCTGTACAAACTAAAAAGTAAAAACCGGGGTACGGTACATGATGCTCACCGTAAGTTAAAGCTGCGTGGATTCAACCAGTGATGTGTATGTGAATCCAAACTGTGCATCTAATGAGAATCCTTACAGGCCGTTTGCCAGCCAGTATTTGAGTGGATTTGAAATCCAATATACACTTTTTTGCATTTGGCAGCAAAATTGGAGAGGAGCATTTGGAATCCAACGCATTCCAAATCCCTCCAAATTCATGATTTGAAATCCTAGTAAATTGATGAGATTTGAGGCTAACTGTCTCCAATGAGCATCTTTCCCACCAGTGGGAGAATCGCAAGACAGGGCCTTTCTCCCTACCGTGCCGCCTGATATGATGGTAACTAAGAGAGGAAGTATGGTTAGTAGGTGGGCCTACCATGATGTTTATGTGCAATCCACTATGAGCACCAGGTGCTTCACCCCATGTTAGGCTCAGCAACAAAAAAATCAACCCCATTGTTGATTTAGGTGGACCATGATTGGAATCAGTGTACAGTAAAATGGGGACCTTCCAAATTTTTTTCCCTGATATGGCCCACCTCAATCACAAACAAGCCTGATTTTTTGCACCCAGGCTTAAAATTTTGCATAGCATCTGATGATTGGAGTGGATTTCACATAATCATCAATGTAGGCCTTGTAATCATCACAGTGGATCCTAAGAAGTTTTTAACGATGGTTATTCAATCATTACTATTTCCAAAGATGTGGTCTACTTGGGATTTGAAATCTGCTTAATTTTTGTACCATGACCTAAAACAAGCTTGAAAAATTGATGGATGGCATGGGTATACAACACATTCATTAAAGTGGGCATTGTAAAAATCAAGAGTGGACATTTTTCTCCCAATTTCTTTCTTTAGTGGGGCCCACTTGAATTTTTGACTTTAGGTATAACGTTGGATAACCCATTTAATTGTGGGAGTAGATAAATTTTAGGTACACATCACTGGGGCCATACATGATTGTCTTTTGACCTAAAACTTATCAAAACTATTTAAAAGTAAACTTTTGCATGTTTGTGGCCCTAGCAAGGCTTGAAATTATCTTAATTGTTTCCTCAAAATGTATGTTTTAATAGACTTATTCCAATGACTATCTACAATGTTATATATGTACATCATTTTCGGATATCATAAATTATTAGTTAATTAAATTCAACTTCCGTGAATATAATACAAGATTTCAATTCTTTCAAAATACACACCGTAAAACAAAAATTTTAGATTTTAGTGCATTCTATAAGTAGAATGCTAAACATAATTGAGGATTTCAAATACATTGAAATCCAATGCATTTAGGATTTGGAATCCAATCCATTTTAAATAAAAGCAACCAAAAGCGTCCTTATGGTATTTGTACGTTCCAAGAATAGTCTCTATCAAAATTTCAGGTGGGACACGCCACACTGAGCAATGTACAATCATGCATACGTCTTATATGTTCACTCGTTGTGGCCTACCTAAAATTTCCGATATCTTGTGTTTCGGTGTGTCCCTTAATCCTGGCAACAAAACAAGGTGGACCCCACACTCTTCTGGAAGTTTCTACAGTGTGGTCCAGCTGAGTTATTGATCAGGCTGGATTTTGGGGGATCTAGGCCTAAAACATTGTGTGTGTGTGGGTGGGGGGGGGGGGGGGGGGGGGGGTAGGGGGTCATGTCACTCATACATAGTGGGCCCCACCTGTTTCGAGCCTGTCGTAATCATCATACCTTTGGACGCATGTGATCATTTCCCATTGTGGTGACGGGGATGAGGACACTACTGTTTAATAACACGCAGCCTACTAAAGAATCGATCGACTTTTTTTTTTTTGGCCCGCTCATCACCATGGTGGGGCCGGATAATTATATAGGCCGTGATTCAATGAGGAACCCCTACTGTGAGGGGGAGGAACACGTGTCAGAGATCCAGGCCATTCATCAGGCAGGGCACACTATCAACACGCCATGTATGAAAAGATCAGGGGTTGTATAGTCAACACATTCAATCTATCTACCCCACTGCTGCCACGTGTATGTTCTGTGGTCCCCTAAATGAGGCATTGGTGGACTATCTTTTCTCGACTTTGATTGCATGAGTGAGGGCCCACCGAATCCCTTCCATGATATGGTACTACTTCGGAACGTGCACGCGCCTTTCCTGGGCTACTGCCACCAGGATGCCCAGATTGGCTGTGGAGTGAGTGTCCAGATATACTGTATTGCAATGACGGTGTTGATGGATGGAGGTGGGCCCCAGTGAAGTGCTTACTGTGCACACCGGCGTACCAAGATCACCCCATCCAGATCGTGGCTATTTTGTGACCCCCTCATGTCTCAGCGGCTGAGATCAGCAGATGAGTCATTCTAGGATCTTAAAATCCTTCATTACGTGCCTCCCCTTGGAAGGACAATCCCTCTTGTCATTATGACAGCAGTCGAGATAGAATTACATGGCTCTTGAAGTGGACCCCACTCTTTGTTTTCACCCATCATTGATTGGAGGAGTCTTCAAAAGTCATCAACACCATAGAATGTTTTGAAATCGATGAGTGGGGCCCACTCATTCCATAAGCATGTGATGCCATCATCCATGGGAGAGGCAGTGTAGTACTTCTATTCTCCACTCCTTTTTTATGTGCATAGGCTACATAAACGTGTTTTCATAACAGGGAATGGGGCGAGAATGAGTCCCAACGGCTGAGTGACCAAGTTATGAATTTTGATGGAAATCAGCAGATGGCCCAGCAAAATGGCATGGTAGAGCTCAGGTGTGGCAATGGGTCGGATTGGCCAGTGGATCAACTGGATCGACTCTCTTCTAAAACGGGTTCGGGCGAAGCTAAATGGGAAGTTGGCTCTGGCCATTCGGCTCAGGTATAAAATATTGCCCATTTACTTAAATGGGTTGGGCTTTGGTTGAAACCAACCCGACCAGACCTGCCCTGCCTATATCGGTTATCAATGGGCACGGTCAGGTGATCCAAACTCACCTGAACCAAACCCGAAATTGAGATATAGATATGATGTCCATTTAAGATTTAAAGCATCATCCCGAACCCGCCATGAGTGCCGGTATTGTCCACGAACAATATGACCGTATAGGCTCGAAACAGTCCGATCCAGGGTAAAACAGGGGTGACAGAATTCCATATTGGTGGTGAACGACACAACACAATGAAACCGATTTTTAAACCATGTGTACATGTATAGCATATGTGTCTACTAAGGGGGCTGGGCCGACCTTTGTGCCCATATTACCTTCTTAAACATGAATTGGGTCGTGCCCAGGGTCGGCTGAGCCCAGCCTCATTAAAATTTAATAAATGAGTAAGCGTTCAGGTTTGGGCTTGATGAATTTAACCAAGGTCAAGTCAGGGCCAGACAGTAGTAGGTAACGGGTTGGGTTTGGACCAAATTCGTAAATGGGTCGGGCTTGGGCTGAACCCAAGCCATTGTCATCCTTACTGGAACTTGCATATCCTGAATTTGGTAGGCTACTTGCGGCATATAGAATTGTGGGCTATACGTGGCATATAGAATTTGGTAGGCTACAAACCCTTGCTCAGTGTACACGTGGCATGGGTACCTATATATCGGGACCGTCAAGCTTGTTGATCCCACCATTGATGGGCCATGGCTTGAAAATGAACCAAATATAATGGTGGTGCTCCCAGCTGAATGTCGATCAATCATCTATCTGAAGACAGACAATTCATGCATTCCGTGTACCAGACCGAACCAGCAGTTCCCTGCCCATGGAAGAGATCTTCTGAGCGGGACCCAACATGCCAATGGTCTGGATTGTGGCCAGCATGGCCCTCTGTCTCGGATGATATAATCCGGACAACAGATTATCTGCCCATCAGACATCAACATTCCTCTTTTACCCAGGCTATTCGAATCTAACCATGGCGAAAGCTTGCACGATCTAAAAATGTCACTGGGCCTAGGGCTTCTTAGGTATGTTTCGAATATTGTGGGCAGGCTTAGACCACGTAAGCCCACCGTCCAAAATGGATTTTGGGCACTTGCCAAGTCGGTTCATTTCCCAAATCCACACCTTCATAAATCAAAGGATTTGGTACAAATCCAAATTTCCGAAGAAATCAATGACCTGGCAAATTCTCAAAATGAGAATCTTTTTAAAAGAAAGAAAGAAAGAAAAAGAAAAAGAAAAAAGAGAGGCTAAAAAAGGCTATCTACTTCCTTGTAATAAATGATACCAAATCCACGAATTGTAATTCGATCTCCAAATAGTAGACTTTGGAAGTCGCCAAATCCAAGTTAAAAGCAAAACCATGAATTTGCCAAATTCACGTTCTCATTTCCTTGAACTTTGATGCTCTGGCAGAGAGTGATGGATGACACACAGGCACTTACAAATCATTTAAAAATAGCATCATAATTAAATTGAAATCATAAAAAAATTAACCAATTTAGATGCACTATGGACCAAAACTATGGCATATTTTATTTTCTGCCTATTTGATTGGTGGACATTAAGCGGACGGTTAAAACAAAAATATTCAATGCTCCTATTTCAACAAACCAGTGCCCACGAATCATAGATTATGATTGTTCACACAATATGATTTTTGGAGGGTAACATAACAACTGTGGTTGCACAATTCAGTCGTTAATTTGAGTTAATATATGCAATGAATAAATACCATTTCTATGTGCCTGCGTATCAAGCTACCTATGCAGCTGAGTATTATATTACTCCCCTAGAAGACCAAGAGTAGAAGACTCTTTAACTCCTCCAACTCTGCTGCTCTTCCGTTTCTCTCTCTCTTCTATTGCTTGGGATCCTCCACATTTGACCAGCCCAAATCAAATTTTATGTGACAACAGAGTTGATTCGAGTCCCAAGTCCCGAGTTTGCCAACCTTGGTCAGCAGATGGAGGGCCATTTGAAATTTTATACACACAATCCATGAAAACCCAAACCCATGTTGCCATGTTTAGTTTGTTCATTTATTTTGTACCAACTAGATATCCCAGTTTGAAACAGTATGACCTGACCAAACTAGCTGTTGGACCAAGCCACCAACAAAGACCGGTATGAAAACTTTCAAGTATGATTGATTCAGATCAATTTTGGAGACAACACTGGCGAAACTCCCAGGCTTGCTAGGAAAGCCTCTTACAGAATCCTAGGCTTCCTAGTTGACACTAGAATGATTTGTTCTGAAATTTCATCAAGGCAGCGTGGACTTAAAAGATCTGTTTCCATGTCATATTAGACCTCTGACAAATCACTCCACCTAAAACAAAGATCAATTTGATCATTCTCTTTCCTTTTATCCAGGGATTATTAAGATCTCATTTTCTTCGGCATCAAAGTCAGTAATGAAGGGGATCATTACACTTTTTCTGCACAAGATTCAGTACAAATCAGTTTTTCCCAATGTGTCTTTCCATTCCAAAAAATTTCAATGGAAACTATCAGATTAATCCCATTTCCAAGCATATATTTTGCCAAGATTTGAATCTTCTTTGAACAGGAAATCTCAATAACCTTCTCTTCAATACTTCTACACCTAGAGAAATGAAAATTTATTCCTTTTTTTTTTTCTCTTTTTCTTAAAAGCTTTTTTTCAGGAATGAAGTTTTTATTCGAAAAAGAAAACTGCATCGAGGAGCAGGACAGAATTCACAATGCAGAGACTAAAGAGGATCGCCCTCCCTAGCCTGGGAGACCACAACAATGCTCCCATTGTTACAAAAACAGACAATCTATATGTTTATTATGGAGGATGGACTCTAGAGGGCGGTTTTTGTCAAAAACTAAGGACAGGCTAGGCTTCTACTTGTAGCACATCGCAAAACCTTTGATAATTCAAGGGGCCTAGAAACTCCCTCACAAAAATCCTCAAACCTTCACAAAGTGGCCTTTACTGAAATCATCTCTTCCATTAACCAGGCTAGAATCATGCCTTTCTCATCTCTGGACACCCCACCAACACCATAAAGAACTACGACACAACAAAAACAAGACATCAAAATTCAGTTTCCATACTCTTGACTGCTGAACAAGTCCAGGGAGTAGTACATGAGGTTCTGAAGCTTTGCTACCTGCGACCTACATTGGAAAGCCTTGACCCCACAAAGAAATGAGTACAATGGAGCCCGCATGATAAGACCAGAATTAACAAGTTCAGTAACTTTGTAAATGGAATTCATCACATTCTAAAATCTGACTGTTCTGTTATTTTCTACCTTTATCGCAGGTCGCCCCAATACGCCGCACCAGAATGGTTATACATTGAGCTCCTTACAATACATGGCATGATAGGGTATGTGGGTTGCTGCAGTACATACACCGTCTATGTACAATATAGTTTTATTTGCAAATTAATAGGGTAATATGTATGTGTGTGTGTGTGTGTGTGTGTGTGTGTGTGTGTGTGTGTGTGTGTGTGTGTGTGTGTGTGTTTATATATATATATGAAAGAATAAATGTTGTTATTATAGAAACCGCATGCATGTTACATTATGTGAGCTTTGCTAAGCACATAGGCATGTACAATAAAGCTCATGAACACGCCACATGTGACAGCATGGCACAAAGGTGCAAGATCCAATCCTTACCCATACATCAGGTCCATTGGCCCTTGTACATGTTTTCCCAAAAATAAATATGTTCAACTAAACTTGTGAGCCCCAATATTGGAAGCAGATGGATGGGTAAGAAAACTTCAGTCAAGCCTCTCAGAGCCATGCATTTGTTTTGCAAACTGCAGTCCACCTGACCAGTAAAGCAAGTTGATTTTTGGGCTGCAGCATCAATATAGTGGTGCCTTTCTGATGTGTGGATTGAATCTCAGACTGTTGGTACATAAGCTTTATGGCACTAGCGTGTGGGCCCGGCAAAGCTAACATTATGCACATGCTATTGCATGACTTTGAAGTATAAATCTGTGTCTTAATTGTAAGTTTACAACTTACTCAACACTAAATTATAGAACCATATTTTTATATCTGTAAGAATAGCAATCAAGGTTGCAAATTACCCATAAACTGTATCACAAAATTCGAAACAGAAAACATACGGGGATTGGCAATTTACATTAACATTGTTCCAAACCTCCCAACAGAGCGAGAAAGGAGCAATCCTAAAATCCTCCCTTCTTTGTCAAAGGAGCCCCAACCCCAACTTTGGGAGACATCACCAAGATTCTATTGGAGAAGCCAATCCACCCCAAAATGAGAAATGCATGATTTGCTGCACAGTGGCTCCATGGTGCTAGCTAATGATTCTGGCCTCCCTCTACTGACTCAAATATACCATCTCAACTATAACGCATCAGAAAATGCCCTCATCCAGCTCCCAACTTATACGCCTCTTGATAGTGGACCACTGTTGATCTTCAATCCTCCTTCCCCTCACATCATTAAGGTCCTCCACAACAACTGTCTTTCTTGCCATCCTTCAGATTAGACTTTCCACTAATGCCAAAAAAATGTTCTTAGATCGCTACAATATCATCAAAAGCCCAGCACCTTGAAGAAACATTGGCATCGCTTGAAATACCTTAATGAATGTCTCCTTTGCTTTTAATAAAATTTAATCACCTTCAGAAAAGCAAAAATAGATGACAACTATATTGAGCAATTGTACAATGAATGCACAGAATAGATGGAGAAAGGGAGCCTCATTGGTAAAAGTATGGTCCAAATTATCCCACACTTTCTAATCACTCCTGACAAACAAGCAGGGCATGAATTTCCTAAACACACTGCAGTTCCTTTTCTTTTCTTTTCTTCTTTTTCCTTTTCTTTTTTTTTTTATAAAGAAGAAAACTAAGTATTATAGAAAGCCAAAAGGCCAGAAAAGCAGAAACACAAAGGCCCAAAATGGTAAGTGATCCTCTCATCACTCAACCTTAGACAAGCCAACAATGAAAAGCTACCAAGAAAAGGCAGTTTCGATGCCTACTCAAAACAAAAGCCAATCAAATATCAAAAAGCCAATCAACCAAAACACCACTCTTAGCTAGCCCTTCTATACATCACATGTATAGTGACCAAGATTAGTGTTGCATGGGAAGCCCTATTGTGGTAGTTACACTATGCCGCAAGAAAATAACATGGGCGAGGGAACTTCAAGCACTGTTGTCAATTTAATGAAGAATACAATGTGGAGGCTCTCAGCGATTTATTTAGGATGTACATCAACAACTAAGTGTAAAATTTGGATATTAGACCAAGTAGAGGTTTATAGTATTGAACTTCCATACAAAAATATTCACATTAATTCCATTGATAACCCATAATGTTAATATGAAGCACAGATATGTGCATTAACTGCAAAAAACTTAAACAAAACATTTACTTTCAAAATTACCTGTGGTATATACCCAAAGAACTTCTGTTATGTATCCCAAAAAACTGCATAGAAATGTGTATATATATCTCATAATTACCAGACGCCCAGCAAAAAGGAAAGACGTAACTAGCCAAACACCTTGCTAATCTGAATAGTCAGAGGAACTGCCTTTCTTATCATTACGGCCATCACTATCACTGTCTGAGGAACTTGCATCATCGTACTCATCATCATCCCAGGGGCTCCTAAAGAACGTAATCCTCTCACATCTCTCCTCGAGATCCCCCTCCATCTTCACACCCCAGCAACCTTGAATGTCAAAATGGTGGAGGGCCTTGCACTTAGTAAGGATGGCATCGAGGCCATGATCACTAAAAAGACCATATCCGAGCTCAAGGTGAACGAGCCCTGGCATTGTATTGGCTACAGCCATCGCCTCATCCTCAACCACCTTGCGATTTGAAGCTTCTCTTCCATTGTCAATCTCCGGTGGGGGCATGTTCCTTCTCAGGTGAACCAGAGACTTGCAATGCTTGCCCAGCGCTTCAAGGCCTTTGCACGTGATTTTCACACAGTAGCTGATGTCCAAGACTGTCAACATTGAGAGCGATCCCGCATGCTCTACCACAATCTTATCAATCACCTGACTCATTGGAATCTTCAAGACCTTCAAACATTTCCCGCTACAAAAGGGAAAGAAGGATGCTTACAGCTTGAAATACCATCATATGTTGAAAAAGCCTTAGGCAGGCGATTTAGATCATGGTTCCCATTTCCACAAAATTTACACAGAGGTCCAATATTCCTATTTCTCTGTCCCAGTGGTAGGTGATGACATCAGCCTCTTTTTTCTTTAAATTCACAACTACTCAATTTCTACAAGCATTATTGAGTATTGCTGGAAATTTTGCACATGGTTCAACTTGATCAGAAAACGTACATTTTGATGATGAGTTTAGATTTCATGCATGTGGGACCCATGGATCATATTGAATTATTTTTACCAGTGAAATGATGAACCTCACCATCGATGGGGAATGATATGGAAATCTTTCACAATGAAATATTATAACCCTTTTAAATATTTATCCTTTTCTCTGCTGAATGTGAACTGTTGCTATATTTTTCCCTGAAGCAGGGCATCCCCCACCTATGATGAGGCCCATCGTATCAAGTATCAACCATTTTTGGATTATCAAACAAAGGGCCCCAGCATGCATGGAGTCCACCTTGTCAGCAAACCATACATTTGCTGATGAGAAGGATCCTATAGTTCCAAGTTCCATATTTTCAAATATTCCACCGACAGTTGCGGAATTCAGGCATGGGTTGTCAGAATCTCTGATCAAGTACCTCCAACGTAGCAGATTCGGTAACAGATTGTCATAGTATTCTCACATTCGGTTTCCTTCTCAATGAACATTCTATTGAAGGAAATGATCCTACACGGAACTCCTACAGAAAAGATTCACTGTGGGTGAATCCTATCACACTAATAGCGAGCATGCAGGGGCCACTTCCCAACGCTGCCCGATGGGATTGAGATAGCAATAACCCATAAACAACTTTCAATATGGGTGTTCCGGAATTGCTCTGTTTATCTAATCTTCCTTGAATACGCATCCATCTTCCCAATCACTGTTTCTATTCTACATGGAATGGAAATAGAGATAGATTGCTCAAACCGCCTTTCTTCTATTTGATAAATGGACAAAAATACCCCTCCGTCATTTTACAGAGGCATTTTTCCGGTCCATCTACTTCGAGACTGACCGAATGCCCAAAACTACCACAGCTGCAACTAGGGTTTGAGTCGTCCAAAGCACAGAAGAGAAAGCGAGTAAGGAAAGAGTACTCACAAGCTTGCGATAAAAGCGAATGTGCGATTGTCTAGCTTATAAGCAGAGAGAACACGGACGGTGCCTTTGCTGCGCCGTACAAGGCATCGGACGGCAGGATCGATGATTTCGGAGCGGGTGCAGCGTCGGCACCACCTCTCGACGTCGATCTCCGTCCAGCAGTAAGGCCCAGCAACGGCCTCACGCCATGAACGGCAGACGAAGGGAACACGACGGGCAATCTCATCGGGAGGGAGACGGACGAAGATCAGAGCCAGGATCTCAGGGCTCAGACCTTCCCAACAACTGCAGTTCTGAGAAACCCTCTCTTCTCCATGGCTTTGGCTACTGCTGCTATCGCTGCAGAGCCTTGCCTTCTTCCTCTCCATCTCTCTCCCTCCCTCCTTCTCACCTTTTCTATTATATAGAGGTAGCAGCCCCAGCGAGGAGGTTTTTCGGCACGTGAGAATGATGGCGAGGTTTTTGAATTGACGGATGCCGTGGGGCGATTCGCGCCGAGGAGAGAATGAAGCCGCGATTCGCGGCACGCTTGCTGGAACACGTGTGCGATATAGGGACCCCTATCATGTTTGGTGAGATCATGTTCATGGTTTCCTTCACAGATGATTGCTAGAATCACTCACACGTGCGGTTCTCTCTGGGTGCTGCCAAACTGCAGATCGCCTAAGTATCTCTTTTTGAGCCGTGTGTAGTCCTTGGCCCGAGGATACTTCATAATGTCCTTTGGCCCTCTATTCGCAGGAACGCGGATCGGGTACTGGCCCCCCTAAACGAGCTCTCACCGCCCGTCACGTGGCGGGATTTGATTGGGTTGCAGACGTTAGATATGGGCCTCGTACTCGAGCATACTTCCAAACATGCTTTATATGGGCCATCTTACCGACCGCTGCCGTACAATCATATATCTCCCCATAAGAGGACAAATGAGCTTGGTCAAGTGAGAATAAGCGTCCATTTACAGGAGTCCATGTTTCTGCAATCTATGCCGTTGGAATCTACAAAAAAAAAAAAACTCTCGGATCAGATCCTTGCCATTCAGTTTTTAGCCTTCTTCTCAGACGTGGAGCCAGGAACCACGTAGTTGGATGGTTATGGAACTGTGGGGCCATCACGATGAATATGCTTTACATACGTGTCGCCCATTTTTTTTTCCCTATCATTTTAAAGCATGAGCCAAATCTCAAGTGGACCACACCACAAAAGAGTGGTGATTCATTGGAAACTTCTTAAGAGCCATAAAAATTTTGGATCAAAGCTGATGTTTATATTTTCTTTCATCCACTTCTGTACGGCATTATCAACATTTTCGCTTTCGCCGTAGGGAATTTTTAACGGTGAGAATTCAATTGACACTATTCACCCGGTGTGGTCCACTTGAGATTTGAATCTGCTTCATTTTTTTGGCTCATGACCTGCAATGAAATAGGAAAATGAATGGAAGACGTGGATATAAAACATATATATCACAGTGGCCCATAGACGTGGAAGTCTGCCCTTCTGTCTTTATGGTCTATTTGCATAACACCGTAGAAGGTCCACGTGGCATCCTCAATCTACTGTGGGTCCATCCGCAAGGATCATGTATTCCGTGGGGACGTGGATTGAGCGGTGATTTAACTCCACGTAGCTAGGCGGTGGCAGAACTGTGGGGCCCACTGTGATGTATATGTTTTATCCAAGCCGTCCATCCATTTTGATAACTTAAGTTAAGGTATGAGTCCAAATTTGAAGTATATTCAATGCTAAAGTGGACCACACTGCGTTCAACAGTGGAATATTAGCGTTCATGTAGTATTTATTTGTCATCCAATGTTGCTTAACATTATGAAGTCACGCAGTCACGAAGATAAAATATAAATTTCAGCTCCATGAGGTCTTTCAACGGTGGGCATTCAATCACCATGAGCAGCTGGCATAATAGGTGGACGGCTTGGATAAAACACATAAATTCGGAGGTCCATGGAGCCCTGACATCACGTAGCTACGTGGAGTTGGAGTCACCACCAAATCCGCGTCCCAGGTTGTCGGCGACTACGAGGATTCGTCGAGGAGAATAGAGAAACTTTGGTACTCGTGCAGAGTGTGACGGATGATACACAGGCACCTATAAAATATTTAAAACTTGCATGCTACCAGTAACTCGAACGAAACTGTCCAAATTAAGGCCCCAGTTCAGACGTAAAATGAACCAAAAATTAAGATTACTTGATGATCCAAGCATCAAATTGGTGGACATTTATTGGACGGTTAAAAATGAAAACAACCAAAGGCCCTATTTCAACAAAGAAGTGTCCACAGAGAGTCTAGGACTGTTCAATCAATCTGTTTTTAGGTGAATTTGCAACATTGCGTTGCACGAATTCGTCGGTTTTGGTTGTGTTAATGCATGCCAACTATACAGTTTCTGTGTGCCTGCGTAACACGCTGGTGCCAGAGTATCAAATAACTCCTCCTTTCTAGCGTAGCATGGGGACGCGGATTTCCCGCGCTTTGGCAGGAATTTCCTGCGCTGGGAACTTAGGTAGGGCTCACCGTGATGTTTTTTTAGAAATCCATCCTTTCCATCCGTTTTGTGAAGTAATTTTAGGTCATCAATCGAAAATGAACAGGATCCAAGACTCAAGTGGGCCACATTAAAGGAAAAGGTGTATAGGGAAATTCTTACCGTTGAAACTTTCCTAGGTCCAAGGTAATATTTATGTGCCATCCATACCGTTGATAACGTCATAACTACTGGGATGAACTGAAAAAACAAATTTTATCCTGATTCAAAACTTCTGTGGCCCCACAAATAGTTCAACTGTGGAGGTACAATCCTTACATTTTTGGCCCAATTGAGTTTTGGATCCTCCTCATTTTCGGCTGCATGTCCTAAAATGATCTCTAAAAACGGATGGACGGAGTGGATTTATCACAAACGGTGGGACCCACCTAGGTTACAAACGCAGGAACTTCCTGCGCAGGAAATCCGCGTCCGTGGGATTGGTGGAGTCTCCTTGCAATCCGCTCGGCGAGAAAAGCGGTGGGATACTGTGGGCCCACTGTGATGTGTATATTTATCCATGCCGTTCATCTGTTTTGCCGGATCATTTCAGGGCATGATTCTAAAATTGGAGTGCATGGAAAGCTCAAGTATACTGCACCATAAAAAAAAAAAAATAGCAAAGATCATGAAATACACCGTTGAAACCTTTCTAAGGCCCACTGTGATCTTTATTTGTCATCCAACCTTTTAATAGGGTCACACAGACCTTGATGAAGGGAAAACAATGCTATCAACTTTATCCAAAACTTCTGTAGCCTTAAGAAGTTTTCAACGGTAAGAATTCAATTCCCATTGTTTCATGTGGTGTGGTCGACTTGAGTTTTGTATATGCTTCAATTTTTGAATCATACCCAAATAAAATGAGGGGAAAAAATGGATGGACGGTGTGGATAAAACACATATATAACAGTAAGCCTCACATAATATCCACAGCACACTATGGAACGGTGAGCTCTCATTACAATCGGCGCCCAAGAAAAGCTAGTTATTTGATACTCTGTCAGTGGCACAGGCTTTTTGGCACAGGTAAACAGAATTGTACACGTTGCGAATACTAAAATCCGAATATAATGCCAAACGGCAACCGGTCGTACCTGTTTCCATACCTACAAATATCACATAAAGTTACATTTTAATAACCTTGTCGGGAGAGTGGAACATGCTCCTACTCAAGCATGGTTAAAAAAAGGTAAACATTACCTTACCCAGTCAGTAACTATAAATAGTTCGTTATCATCTATCAGCCGAAAATCACGGCAGTTATTTATTATTTTTTTTATAAGTTGAGTACGTGACAACGCTCACCTTCCAAACTTTTCCCAATGTGGGGTTCACCTGGACCGCATATTAGGGTAATTTTTGGGTCCATAAGCTTAAATTTTAGTATGATATATAATGTTGGAATAGATTTTATATAATAATGGGAACCAATATCTCTCAACTATTTCATTTAGTGTGGCTCACTTCTTTTTTTTGTTTCTTTTTTTTTTTTTTGTTAGTACACACACCTCATTACACCTTATTATTAGTACACCTACCCCTTGTTAGTAACACTTCAATGTTATCTACCCAACTTTGGGAATCAATACCACCTTAGTGTTGAAATGAGGCTATCTTCACTCAATCTAACAGTTAAGCTATGAATTCGGGTGTTAGTGTGGCTTACTTGAAACACAATTTAACCTAATTTTTTATTATTATTATTATTTTAATTTTATTTTGAGCCTAATATGGGATTACATATTTAATGGTCATAGTAGATCATATATATATATATATATATATATATATATATAGACCTATAAAAAATGAAGCGTAAAACCTTTTTTTTAATGTAAATTTTTATATTTTTAATATAAATTTTTATACATCAAAATTCCTACCGTTTATGCATATGGTATCTTCTGCATCTTTTCCTTGGTCTTGAGACACTGTTTGCGGTCAATTTGAAGTAATAATCGAGTGGAGAACCGATTGGCTTCACTGCGTTCATATTGAACCTCTCTAAGATTTTCTCAACGACAGCTAAAGCTTTCTGCTGCTTTTGTCACAGGTGATTTCCATTCCTAGGATTTGGTTGCTGGGCCCAAGTCTTTTATCGCAAAGGATTTGCCCAATTCTTGTTTTTAGCCTTTCAATTTTCTTGATATCTTTATCCATGATGAGCATATCATCAACATACAATAGTAGAACTATGAAATCACCATATGAGAACTTGCGCGTTAACACACAGTGGTTAACTTCGTTCTGTTATACCCACGCTTTAACTTGAACGAGTCGAACTTCTTATATCATTGCCTCGGAGCTTCCTTCAGCCCATACAAGCTCTTCCTAAGCCTACACACCATGCGCTCCTTGTCCTTGACCTCGAATCTCTCTGGTTGGTGCACATATATCTCTTCTTCTAGGTCACAATGGAGAAAAGTAGTTTTAACATTTAACTGTTCTATCTCAATATCTATACTTGCAACCAACTCAAGCAATATATGTGTAATAACCCAAAAATTTTGTACATGTGTGACCATCTGACTATTCGCTCGCTCTTTTCTCCCACTTGATTATATGCCACACACATGATCAAGTATGTGATCATCCATTCATCCATCTATTTCATCTCTACCAGATCACTACAATCTTATTCATCAATCCACTTGACCATCCATCCATGTACGATATAACTCATCATGCAACACATCTTAAACATGTGTTGCATGACGATTTAAATTCAAACATGTGTTGCATGACGATTTAAGTTCCAACATGTTAAGAATTAATGACATGTTTTAAATATTATTAATTAGTAAAATTAGTTTTACTTGAGTATGAGATTGTAGAAAACAAAAAGCACGTGGTTATGATCAGAGGGTCAGTGATCTAGACCGTCTATTATACTTAACAGCTCAAATACTACAAAATATCCAAATTACAAGATCAACCGACCACTCGTTTATTAACTTAGACCAACAATAGGAAACCGTTAGATTCATACAACAAGCTATCTCCAACTTGCATCAAAATCCAACTGTCACTCAAATCCATCCGTCTATTTGATCAATCAATCCACTCACCGATCAACCATCCATCGTCATCCATGATCGCATGCACATCCATGTACACGTTGCCCCCATATGAGCACCATGCACCACAACCTCGCTTTATACACGCACGTGATGTTTTGAGTGTGTGTTGGTTACGAGAGAACATGCGTTAAAAGTGCATTAAAGAAGTAAGTTTTATTTATTTAATTCTTTTAAGCATGTGTTTTGTCTACGATGGGACCTCCCTCTTATAAATAGGGCCCAGGGTATGGGCATGTAGGAGAGAGAGTGATATTAGAAGAAAAAAAAAGAATATTTATAAAAAAAAAAAAAAAGAGGAAGAAGCTTCCTAAAGCTTTTGCAAGGTGGGTGATTCTATCCCTGCTGAAATTTTCAGATTATTAGAATTGCGTATTTTCTGCTTAGCTATTTATTTATTATTTATGTTGATTTAATTATTGCTAAAATTCTTGTTTTGAATAAATTAAAATAGTAGTATTTATTTATTAACTAATTAAATTAATCTAAAGTCTAATATAAAATATTTAATATTTTAATTTTTTTTTATCAAACATGATCTAGAAAGATTCACTTTCTACGATTTTATTTATGAAATTAAATTAAAAATTAATAAAAAAAATTACATTTAATTGAATTGAAAATTTTTAATTCATCTTTTATTTAATTCTTAAAACTTTTTAGAGTTATTACATGTTTATTTTATAAAATTCGTACGTCATGGACTATTTTGTAATTTTCTACATTTTCAGGGACTTCTATGTAATTTTCAGAAATTACAGGCACTATTTTGTACTTGTTTCAAAAATCCTGGACTATAATGTTAAACTTGTAATTCTAGCGTTATTTTATTTATTCATTCATTTCTAATCCCTAATTATTATAAAATTATATTTTCCTATTCTGTTTTAAAATTTAGAAAAATTAAATAATAATAATAATAATAGTAATAAATTATATAAATTATTTATATATCTCGCTAAGTTTAATAATATTTGTTAATTATGCAATCTTGTATGAAAATTTGATTTATTAAATTATTTTATTGTTGATGATATGACATGCATCTCTATTAGTTATTGAATTGTGAAAAAAAAAAAAAAAAAAGATCGAAAGGCTTAAGCAAGTAGGGCGATTGTGTCCCTTGGGTGAGAGACCCTGAAGCCAGTAAGTAGGGCGATTGTGTCCCTTGGGTGGAAGACCTTAAAACAAGCAAGTAGGGCGATCGTGACCCTTGGGTGAAAGACCCTAGAACCCATTGGATCCTTTGGAGTCTCCTTTGTGTACGGCGTATGAGTACAATTGTGTGCGCGGACATACGTCAGATGTACAACTGGAGCAGTAGTCTGACCAGCTAACGTATGAATGGGTCCCTCACCTCTAGGTACCAGTGCGTGGGCGTTAATGCAACGTGACCATCCACTTGGGTACGATGTTGTAAGAGATGATTTATATTTAATTGATTGTTTATTAAAAAAAAAATCATGAAATGTATGACATGCATGGC
Organism: Liriodendron chinense; assembly: GCA_003013855.2. Taxonomy (NCBI): domain Eukaryota; kingdom Viridiplantae; phylum Streptophyta; class Magnoliopsida; order Magnoliales; family Magnoliaceae; genus Liriodendron; species Liriodendron chinense. The sequence continues at coordinate 7,144,496 of ML058453.1, forward strand.
ATATTTCCAATTTCAGTACTGCATATTCCTTTGTTCTTTGTATCATAATTCAATTATCTATTTTATTTATCAATTCTTATATAATCTGCATATTTCAAAAATTTGGATAAGAAATGATCCCACTGGGCTATTATGCTCATACAATTACAACCATCTACAGGTGCAGAGCTGGAATATTACGAGCAAGCGGGCCTCTACTACTAATTTTTCCTTTTCAGCAATTTAAGTTTAATTCGAATTTAAATTTAGATATAGTTTAGTTTGTGTTTCAAATCCCAATGTAATAAAACTATTAAGAGAGTAAAGCGAGCGAATATTACATTCAGGAAAATTATTTTTGTAGTACTTTCATTTTAGATTGCTCTGAATATCTAGTGAATCTTGATGAAATTATGTTGATTGCAATTATTATCGATCTATTAAAACTCACGAGCTCGGAATTCGGATCCTGAATAACCCTATTCGGGTACCCGGATTTTGGGGCGTGACAAGTTGGTATCAAAGCCAGGTTTAGAATCAAAACTGAGGACCTATGGGAGATTTTCATTTCGAAGCCTTAACTTAAGTTACGTTCTCAAACGATATTTTTCACGTGTCACGTGTCGCCTAGATATTAGTATACTAAATTTATTTGTTTAATTAATCATAGGTTATGGCGGAATTCAACTTGAATGACGGAGCCTCACCAGGGACACCCACCCCCAACGTTACTGAAAATGGACCAGTCATCGGCGGGATCCTCAGGGCTATAGGTGAACTTACGACCCTTGTAGGGCATCAGGTTAGGCAAACCCAAACGCAAAATTCAGACCGACCCGCACCAGTTACCTACGAAGGGACAGGAACCTTACTAGAAAAATTCAAGAGGCAGAGGCCACCAATTTTCAAGGGTGGGCCTGATTTAAATGAGGCAGAAGGGTGGAAGAAGCAAATTGAAAAGATATTTACGGCAATGAAATGCGATGAATTCCAGAAAGCGGAGCTGGCCATTTACATGTTAGAAGGGGAAGCAGACCATTGGTGGGATTCAGTCACTAGGGCAAATCCAGAAACTGAAGTATGGACCTGGACCTCATTCTGTAAAGAATTCGATGAAAAGTACTTTCCTCTTTATGTACAAAACCAGAAGGTTGAAGAGTTTATGAGTTTGGAGCAAGGCGATATGACAGTGCGTCAGTATGACGCTAAGTTCACAGAGTTATCACGGTTCGCAACGTTCTTGGTGTCTGACGAAACCCGTAGAGCACATAAGTTCAAAAATGGTTTGAGAACCTCTATCCGGAGTAGATTAGCCCCCTTTAAGGTTAAAAGCTATGCTGACGCATTAGAGCGTGCCTTGGCGGTAGAAAAAGATATTAATGAATTTTGGAAGAACCGCGATCAGAAGAGGGATGCAAAGAGCAATGCCAGAACCACTTTGCACGCTCCACCAGCTCAGCAAGATGCAGCCAAAAGACAGAGGATGACACTGACGCCGACATCTAGACCAACTCCAGTACCACCTTCTCTGCGATTCTCGGGAGTCTGTTATAATTGCGGACTCGAGGGTCACACATCCCGACATTGCTTCCGACCACCGCGTCCCCAATATCCACAGCGACAAGGAACACCACAACCGTCCTTCAGGCCACCATCTTCTTATCAACGACCCCCACAAAATTTTTCAACATCTCAGCCGGATCCAAGACTGCCACAACCATACTCGCAGAGACCACCTCAGCTACATTCGAGACCACCTCAACAGGGGTCAACATCAGGATACCAGAGGCCGCAACAACAACCACATCAGCAGCAGGGATCCTTGCAGAATCAGCAGTTGCGACAGGGAGGTCAAGTACCTCGTCCTCAAGCTCAAGGTCGCGTTTACGCCTTGGTGCAAGCAGGTGATGACACGACTAAGCTGTACGATGACTCAGCGCAGCAGAATGATGACCCAACACAACGATATGATAGCTCAGTACAACCATATGATGACACCACACATGTATTTGATGACGCAACACCCTTATGTGAGGATCCAGCACCACCAACAGACACCACCACGTTGCAAGATGACGAAGCTACCGGGGATGTTGTCGAAGGTACCGTCATTATATTCGCATCTCTAGCTAGAGTATTATTTGATTCTGGAGCATCACATTCATTTATTTCGTATTGCCTCGTATGCTCGTTAGGCCTATCTCCTGATCCATTAGATAAAATGTTATTAGTTGCAACTCCTTTTGGTAAATCAGTAAACTTAGGCCAGATATGTAAATCTTGCCCGATTATGCTTGAGGATGTAGAGCTGTCAGCCGACCTTATAGTTATGCCGATGAGAGAATACGATATTATCTTGGGGATGGATTGGTTGTCTTTATACCGAGCTAAAATAGACTGCTTCAGGAAGATGGTAACTTTAAATATTATTGGACGTTCACCGCTACATTTCTTCGGGACGCAAAGAAGAGAAGCACCAGTTAGCCTCTCAGCCCTTTCGGAAGCAGATGTGCAGGAAGAAGGAGTAGAGAGAATTCCAGTCGTTAATGAATTTCCAGAAGTATTTCAGGATATTCCAGGATTACCGCCACGGAGGGAAGTAGATTTTAGTATTGATCTTGTACCGGGGACGGCACCGATCTCTAGAGCTCCATATTGCATGGCTCCAGTCGAATTGAAAGAATTAAAAGAACAAATTCAACAACTAATTGATCAAGGTTTTATTAGGCCAAGTACGTCACCGTGGGGAGCACCGGTTTTATTCGTGAGGAAGAAGGATGGTTCTATGAGGTTGTGTATCGACTACCGACAACTTAATAAGGCGACCATCAAGAACAAGTACCCATTACCAAGAATAGACGACTTATTTGACCAGCTGAAGGGAGCGCGATATTTCTCGAAGATAGACTTACGGTCCGGATATCACCAGTTGAGGGTTAAAGATGAAGACGTGCCCAAGACTGCTTTTAGGACGCGATATGGCCACTACGAATTTTGAGTAATGCCCTTTGGTCTGACGAATGCCCCGGCTGTGTTTATGGATCTCATGAATAGGGTTTTCAAACCATATTTGGATCAATTCGTTATAGTATTTATAGATGACATCTTAATATACTCCAAGACCCGAGAAGATCACACAGAACACCTAAGGATCACTCTGCAGACATTAAAGGAAAATCAGTTGTACGCTAAGCTGACGAAGTGTGATTTTTGGAAAGAAGAAGTGAAATTCCTGGGTCATGTGGTTTCAAAGAAAGGAGTGTCTGTGGATCCATCAAAAGTGGAAGCAGTTATGAAATGGGAGCAGCCCAAGAATGTGACTGAGGTGCGTAGTTTCCTTGGTTTAGCTGGATATTATAGAAGATTTATTGAAGGATTCTCTAAAATTGCTAGACCGTTAACTCAGTTAACAAGAAAAGGCACGCATTTTAAATGGAATGAAAATTGTGAACAAGCTTTCTCCGAACTGAAGAATCGTTTAACATCAGCCCCAGTTCTAACCTTACCAGCCGAAGGAAAAAGATTTGTAGTATATAGCGATGCGTCGTACAAAGGGTTGGGATGTGTTCTTATGCAAGAAGGTAAAGTGGTAGCATATGTGTCAAGGCAGTTAAAAACTCATGAACAGAATTATCCTACACATGATCTGGAACTAGCAGCAATAGTATTTGCCCTAAAAATTTGGAGGCATTATCTATACGGTGAGCAATTTGAATTGTATTCTGATCACAAGAGTCTAAAATATCTTTTTGATCAGAAAGAATTAAATATGCGGCAGAGGAGATGGATGGAATTTTTAAAAGATTACGATTTTAATATCTGTTATCATCCGGGTAAGGCAAATCTTGTAGCCGATGCATTAAGTAGGAAAACACATACAATTGTGGCATCTCTAATGATTCGAGAGTGGAAGATGCTTGATCAAATAAAAGATTTTAATATTCAAGTCGGAGAAAATAATTCATGGGCTTATCTTAGCAACATAATGGTGCAACCTACTTTAGTGTGTCGAGTGGTAGAAGCACAGAAGGATGATGCGTGGTTACAAGCCAAAGTAGAAGAAGAAGCAGGGAAGGAGAACTCAGAATGGCGAGTAGGCCCCGATGATGGAATCAGACTTCGAGGAAGATTATGCGTTCCACACATTCCTGAATTAAAGAAGAAAATTTTAGATGAAGCACACCGCTCGAAGTTCACAGTTCACCCGGGAGGAACGAAAATGTATCGTGACGTTCGACGACAATATTGGTGGAACAACATGAAGAGAGAAATAGCCGACTACATGTCTAAATGTTATGTATGTCAACAAGTTAAAGTCGAACATCAGAAGCCATCGGGATTGCTTCAGCCCTTGCCAATCGCAGAATGGAAGTGGGAGCATGTTGCCATGGATTTTGTGGTAGGATTTCCGAAGACCAGACGCAATCACGACGCTATTTGGGTAATTGTTGATCGATTAACCAAGTCTGCACACTTCCTCCCTATTCGTATTTCTTCCTCCTTAGACGAGCTGAGCAAGTTGTACATCAAAGAGATCGTTAGATTGCATGGTATTCCCGTATCTATTGTTTCCGACAGAGACTCCAGATTTACGTCACGCTTTTGGAGGAGTTTTCAAGATGCTATGGGGACATCGCTCGACTTCAGTACTGCTTTTCACCCACAAACGGACGGACAAACCGAACGAGTGAATCAGATCCTAGAAGATATGCTTCGGGCTTGCATACTCGAATTTAAAGGAAATTGGGACGAACATCTACCGCTAATCGAGTTTGCATATAATAATAGTTTCCAGGCTAGCATTGGTATGGCACCGTACGAAGCGCTCTATGGAAGACCGTGTAGGTCACCAAACTGTTGGACTGAAGTTGGTGAAAGAAGCATGCTTGGACCAGAAATTGTGCAAGAAACAACTGAAAAGATACAGATCATTAAAGACCGCTTACGGACGGCACAGAGTCGACAAAAGAGCTACGCAGACCACCGGAGGAAGGACTTGGAGTTCTTCGTGGGCGATCATGTACTACTCAAAGTATCACCGATGAAAGGAGTCATGAGATTCGGGAAGAAAGGGAAGTTGGCACCACGTTACATCGGGCCGTTCGAGATCCTACAGAGAGTGGGCGTTGTAGCCTATAAGCTTGCTTTACCCCCACAACTATCCGGTATTCACGACGTATTTCATGTATCAATGTTACGAAAGTACGAGACTGACGCTTCACACATCATCGACTGGCAGCCACTAGAGATTCGAGAAGACGTCACGTACGTAGAGCAACCAATTCGTATCCTGGACAAAAAAGAGCAGGTACTTCGAACTAAAACTATACCACTCGTAAAAGTACAGTGGGGACATCACGGCGAAGAAGAAGCCTCATGGGAACGCGAAGACGAAATTCGAGAGAAATACCCGCATCTTTTCACACCATAGGTACGTTAAATTTCGAGGACGAAATTTTCATTAAGGGGGGTAGAATGTAATAACCCAAAAATTTTGTACATGTGTGACCATCTGACTATTCGCTCGCTCTTTTCTCCCACTTGATTATATGCCACACACATGATCAAGTATGTGATCATCCATTCATCCATCTATTTCATCTCTACCAGATCACTACAATCTTATTCATCAATCCACTTGACCATCCATCCATGTACGATATAACTCATCATGCAACACATCTTAAACATGTGTTGCATGACGATTTAAATTCAAACATGTGTTGCATGACGATTTAAGTTCCAACATGTTAAGAATTAATGACATGTTTTAAATATTAGTAATTAGTAAAATTAGTTTTACTTGAGTATGAGATTGTAGAAAACAAAAAGCACGTGGTTATGATCAGAGGGTCAGTGATCTAGACCGTCTATTATACTTAACAGCTCAAATACTACAAAATATCCAAATTACAAGATTAACCGACCACCCGTTTATTAACTTAGACCAACAATAGGAAACCGTTAGATTCATACAACAAGCTATCTCCAACTTGCATCAAAATCCAACTGTCACTCAAATCCATCCGTCTATTTGATCAATCAATCCACTCACCGATCAACCATCCATCGTCATCCATGATCGCATGCACATCCATGTACACGTTGCCCCCATATGAGCACCATGCACCACAACCTCGCTTTATACACGCACGTGATGTTTTGAGTGTGTGTTGGTTACGAGAGAAGATGCGTTAAAAGTGCATTAAAGAAGTAAGTTTTATTTATTTAATTCTTTTAAGCATGTGTTTTGTCTACGATGGGACCTCCCTCTTATAAATAGGGCCCAGGGTATGGGCCCAGGGAGAGAGAGTGATATTAGAAGAAAAAAAAAGAATATTTATAAAAAAAAAAAAAGAGGAAGAAGCTTCCTAAAGCTTTTGCAAGGTGGGTGATTCTATCCCTGCTGAAATTTTCAGATTATTAGAATTGCGTATTTTCTGCTTAGCTATTTATTTATTATTTATGTTGATTTAATTATTGCTAAAATTCTTGTTTTGAATAAATTAAAATAGTAGTATTTATTTATTAACTAATTAAATTAATCTAAAGTCTAATATAAAATATTTAATATTTTAATTTTTTTTTATCAAACATGATCTAGAAAGATTCACTTTCTACGATTTTATTTATGAAATTAAATTAAAAATTAATAAAAAAAAATTACATTTAATTGAATTGAAAATTTTTAATTCATCTTTTATTTAATTCTTAAAACTTTTTAGAGTTATTACATGTTTATTTTATAAAATTCGTACGTCATGGACTATTTTGTAATTTTCTACATTTTCAGGGACTTCTATGTAATTTTCAGAAATTACAGGCACTATTTTGTACTTGTTTCAAAAATCCTGGACTATAATGTTAAATTTGTAATTCTAGCGTTATTTTATTTATTTATTCATTTCTAATCCCTAATTATTATAAAATTATATTTTCCTATTCTGTTTTAAAATTTAGAAAAATTAAATAATAATAATAATAATAATAGTAATAAATTATATAAATTATTTATATATCTCGCTAAGTTTAATAATATTTGTTAATTATGCAATCTTGTATGAAAATTCGATTTATTAAATTATTTTATTGTTGATGATATGACATGCATCTCTATTAGTTATTGAATTGTGAAAAAAAAAAAAAAAAAAGATCGAAAGGCTTAAGCAAGTAGGGCGATTGTGTCCCTTGGGTGAGAGACCCTAAAGCAAGTAAGTAGGGCGATTGTGTCCCTTGGGTGGAAGACCTTAAAACAAGCAAGTAGGGCGATCGTGACCCTTGGGTGAAAGACCCTAGAACCCATTGGATCCTTTGGAGTCTCCTTTGTGTACGGCGTATGAGTACAATTGTGTGCGCGGACATACGTCAGATGTACAACTGGAGCAGTAGTCTGACCAGCTAACGTATGAATGGGTCCCTCACCTCTAGGTACCAGTGCGTGGGCGTTAATGCAACGTGACCATCCACTTGGGTACGGTGTTGTAAGAGATGATTTATATTTAATTGATTGTTTATTAAAAAAAAAATCATGAAATGTATGACATGCATGGCATATTTCCAATTTCAGTACTGCATATTCCTTTGTTCTTTGTATCATAATTCAATTATCTATTTTATTTATCAATTCTTATATAATCTGCATATTTCAAAAATTTGGATAAGAAATGATCCCACTAGGCAATTATGCTCATACAATTACAACCATCTACAGGTGCAGAGCTGGAATATTACGAGCAAGCGGGCCTCTACTACTAATTTTTCCTTTTCAGCAATTTAAGTTTAATTCGAATTTAAATTTAGATATAGTTTAGTTTGTGTTTCAAATCCCAATGTAATAAAACTATTAAGAGAGTAAAGCGAGCGAATATTACATTCAGGAAAATTATTTTCGTAGTACTTTCATTTTAGATTGCTTTGAATATCTAGTGAATCTTGATGAAATTATGTTGATTGCAATTATTATCGATCTATTAAAACTCACGAGCTCGGAATTTGGATCCTGAATAACCCTATTCGGGTACCCGGATTTTGGGGCGTGACAATATGAATGGACGTCATCTTTACAATCGGTGAGAATATCTCGTTGAAAGTCGATTCCTTTCTTCTGACCAAACCCTTTCACAACAAGTCTAGCCTTGAACCTCGTCTGTGAATTCTTCTGCTCAACCTGCTTTCTGAACACCCACTTGTTGCTCAGAACCTTTTAGCCCTTAGACAGTTTCACCAGATCATAGGTGTGGTTCTTATGCAAAGATTTCATCTCCTTTTGCATAGCTTTCAACCATTCTCCCTTATGCACGTCGGATAGGGCTTCAGTGTACTCATATGGCTCTCCCCCATTGGTAAGCATAATGTATTCATGCGGTGAGTACCTCTTGGACATGTGTCTGTCCCTAGACAACCTTCTCACCTATGGCTCAATAGGTGGATCATGAGGGGGCTACTCTCTCGGTTCATCTGTTGTAGGAACACCCTCGTCCCCTGCATCTTGCTGCACTCCCCCGTTATCAGGCACCACCGGAGGAGTGATCGGATCCAGTTTTCCAGCTCATCTGAATTGGGTTAGGTCTTCTTTGGCTTTCTAATATCTTCTATACACTGATCTTCAAAGAACACCACATTTCTGATCCTGATGAGCTTCTTCTCGGTCAGATCCCACAATCTATAACCAAATTTATCATCACCGTACCCCAGAAACACATATTGCCTGATCTTTGTATCGAGCTTGAGCCTCTCGTCCCTAGGTATGTGAACGGATACTCAAAACACCCTGAGATGAATGTACGATGCATCATGTCCAGTCCATATCTTCTCAAATACTTCTCCATTCAATGAGGCTGATAGAGACCTATTTATCAAATACACCATTGTGTGCATTGCTTCTCCCCAGAACATCTTGGGCAACTTCACATGGGATAACATGCATTCGATTCTCTCCACAATGTGTGATTCATTCGGTCTACTATACCATTGTACTGAAGGGTTTTGGGCACCGTCTGTTCATGTCGTATACCCAGGGTTTTATAATATGCATGAAACGCCTCAATATATTCACCTCCATTGTTAATGCGAATGTACTTTAATTGTCTACCTGTCTTTCTCTCTCGACCATAACATGAAACATTTTAAACACACAAAAGACCTCATCATTGGATTTCAATGCATAAACCCAAACCCTCCTAGATGCATCATTTATGAATGTAACAAAATATAAAGCCCCACTCAAAGATTTTGTTCTCATCGGATCACACACATCAGAATAAATCAAATCTAATGCATGAACTTTATTAACATGAGAAATAATTTTAACAAATGAAACCCTATCTTGTTTCATAGATAAACAGTCAATATATGTCTTAAGAGGTATACATGTCATCTTTGGAAGGAACTGCTTCTTCGCAAGTAACTGAGCCATTTTTCGCTCATGTGGCCAAGCTGCTTATGCCACATGTCTATCACTGAATCTTCTGTTACGTTCAACCCACCATTGCATATGTTGACACTTGTCTTGTACAGGGTACAATACTTCTTCCCTTTAACTGCGATCATCGAAACCTTGATGAGTTTCTCGCACCCACCAACAAATCAGCTTTCATAGCCATCATCATCCAACATTCCCGTCGACGTCAAGTTGAGGCGAAGGTCAGGAATATGCTTCACATCTTTCAGTACCAATGTGCAGCCGACATTGGTCTTCACATAGATATCACTAACTCCTATGATCTTGGAAGTTTCAGAGTTTCTCATCTTCATAGTGCCAAAGTCACCTAACTTGTAACTTGTGAAGAAGTCCATGCGTGAAGTCGCGTGAAATGACGCTCTCGAGTCTATCACCCAATCATTGTCCTAACTCATACTCATGAGACAAACATCGTGTTCGTAGAGAGCATAATAACCATATTGTCATCTGAGACGATCGCAGTAGAATTCAATTCTTGATTTTTTTTCTCCTTCCATTTTCCTTTCTTATCTTCCTTTTTGGTGCGGCATTCGTTTCGATAGTAGCCATTTTTGCCACAATTCCAACACTCAACATCTCTTCTTGTGCTTGACTTGCCTTTGGATTTATCTCGGGTTTTTCCGCTCTTCTTGTTCTTTTCTCTCCCCTGTTCCTATGTCACAAAGGCCTCTTGTTGAGTAGACCCCTGTGACTTCCTCATTGTCTCCTCATTAAAGAGACAACCCGTCACCTGTTCCATGGACACCTTTCCATCTGGTGCAAAGTTACTTAGAGACACAACCAATGCCTCCCAACTATCAGGCAACGAGCTAAACAATAGTAAAGCCTGTAGCTCATCGTCCAAGACCATCTTTATAGCGGAGAGTTGGTTCACAATGCTGCCGACTTCATTCATGTGCTCAACCATAGAACCGTTTTTCTTAAACTTCAGATTTACAAGTCTTCTAATTAGAAAGATTTTATTGTCGGTTGTCTTCCTCTCATACAACCCTTCTAACTTTTTCCATAAGTTAGTAGATGAGGTCTCTGTAAACATATAATGGAATACCGTATCATTAAACCATTGTTTAATGAACCCCACCTCCTTCTAGTCCAACTTCTTCCAATCATCATCGGTCATACCTTTCGTTTTAGCTGATAAACTTAAAATTGGGGCATACAAGTCATTGCAATACAACAAGACCTCCATCTTTGCCTTGCATATGAGCCAGTTACACCCATTAAGGCTGATCATCCTTAATGAGCCACCTTTCATAACTCATGATTATCCCCTTTACGTTTATTAAATCTAGATGCTCTAATACCACTTTTGTTAGGTGCGTTGCACAAAAACTTCAGGATCTTGCCCCCTAACTATGTGAATTATGGGATATAGCAATGTAGAAATGCAATCAAATCATCAAACCACACGATATAAGAGATTTTTACGTGGAAAACCCTCAACAGAGGTAAAAACCACGGGACCTCGTCCAGATCAACAACTCCACTATGTAAAAGAACGTTTACACAACGATCACAAACACAACCTGCTTAGATCCAATCTTCTTTACCCACACACGGGTGGATAACAATGAAAATGAACTAGAAAACAAGAGATCTCATCAAATCTGAGGACGTAGAAGAACTGAGATGTCGTCTGCTCCGTGGATTGATCGTGACAAGCAAAAATCTCTCTACTACAAGCTTCCTTTCTGTTTCTCTTCCTCTCTTCTTCTTTTTCTCTTTCTCACCTTGGACGTGTAGAACACATATTAGAGTACCATAATCTCGATTAACAAGCTATTATATAGCACTTTGTGAGAGATGGAGCCAAAATAGGAAACTGCGTATTGTGGTCCACGCGCATCATCGACTGATTGAGAATGACCCAAAATTGACTAGCTAGAAACATGAGAGAAAACCCAATATTCGACCGGTCGGAGATGGTCGGTGACCAATTTGGACAGATCGAAAATTGTCCAACGTGTAACACTCTCCCAACACCAATTTTTGACCAGTCGGCCAGGGTCGTCAGACCTTGTTGTTGCACTATCTCTCCACTGATCCTAAGGAGGAAAACCCCATCAAATATGAGGCTAAGAGATATAATGCATTTCAAAATCTACTAAAAATCCCGCCACACCTCATGCTGGGACTTAATGATAAGGAATCTAGATTAATCCAGGGCATGATGAAATTTACGAAATTTATAGTCGACCAAATGCAATTTCATACCACTTAATCCCACGCTATGAACATGCCTAAGTAACTATTCATTCAACAATCCCAATGTCATATTAATGGACACTTGTTTACCAAAGTATGGCGCTTGGTTGATTTTCATATGAACCTGTCAAATAAATTCCAACCGATCCTATAGTTTTCTAGTAAAATGAGTTTAATAATTTTTGAATGCGTCTAAACTATGGCCATCATTTCGCTAGTACAATTTAAATCACCAGTACACCACGCGTACATTTATTTATGTCCTGAGTCCTGTCATGCTTTATTATAGTACCAAAGTCATCTTAAAAAACTTCTACCCAAAGTGGTAAAACATAAAAAAAAAGTAACCCCCTGGATGAGATGATCCCAGGAAGTTGATTGTGTGGTGTGTGTTGGCGTCACCAAGTTCTGTGGGCCCCACTATGATATATGTGTTATATCTACACTGTCCATCCATTTTGCAAGATCATTTTAAGGTATGGGCCCAAAGATGAGGCAGATCCAAAGCTCAAGTAGACTGCACCACAAAAAGTTGTGGGGACAGTGAATCACAATGTTGAAACCTTCCTAGGGCTCACCATGATATTTATTTGCCATCCAACCTGTTCATAAGGTCGCACAGACCTTGATGAAGGGAAAGAAAAAATATCAGCTTGATCCATAACTTCTGTGGCCCTCAAGAAAATTTCAATGGTAGGTGTTCAATGTCCACTGTGGTCCATTTGAGCTTTGTCTCTGCCTCGTTTTTGGACCCATAGCCTAAAATGATCTCGCAAAATGGATGGACGGTGTGGATATAACAAAAGCATCATGGTGGGGCCCACAGGACTTGGTAACGTCAACACACATAGGAGGGCACACCACTCAATCCGCTTCCAAGATACCATCCCGGGACATGTTCCAGTTGAATAAAGATGAGGAATATCACATGCATTCGACTGTACGTAATTACCAATCGTCCGAGCTTTGTGGGTCCAGAGTGATGAGTGCCATACAAACCATCCATTCGACGAGCCCACAAGTGTTAGGCTCAGACCCCTTATCCAACCTGATCCATAACTCAAGTGGGCCACATCAAATGCAACAATAAGGAAAATTAGGGACGAGACTTCTTAATAACCATAACGAGATTGGCCCACCAAACTTATAACCATAATCATAAGTCAATTGTATCCATAATCAAATGGGCCCACCATGGAAACTTTAACAAGGAATGTGGGGTCCACTGCGTTGTTTATAAGTAATGCCTGATTCATGATTTGGATTTCTTGAGTGATATAAAGGACATGTATTATTATGATTTTATCATGGCTAAACCAAACACAAAAATCATTGATGAAATGCAAATGTATTCAAGAAATAAGTAAAAGAGTATATAATAATTATACTTTTTTATGGCATTATTGTGAAAATAACCCATGATTATTTGATATTGAAATAATATAAAAATTTTATAGTCATGATTTGACTGCTGATAAGCCAAACTCAAGAATCAACGGGCTAAATGCAGCTATTGCCATGAGACGGGTAAAATAATTTATAAATCATTGCATATTTTCTTCACATTATTATGATAATTAGTGAAATAAACAAGCTTAAATATCATTGTTGAGCCCCACTTGGCTTAGAATGATACTTATTATCATGAGTTCAAATTCATGTGATCATTTCCCAATGAAGATTTTTAATTTATTTTTTGGAAAGCAATTTTTTTTTTCCTTGGAAAAGTGTAATTATTACCAGTAGTTCGAATGCATGTGATCATTCCCCCAATGAAGAGTACTGTCGACTACATTTTCAAGATATGAGCCTTTCCAGAACTAATCACATGCAGGCAATCTACCACAACTTGCAGTACCATGCCATTGTGGGCTTAAATGGCAGACCCCATCATGAAGATGACCTGAGATAAAAATCAAGCTGTTTTGATCATCTAGCGAGCACAATTTTGTATTAGACAACCTGACTCAACGTACAGGTATACAACCAACGTCGTGAAAAGATCAGCCTGATTTTCTCTATTAGCTTGATCTTCGTGGTGGGTCGTACTGTTTTTATGGTACTGATGTACAAGAAAAGTCACATGCATGGGGAAAGTAGGGGGAAAATGTCAGGAGTAAATGCGGAGAAAAGATAATATAGAGTGGTTGCATGTGACATTCACTTCATAGTCCTTTCGTTCGGTCAGGTGACACATACACGACATCACGTTCGTGGAAAAGATGGACCACACCATGACGATGACAGCCCATAAAAAAACTCATCTAGTGGGTGGTCACATGCAATACATTGGCGGTATTCAATTCACGTACAATTTGTTAGTACCTCAACAGCTATAATTCACGTACGATTTGTTAGTACGTCAACAACTATTAGTGGGCAGAAGTTTTAACTGGAGCTGGAATGAGTTGAGCTTTTGTTTCACATCCAAAAGCCAGAAAAACTGATGAGTAAGAGATTGGCTCAAATAGATTTGCTTTCACGAGAAAAAAAAGTTATGAGGGGTTAACATGATGTGGGTGAAACATTCACTCCATCCACCGGCTGCGCAATCACATTTTTTTGGTTCTGATTTTGTTGTCGCACAGATTGGACAACTGATAGGGCCTAGGGACAATTGAGATTAACCAAGAGCCTTTCACCTGCAGATGAGAGCTTCTTTAGATTGCTAGACCTACAAAAAGGAAACAACGTAGGTAGGGGGAGGTGCTGCTGGGCAGCTAGGAACTCTCCGATGCTTAAGTCGGGTTCAAGATTAATCAGGTAAGGGGTTTAACGCTATGATTAGTCAAGTAAGGGGTTTAAAACTAAGATCTTTCGTACATTGAAGGTGAATATTGAAGTCCGATTTATAGGGCTTGGGGAAGCTTCTAGAGAATTAGATCCTACTAGAATACGTCGGTAGAATTCATGTTTAGTAATATTTTCTCTCCCGATTGTGTCAGAGAGGTCTTGCTAGGAATGGAAATAGATTCTGAAATATTTGAATTTGTACGGATATATCAGACCACCTCTAGATGGTCGGTCAATTTCATATGGGAAGCTAGGTGTCTGATCTCCTTCACTTGTGGTCCGTTTTGAACTGGAACCTTCCTCGAAAGACGAGGTTCTCAATGGTGTGCACCTCCTGGACAGAGTGTTGTTGATAAGTCGTCAGTCCTTGACCTTAGCCATCGACCGAGCTATGGTCTTGCTCTGCTCTTTGCAGTTGCCGGAATCAATTAAGGTCGTCGTTACTTCTCATCAGCTTGTTCCCAGTTAAGGACTTATACTTTGGGCCCTTGGGCCTTTAAGCTTCTTCCCACCTGTGGCCCAACTCGGAATATCCCCATACAATCCCAAAACTCAGGTAGTTATAAAACTCAAGTGGGCCACACCTCAAGGAACAAAATACCCCCCAATGAAACCATTCTGGAGCCATTGTGATGTTTATATGCCATCCAACGGGTTCACAAAGTGAGTACAACCAGGATGAAGGGAAAGCATTGGTCTGCTCCAAAACTTTCAGTGGGCCTCAGAAAGGTTTCAATGGTGTGCATCTGCATCCTCACTGTTCCCTGTTGTATGTCTCACTTGATTTTTGGATCGGTCTGATTTTTGGGCTCACATATCACAGGAAGACAGCTTTTTTTGTTTCACTACTGTTAAAATGCTGGAGGGACATGTCACAAGTCGTTGGCTAATTTCACCATAGCACTGCTCCAAATTGATGAAACAACCTGTTTGGATTTTCTCCATTAGCTCATATGAAATTATCCCACCAACACTTTCAAAACAATGTCTTTTTTTTTTTTTTGGTTGAGAAGTTACTGGTGTTTATTAAGAAGGCGACAGAATACAAATAAACTAAAACAACCCCACAACCACAAACCAAAAAAGCATACAACAAGGGCAGCCCCTAAAATCCACAAAGCGATAATTCCACTCTTGGACAAAACCCCAAGATCTCCCAACCACCCTATCAACACTGTCGCTGATACTACGGAAGCATCTTCCATTTCTCTCGTCCCAGATTGCCTACAAACTAGCCAACAGACTCATCATCCATGAACCTTTTAGCTCCTTATCTCCATAAACTCCATGCCAAGCCATTAGCATATCTCCAAGAGATCAAAGCATAACCAACTGGACCTTGAATCTGGACAGAAAGTCGACCTATACCTTCAAAGTATACGGACAATGGATAAAAAGGTGGTTGATAGATTCGGAATAAGCCATGCTGAACAAACACACATTGGGGAGATACATCCCTCTTTTTTGAAGATCATCCGTGGTTAAGATTCTTCCTCTCCCCGCTAGCCGACAAAAAGCTGCGACTTTGGGAGGGGCCGAATATGACCAAACGAACTTAGTGTTCATGGCTTCCCTATTTGCATGAGACTTAGCAACCCATAAAAAGATCTAACCGAAAATTTCCCCGACGGCTCCTTTTTTCACACCATACCATCCTCTTCACCACTGATCGAGGAATATAACTGAATGAGATCGAGAAGCGAGGCTAACTCCCAAGATTCTTCGCCTGAAAGAAAAAATCGGTGAGGAACCCAAACAACCAAAGAGCCACTATATGAAGCACAAAGTACCACAAGAATATTAGGATCAGGTGATAAGCCAGCTAAATTAGAGAACAAGATTTTCAAAGGAGCATCACCCACCCAAATATCTTGCCAAAAACAAAGCTCCTTATATGGAAGACTTCTTGGCAACCTATCCGCCGACCTCACAACCATATTTAGAAGCGATTGTGTCGCTTCATGACAAATTCTCTTCTGTCCCGAGCCTCCACAACCATCTTCTCAGTAAAGGCTACATTAATCACCTCAAGCTTCTTAATACTGGCACCACCCTCTTCATAAGGTTTGCAAGCATCTTCCATTTTAGCAAATGGAACTCCACTGCTTACCAAAGAAACTTGCACTGCAACCTATCCAGCATAGCTAGCACTAATTTAGGGCATTGAAAAAGAGACATAAAGTAGACCGGAAGATTTAAGAAGGTCACTTTAATTAGAGTAATATGCCCCCCAAAAGAAAGGTAACGACATTTCCATCTTGATAATTTTCTTTGGAATCTTTCAATAACTACATCCCATAGGTGTTTCAACAATTTGCCGCTACAAAACAACAAACCAAGGTAGGAAAAGGGAAAGAACCTGCCTCACAACCAAACACACCTGCAAGCCTTGAGACCTCCTCCAATGTCTAATATGATGCTCTTCGCAATGTTAACCTTCAACATCGTGACAACCTCAAAACAACCAGCTAATGATCACCCCCGTAAGCGACCCACATTCTCTTCATCAGCATCACAGATAAGAAGTGTGTCGTTCACGTCCGATAGATTAGATATCAAATCAGATAACCTGCCCACATTGAATCCCCGAAACAAGTCATTTTACTGCCTCTTTTCCAACATTCTACCAAGAGTTTCAACGACTACCATAAAGAGGAGGAGATAGCAAGTCCCGTAAAACCTTTGGAAGCATCGTTGACCATCACAAAAAAGCTCTCTGACCTTACACACTCCATCATCCAAGTTCTCCATTTCAAGCCGCACCTTATTCTGCCCAACATATAATCTAGAAAGCCTCAATTAACATGAACATATGCTTTTTCAATGTCCAATTTGCAAACAATCCTGCTTAATTTTTCTTTGTGTCTAGAGTCGATGCACTCATGAGCTATCATAGCACATCCAAAATTTGCCAGTCTTCCACAAAAGCTCCTTAGAACTTGGAAATAACACCTCCTAATTTTGCCCTGAATTTAGTTGCTAGGATCTTTCCGAGGATTTTATACATGCTTCTGATAAGGCTAATGGGCCTAAAATCTTCCAGGTTTTCTGCACCCAGAATCTTAAGTATCAACACAAGGAAAGCAACCCTTCTCGTGAAATTCACGAACAAAATTCATGACCTCTTCTTTGACAATGTCCCAAAAAGTTTGGAAAAAAGCTAAGAGGAAGCCATCCGAACATGGCACTTTGTCCCTCCCTTGAGAAAAGATTGCTTCCTTTATGATGGAGGACATGGCACATATACATTTTTAGTATGGCTGGACCAAAAGAAGGCCAAATGGAAGCAGAAACGGTCCGTCAAATCTGGCCCAGTCTACATAGGGCATGATGTAACTGGCCCATAGGTGTGTCTAATTCGAAGAAATTCATTACGAGCAAGGAGAAATTGTTGTTCAAAGTTTGAACTGTAAATTATCCATAACTTTGATCCAGGTATTGTTACAGGGTGCACGACCTTTCGATCTTTATGTAGCGGGCTATCCAGGGTCAACCAACCCAAATAGCAAGCCGCATCAGTCTGTTTCATGAGAAAACTCTTTATTCCATTTCAAAATT
Organism: Liriodendron chinense; assembly: GCA_003013855.2. Lineage (NCBI taxonomy): Eukaryota > Viridiplantae > Streptophyta > Magnoliopsida > Magnoliales > Magnoliaceae > Liriodendron > Liriodendron chinense. Next base: position 7,162,491 of record ML058453.1, read on the forward strand.
GGAAATTTAGAGAGAATTTACTGATTTTAGTAATTTCGATTTTTGTCTTGTTTCCTTATTTTCAGAGTTTAAGATTTCTGTTTGTTTTAAAGGTTTATTGTAATCATACCAGGAATTATCCAATAAGGTTAATTCAAGAGTTTCTATTTTTGAAAAAGCTTACTATTTCGAGTAAGTTCTATTTTAGTTGAATAAGGACTTCTATTAGGGTTAGAATTTTGCTAATTTGGATAATTTTTAATTAAGATTTTATTTTCATTTATTAATGGTGTAATAGAGAAATCACACACATTACGCATTATTTAATAAAATATTTAAGTTCTCTCTTATCATTTTTTTGTGGATTCAAGAAACTATCTTATGGATTCAAGGCCTTTACTACTTAAGAAAGACGATGATCTTTCTCATTATTTCTTCACACTCTTCCCTGTGTCACTTCACCTCAACTTTGGAGAAAAAAAACTGTTCAAAACAATGTCTATTCTGGAGTAGGACTCGCAACTGACCAATCAGCCCGAACAATCAACTAGTTCAGCCCTGAGTTGAGCATGGGACTCAGCTGAGTCAGCTCTGAATAACTAGGACTCACCCAAGTCGGAGATGAGTTGGTGTATCAAACTGCATCATGTAATAATGAATCCGAGTCAACTCGGACGAGTTGCACCAGAATCGTCCAGCTCTTAAAACCATGGTTTCTGGTCTGCTGCCTGATAAGGCTGGGCATGGGCCTTGAGGTATTATAAATGGGCAGATAGACCCAAATTTGTGAAAGATTTTCCTATTTAAGGCCTCATTCGAGCAGGGAAATACGCCCATTTATAACTCTTAACTGATGGGCTTCCAAGTGAAATTCAAGGCCCATTTACTAAATGGAAATTTCCTGGGATTGAGTTCAGGCCCAATAACAATGCTGAGGTCCAACCCAGCCTATTGCCATGCTTATTGAGCGGCAGTTCCAATTCCAAGTGAACCCCAAAGCAATGCAGGGTAAATAACAACCATTGCTATAGACGAGCAAGTAAGGGCATGGTTTCTAATTCACACTCCCCCACCATATCGACGGCGTACACATGATGATGGGAGCTGTTCATTTGGTGGACCCACAAGTAGATATGCCATAACCACAGGCAATCCATGCTACTGTGCAAGTCGCCTGTTTTTTCTAGCTATCTTCCAAAGCGCTGATTGGCTATTGGGCAGCTAAGATTGCCTGAGTTATGGGCCCATGGTCTATCGACGTTGTCGATCACCTTCTCAATGGAACGTCGATCACCTTCTCAATGGACCGAATCACCGCACACTATGGCTCGGTGGTGCTGTTGCAGCTCTGTTGTTATTATGAGGCTTGTTTAGCAGTCTGCTGTTAGTCTGAGATGTCCACGGCCTCTTATTACTGGCCCAAATTCAGGTTCCACGGAAAACATACTGGGCCCACCAATTTCCATTCACCATCATGTCTTGCCGCCAAGGGCAGTGGGATCTCTTGCACTACAAATCTTTTAGCCCATGATCTTATGACGCTAAATTAGGAAAAAGTCTACTTGAACAAAACATTTAAAAAAAAAAAAAAATCAACATGGTTGAGATTGGCAGCCCATTTACAGTGGGACCCATTAGGGCAGAACGCTATCCATACGGATTTAGCAGCCCCACCAAATGCAGAATGCCTGATAAGGCAGGAATGGATTTGCTATTCCATAGGGTGTTTGGATTGAGAGTATTCCGAAAATGAATTTGATTTCCATGGAAATCGATCCGCAATTCTAGAAAACCCAATTCAGGATGAAGCAGGAATAGATCTGCAATTTCATGGGCATGTTTGTTTGAGAGAATTTGAAATATGGAAAACCCACATGGAATAATCGGAAAATGGAGAACGGTGGAATCCAACAAAAATTATGTTGTTTGGTTATTGGTGTTGTTTTCCATGGAAATGTTAAAAGGTCCACAGTTAAACAGTGAGTGGTCTATTGTGACTATGAAAATCTACATTTAATTGGGCTTTTGGGGGAAATGGTTTTGCTCGTGTTTTGAGAAAAAAACCTAGGAAAAGGAAATTGATTTCTGCCTCTTGTTTCATTTCTCAACTAGAAGAAACCGTCACATTAGGAGAATTTGTCATCCTTTCTACGCTTTTTCACAGTTCTGTCTAAACAAAGTTAAGGGGACTTGTGCCTTGTCGGTGCAGATAGACTTAGGTTCCCATGAAAAGATATCAAAGCTACAATAAAGGCATTGGAATGCTATAAATTGATTAAAATGAAAGAGGGGGAAAAAAACTTGGTAGATGTGCCGATTGATGAGGTCACCATCACTGCCATTGAGGATGCATCCTAAAATGTCATTTGTGGCCTGTAAATGCACAGTTAAAAAAGAAAAGTCCATTATTGTTTTAAATGTCATTTTGCAGGCCACTGCTCAGGCATCTAGGAATCATCTGATCAGTTGTAATTTACATTTGGTCCACCATCTGGACAGTTCCAATCACTTCAAACACACCACGTGTACGGTGCAAATTAGGTCAGGTCCAACATATGGGGCCTACTACTTGCTTTTCCCCTATGGATTCTCAATGATCAATAAATCTTGTTCGTTAAAAAAAATATATACAAGGGCTCTTTAAAAGCTTTCATGGTTTGCAATATGCAGGCTTACATGCACACAAACAGGAAACTTACCTCTGCATATCTGCACCATTCATCAGATGTCTAACTTAACACTAAAGTGTGGGCCCTTCCCTTTTGCTCCGTGTACTGAGGATAGCTTTGGCTGTTGCTACGGCTGAATCCCCCCGTTTCATAATGCTCTCGAGCTCTCCGATCTTTTCCGCTAGCGTTTCCACATTCGAGTTGGCGGACTGAATGAGCTTATCAGCAGTCTCTAGAGAAGCACATAGCTGTCAATGTCACCAGGAATTAATCAGAATACCTCAATGAAGCCTCCCTGCCTTAACAATAAAGGAAAACGAAAAAAGAAAAAGAACAAGCATTTCTTAATGTTATCACCTTGAGAGTTAGAGCTGTCCACGATTGATCTGTTCCCTTCAATGCCTCGTTCAACTTAAAATAGTTCTCCTGATATAAAAAAAAAAAAAAATCCAATCTGAGACTTCTGTTGATCATGATTTCATATGTGCATTGAAAAATGCAACCCACTGCATAATTCAATTATGCAAGAAGGAAGGACATGAGGAATTATGGACTCTTGATTCCTATTATTTTGAGAAGGTTTCATATTCATAAAGCCAAATGCTTGTGTAGATTCTTAATGGAAATTCAGAAGGAAATATATATATATATATATATATATATATATCATGCATGCTAAATATTCAGGTGATTGCTACTCTTCTTTTCTGGTGCTATGGCTAAAGCTACGTTCAGAAGTTCTGGTTTCGAAGGCCGACATGATAGGATATTGCCAAATTGGAAGTGAGATATAGCGGAAAAAGCAGGAAAACTGAACACCACTTAATGAAGGTTCCACTTCTTGAGCTGTACATCCAAACGCACCACCGCAAGTCACAGAATGGGTTTTCAGTGGGGCAGATGGTTGGTCCTTCTGGTTTGGCTTTTCGGGAGACATATTCTAGGAAATATAGACCACTGGATTTTCCCCCCTTTTTTTAACTTTGCACCATGGATCAATACCTAAAATGTTCTGGATGCTGATTTGGGTAGAAGTGTAGAAAAAGTAAACTTGATCCGGCACAATGTGGTTCTCGAAATCTGACCACCCAACCGCAAAGATGAATGGATAAGCATCCACCCTGGTAAAATATCCATTTGGATAGTGGTTTGGTTTGGTTTATGTACAAATACATCCTAACTTAGAGAAAATAGAGGGCACATACCAGATAGATGCCAACGCTTCTGCAAGCGAATTACTAGACGTGCAGCAAAGGGAAAAAAAAAAAAACTGAAATCTGTGAATTGCATCTACTATGGTCTGCTTGTGCAACGAACATTGAATGGAATAGATTCTTCAACATGGTAGTCTGAGCAGAGAGAATACCCATGGATAGTTTTCAGCCATTTATCTGGACTTACACAATTTTCCAATTTGGAATTTGGGTCAGCAGTTCCCAATTGTCCATGCTCTCAGCTTAAACTTTGATTAAACATGGAGAGCGGGCCTTCCCGCTGCTTATGGTGTCCTGCAAGATTCATGGGTCCATCTCGAACCAAATTATCGTCGTCTCAGCTGTCATGTTCGTCCAAATGTGATAGTTCAGGGATTTGCTGATACACATGAAGGTTGATGAATTTCCCGAGGACCAATCCCAATTTGTCTACATGTGCTCATTATAAGGAGCTTCACCCAAAAAATTGCTTCTTAGCTTCCCTTTACACAATACGCAAAATTTAAATGTCTTTGTGACATTTGCATCCGAATGCATGCTGGGTATGTCATACCAGATTTTGAACATATTGGAGATTGCACAAATTCCTAACTTCACCTAACAAGGTGATGCGAACATCTAGCATTTCAAGTTTACCAACGAAGAAAGCGCCCACCACAAGCATCTTCCTTGTGGTTAGGCGATGATTGAGGAGCATTGAAGACCCTACGCACGTGATTTGGCACATAGAAGACACATGTGTAGGATGGAAGAAGACCCGACTGAAGGAATGGAAGAATGCCTGACTGAAGGTGGCCGGGCGCCCGGCCAAATTTGTCACCGGGCGCCCGAAATTCTGAGATTTTTAAGAGTTTATTGCTGGACGTTTTTGGTCCTGGCCGGGCACCTGGCCAAATTGGTCACCGGGCGCCCGACCCCCGCACGAACTGTTTTTTTTTTGGGATTTGTTTTTATTTGATTTTTAGGGGTATTTTGGTACTTTTAAGTTTTCTTATTGCTTATTTAAGTGGGCTAAGCCCTAAAAACGAGATTAGTTGTTGATTAATAAAAAAGAGCAAACATTTGGTTGCCTCCTTCCTCTCTCCCTCTCTCATGGTGCTTCTTCTTCTTCCTTGATCTCATTCTTCTCTTTTCTTCTTGTGCCCCTCCAACATTCTTCTAAGGTAAGATCTTCTTCCTTCTCTTTCTATCTCCGTTATCCCCAATCCTTGAAATCCTACATTTGAGAATCGAATCAAAATCACAATTTCTCAGATTTTCAAATCCCTAATCTGAGAAAATCCTTGATCTCTCGGACTAGTGATTCGCATTAGATATTTGGGTATGACCATGCAAGATCGGGAGGTTCCATCCCTCGCCGGATCCAACCTATGCATTATTTGAATTTCTTACTTCGTGGTTGTGATGATAGCCCGCTCCATTGCATGTCTCTTTGTGGTTTTCTTAGTTTATGATGGTTGATGTTGAATTTTTAGATTATTATTGTCTTTTATTTCCGCTGGATTATATATGTTCATAAGCATGCATCATAATTAGGGCGTCCTGCATCACAAGGCCTTCTGGAAATGGGAACCTGACAGAGATGAGCCTAGACAGGATTAAAATACTCATTTAGTGATTTATTTATTTTTCAAAATTTCTCACATTTTTGCCTTTTCTGTTCATTTCAACCGTAGAAGAAGGCGGAAGAACCATTTTTTTAGTAGATCTAGACAAACATTGCATATTAAACAGAACTTTGACGATCTAAGTTCATATAACATGCATATGATTACTTATAATTGTGTTTTGTACAATTCACAACATTTTTGTGATTATAATCACTTATGTTTTAATTTGGAAAATTTGTGGTAATTCCCAAGTGTTTGATTGGAAAATAGTAACAAAACCTATAACAGTAAGAATTGACGATCAACTAAAGAAGGGATTTCAAATTCCCAAATGCTTTAGTACAATAAGCTTCATACTTTTTATTATTTTTTTGGCCCGCCCATAGATGCTTGTAAATGGCGCTAACTGTAAATGATTTACAGGTAAATGGTTTACATTCTGTGTTTGGATCCTGAAAAATGCTTGTAAAAAGCTGTGATTTCATTTACAGCATTCAACCCCATTTGATTTACAGGCAAAAAGCTGTGATTTCATTTAGGGGTCATTTGGATGGTCGATTGGATGCCCTAAAGTGCTTGTAAATCATTTACTAGTTGTAAATGTCTTACCACCTTTTCCCCCTTCTTATTTGCTAGTAAAAAGTTGGGATTTCATTTGCTAGCAAATGATTTACCGGCGAGAAGCCTCCAACGGCTCTTTTTTTTTTTTTTTTTTAAGGTTGGGAGATACGCACCTCCCTCTCTCCACTGTATCTGAGAACTCCAACAGCTCTCTCTCTCTCTCTCTCTCTCTCTCTCTCTCTCTCTCTCTCTGATGAGAACATCAGGCCCTTCAGGGTTTATCAGTGTAGGAGGCAAGCGAGGCCTGCATCTCTTTGGCTCGATGACGGGCTTAGATCGTTCGTGATGATATGAGGAGCATCGAAGACCGTACACATGTGGTTCGGGACAGCCTCACCATGGGAAGACATGTGTAAGAGAAACAAGGAAAGTGTTGCAGAAAAACAGAAAATTCATATTCCCGATGGCTTTCCGATAGATTCCCGACCACCCGACGGACCATTTTTTTCTAGTTTTATTTTGTGTTTTTCTTAAGTTTTAAGGGCAGTTTGGTCTTTTCCCTTCTTAGTTAAGTATTATATAAGGGGTTAAGCCCTAAAACGAATTAGTTGGTTGATTTATTATTAAGAAAAGAGCTTTGGTGGCTATCTCCTCCTTCTTCCTTGGTGATTCTTCTCTCTCGTCCCTTCTCTCTTTTCTCTTCTTCCTTCTCTTTCTTCTTTTTCTTTCTTCCATATTCTTCCAAATTCTTCCGTCCTAAGGTAATCTTCTTCTTTCTCTTGCCCTATAATTTGAGATTTCCATAATTCCATTATTCCAAAATCTGAGACTTGATCCCAAAACTCGTTTTCTCTGATTTTCAATTCCCTAATCCGAGAAATCCTTCGATCTCTCGGACTAGTGAATCCCATAGCACGATTGGATCATAACCATGCAAGATCGAAAGGTTTCATCCCTCGCCGGATCCAATCCACGCGATTTTTGAGATCCATATTACATGGTTGTGATGATGGCCCATATCATTGCATGTGTACCTTTTGATTTTCTTAATTACGATGATGAATGTTGAATGTTTTACTGTTATTGATTATGTTATTTCGCTGGATTATCCATGATCACATGCATGCATCATAGTTAGGCCGTCTTGCATCACTCACTCTCTCTGTCTCTCTCTCTCCGCCAACGGCAGCAGATCTTGCTACCGGCCTTATAAAAGAGCATTTGAATTTGTGGGCCCACTTCTATGGCTCACCTACCGCTTGGTTTTATGTGAGGATCAACCCTAAGCTTTAATAAGATGGACTTAACCCAATGATCCACTTTAAAATCCAATCTTATATGTCATTTGAATGTTTTTTAATGAATTACTTCTCTAAACTATCTTAGGTATGAATACACAATTACAGGATATAAACCATTATAGACTATCCAAACACTGTAAATGATTTACTAGTAAATCATTATAAATCATTTACAACTTATAAATCATTATAAATCATTTACAACTTAAAGCCAAACAGACAGGCTGTAAATGATTTACAGCTGTAAATTGTTTACCACCAGAACCATTTAAAGGCATCCAAACGCCCCATAAGGATTTACATACTACGCTTTGAATTGTAGATGGAAAACCCTACTATGGAATTGACCTCATACCCAAATGGCATTGCTACTCGTCAATGTACTTCCCGACCCCGGCAACGCAACAGAAGAAATGGTGCAGCAATCCATCTGAGGATGGAACGAAGAGGCCAATTGTGGCACAGGAGCACAAGATCCTGATCAATCACTAGGTAGGCCGAATCACGAGCATGCCCTGCCCCATAAATCGGGCCATTCCATTCGTCAGGTTGGAGAGGAAATCACCAACGGTGTATATTCAACGTCTTCTAAAGAAAAGAAAGATCCGATAGATTGTCAAGGGAGAAGGCGTTTTGAGTTGGGATCTGGTCCAAAACATCATAAAAAAAAAATAATAATAAAAAGGGGTGTAGACATTTACAAAAACAGAGAAATTAGGTTGTCTGCTATTACAGAAAGAAGCAAAAGAGGGATGGGGTTGTGTATGAAGTGGTACCTGAAATAAGCGGTGAAGATGAGAAGGGGGAAGAAGATCGTCTGAAGGAGAGTGGAAAGAGGGAGAAGAAGGGGAGGAGGAAGATGGGGTATCGTGGTGGTCCCCACCTCCTTCGCCTACGTCACTCAGCAGATCTCCTATGCAAAGCAACGGTCCTCCCACGCCCCGATTCATCGTCCCCTGGGTTTCGTCCTCCTCTAAATTGCGCACCCGGCCTATGTTAAAAAGAAACCTGCGCTTTTTTCCTCTTTTAGACGTGAGTTGGCTGCGACCCACCGTGCAGGCCCATCGATATGTCCGTGAGAAATCCACCCCGTCCATCAGCCTAACATGATCTCAAACATTTTCCAGATGCAAAAATTAAGTGGACCACACTACAGAATACATTGGGGATCTAACGATCACCGTCAAAACCTTTACGGCGACAGAAGTTTTTTATCAGGCTATGTTTGTGTTTTCAGTTCGTCCCAGGTAGAATGATTTTATCAACGGTTTGGATGGAATGTAAACATCATCCCTGTGGACCCCGGTACAGTTTCAGTGGTGGGCATTTCCATTCCCACTGTTTCCTGTAGTGTGGTCCACTTTAAGTTTTTGGGATCAACTGATAATATGAGCTGGAGAAACTAATGAACGGGGTGGATTTCTCACAGACATCTCGGTGGGCCCCATGTCCTTGGGGCAGGGATGCAGCGCTGACCTCACAAGACGAATCATGAACCTTTAGCCGTGGGTATTTGCACAGTAGACTCAGCTTCAACAAGGGAGCCCCGCGGCTCAGTGATCTAGGCCGTTGATCCACTGGGCTCTCACGGGACAAAATCTCCTTGATAGGACGATCACAACCTTTCAATTTGAGGGAGTAATTTCATAGAGAAAAAAAAAAAGAGTTGATACTTTTGGCGTGAGGGATGATGCGCAGGCAGAGTATGAAAATGATATTATGGTTGCTTGATACACAGGCAGTCTACAATTGTAAGTCACAATCTGAAAATCAGTCTTTTTCTGATTCGTGAACCCTTGTTTATTGAAATGAGATTACAGGATTTCTTTCATTTTCAACTGTCCAATTAATGTCCACCAATCAGATGGTAAGATAACAAACCTCACATAAATTTTGCTTCAAGATACATCTAACTTGGACCCATGATTTTCTAAGATCTTGTGTATCATCCATCATATTCTGCTAGAGTATCAAAGTTTTTCTCCTCAATTTGGGGACACGTTTGGATGCACAATTGAATTGAATTGCACACATTCCTCCGAATAAAGAGGAAATGACTAAATTGTACTAATATTTCCATGTAATGGAACTGAAGGTCATGGGTTCAAGTACCCATTATGGATTATGGTGTGTGTGGGTGTGAGGGTGCCTAAGAAAAGAAAAGAAAAGAACAGAAAAAAAAAAAAACACTAAACTTTGGAGTCTAAATCCATCCATATCAATGCTAAGGCCACTTCCACCTTACTGCAATGACAGTTTCAACTGAATTTCAATGGTGCATACAATCCCGGCCTGTAGTCAATCTTCCTAATAGAATTTTTCTATGAAAATGCTAGTACATGGTTCGCATTGTAAAAATACCATGCAGCTCCCTCCTCGCCTTTCACTTGAAAAACATGTGTGATGACTGGGACTGTTTTATCTTGTGGGCCACCACAATAATTGGTCACACCCCCAAAACCAATCGGATTGGACAGTATAGCCATGGCCTGCAAAAGGAAGAGTTTGAGCAACAGCCCACATTCGGGGTGCTCAATCACTGTGCTTTCTGGCCTACAGTCGTCCATTCAGTGGTCCGCCCAATCACTGTGCTTTCTAGCCTACAGTCATCCATTCAGTGGTCCAACAGATCAATTCCTGATCACCGCAAATCTTTGCCATTGCAGACTGAGAGAGCTGCATTGTATTTCTGTGACATGGGTTGCATACTAGCATCTAGCGTCTCCCACCGCTTAATTCTTAAATTACCATTTTACATTTTTTTCTCTCTTCTTCTTTCTTTCTTTTTTTTAATGACAACAGGGGTCCCACCCTTTTTTAAGGCGAGACTATTCCCTGCAGATGCACACAATCACCCGCAAACCACGTGCATCGGGTAAATCATGGGGAGGGGAATTGAACTCATCTTTGTGGCGAGCAAACCCACTATGCTAGCCATTCACCCAAACCTTGGGCAGGTGGAGAATTTCCTCAATTCACCCAAATCTGTTCAGTAAAAGTACATAGGCCACAGATCAAAGGAACAGAAATGTCGGTATGGAGGCAGTGATGAATTTTGGGTGCAATGTTTTCATAATATCAACTGAAACCACAATAAATATTTATGTGAAAGAATGGATGATTAGTTACACCCTTGCATCATGCAAGTGAGTGGTTCTATTTCTGTGATTAACACAATCTAACTATACAACTTATTACCGGCACCATCAGGTGTAATGGAAAACAAGATCACAGCTCCATCCATCACATCTGATATCCTATTGTGTCAATCACCTCCCGTATCACCAAACTCAATGCCCAGGAGTTGACAGTCCTGAAATGGGGCCCACGTCTGAGAACCTTCCATGCCATCTAGTTCCACATGGATGTCCGTTTCATCAATCATCGCTTTGCATGGTCCCACGTACACATGATCAACCAGTAGAGTGCAGTTCTCATAAACACCCTCCTTGGGTGGCTGGTTCAGCAAACATGACTTGGGAGCCGATATCCTATTTCTGTTGCCAAAACAATTGCCATCCATTGTAAGCACGACATGGTGCCTCCTCCCCAAAAGCTCTAACACGTATTTCATGTCACCCTCAGAAAGAGCATGGCGTACGCGAGTTGAAGACACCTGGCCCCTCTCCTTCAAATCGCAGCTTTTACTTCTTCCATCGGAGGAGCATTGGTTTTTGTCCATGATGGAGCTCACAATGTATGCACCTAACCCATACTCCTTGCATAGCTTGACCAGCTCCTCTGCATCCCCTGAAGCTTTATACCCAAACCGGTAGTTCTCGCCTAGCATAGAAACTCATGGCATTCTGTTAAGTGAAAATGGCAATCACAACAGAGGATTTTCAATTAAAAGGAGGGCAAAAAAAGATGCACTTGTGATACCTGCCACAACTCCACTTACTTTGAGCTCCTTGGATAGCCTCTCAACAAACTGCCGTGGAGTGAGATGTCTAACATTTGAGAATTCAACTTCAAATTCAAGTGGAACTACATTACCACAGTACGGCGCCCAAGAGGAAAGAACCCGCTTCCGATCGCATTTTGCAACAATAGGAGCCCTATGTAGGAATTAGAATAAAAGAAACAATTGTCCATGTTTCACACTAGAAAACCTCAAAAATGAAAAATAAAATAAAATAAAAATAACAGCAGCCTATACACATTGGCTCACTGCTACATGGCAAACTCAACCGAATGCCCACGTCTAAGCTTGAAGGAAATCTAAACCCATAACAAGAGGAATAAAGCTGAAAGAATTTTACTTCATAAAAGCAAATAACTTTAGAGGCATATGATTAGCTAAGAGACTTTGAAAAATTTTGACAAATAAAAAAACCTGAATAGGAAAGAAAAACAGCATTGTCAATAACTTCTTTCTTTTTATCGGTCATTGTCGCCACAAATTTCTACTATATAACAAGAATTGCTATGGACAAAAGATTACATGCACTTACTCATTGAAAATCAGCAACCATATAAATATCTTGGTCTGCCTTCCCATCCACTTATCTTGGTCTGCCTTTTTGCTTGGGCAAGCCCCCGTGCATCTGTGGGATAGGGTGATCGAAAGATTCGATAGGAAGATGGCTGGGTGGAAAGGAAGAAGCATATCCTCGGGGGGGTCGTTTGACTCTAATCAAGTCGACTCTCTCGAACTTGCCTATTTACTTCTTGTCTTTATTTCGGTGTCCGAAGGCGGTGCTTGAGAGGTTAGAAAAGATGATGAGGAATTTCTTTTGGAGAGGCGTGAGCGAAGTCAGGAAGTTTCATCTCCTCAAGTGGGACGAAGTTTACAGGCCAGTTAAGGAGGGAAGGGCCGGCATCAAACCTTTGAGGGATATGAATACAGCTTTGTTGGGGAAATGGGTTTGGAGATTCGGGGAGGAAGAAGGGAAGTTGTGGAGGGAAGTAGTGACCAACAAATATGGCACTCAAGCAAGGGGGTGGTTCGTGAAACCTTCATCTTTGTACTGAGCATCTGCCATTTGGAAAGTGGTGGCGGCTACAGAGTATTTAGTTCAGTCAGGCATTTCCTTCTCAGTGGGCGATGGTCATCGTGTGTGTTTCTGGGTGGATTGTTGGTGTGGAGATCAGGCATTATAGTCCAGGTTCCCTTCTATTTCTCGACTCGCGCCCGACCGTTATGTCTCTGTGGCGGACTGTGTTTCCACTGAGGGGGACTTAGTCATGTGGGCGCCCATGTGTCGTAGAAACTTGTTAAATTCAAAATTTGAAGAGTATGTTCATCTTCTTCAGGTTTTGAGTCGTAGCAAGCCTGCGCCACAAGAGAAGGATGGTGTGGTGTGGTCCAGAAGCGTGTCTGGGAAGTTTTTAGTTCAGTCTTTTTTCAGGTAGTCTCGTCGTTGCAGCAGGGCAGCCCGCAACATCCTTTTCATCATTGGTTCTTCGGGAGCCCCCCTCGTGTGGCGGTTTTCGTCTCGTTGGCGGGGCGTAAGGGAATTCTAACGTGAGACAATCTTCAAAAGAGAGCTATGATCCTCTCTAACATTTGTCTATTGTGCATGGCGGCCGAAGAGACTATCGATCACCTCTTCATCCAATGTCCCTTTGCTTCCAACTTGTGGAATCACTTCTTATCTTTGTCTACTGTGGATTGCGTGATGCCATTGCGTGATGCCAAGGGCGGTAGAGGATCTTATGTGGGCGTGGTTAGGAGATGGTGGGGGCAAGTGCAAATCAGGGAACGCGAAGTGAAATCTTCTCCTTATGGCGGTTTTCTGGACTATTTGGGGAGTGAGGAACAATTGTTGTTTTAGGAATATCAGGCCTAGGGTGGTGGAGGCCGTTAGACGAGCTTCCAGTTTCTTAGAGAGCTGGGCCTAACTAATCAGTTAGGGGGTTGTAATTCTTTGCTCCTTCATGAGCTCTTCTAATAAAAAAATTTGTTCTCTCTCTCTCTCTCTCTCTCTCTCTCTCTCTCTCTCTCTTCAAAAAAAAAAAAAAAGAAAAAAAAAAAAAAGAAAAAAAAAAAGACATGAGGTGATGAGGACCTTCAAGCAATAGAAAGGGCATTTAGATAATAAAGATGAGGCTCCATCTTAAGCTACACCAAAAGAAGAGCTTTGCTACAATACATCCTGACTTGTTTCCCTTCAATCATTAACTGTTCTCCTTGAATATTGACCATGTCCTTGACTGTTGTCTTTATGTCCATTAATCAAAATTTTAGAGTCTTCCAGATGTTGAAGATTTTTAAGGCATTGGCCATGGGAAGATCCTAAACTTTTGATAAATGGGCAGAAAGACAACAGTCAAGGACAAGGTCAATTCAAGGAAAGCAGTTAATGATTGAAGGGTTGAATTCTTCTTCTTTTCTTTTCTTTGCCTTTCTTTGGTTGGTTGAGATCCCCCATCCATAGTGAGGCCCATCATATAAATGGTTTGGATCATAGAAACAGGACTGCCAATCCAATGGCTATTCCGAACATAGCAAATTGTGGCCATTTATTGCAGCATTAATAGTACCAACCAATATATTGGCCAATATTATCGGTATCACACGATACTAATATAATAATGAGCTGCAGTTGGGAAACTTCTCAGTATTGGTCGATATATCGTAATTCATCACAACGCATCAACGATTAATCAATATTCGATTCATTGGTCCAAGGTTTTTGACAAACAAGATTTGTCTTAAGTCACTTCATTTCTTTTGTACCAAGCCACTTCTCTTTTTGTCTAAGTCACTTCCTATTTTCTTTGTGACTATCGGGAATATTGCCGTTTATCATATTTTATCCACAGATTCAAAGGTTCATAGAGGAAGACAGCATGAATAAAGAAAAATTCTTACAAATGGATCGTTTGAATGATAAACAAGTATCTATGCACTCGCTCACAAAAAAATGGGACCAACCCCCATTGTGTATTGGTACTTATTGGGTATAGAATAGATCTGCTTTTCTTTGTTCCTACGAACAGAATTGTTCAATTATATATCAATACATTGCGATATTTTAAAATTACTGTTGTTGTATATTATTTTGTATTGTTGATATGTATAAACCATATCGACAATATCTCAAGTGCATCAGCACCCTTGTGAAAATATTGAGAAAAAAAAATTGCCAAAAATAAAAATAGGACCTCTTTTTCATAAAATTTTTGCTTTCATTATCTTCCTAATGGAATTTTGACCACTACTTTTCGATTGTTTGGAGAGGAAAAGGGATTTGGGGGCAGAAATTGATATCAGAAAACGGGCGGTATTGGAATCCAAATTGGTGAGTTTTGGCGAGTTTGATCAGTTTTTGGCTGTTTAAATCCCATAGAATCAGTGGAATGAAGTTCATAATCCATGATTTTGCATGTTTTGTGTGCTCAATCAAGGGCTTTGACCTCCAATTTTCGAATTTGGGAGAAATTGGGGAATCCAAAATCTTCCCCATTTCATCCAACTTGTAATTAGAGGTTAAAAAAAATCACATTGGAGTTCTTGAAGGCTGATCTACAGATTAACGGAACCTTTCGAAAACTTTGAAAGAAATATTCTTAATTAAAAATGTAAAAATTAATTAACGATAATTTTATTTGAAAACAATTAGATTGATCATATATCATGTAGGCCTTATATTTTGTATTTATGAGTGTATGATGATCCTAACATCAACCATACTTGTTTATTTATTTTCAAAAATAAATTTCATTTTTTTTAAATTACAAAATACAATTTATATATATATATATATATATATATATATATATATATATATATATATATATATATATATATATATATAAAATAAATGCACCATATATTGTAGGAGATATTTAATGCTAGTATTTAGTACATTGAACGTGCTAACAAGTGATATGAATTATAGAAAAATTAGTGATTTCTTCTATTTTTTATGAAATGATTTTTAATACAATTGCATCACTTCTATCTGACAGCACATGGTTTAGGACCCTATATAAAGAAAACTTATTTCATGTTCTTGATTTTTGTAATCTTTTGAGTTCGAAGTGTGTAATGATGTCTTTTTTAACATCCCTTGAAGTTTCATTGAAAAATCTGACCATTTTTCGTAATGTTTCTCGATGATTTTAAAAAACAATAATACATTAAGGGATGCGTCCGATATTTCCCATGCAAAATCTGATAGGTTTCCATATCCCAAGAGGGTGATACATCCATTGATACCAATACTAAAGACACTAATTGTAGCAACCCTTCAAAAAATTAAAAACGCAATTTTAACAACGATTTCTCAGCCTCCCACAACTTGCAAACCACTGCCTCTCTCCACGTGCCAATTTGACTAGTAGAATGGAACACAATGTTGTTAGCTTCAATAAATGTGTAATGAGGTTTCTTCTCCCAACAAGTTGAACCTTGTGTTATTGTGCACTTGCTCTCCACTAAAGGTTCAATCTTTAATGAAAGTATCTTCAATGCCATTCTGAAATTGGTCATTGCTGAGGACAACACTACTGAAGTGCAAAAGACGAGCACGTGTGCGTGCATGCAGACCCTGCATAAGTGCCTCCTAATGACAATGGGCATCTCTCCTGCCAAAAAGGAGAAATATATGCCCCATTTCCACAATCAGCCACCTACTTGCATTTACAAAATCACCCTGCAAGCAAAATTTTACCCAAAGCAGTAAAACAAAATTCACAATCCCAAAAACTTCAGCCCACATTGCATCCTTGATCCCAGCTGGCCCATCACAAGCAAAGAGCATGTGGGCGGTCCTCATTGGAAAAAAAAAAAAAAAACCCTCAAAACTACCTGACCCTGGTCACTGCTGAAACTAGAATTTAGAATCGATCACCCACTTGGAAGAGCTTCCTAGTCATATCTAGGTCCAATGACAGGAGAATAAAGGCTGGTGCTAAATTAGTAATACTGATATCTAAGTATTTTTAATGTTTTTTTAAAGTTAGATCTGTTTGGTCCCACAAAAGAATTTAATATATTTGTGAAATACTACAAAACGCTATTGAATCTGAGTAACTAATAACTAGCAATCAAAAGCAAGAGTGGGAACAGGAGCTGTGGGCAGAGGTAGAAATAAGTAATTGCAGTGCCATAACATAATACTCCAAGTGACATGACAAAGTTAATCCAATAACATAATTATGAGATAATTGCATCTACTTGAAAGACTATAGCATTTATACCTGCGCTCCCAACCAAGTACTTCTGCCATTCCTACAAATGACAGGAGAAAAGGACTCCCAGCCTTTGATGCTTGTATTGCAAGTTCTCGATGACCAATGTGAAGAGCATCAAACTTTCCCAAAGCTACTATACCTCCTATCATATCAGTGGCAAGATGAACATCATTCACTATGAAAACATGAAGAAACAACCCCAGAGAAATAGAAGTCTTGGTAACGAAATAACAGCAACATACATTTAAATTAAGATATGGCAAGCTGACCACAAATAACTGAGAGAAGGCTATGATGATGATGATCATAGTGATAAGATAGGGCCATATTCATATTTCCATAGAAAATCATACCCCTTTATGGAAAATAATAAATTGAATGAGAGAGAATGTATGGCATTATCAGTAGATTATACAGTGGAAATGAGGAGCTTTTATGGACAAAATGCAGTGGAAGAAAAATTATTCTGCTTAGGGCTTTTAGTAAAATTATACTGCTTAGGCTTTCATAAATTATACAGTGGTATGGACAAAATACAGGATTTGTAAATTTTTTGTGCTGTTCCATCTTCTTAGGGCTTTTATATGCTACTTTTCTCTTTCAGTAAACTTTCAATTGATCAGGGAAGAAAAATAAAAAGAATGAGAAGACATGAATGTTAATTTTCTCATGTGGAACAGGAAAGGAGAAAACAAAATAGGGTAACTTAAAACCTGCTACAGGAGATGAACCTTCCGACGGAAATTCCCGATCGTCTTCCTGCTGACTTTGCAAAAAAGAACTGTATCAAATGCTTGAATAAGGATGGAGGCAACTGAGCATCAAAATATAACGAAAAGAAGAAAGTCCAAGCTCTAAGAATTGATGTTTCAACATTGAAGAAGATTATTCCAATAGAGATTGATGTATTTCTGCAAGTGTAGAATACACAGGTGAATCTGAAAAACCAAAATGATAGCACACGACTGATACCATCTCATTCTTATGTAAGAGAAAAGGAACAAAATATAAACTTATCAAAAGAAGATAAGAAATGTCTGAAGTTATTTCAGCTACTTCCTGAATAAGAGGCAATTCTGGGCATTATTGTGTCCATAAATTTTTCTATTAATGTTGCTCCCTGCCTCTCTCATGGTTTGTTGGGAGATGACTCAAATTTATTTTTTTTTCCTCGCACTGTTCAAACATAGATGTTATCGAATAAAATAAAATAAAATAAAATATTTTGTATTATACATACAATGAGAAATGGCACATGCAACACGAGTACAAGGACAATGG
This sequence comes from Liriodendron chinense, assembly GCA_003013855.2. Classification (NCBI taxonomy): domain Eukaryota; kingdom Viridiplantae; phylum Streptophyta; class Magnoliopsida; order Magnoliales; family Magnoliaceae; genus Liriodendron; species Liriodendron chinense. Next base: position 7,180,250 of record ML058453.1, read on the forward strand.
TAGAGAAAGAAAAGGTCGGAGAAATCAGAAAAGGGGGAGAAGAAAACAGAGAAATTGTAACTAAGGTGTGAGCTACACACACACACACAGAGAGAGAGAGAGAGAGAGAGAGAGAGAGAGAGAGAGAGAGAGAGAGAGAGGACCCATCTCCACATTTTCATGTGTTGTGGTCCACTCAAGCTTTATATCTGCCTTGTTTTTAGGTTGGCATCCTAACACGAGACGAGACAGCACAACAGATGTACAAGATGGATTTCGCAAGTCATCACAATGGGCCCTATAAAGCCTTTGTTACACAATGCCCCTACTACTATGCTCGGTGCAGCCTACACGCAAAGAGGAGGAAGAGTTTGAGCAAGCTAATCGCATCAAAGAACTGACACGATGCGGGTAAAATCTAAATTGTTGCACGCTTTTTGTGGATGAAATCTGAACTGTATGTCAAACAACAACTAAAGTTTCTAGTTCCCAAAATCCTCATTGCTTCATTTAAAATGTCTTCCCATGTCATTTGAATATTCAAAGTGTTCCACCCTACGTAACTAATTGTAGGGATAAAAATCCAAAAGCTACTTGCATTATGGATAGTATCGATATTAGAAGAATCTCCTACATTAGCTAATCTAGTAGATGTTCAGAAGATCACTAGTTTCAAGTTAACTGGAATTTGAGGCTGCTTCCTCATTGTGACTATTAGGAGAGGCCATTGCAATTTGGTCATTCCCTCTTGACTAAATAGGACTTTCCAAATACACCTAATTGGATGGTCACGTCGTTGTCCACCTTGCGAGCATGGCCAAAGTGTCCTTTGGGGTAGTTTAGATGCCTGTAAAGTCTTTAAGCAGTAATCCAATTACAAGTCATCGGATTACATGGGTCATTTGGATGGGTATATTTGCTTGTAATGGGATTACATGCTCCCACATATGTTGGCCACATGTACATGGCAAATGGGCATGTTTCATATTACAAGTAAACAAATTACAAGCAACGGATCTATTTTTTGAAACTTTTCGATGCAAGGAGATTTGCAGCACGGCTTTGGCATTCCCACCCTCCCCTTCTTCCAACGGCCGAACCCATGGTTTAGTGATATAGATCATCATGCATTTATGGCCCGTTGTATACAGTGCCCATTGTACACATGGGCTCATTGTATCCTCTCTATGTGTATTGTCCATCACAATTTGGCCCACTGCACATGTGGGGTCATCCATCTATGATTCCGTTGTACACATAATCATGTATCATGTAAATGTATGGCCCCCACTGCACATGCGGAGTCATTCATGTTCCGTTGTACGCATAATCATGCATCATGTATGGGTATGGCCATTTTCTAATCCATCTTTATACCTCTCTTTGTATCAGGTACGTCTCTTTATATCATGTATGGCCCATTGTACAAATGGGTTGATCATGCATGTATGTCTAACTGTACATGTGGCCAGCATATGTCGGGGCCATTGTACACGTGGAGCATACTACACACGTTGCTAGCACACTGCATGTACACGTAAAGTAATAGTTAATTATTCATATTCAATAGTTTCTCATCACAAAAGAGAATTTGAATTAGTAGGCCCATTTTTGTGGCCCACCAAATGATTGGTTTAGCATAAGGATCAGCTATACGTTTTATTGAGTTGAGCTTATCTCAATGATCCATCTTAAATGAAGACTTTATATGTCATTTGATGATTTCTAAATGATCAGCTATAGGTTTTATTCACACACGAATACCCAATTATAGACTGTAAACAATTTACAGGTTATCCAAACACAAACAATTGTTTACAGATTACAGCTTAAAGCCAAATAGGACAGACGGTAAACACTTCACAGATTAATCAGATTACAACTTAAAAATTTTACACACATCCAAAGGACCCCTTATGTATGGCATCTGAGCTTCCAAAAATAGGACAATCAACTTATCAGTTGGGGCAAACTGGTCATAGCAAATAAGCATGTCCATAACATGGCCCCATCCACTATTTCCATGCGTGTGCGCACCTGATGAGCGGGTCTGATTTCTGCACCGGACAATTTTCAAGGCGGGGCCTACATTTTTTATGGCTTGTAATGTTATAAGCATGTGACACATGGATCCAACAAGGTGTATTTGAACATAACAATTCAACACAGCTGTGCATTCAAATGTGGTTGAATTGAATTCAGCTGAATGGTCGGTGAAAAGAAGAGCAGTCGTTACAGTTTCTTTCCTTTAAGGCTGTTTTTTCCTTCTTCTTTTTGGGGTATTCAAGCCGTCCAAAAGCTAGCTATATGGAACACCTAACCTGGTGGTCCAGCGGACTACCAAACCCAACATACCACAGAAAGTACCCTCCAAAAGCACTAAAACCCTAGAAATAAAGATCAAACAACACAGAATAAAATTCCGGCAAGTCCATCAAACATTTCAAACACACAAAAAAAAAAAAACAAAACAAAACAAAACAAAACAAAAACAAAAACAAAAGGCCTAGAAAAAAGGAGATTGAAATCAGATGAACGGTCTGATGGAATCAGACCTGAAACAATCGGCGACCATTGGAGCGTTGGGATGAGAAAAGGACGCTTGGGGAAAACCGGCAGCGATGGTTCGCTGCAGCTGCTGCTCTCTGCTTCCTCGAGAGGGTCTTTTACTGTAATTCCGAGAAGCAAGGTAGGGGCAAATTCGGTATTTCGTATATAACCCCAGCTCGTAGCCTCGCCAGTAATGGGAAAAGCGGCAGCCGCTTTCCATCCTCAGCCACGGAGCCGGAACTGAGGAATGGTGAGTGAGCCTGTTTTAACAAACAATAAGGCTTGCCAACGGAACTCGCCTACGTAGAATGGGAAAAGCTACTCGCATCAATACGTGCCAACGTGGCACTCGTTATGACATCTGGTCCGTTCATCCAGAAGATCATACAATATATGCCCATCTGTTGAATAAATTTAGGTCAATTCATAGTCAGTTGGTCCATGCTGTTCTGGGAAATGGACGGTTGCGCGATCAATGTGCGCGTGGACGTGTGTGAGATTTTTGGACCAAAGCTGGTGTTTTGGACCTCTGGTACGTTACAACTAATAAACGGTCTTATCTCAGACAAGTGTGTAAGACACTGAGACTAGACAAGGCAAACTACTTGGCGAGTCTAGATGGGTGAGCCTCTTCCAATTTGAGAATTCTTACCGTTCGACTACGACTAGCAACGTGGCCTCTTACCAACCCTAGTAACATGGACGCTGGTGGATCCATGACTGTGGGGGCCCACTTGGATGTATGTGTCTTATATCCATGCCGTCCACTGTTTCTTGTGGTGTGGTCCACATGAGATTTGGATATGCTTCATTTTTTAGCCCATGCCCTAAATGAGTTGGCTAAATGGATGGACTGCGTGGATACAAGACACATCACGGTTGACCCCACAGTCAGGGGATCAACTAAACAGCGTCCATTGTTCGTAGCCGAGAAAATGCTCCATCAGGAATGTTATGGTCCACACCGCATCTACGTTGGACGTACGACAACCCTCGATCGGAAGCCAATCGGTATGGAGTCCACAGAGATATCCGTGACAAATCCACTCCGTCCATCTGTTTTGAAGGATCATAATGTGAAAGTTTTCTAAAAATCACAAAGATCCAAAAGTCAGGTGGGCCACACCAACAAAACAGTGGGAACCGCAATGTCCACTGTTGAAACCTTCCTAGAGCTGACCATAATGTTTATATGCCATCCAAACCGTTCATAGAATTATTACCACTCAGATAAACTGTAGGAACAAATATCATCCTGATTCAAAACTTCAGTCACTGCCAGGCGTTCAATCCCCACTGTTTCGTGTGGTACGGCCCACGTGAGTTTTGAATCTGCCTGATTTTAAAAATAATCCTGTCCTATCGTGGTCTTTCAAAACAAATGGACGGACTGGATTTGTCATGGACATCTCTATGGGCCCCACACGGCCCGGGGGATCCCAGCGCGCAAGGTGTTGTAGCGTATTTTGCTCGTCCAGCAACCGTCCATGCAAAATGCGGCCCACCATTTGGCAATTTAAACCGATCATTTTGTTGACTCTATTCATGGATGGATATTGCGGCATAAAATCACCAATCTGGATGGTTCTGACCGAGCGCGACTTGGCTGCGACCTCGGAGCCAGCGTTTTGGGTGGGACCCTTACACTACGGCCCACCTCGATGTATGCATTGTATATCCACGCCGTCCATCTGTTTTACCAAATTTTTTAGTGAATGTCCCCGGAAATTGATGCAGATACAAATTTCATGTGGACCACATTACAGGAAACAGTGGTCGTTGAACGCCCACCATTAAAAACTCATTACAGGCCACCAAAATGTTTATTAACCATCAGACCTGTTGATAAGGTCACACGGATCTGGATGAAAGGGGGAAAAATATATCAGCTTGATCCAAAACTTTTGTGGCCCACAAAATGTTTTTAATGACTAATAACCACTGTTTCTTGTGGTGTCGGCCAGCTGAAATTTATATCTACTTCATTTTTGGTACCATGCCCTAAAATAAGCTAGCAAAACAGATGGATGACGTGGATATACAATGCATACACCATGGTAGGCCCTACAGTCAGAGTCCCACCCACATCCTCGCAACCAAGCGGGGCGCTCGTTCTTGCAAATTGGCCGTTGAAAAGAAATTCACTAGACCAGAAAAATCGACGGTGCATTATGGTTTGAAGTATAGACCGACATGTACCTGGTTTGGGTGCGTCGCACTAAAAATCTCCCGATTCATATTAAAACGGAAATACATTTAGAAATGCTTAGTACCGTGTAACGTGTTCCATTGCATTTTGTGGGGTTGCGAAACCATTTTTTTATTGGAACTTCGAGGTCTGTTTGGTTGCCATTTAAAAATGAGTTCATCTCGCTTCAGCTAACCATAATTATATATCAGGGATCATGATGTTGGTTATCAATATTGCTTTCAATACATAATTCCGCTTACTAAAATGGGGTGAACTCATTTTTAAATGGCACCCAAACAGGACCTAAGTGTATCGTAGGGGATGCATCAGACATCGGTCATGGACATTACGCCCATTTTAACCAATGCCAGACACACCAATTTTAACCCAAATTGATGGCCCATTGGATGAATGCTTTGGAGCACAGAAAGCGGGCCCCACATATAGGTTCTTGTGCTAGATTACTATGCGTGATTGCCACAAGTCACTAAATTGTGGCAGCTGATTCAATCCGGACCATCTAAAGATGGGCCATCACGGGAAGAACTGTAATTAAACAGTCCTAACCATCCAATCAAATGGGTGGTTTTAGAAGAAAATGATCAACAGTCTGTTAAGTGATATCATTCAAACAACGTGAGTTTGAGCTATGTTAAATGAACATTGAACTCGAAATTTGGTGATCCACGTGCCGCTTCTAGGGGTGAAAAATGGGCCATGTTGCCCGGCCCAGCTCAGATGACCTGGCCTTGAAGGGCTAGGACTTGGGCACTAAACTTGGCTGGGAATTAGGTTAGGGCTTGAAATCTAGGCCCATTGTTTGGGCCGGGCTAGGACGCTCAATGATAAATAGCCAGGGCTGCCCGGCTGGGCCCAACCCATTTTCCTAGTACATAGGTATTAGTAACATAGACTATAGAATTCATATACTACTAGTCCATGAAGTAATATGAAGAATTTTAATACTCTAGTATACTGATGGTGATACTCGGGCACTTATAAAAACCGTCCAAAATCTGAACAATATATTGATGCACTTAAGTCCCATGCATATGGTGGACAATTGCATGGAGCATATGCTTGGTTGATGAATGATCTTATTTCATAAAGTAATGGTACAGAAAAACTTCTATTCTATGGAAAAGCATGATGGTTCATAAACACAAGTTCACCAATTGTACACATAGCATGCACATAACTCATCTTTTAACTTATAGAGCTGGCCCTGACAAGCAATCTTAAGGTGACCACCAGGGCCTCTTTAGCCCATTAGGGCATGGGCTGAGTTTGGACCAGGGCATAGGGCTCTAGGGCTGGGACAGGGCCAAAGCCTCTTTAGCCCATTAGGGCTAGGGCTGGACTAGGGTCAGGCTTAGGGCTCTAAGGATGGGCCAGGGCAGGTCATTGAGACCCCTAGTATGCATGAATGGGTTGGCGCAATTTAGAACAGGACAGGCATATTCTAGCACATTTTATTATTATTTTTCCAAGGTGCCCAGCAATATGTTTAATCTATGCACAACCTAGAAAGGATTGAAAATTGGTTTCGGTGGTGCCGATTACTAGATCTAATCCTCCACAAAAACTATGAAATTCTGTATATTCTGAACAATGAATAGGTGGCATGCATGCATGCCAATCTGGACTGTCCAAATCATTTTACCCCATCATTCATAGAGGAAAAAAATAATAATAATAAGAGTATCGCACTGTTAATCCATCTGGTTTTGCCCATTGAATTTGGACCACTGATTATTTTATTTTTTACAGTTGATTTGATAGCCACTGGAGCATTTTCCTGTGCTGGGCTGACTGAACTATCAACAGACCAGAGTTCTATCTTGCAATGACCAATTCTAGGCTAAAGTCCTCAGGTACCCTACATGTTGGATATGGGTCCGTGAGGCCCACTAGTAGGCAACCACTAGAAGTGTTCCCACATGCTCTTCACGAAATTTTAAATTCAAACTTCTATCAGATCTCATGAGAATTCGGTAGGGATGAGATGACATAACCCTAACCTCATCTGAGCTCCTCCTTTTATCTCCCGATCCCCTTTATAAAGAAGGCGGCATTCCCTCATTTTAAGCATCCCAAAAACTGAGAGAATTTCATAGAGAAAATATGGCTAATGCTCGGATTGTCCATGTGGTCTACTTCTAGGCTAAACCATTGATCATAATCCAGGGGCCATCCTAGCCATAGAATTAAAGGGGTAACAAGATTCTCTCTGCTCCTGTAATGGCTAGGCAGACCACTGGGCATAATCTGGGCAATCTTTCACTACAAACCCATAAAACCTAGTGAGGAAATATAGGATCCTCAGGACCATGTGTCAGTAACCAAAACAACTTGTCTGTTAAGTCCTACAGTGAATTAACCATCCCTGACATCCTCCTTGGTAGGATGACCCTGACCTATTGATCTGTGGTCTAGAAATAGACAGTTAAGATGACTAAATGCAGCCACAACCCACATTCAACTGAAAAAAAAAAAAAAAAAAGTCCCAAGATTGGCAGCTAGGATATTCCACTTTATGAGACCCACAGTAGGATGATGCAAAAGACAAATGGTGTGGATTACCGGACAGTTGGAATAGAAAACCTGGGCATACCTCAAAGGTAGGATGACAGACAGTTCATATGCTTAGGACACCAGTATCAACATCACATTAGCACAATAGACTTACAGATTTTTTTTTAATGATCTCTTCTTGTCGGATATGGTTTTAGCATAAATAACATGGAAAAAGCGGGGCAAAGACCCTCCCAATTCACATGCAAGAGCAATACATGCAACTTAGATACAATCCAAATCATATCCACAGTTCAGTCCAAAGCAGCACAAGTTCTATAGCATGGCATGGTTAGATTGACCAATTCAAACCTGCCATTTTCCCTATCTAACCCACAATTCACAGTAACTTCAAATCTTGAGGGACTGTTCGTACCTTGTTGGAGCAGCATTTTGAGTAAAATTAACCAAATCCCATGAAAGTTTGGCGTCATCCTATCCCCTGCAGCTTTTATCAGCCGGGCACGTTTTGGGTGCTGGCCCAATGACTTAATGGTAGCAGCCTCTGATTCCCCAGTAGCTTTGGAATGAGCAGTGCTGCTTGAATTACCTGCACAGACAGGGACCTGGTCCTTTTGTCGTCGATAGCATGCATAAACACTCTCCGCAGTGATGTTTGCAAAAAGGACTTCTGCAGCCTTGTTGTTGACAAGAAGTGGGATATGTTCCGTGTGGTCCCATACATATAACTGCAACAGTTGGAGATCACATAAGAGAGGTGCAGGCATGGTCGGTGCTGCCAGAGTTTGGTTAAGAGTAAGTTTTGAAATCCTCGTGAATCCAGGGTTGGCTGGGATGTTTTTCCATGAAATTAATACTTTGCATGGTTCAAGTACTGCTTGAAACCATGGTTCTAAAAGTCAGTAGACTAAAAAACTCAACCAAGTCTACTCCATGAGACCTCAAGCCAAATCACAAGGCAACTCGATCTTGGTTGAGACTTGTGGAGTTGACTCAACACAACTCGGAACAACTCGAACCAAGTTACTCGCATCTAAATTGGTCTTCTTTTCAAAAAGTGATTGCATGGAGTTTCGAATCCACAACAACAATGGAGCAAACGTCTTAATCAGGTGCATTATACAAACTATAGTTGTTTGTGCTAGCAAATTAATGAATTTAACCTACATGTAATCATTTAAAATATTTACCACTAATTTAAGTATTAAAATGTAGAGTCGAGTCAAGCAAAGACTCGGTTGAGTCTTCAAGTCGTACTGACCCGGCTGGACATGGAGTTAAGCTGACTTTTAGGTTGTGAAACTATCCTTCAAACAAGGGAAACTGTTATTTCAGGCACGCATGCCAAGAATTGATAACCTGCTCATCTGGTTTTTCATTATCCAAGATGCCCCGGATGCTGAGTACCACACAAAGTCACCTAACCAACATTCTCAACCAAATGTCGATTTGGGGGGTACTTCCCAACACTACCTAAATAGTGACCATGAACCTCGAACCTTGCACATGAAAAGGTCAAACAAACAAATGCTGCTAAAGAACAGTTCATATCACCCCAACATTTAGAGAAGTGGCTACAATGCAAAGATCCATTCAAAGAAATGTAAATATGAAAAATATTGAAGATATATAGAAACTAATCTATATACAATGACAATCTATAAGATGATGATGTCAATGTAACAACTAACAAGTTGCATCTACTTTCCTTAACAGATTGCTTTTTTCATGCACTCCTAGCAATTTTCTCATGCCACTAAAGCACTGGATGCGGTACTTGTGTGTATATCCATGTCCTAGATTTTCGGGGGGGGGGGGGGGGAGAGGAAGTTGAGTCATATCCCCACTCCCTGTGTCCATGTCCATATCCATATTCATATCCAGGCATCATAGACTGGGCTCAACTTTGGCACATGGCCTAATAAAGTTTAAAGCAAGTGGAAATTCGCTTTACATTCTCAAGTCCTCATTGGGGTGACTCATCAGAAGCGGAAGCTAAAGCACTTAGGGATACGTTCAGGACTATAAGAAAGATTTCTCCAAGCCATGGGTCCAAGAAATGTTATATCTTGGTCTATTAATAAGTGGTTTTAGATGTGGAAGTTGTTGTCTGTTTTATATGAAATCCATGAATTGCTACTAGGCTAAATGTTTCGTTTGGTCACGTAGGAAGAGTAGCAAATGATTTGGCCAATTCCATTGCCAAAGCGTGAATTGGAGATCATTTGTGTTGGGAACTCCTTCATTATTCATTTATGTAGCCTCTTACTTTGTTCTTAAACATACTGTCATCTTTCAAGACATGGAAGAATTAAAGAATGAAAGAAAATTAAAAAAGAAAAAAGAAAAAAAGAAGGAAGAGACATTCACTTCTGGCAGTAATAAGGATCACCATTCAGCTATTGATGTCCCACACCATACTGTACACTAAGTCCATGAAAAACAATTACTTTGTCATTTCAAAGATTAGTTTCAGGGTGTTGTGTATTTTAAGAGTAGATCCTCACCAGGAATGGTCTATATATCAAGCAAACATCATGAAGGCGGTTAGAGCTTTTTGGACAATAGAGTGAAACTGTCTTTTGATCTGATAAAGACCTGTTGCAATAAAGTACTAATTGTCACAGAACAGAAGATGACAACGCTGTTCAGAAGATCAATGTAATAGAGTGAGGATAGACTATAACCTGCATTTTCCACCATTTGTAAAATGGTGGTAACTCATCTACCATCCCAAAATCATATTTTTGAATGACCTTAACCATGTAACATAGAAATTGAATTGGACTTAGACCATTTTCCTTTTTTATAATTCATTTGATGGCCACAAATTGGATTTTCACATAAGCAATTGAATTGGACTGAGACCATTTCCCTTTTTATAATCCATTTGATGGCCACCAATTGGATTTTCAGGACTGTCCAATCGGTGCAAGTTTTGGATTATGATCCATCTGTAATGGCTCACCGTTTGGACAGTCTAGAAAGAGTGCACATTTAATCCATATCTGTTGGTGAATTGAGTTGCCACCATTTAAGAAATGCTGGAGATGGACATAGTAATCTCTAGTCCAATGTAGTGAAGTCTTGCATCTGCATACCCAGAATCAATAGGAGAACCACATAGCTTGCAGCCGGTACAAACAAGATCTTCCACAACATTATTATTAGCCATCATAAACACTCTCTTGCTGACAAACATCTTTTCCTTCTCAAACTCTTCATCAGGTTTCCACATAAATGGCAGAAAAATTTCGCCAATGCATGCATAAAAGGTTGCACTACAGGACTCGGTTATACACGATAATTCAGAGATTGAGATGCAATCCTGTGATTTTCTTTCTTCATGAACTTTCCAATTTTTCTGCTGTGCAATGTCTTTGCCCTGCGGAAATCATGCAACGTGTAAGAGCAATGCAGTACAAACTTATAATATGGGACTATTGATTTACCACGCGCAACTTCATTGATGATTTTCAACTGAAAATTTTCTTGCTCATATTGTGTTTGGAACAGATTAAAGAACCTGATGTTAGAATAATACGAGTAACATTGGAGGTAAATGGACAGCATAATGCAAAACAAATGACTTTAGAATGCAACGTGAAGAATGTGAAGAATTATATTCAACTGCAGTAAATAGTACACATGGTTTAGAGTGATCCAGGCCATTCATCTGGTAGGCCTACTGTGGATGGACCATGCGCCCAAAAATCTCCCACACACTCCAATCTTTAGCTTTTTTTCCAGTTGAATGTGAATCATTAGAAGGGGTAAGATTGTCAATTTAGGGGACGTAGGGACGTCTGTGGTATAGTCCACCCACAGTGGGGCCAATCAGATCAACTGTGGTAAATTGAAAAGTCAAGGATATCTTTGTGTCAAGGATCAACTAAATTACTCAAAGAAAGTTCAACAAAAGGAAGTTTTCATGCAAACTAAAAACACCACCCAAAATAAATTAGATCTGAATCCTCAGGAAGTAGCAGGTGCATGTGAATTGATTGTTTCAAGTAAATTGGTACCAAACTTGAGGAGAACAATAAAGGCTATAGAGAATACCAGAAAGGCATGATATTGTTGGACATTGTGAAGCGTCAATCCAGTTTGTTGAACCCATCGTACCACCTTCTTCAGTTTTTCTTTTGTTGTTCTCCCCACTCGACATTGTCCTAGTAATTCATCCACACCTGCACAAATGAAAAAATTGAGGGAGTTATGGACCATGCCAGAGCAAAATATGAAAAGCCAATTAATAAATCACAGAATCATGTGCCCATCTTAGGACATTTGAGCATTATAGAAGGATCCAGTGGTACATATCTCTAAGCTAGTTACCAAGCATGCTGTCTTTTACACATCCTACACAAGAGATCTAGATCCTTCATCTGTGGGCCTCACCATGGATGGGTAGTAACACAAAAATACACCTGTTGAAGGACTTCTGGGACCACAAATGGATGGTTGCAAAAAGTTCAATCAACCATCCACTTTCCATCTGCAAAAATCCTCCAGCTGGTAGCTAGGATCATTGATTTGCTGTTGGTTTTGAGGAATGACCCCATCCACTGTAGGCAACGCCAGGGGACAAAGCAGAAGAGCAGTTCAGATCTTGAACATGTGCAACAAGTAACAAAAGAATGATGGATAACTAACTTAGATACATGGGTCTCACACTGGATCCTTTCCAATTCTAAAAAACTTATCATGGTACTGGAGAGAAGCCACAGGAAAATGCTTGTATCTGCAAAACACACTTGATATTACAGATAGCAACCAACCATGTAACCTATTGATGGCAACTAGTTTTGAGGGCTACTCAAGTTTAGGAAGATTATAACAGCTTTAAGACAACTCCCCATGGTTCCAAAAAGAGGTGATAGACAGAAAGAAATACCCTTCGAGGCAAGCAATTCAAAAGGATGGACCAATGGCAACAATGATGAAAACTGAACAGTTGCAGCCTCCAAGACATCTCCAAATTTTACAATCTTAACATCTGGAGCAACAGAAACATAGTCAGATTTCAAGAAACAACAAGAAGAATGCATCACAGCAAAGCAAACACAAAACAAAACTACGACAAACAAATCAGTTTGATGAGATAATTATTCGAATGGCACACCAAATATAAAATAGAGAATATTAAATAATACTGGGACTACAGACACCAATCAGTAAGGCTGTCAATAGCTGTGCATGGGTTGGCTTTGGACAGGATTTGAACCGGTTGGGCTGGGGTTGTCGAGATGGGCCCAATCAAAGTTTTGATTGTGCTTAGCCTGGGCCTGGCTCATTGAAAACCCCACCAATAAAAAAACTGTGGGAGATTAATCCTCATGATGATTTTGTATATGTGGTGAAGGACATGAAGACTCGAATACAAGATGAGTATCCCAACAACACTCTTGCCATGGCACTGAGTGGATCAGAAATAAACCATGTTTTATTTATGAAGACACGTGGAGTCACAGGGAAAGCTAGTAAAAATAGTCTGCCCATAGTAGAGAGATGTCTAATAATCTTGCTCAGAATTGAAGAGACTTGCATGATTAGTATAATATTGATAATGATGGCTTGGTCTATCTGTTATGAGCAATTAATCTCTCTAAATGTGTATTGTTCTTTATCACCAAGAAGCCAACAAGGTGTGCTGGAATCATCTGCAAATCTTATATATTAAAAATAATTATTAGTAGAATAATTTATGAAATAATAATATATTAAAACATTTCGATATCTTGGGTCAATAAATCATGTGAGCAGAGAAGGATGTGCTGATAGAATTAGAGTTGGATGGATGGAGTGGAGACGTGCCTCTAGAATTTTATGTGATTACCGCACACCAATCAAACTAAAGGGGAGATTTTATAGGATATATATAAGACCATCCTGCTTTATGAGACAAAATGTCAGGCAATCAAGGAACACCGTGTTCATAAGATTAGCACAGCTGAAATAAGGATGTTGAAATGGATGAGTCGCAAGATGAGGAAGGTTAGAATTAGAAATGAATGCATTCAAGGAATTTAGGAGTTGCACCAATAGGTAATAAGATGAGGGAAAATAGACTTAGATGGTTTGGCCATTTGGAGCGGAGACCAAGAATTGCACTAATTATGGGTGAGTTGGTTAAAGTTGAAGGCTCTAAAAGGTCAAGATGAATGACCAAAGGACATGCTTGGAGGTAGTAATAAAAGATTTAACGACTTTTGGGTTAACTAAAGATATAGTCCTTGATAAAGTGTAATGGCGGAAAAGGATTCGTGTAGCTGACCCCAGTTAGTAGGGATAAGGTTTAGAAGGTCAAGTGAGTCCAACACCTTGACCCATAGCCAAGAGTCATATCAACACCAAAGTAACATAGATTCAAACTCAAAAGAATCAAGTCGGAGGAAGGATGACTACTTAAGCCTCTTTCAAGAGACAAATCTCCTCAAGCTAACAAAGGTTGCATTACATCCATGAAACAATGTAATTTACATGGTCGAAATCACATCTTTGTTCCCATCGCAAAGGAATCAATGTACACAATGAATGCTTGAAGGTAACACAACACAATGGCAAATTGGCAATAGATAGAAGATAGACACAATAAAGTACACACAAATTGTCTTTGATACCAATAGACAACAAACTACCCTGTTGCACAATTGAATGCCAAAATGTTATTGCCCTATAAGCCATTTTGTCTAGAAGTGCCAACTAGGTTATAGAAGGATGGAATTCCCTAGAAAATTCTTGTACCCTAGAAGCATAGAAAAGCTACTAGAAAATGTAGGAAGTAGAGAAAAATAAACACTTGGGAGAGTGCCGCAAGCACAATCAAGTCCATCAATGTAAAGGCCCTGAGACTAAAAAGTAGAGACTTCCTACGATGTAAATCAGTCCCTATAATCCTCAGAAGTATGGATGTGATCACTACACCCCCACATACAGACTCTTCAAGTATATTCAAAGGCACGCTGACCACACAAATCACCAAACAAGGCAATAATGCATCAAATAATCTGTATCCCACAATTGTAACAGTCACTCTACATATAAGCAACCATCATCAAATGTCACTAATGCCATTTTTTTTTTCACACTAGAATTTTGATTTCAACACATTGGACAAGATAGACAGTTAACAACCAGCAAGGTGTTTCCGGCTTACAGCAGCCTGCTACTATTGTTGGAACTATTAAATATTTTTCCTAGTCCGTGATCACATTGTACCAATGCCAATTTCCCAAACACCCAAAAAAAGTATGGTTCCTTCAAGAAATCTATATATCAAAAGCTGCAAATTCCCTCCACCAAATGGTAGGATTACAATACATACAAGAGTGGGATATGCTCCATCAACTGCCCTTTACAGATGTAAGAGAAACCCAAAATATATATATGATCAACAATTATATTTAGAGCATTAAATCTGGAAGTAAGGATCCTCACTTTGTAATAAAACAATATCACCAGCAAATATTATAGATGCCATATGTTTCTGCCATAGAGACATGGGGAAGTACGACCGTGTATCATCACCAACCTGAATATCAGTCTTCAATAATCCCCCACCATTCGATGCTTTAAATTTCTGCCAAAAGAAAGCATCAGAACCAAGTCACATCTCTCTTTAGACATGTATAAGATTAGTGACATTCTCTACTACAAGAAAGAATCATAGGCCTTGTTTGAGCAGCTGGAAAATTGTGCTGACATGAAAAAACTAACGAGTACCCAATGATTATTTCCCTCTCAATGTTCAAAAATGGATACCACTTGGGAAGGACTTTCTTTTTCTTTTATTTATTTATTTACTTCTTTTTTAAGATTGGCTTGGGGAGGACTATTTCCTTAGAATGAGGAAAATCCGAATTCATTAGACAATGGTCACCTCATATCTTGTGCCAAAGAAACCCTTCGTAGTGTTCAAAAATGGATTTCACTTGGGAAGGACTTTTTCCTTATTCTCTTTTATTTATTTCTTTATTGAAGATTTACTTGGGGAGGACTATTTACTTAGTATGAAGAAAATCCCAATTCATTAGACAACAGTCACCACATATCTTGTGCCTTTTCTTTTTGTTGTTGAATCCATAGTTTTCTTTACAATCTAAATAACAGAAAACTTATATCAAGGAAAAACATTCTCTTTTCCCTGTAAATTTCATTCATGCCAGTACACATGTGTGAGATCCAAGCCATTGATTAGGTGGGCCTCAGCAAGGAGATGACCTGGCCCAATAGTAAGCCAGTCCGCCCATCAAGTGGCCTCAATTTACAAGCAAATTTGCAGCTAAAAAACTTCACAAATTTTTTTCCGCCACCCATTTGGTTCTTACTCCGGGGCCCATCTGAGAATTGAGCAGCCTGATTTTCGGGCCAAGGAATCTGCATGGTGGGGCTCACCTGATGGACAACTTGAATGTTGGCAGATGAGGCAGTTGGCAACAAGGCCGCGATACATAAATGTGGAATTATCAAATATTCTATATTTAAGGGTCTAGATTATAGTGATAGTTCACCACCAATTTTGAAATGATGGTGACTCATCACCAAACATGTGGCATACATGTAGCATAATCAGGATCGTCCCAATCGTTCATGATAATAACCATCTAGATTAGCACGTCGAATTTGAACAGCTAGCAATTTTGCTTTTAGCTCTCTATTTGATAGGCACCAATCGAATCATTAAGATCGTTTGAACATGTTATTTTAGGGCTTTGCTCCATCCACGATGGGACTTAGCGTATGAACGGTGCGGAATGCTGTAAATGAGTGTAGCTCGACTTGTGCAGCGAACGCTCCACCATCATCTTACAGAAAATGGTGGTGAACTATCACCGTAGTCTTATCATATCGCCAAGCGCCTCACGCAATTGAAATTGCAAGAAGCCGTTTGGATGCTCAATTGAATCAAACTATAATATTTCAAATATAATGAAATGGAGATGACCAGATTAGGACAGTGGGCCCCACCTCCATTGTTGGTCATTTCCACTAGATTGTAATTTAGTCCAATTGCGCATCCAAACGCACCCATATTGGATGTAATTTAATAGCCAGAAAAAAAAGAAAAAAAAAGGGGGGCGGGGGGGGGCATTGGAGAAACCTGGCCCCACATCCATTGTTGGTCATTTCCACTAGATTGTAATTTAGTCCAATTGCGTATCCAAACGCACCCTTATTGGATGTAATTTAATAGCCAGAAAGAAAAAGGGGGCATTAGAGAAACCTGAATGGGACGAGATCTGTGAACGAAAACGAGGAGCTGAACGTAGTCGCCGATGTGAGAAGCTGCTTGCGAAAGATTGATCAGCGGTCCGTACCAGTCGATCGCAGCCATTGGTTTTTCAACTTTTTTGAACGGTGATGGGGCGTTCTTGAAAGTGAAGACACCGGCGAATAGGGTTTTGGACTTCGTACGGCCGAGGGGTGCCGATTACGCACCGAGGACAGGTTAATAGGATGCTGCATACAGGCACGCGCTTCACACGTGCTAATGACGCACGTAGCTCTGGATCGGCAGATCCTGTTACCGAAAAATCAAGCCAGTCGGCTCATCAGGTGGGCCACGTGAAGTAAAATGGATGGGGAAGTTCAGCGTGATTTCGAGCTACGGGTGGTATGATAGAACCCCCCAAGTGAACGGCCCAGATCTCATACACATGTGCCAGCTGCGGAATTTCAAAGCAGAGACAGAACTTGCCTTTGCCAAGGTCACCGAAGTCTTGCCTAAGGATTCACACAGGGAAACAATGAGGGGGGAACAGTAGCAGACGTATGAGAGGCGTGGACCGTTCACGGGGTGGGACCACCTGAATCTTTCCCACGGCCCAAAATTCAGGCTGTTCTTACTCTTCTTGGGATCTAGACTATCCTAACAAAATGGACGGTTGGAATATAAAAATACCAACACCCTATATTCATGGCACACGTCTATCCCACCAGCCTCACCATTTTCCCCTAATGCCCCATAGCTGATGAGCGTCCCGGATCTCACATGTGCACACGTGTAAGAGACACGGATCCATTGGGGGCAACCAAGTACTTTCCCCATGGAGGGAGGAGAATGAAGAGACCCTGGCACTATCCCTTTGGAAAGAACGAAGTGGAGACAGTAGCACACGTGTGAGAGACGGGGACCATTCACCCTGTAGGGCCACCTTAATCTTTTCCATGGCCCAAAATTGAGGTGCATCAAAAGGAGCCCAAGCTGATGGGAAGCGTGGTGTGTTACACACCACCGTCCTCTCTAGCATTGCGTGAGCTAAAAATGAAACAAATCCAAGCTCAAGTGGAACACACCACAGAATGAAAGCACTGGACCAATGATAGCCACTGTTGGAACCTTTTCAAGGCCCGCCATGATGCTTATTTACCATCTAATTTGTAGGTAAGGTCACACAGTTGTACATGAAGGAAAAATAGTGATAGACTTAGGTGCTGTTTGGTAAACTGAAAAATTAAACTTGAAAATTAATTTAAGTACTGAGAACTTAAAGTGCTGAATTTAAGTACTTATAAGAACTGAAAAATCTATTTCGTAATTTATCTGAAACTACCATTAAAAACTTACTGCGGCCACAAAAGTTTCAAATCAAGTTAATATTTGTGTTTCCCTTAATCCAGGTCTTTGTGTTCTTATGAACGAGGTTGATAGTAAATAAACATCATGGTGGGCCCTAGGAAGGTTTCAATGGTGGGCATCATTGTCCTCATTGCTTTCAATGGTGTGGTCCACCTGAGGTTTGGACCTGTCTCATTTTTAGGCTCATGCCTTAAGATGATCTCTCCAAATGGATAGACTATGTAGATATAATACGTGCATTATGTTAGGGCTTATACAATTTGGTGACTTCAAGTGCTTACGGGAGATGGTGTCATTGATAGGAAAGTAAACAAAGAAGGGTAATCATTGTCATTATTAAATGTTAATAGGGATACTTTTGTCAATTTTTATCTAAAAATTTAAAGAGGAACCACTTACCGCATTCAGCTATAAGTTTTAAGTCAAGTTGTCATAGCTAAAAATAATCCACTTAATTTAAGTAATTTTTCTAATTAAACACTTAAACTTTTTTTTATTACTAAACGATCTGAATTACTAAAATCACTGAAAATATGATTTTTAAGTGATAAATCGTGAAATTAAGTTTTACCAAACGCCCCCTTAGTGAAAATAACCTCATTTCAACACTTAGGTCTGGCGTTGATTTTTAACCTAAGGTAGCTAGCGTTGAAGTGTGACTAAGTAGGATGGGTAGGTGTGGTAAAAGTGGCATGTGTTTACTGACCTATACAAATAAAAATAAAAAAGATAAACATCATCTTTCCCTGTAAAGTCTATAATGGTAGGCATTCAATCACCTACTTTTTGTGGTGTGGTTGACTGGAGCTTTCAATCTGTCCACCACTTGGTGTCACACCACGCAATCCGCTTTGTAGCTGATGGGAGTCCATATATCACACGTGCGCCACTAATGTGAATAAATCCTATCTCAGCTTTCCCCAGCACTATAGCACCTTCGTGGGTCTGTCGCTTACCGTGGAGCTCCCTTTGTGATTTGTTCAATATCTAAGCCGTCCATCCGTTTTTTCAACCCGTTTTAGCACATGCTTCAAACAATTAAGCAAATCCAATTCTCAGGTAGACCACACCACAGGAAATTATGGTGATTGAATGCCCATCATTAAAAACTTTCTAAGGCCCATCATAATGTTTATCTGCATCCAACCTGTTGATAAGGTCAAGAAGACATGGATGAAGGGAAAATGCAAAGATCAGCTTAATCCAAAACTTTTGTGGCCTACAAAAATTTTTAAATGGTCACTTACCATTATTCTCGACTGATCTGGTCCACTTGAGATTTGTATGTGCTTAAGTTCTAGAATCACGTCTAAAATGTGCTGGAAAAATGGATGGACGGTGTGGATATAAAAAATATTCATCAAGGTAGGCCCTACATGGTAAAGGTAACACAAACTAATAGGTTACCCGGCTAACACATAATCTGCTCCCTATCTTTCCACATTCACACCGAAAGAGACCCGTTATAGAAGTCAGCCAAAATTGCGGCCAGAGTAGAGACATCGAATGGATGGGAAAAGGGGGGAGCCATCGAAATCAATGTGGGCCCCACAAATGAAACAGAAATTCCAGTGAATGGAATCCCAACGGTTGTTCCCTCGGAATCTTATGATCTTATCCCTAAAACTCTCCCCATTCTAGTCGGCGGGGCCGCAATGGACATGGGGCCCTTTCTAGTTGATCAGAACCGTTCATCCAGGGAACCCATTGTGGATGGTCTACGTGGTGTAAAAAAGTTCTGCATTTGGACAATCCAGACTCTCGAATTAATATACATTGCGTGCTAGATCTGAACCATCAGAACCATCTCTTTACAAGCCATGGTGGGCTACTGATCCGTGCATAGAGGGCAGTATTGTCCAATTGCTGGAATTTTCGAAGCGGAGACATCTAAGGCAGGACGTACCGAACAAACGGTTTCAATTTTCAACCCGGAGGTGGACCATGGTGGAGTTGCTAGGGAATGGACGGTGTCTTCGGAAGCCCATCCAACAAGAAAGCTCTGTGGCTCGCCATGATGTCTATGTGACATCCACTCCGTCCATCATTTCTACCATCTCATTTTATGACGTTAGCCCAAAAATCAGGCCAATCCAAAACTCAAGTGGGCCATGCTACAGGAAACAGTGGGGAGAGGGATGCCGAAAATTGAAATTTTCCTGGCCATATTACTCCTGTTTTTCAACCTTGGATTAGATTAATCAATTCCCCAATGGAGACGCGTTCTTGGTGGTTGAGTTCAAACGGGTTCAATTCATTGAAAACCGGTGGGCCCGTCTTCACAATTGGTCGGTATTCAAAGCTTTGAAACCTCTTTGTGTTTGTTTATGCCCGTCCATGACCTTTGAATTTCAAAATAATAACCATTGTAGTTAGATGATGTGGCTGGCATTTGATCTAAGCTATGGCTAAAACTAGCATTACAAATGCTAATAAAAAGCAATATTCTATGAATATTTGACTTTACAGGACACTTCGGCTGGCAAAGATGAAATCTGAGTAGCATGTGGTCCAACCATTTTTTTTTTTTTTTTTCTATTTGCTGTTATTGACATTTGAGAGAAAAAAGAAAAAGAAAGAAAGATTGTGGGACCTACTTGACCTGGTCAGGTTTGATAAGGACACTACAAAATTATATCAAATTTGGGCACAAGTACTTTGATACTCTGACAAAGTGGGATGGATAATACACAGGCACTTAGATAAAGATTGTGTATGTGGCATATCTTAATTCAAATTGAACCGTCCAAATTGTTTTTACAGGTTTAGATGTATCACAAACCAAAGTTGTGCTTATTTGATTATTTGACTATCAAATTGGTAGGCAATTAAAGAACGTTTAGAAATGAAAATATCCAATGAGCTTAAATAAAGAATAAAAGTGTCCAATGAATCAAAGGTTAGGATTGTTCAAATAATCTGATTTTTGAACTGCAACTTAGCCGGTTTCACTTGAGTTAATATGTGCCACGCATACCATTTTCAAGTGCCTGAGTATCAAGTGTCATATGTAGCCTAGGGGTATCAATTAAGGACATAGAATTTTGCTATTGTAATGCCTTCGAAAGGTCCCTGGTTGGCCTACCCTTTTCCATCCCATTCTTGTTAGTCCAAAATACCCACTTCTTTGGAAATTTACCACGTGGTGTTAGGGCTTTCAATGCAGTGATTTAGATCCGAGATCCGATTCACTTCGAAACCATACAATGTAGAGTTTAATTTTAAAATAAGTTCAATTAATTAAATTGATCAAATTCGAATTCACAAAAATAAATTTGAATTATATTTGGGTTAGATTGGATCTAAGTGTGATCAATCCGATCCCTACTGTTGCATGCTTCAATCTTCAACCGTATTGTACAGTTGGATTGGTGCATAAACCCTCTTGAGAAAGTGGTCCTAGGGCCCACTTGTGCGGCCATCTTAATGTATATGTTACATCAATCTTGTCCATCCATCCTACCAAATCATTTTAGGGTTAAATCCCCAAAAATAGTCAAATCCCAATATTAGGTGGACCCCACCACAGGAAACAGTTGGATAGGCATGTCCACCCTTAAAAGCTTTCTAGCTCCACTATGATGTTTATTTTTCATCTAACTAATTATTTTTCAGCTTTTAAGCCACCACGAATGGTCCGAGCTAAATCATTGACGTGTAGGCTCCATTTAAAAGAGAAAAAAAACATTAAAAAAATAATTATCAGTGGGCAGGACCTTTTAGAAATGGATTGAGTGGTGTGAGTTAAACGCTAAGTGTATTGAGTAATCTCTGTGGGGTCCACTGTGATTTATTTATTTTATCCACTCCGTACATTCATTTTAAAAGATAATTTAAGGGATTGAATCCAAAAATAAAGCATATCTAAAGCTTAAGTGGACTACACCATATGAAATAGTGCATATTGAATGTCTACAATTGAAACAATGTTAGGGCAGCAGAAGTTTTGGATCAAGTTAATATTTTTGTTTTCTTTTCATCTATGTCTTTTTTATCTTATGAATAGGTTGGATGACAAATAAAGATCATTGTAGGCCCTAAAAAGGTTTCAACGGTTGAAATCATTATTCTAGTCTTTCTTGTGGATACGCTTCAATTTTTGTCTCAACGCCTAACATGAGCTAAAAGGATGGAGGGACGGAGTGGATAAATCACATACATTTATAGTGAGTCTAAGTAAGTTTACTCAGTATGATAATAGAGTATTGAGTAACTCATTAGGCTTTTTTTTTTTTTTTTTCGCATCAGTGGGGGTTCCACTTGTGGGACCTACCTTGATATATACGTTATATCCACATTGGCCATTTGATTTTTCATATTATTTTAGGTCACTTTCAAAAAATGAGACATCTCAATCTTAAATTGATCGTACTACCATAAAATTTGTGGTTAAATTAAATATATTATCTTATACAATTTTTAATTAGTAATGTGGTGAATTCTGGCTTAGATTTTACCCAATTTAATGATTATATGAATTTTTTTATAGTAAATGGATCTGACCATTTATAAATGGATCAGATATGCATATCACCTTTAATTTGGATCTGAGTGGAATCCGACTCTAGCTACAGATTTTCAGACTTTGTGATGGATCCAACTAGATCCGACTCAATGAGAGCCCCAAGCGATGTCCACTAAACAGTGGCGCGTATACTGATGCGGTAACATGTGCAATATTAAACAAATGAACGGATTCGGAAAGCTTGTTTTATCCGTCCATTTTATTCATGCACCGGGCCTGCCCGATGAGGGGACGGGCCTGATTTTTCATCCAGAGCAGCTGATGGACTGCACACATTTGATGCAATAGAATCTGTCCTGAAATAGTTTGTGGGTCTGTACATCTAGGAAGATGAGAGCCATTGATCTGATAGACCGCAGCTTGTGAAGGCCACGCCTCAAAATTTGTGGTGATGGGACAATCCTAGCCATTTGATCGTTGTAAATGCTGTCGTTGCTTAATTCTTGCTCCAGCTTATTTAAACCGTCCATCTGACACCGTCGGTGTTCCATAGCTAAGGGAGGTAAATAGCTACCCTGTTAGCTGGGCAACCAATCCACTTGGTTGCCTAGGCGTCTTTCAGCTGGGCTAGCAGGCTTAGACACGTCTTAAATGGGATGGGGTTACAGGCAAGTGGTAGCCTATGCGTGTTTGTTTTATAACTTGTGATGTGGTGGGCCTTCACATCAATGGTTCAGATCACCCTAGACGATGATGGACGGTTGAAAAGGAATACGACACTTTTCTCTATTTTGCTCTGGATGCGTCTCGCTCAAGTGTTCTACCGACCTCACCTACTGAAAATGAAATGAAAACGTAAGATGAGATCATATGAAGCAGCCATAAAATTCGGAAAAGGTGGACTTTCCAGGAGAAAAATTTTGCTACACCCACGAGTTAGCTACGCTAGCTACACCGGATGTAGTAATGACCCACCATGATGTATTGGTTATATCCACTCTGTCCATCCATTTAGAAAGATCATTTTATTGCTTGACAACAAAAATCAGGCAGATCTAAAGCTTAAGTGGACCCAGAACAGAAAATAGTGGCAATTCAGCACTTACCAGGATAGCTCTAATCTGGAACGAATTTCCTGCACTACCTGTTCCAGGTAGCCTGCCAACAAAAACTCTGTGGGGCCTACCGAGGTAACTCCGTGCCATCCACTCCATCCATCGGTTTTGCTAGATATTGTTAGACGTCAGGTAAAAGAATGAGGCAGATCCAAAACTCAAATGGGCCACGCCACAGGAAACAGTGTAGATGGGATGAACAATATGTAAACCTTCCTGGGCCCACACGTGATGCTTATATGCAATCCAACCCGTTCATAAGGTGAATCCCACCAGGATGAAGGGGAAATGAAAATATCAGCCTCATCAAAAAATACGGTGGGCCCAAGAAGTTTTATTGGTGGCAGACCCAACACCAATGTTTCCTATGGTGTGACCCACTTGAGTTTTGAATCTGCAATTCTTTTACTTACGTCCTGAAATAACCTGATGCAACATATGTACGGTGTGGATGTCACAGGCAAGCCACGCAGAGCTTTTTGTTGCATCTAACTCGTAACATGTGTGGTCGGATATTCACGTCCGCACTGACATCAAGGATCCGTTAGCAGATCGTGAGCCTTAGGTGGGCCCACAATCAGTGGTTGGAACTCTTCATCCAGACGTCCTCAAGACTGCGGACGTTGCAAAAAGTCTTCTAATTAGACGGTGGCAGCCATTCAATCGATACCAGCCTTTGCTTGTTTGAGTGCACTTTGAAGACTGCATCAGCATCTGCTTCATAGTTAAAAATTAGGTAAATGTGTGAATATCTCAGCCGTTGACGAGGTCATCCAGAAAGCACAGATGCAATGTCTTGAAAAGGCAGGCCTATGCTAGCATCAGGTGGGCTAAACCTGTTAAAAAAAAATGGAAGGTTAATATAAAATAACCAATGATTCAAATTCCATGCACATGTGTGGCCCACTCCATGCATGAAACCAACACGGTTAGGACCACCAGACAAGGCAATCCAATCTTAAAACCGCGTGACACGTCACCACATTTGAGTTTTGTCCATTTTCAAATTGATCTGTGGATTGATATGTAATGTAGTTTTGGCACCGTGACCCATCAAGGTTCCGCCAGATGAACGGTTGCAATCAACGAGGGTGCACCCATGTACAGTGTACGGTTGAACACGGGACGTGGTTTGGCTGGTGACCCCAACACCAGCCAGCTGGCCTATGTTGGCCCCACCCTAATGTATGTGTTTTATCCATGCAATTTATTCACATTTGCAGCTCATTTTAAGGCATGGACCTAAAAATGAGGCACATCCAAAGCTCAAGTGGACCACACTGCAGGAAACAGTGGAGATTGAATGCTTACGGTTGAAAACTTTTTTGGGGCCACCACAACGTTTATTTTATTTTATTTTGAGTTAGTTGACACACCCCATTGTTAGTATACACCCACCCCGTTAGTCACATCACAATATTAGCCGCCCCTACTATGGTAATCGATACCCTGACTCCATGACCTCAGTCAACCACTCTAGCCATGGACCTGGGTGTACCACAACGTTTATTTGCCATCCGACTTATTCGTAAAGTCACGTAACCCTGGATGAAGGGAAAACACAAATATCCAAAACATGTGTGGCCCCACAAAAAAATTTCAACGGTAAGCGTTTAATCCCCACTGTTTCCTATAGTGTGGTACACTTGAGCTTTGGATCTGACTCATTTAAGGGCTCATGTCCTAAAATAACCTGGAAAAATGAATGGACAGCGTGGATAAAACATATGCATCATGGTGGGGCCCACAAAGCCTGACATCAGCTAGCGGGTGGTTGTTGGGTCCCCAGCCAAACCGCGTCCAGGAGGGGTATGTGAGGTAATTTCCTCTTCTCTTGACCCTAATTTTATTTTCTTATGTGACGCGGACGGTTGACAACCGTGATGTAGCCACACAGCCCACACCAGCCAGGTCACGTCATAGAAGTCAACCACCTAGAAGGGTGTTAGCAACATTAATGCACCGACTTCATCACCACCATCCGTTTTCATTGTTCCACACAATCAACGGACGACCCTCACCAAGTGTCTCCCCTGTTGCTTCAGCAAGTGGAGTCCCAGGACCACAACCGTTGAACCTGAACTTTAGGTCAACTTGGACTCGGGCTCGAAGTCCTCAGTCCAACCATAGGTTGGGTAGGGCTTGGGTTTTAGACCTTAGGCAGCCTAAGCCGGTCTAAACACGGTGATAATTAATATTTTGATAATCAAATACTGTTTGGACTGTGGTAAAAGAAAAGAAAATGAATAACCTTTTGATCATGAGATGTTTCACTGTATTTAGAATCTTAGATCATGCAATAAACATTGAATATCAATAAATAATAATTATTCAGACAATAAAATCAAATTTCCACGCACCGTATGGCACGAGTTGAATTTATGAGAATTTTATAAGATTTTCATTGTTATTCAAACAAGATCACAAGAAAGAAATCTATGAAATTTTAATTTTCAATAATGCTTGTAGAAATTTTGAAAAATAATTAGTGGATAATCTTTAAAATTTTCTTTTTCTTTTCCTGCCATTCAAAGAAGCCCCCAACTTTTTATCGGGAGTCGCTGCATACACCCACGTCGAGGATAAACACATCCGCTCTTTATACTTTCAACGGTAAAACAGTGCCAACTTGACCACCTGACCCAACTAAGTGTTGTGTTGGGGATTGAGTATTCAATACCTTTGGTTGAGCTTGGATTGGGTCCCATGTTAGGTCAACCCCCAGTTGGCTCCTTTTGAGGTTGGGTGAGCTAAAACCCAACCAGCCTAAGTTGCACCCTACATATACATCTCGTTGACTAACATAATAACAACAGTTTACAGAGCTTGAGATCGAGTGTCTGCTGCACTTGACATCTGTTGCACCAGTTGCCATACCTCAGTGGTAGACTCACACGGGAGTTTCAACACGAGGTCATGGGTTTGAGCACCCATTGTGGTGTGAGACTGTGAGTGTGCAGGGGTGTATGTTAAAAAAAAAAGTGTAATATCTGTTCTTATCAGTTTAACATTCTATTATTGTCCCATGTTTAATACATGGTATGTGGCCGGTTTGATGACGTGATATTAAATTAATTTCTTGTGGGAGATGATCCATCACTGTAGCTCATTGTTGACCATTGCTTGTTGCCCATGCATTGCACTATTGCACAAGCCCGGTGTGTGTTTCGGTTGTGATATTTAATCTTCGACGCTAAGGAGGGGTGTTGGTCGCCCAATGGGATTGGGTCAACTGTCTAAAATTATTTAGGATGCAACTTTTGGAATCTGGACACTGCTAGATCTGAAGATTGGGGGCTGTCGGACGCCCGACGAGGTTTAGTCGGGCGCCCGAAACTCCCCTCGACAGAACTAGTTACTTTCTGGATAATTTTTTTTACTGTCAGGTGCCCAATAGTGCGTACACAGTTTAGGTTAGTTGTGTAGTTTATACGCGGATTTGTTTCTAATTCTGATTTTATGCTATTTAAAGGGGTGTAATGCGGGTTAAGGTAACACGGGGAGTCCTAAATGTGTTTAAGTGGGTTGAGAGAGTTCTAGGATGAGAGAAAAAGCTTGTATTAGCTTGGGTTTCTCTTGTGGGGCTTAGATCTAGATAAGTTTTCTTCATTCTCTGGTAACTTCTAATTTCATAGTAATCATTGTGTACTGTGACTTTTTTTCATAAGGATTTTTTCACATAAAATTCAGATTACCTTCTTGTATATGTTAATTCACTTGATTGTTGCCGTTGTGTGATTACCTTTGTTTAATTCTCGCTTTAGCGAGTTCCCCAACAGTGTGCTCTTAAAATAAAAAGAGTAAACAAATTAACACCCTTCTACCCTTAAGTTACCTCTTAAGTTATTAATATGGTGGGCCTAATAATGGGATGGATCAAGCTCCTAAATCCACCCTTAAAAATTATATATAAAGATCTCATGATAGCCAAAGATCTTATTTAGGCCCGTTTGGATACCACAAAATAAGTTACTTATACTACTTACATCAATAGATAAGTAACTTATTCGACATAAGTAAGTTTTGTTTATGATTACTTATAAGTAACTTTTTTCTTTAAAGTTACTCAATCACTTTGGTTTAATAAGTAGAAATCATGATAAGCTACTTGGGGCATAAGTAGCTTATCTTAAACAACTTAAGATCCAAATGCCCCCTTAATGTGCCCCAGAGAGTGGCCCCTGGGCCACCATAAGGCCCATTCATGGTATGAATAACTTGGGTTATCAGAAATCTGGCCTTCATGTATAGTTTATTTGGTCGCTCACATGATTTATTAAATTCAAACTTAGATCTCATCATCCTACTTTATTTATTCCCCTGGCCCACATGATTATGTGGGATGATGATTTGGACTATCTATCTTCTAACACCAGCACTGCAGTATGGATAGATCATGGACATTACAGTGTTAAGTGATCTCATGGCCCAATTACTGTTGGACCATATAACAATGCCTAAGAATCACATTAAAAGGTAAAAAGTCCATTGTTTGTATGATTAGGGGCTGTTTGTTTGTTGAGGATTTTTTTTTTTTTTTTTTGTTAGTACACACATCCCGCTGTTAGTACACACACCCACACTGTTATGGCCTGTTTGATTTTCCAGGTTGACTATAATTACCTTGTAAATGGGTAATGATTATTTACCTAGGTAATTACGGCATCTCTCCCGATGTAGACAATGACAATTGTTTTTTTAACACAAAAAATGAAGAATCTGTCAACTATATATGGGGCCCACCATGATTTATTTGGCTTATCCACACTGTCCATCCTTTATGTTAGCTGAGTTTATGAGATAAAGAAAAAAATTGAGCATGATCCAAAGCTCAAGTGGACCACACCATAAAAAACAATGGGAATCAAGCACCTATCGTTAACAACTTATTGGGGACCCCAAAAGTTGTGGATCAAGCTGATATTTGTGTTTTCCCTTATCCATGTCTTATGTGATCTTGTAAACCAATTAGATAACAAATAAACATTAATGTGGGCCCTATGAAGGACACAACTTTAGATGGTGGACATATAATGACCACTAATTTCGTTTGTGTGGTCCACTTGAATGCTGAATCTTCTTCATTTTTTTGTCTCATCCACCAAAATGTTCTGGTAAAACAGATGAACGATGTGAATATGTCATATACATCAAGATGAGAGCCATAAATTTACGCCATTAGTTTTGGACTGATTTTCGAAGCAAAATACTCTCCTATTTTCCAATGGCTTGAAAAAGTAAGAATTACTTATTCAGGAGATTTATATGTATCGTGGAAAATCAAACATGCCCTTAGTCACCCTGCATTGTTAGCCACCCCCACGTTGGGATTCTATACCTAGACCTCAGTGTTGAGATTGTTGGAGAGCCTTCAAACTGTGCATAGTTTGGGTGCTCAGACTGGTTGGGCGATCGGTCTAACGGTTTGGCCCAGATGCACAGCGAGGTCGATGGACATATTTCATGTGCCCTAGATCAGTCGAGCGATCGGTGACCAGTCGGTGGTGTGGCTAAACGCGATGAATCTGAAAATTTCCTATTACCAGTCGGTCTCTTGCGCGGTTTTAGATTTCTAATTTTAATTTTATGCCTATTTTAAGGGGTGTAATGCGGGATTATGAATTTTGTTATTGGGACCATGTTTCCTAGATGGATTGAGAGGGTTCTAGGGTAAGAGAAAGAGCTTGGGGAAAGTTTGAGATTCTCTAGGATTAAGAAAAGGACTGTGCTTGTCCGTTTCATGCGAGAATTAGCTTTGTTAGCTTGTGATTTCTCTCGTGGGCTATGATCCGAGTTGTGTTTCTTCTATCTCTTCTAACTTCTGATATCTTAGTGGATTGGTGTTGCTTTGTGTCGTGGTTTTTTACCCGTGGGGGGTTTTTCTACGTAAAATTCAGATTGCCTTCTTGTGTGTGTTGTTTTGCTTTTGTGATTGCCATTGTGGTTGCTCGTTTTGATTTACTTCTGCTGTTGCCAGGATTTCCAACAGAGACTAAGTTATCTTCACTTTTGTTGAGGAATTCATTCTATAGTTTCTTGTGCTTTCTAGGTAAAAGTTGAGGCAAGCTCTTTTATGAAAAATTTAGAGAATGACATTCTTGAAAAAAAAATATAAAAACTAACAAAAAGTATCAACCAAACATGTTTGTTTTAATTGAGAAATTGATAAGCTGAGAAATATAAAAACTAGCAATCAGAATACCCTTAAATTATATTACAATGTGGCTCATTAATGTTGAGATTGGCTATTTAAGAACCTTGATCATAACCACAGTGGCCATTTGGGGGTGTTTGGATAGTAGCTTATCTTAGTTTCTACTTATTAAGAAAAAATTATTAACTTTTAAGTAAAGAAGTTTCTTATAATTGATCATAAACCAAACTTACTTACCTCAAATAAGTTACTTACCTACTGCTGTAAATATAAGAAAGTGACTTATTTGGTGGTATATCCAAATAGGCCATTGAGGAGTTGTCCCCCACAAACTTAAATTCTCATTAATTTTAAAAATGTTAAAGACATTAAAGCCAAGATCTTGATGGGTATCAGGCATGGAGCTAAAGCTTGGCATGCAATTGGGTTCATCCATATATTAGGGCCACAATAACTTTTCAATGGTAGATTTCCTATTCCACTTTTTCCTAAAGTGTAGTCCACTAGATCATTGGATCAGCCGACCCCTAGACCAACGTATTGTATATTTTCCCCCGTTTTTACTTTTTTTTTTTTTTTGCATTTTTTTTTCTTTTTGCATTTTTCCTCCATAAATGAAGAGCAAAGGGAGAGGAATAACTTACCCCAATTATTCCACACACACACACACACACATATATATATAGGTGTGGATACCGCATATGTTGGTTGATACACAACAATGTTAGGCCACACAGCAGGGGACAATGGTGACGGCATGTCAACCATGGGTTCATGTGGGTTTTACCACGGATGTGTATATTTCATCTAACCTATTTATCAGGTGCACTTCGCCACAGTAAGTAGACAGTCCAAAAATCTATTTACTCAAAAAGTAAGGTGGACTACATTCCATAAAGTTTGAGCATCTATGTGTGATTTATATTGTTTCATGTTGTGTGGCCCATTTTTTTTAATTTATTTATAAGGTTAGTACACACACCCCATTGTTAGTACACCCACCTCCACTGTTAGTCACACCACAATGTTAACCACCCCCACTTGGGAGTTATATGGCCCACTTGTGTTATGAGTAGGGATGATTTTTGGACCATATGATGCAAATGATCAGAAAGCTCACCTAATGGTCTCAGTGGTTTTACCCGCGTAATATGGTGGGCCCATAAAACTTGGGTGTTGTAACCATTGCCTACAACAATTGTTGAAAAGATGCATGCCCATATCTCCAGCATCTCTATTTGTCTAATATCCTCTTCTTGATCTCGTAAATTTAAATTTTCAGATCATCTACAGGGTCACAAATCCTTGTTTTATTGTGAAGTCCTCAATAAACATCTCTTTCAAGAAGACATTCCTCTTCCTCTTCATCAGATGGTTAAGACTGGCCGTTGGGATGGACCCTATCCTTCTTCCTCTTCATCAGATGGTTAAGACTGGCCGTTGGGATGGACCCTATCCTTTTTATACTCTGGTAGACTGTGATAGACAATACGTAGGCTCGGGACAATTATATGTTGCTTTGAAATTGCCAGATTAGGGATACTAGTTTTGATAAATACAAAACCTAAAAACTAACCTATGTAATTATAGAAACCCCAGATTGGACCGTTGAAATGGAAAATATCCAAGAGCCTTATCTTAGCATCAAAGGTTACTGAAAAAGTGATTTTTCCCTATTTAAGCGGTTAAATTGGAGTTGACGTATGCCGCGTAGATGAGTTCAGATTGCATGCGTATCCGGCATTACCATGGGGCCCACCTTGATGTATTTATGTTACATCCATGCAGTCTATCCCTTTTGTCATAGACTCATGGGATTTTAGGACATGGCCAAAAATAAAGAACATCCAAACCTCAGGTGAATCCTGTTATAGAAAACAGGAGCCACGAAGGTCCGGCCAGTAGGGCCCACTGTAATGTTTATTTTCCATCTAACCTGTTGATAAGGTCACATAAATCTGGATGAAGGTCAAAAAAAATCAAATATCAGCTTGACACGAAACTTTTATGGCCCATTAATGGTCAATCAGCACTGTTACCTATGGTGTGGTCCAAGTTAGAATTGAATCTGCTTCATTTTTGGACTCATGCCGTAAAATGATCTGAAAAAATGGATGGGCGGTGTGGATATATAATATACATATCAAGGTGGGCCCACGGTGACCGCAGCACCGTCTTGGATGAAGGCCGGAGCCGCACCTAATCCGCTCGTGCATGAGACACTGCCACAGAGTAAAAAAAAAAACTCCTCGTGGAGAGAGACGTGTTTGCAACCTCCTCGGGAGCTGCCAAAAACCCGCGCAGAGATGGACGGCCATACACAGGAGTTGTGACGTCGTTGAGTCATCATTCTTTGGTGCACATGGCATGCTCATCTACGAATCAGATTCATCAATATATTCGGCCCACGCATCGATGAAATACGTATAAAAATAATAAACCTATTAGGCATTCCTGTCCATTTGATCAGTGGTTATTAAATCAACGGTAGAATAGAAAAATATTAATGATCCAATGAAATTGACGGATAGTGTTGCCTAATGGGTTTGACTGAAACATAAGCCTTGATTATCAGGTCCAATAGATGGATGGACGTGATTAATTATTCAACTCAATTCAAAATGTACCGCAATCTGGATGGTCCAGATTATTGATCCCATCGTCCATGTGATCCTATCCCTCCAATTGGAGAATGGTTGAATATACTCAGTGGTCCAAATCCAACAGGGACATCAAATGGTTAATATCAGATTACCATTGTGATTTTCTCCATGTACTCCATCCAAAATTTGGATCACGATTTGGACGGTCTGGATTTGGGTTCAGATGCGGGCAGAAACTCCAGGTTGCCGTGCCTTCATGGGATAACCGTTGATGTATCATACTCCAATCATCTTTCATATGCGGAACCTCGCAGCCACACCATTCCGCCACCAGGGCGTTGTGGGGCCCACCTTGATGTATGTGTTTTATATCCATTCCGTCCATCCATTTTTTAAGATCAATTCAAGGAATGAGCCAAAAAAAAGCAGATTGAAGTTCAAGTGGACCACACCACAGGAAGCAGTGGAGATAATGACATCCACGGTTGAAATCTTCCTAAGGCCCACGGTGATGTTTATTTGCCATATAATCTGTTCATAAGGTCACACAAACCTGGATGAAGGGAAAACACAAATATCAGCTTGATCCAAAACTTTTGTGGCCCAAAGAAGTTTTTAACGGTGGGCATGAAATCACCACTATTTCCTATTGTGTGGTCCACTTCACCTTTGAATGTACTTCATTTTTGGACTCATGCCCTAAAATGATTTCGCAAAAAGGATAGACGGTGTGGATAAAATACATACATCATGGTGGGCTCTACAGCGCCTGCCACCAAGGAAATCCCACCCAATCAGCTTACGGCATTCGCTATAGTTCTCCTATAGGATTATAGGTCACAAATAGAAAAGTTACGATAATCAACCCATGATACTTTTTAAAGCTAATGGTACATCCACCGTTAGTCTCAACAAAGCAATGGTCCGGATTATCCAATCGTGGGTCCCATTCTTCGGACTTAAAAACCCTCCTAAATGCTAAAACCATGCAAAACGGAAGCGGATTGCGTACTGAGTAACTCCGCACGCTAGCGTGCGGAGTAAACTCTGTGGGGCCCACAGTGATTTACATATTTTATCCACTCCGTCCATCCATCTTAACAGAAAATTTTAAGTATGGTGCCAAAAAATGAAGCATATCAAAATCTAAAGTGGACCACACCATAAGAAAAGTGTGAACTGAATGTCTACCATTGAAAAATTCTCCGAGGACACAGAAGTTTTGGATCAAGCTGATATTTTTGTTTTCCCTTCATCCATATCCATGTGATCTTATGAACAGGTTGGATGACAAATAAACATCACTGTAGGGCCTGGGAAGGTTTCAACGGTGGAAATCATTATTCCCACTGTTTCCCTGGCATGGTCCACTTAAGATTTGAAAATGCTTAAATTTTGGACTCAACCACTAAAATGAGCTGGAAAAACATGTGGACGGAATAGATAAAGCACATACATTCTAGGTGGGCCCAACTGAGTTTACTCCGCACGATAAGAGCGTGCGGAGTAACTCCGCACGCAATCCGATTCCATGCAAAACCTCTGGTTGCGTATCCTACAATTCATCTTTGTGCTATTGGTACTCCGGGTGAGCATCATGGTTGATGCTCAGGCACAAGAAATTGTACATGCGTAATGCAGAATCTCTGACTAAAGCAGTCCAAACTATGAAAACTGAGATGATTGATCAACACCGTAAAAAAAAAAAAAGGCATTTGCTTGTTGAATTTCAACGGTGTTTCCTGCAGCCCTGCTTGATGATGGACCATTCTGATTTTCATCCACGGTCACCCACCTTTTGCACGGTTGGATGTAATGCACAAATGACACGTGGGGAGATAAGAACTTTGTACTTTGAGGTAACACACAATGTTGCATTTCTTACTCCTCTATTATCAACCATCACACCATGCCAGATCATCGAAATTTTATCCTTTTGTGGTAGAGAGAATCTTTAATACTCTGTTAGACCCTGATGAATGATACACAGGCACCTAGAGAATACCTATAAATTACATGAGTGACATACAAGTAATTCAAATTAAATCGTCCAGATTATGGTCGAAAGTTTACACATCTCAATATTAAGATCATATATTTGGCTGTCCATCGGCTTGGTGGGCATTGATTGGAGGGTTAAAAATGAAAAAAATATCTAAGGGTCAGATTCAAGTGTCCATATATCAGTTACGGTGGTGGTAATAAGAAAAGACTCATGTCTATTTGTTCCTTAATAAACATATGGCTCGGATTAAGTACTACCCCCATAGGGCTCTCAATGGAGTGGGTCAGATCCAAGATCCAATTCCCTCTGAATCTGTATAATTCAGATTTGGATCTTAAAATAGGTCCGATTAGTTAAATGGAC
The DNA here is from genome assembly GCA_003013855.2 of Liriodendron chinense. NCBI lineage: Eukaryota > Viridiplantae > Streptophyta > Magnoliopsida > Magnoliales > Magnoliaceae > Liriodendron > Liriodendron chinense. Next base: position 7,214,792 of record ML058453.1, read on the forward strand.
TGAATTTGGATCTTAAAATAGGTCTAATTACTTAAATGGATCGGATTTGAATTCATAAGAACAGATCACAGTTCGATCCGAATCCGAGTAAGATCCGACTCATTATCACCTTACTGTATGTGTTATATTCATGCTGGCCATCAGTTTTACCGTTTATTTTAGGCCACTCTTAGGTCGACCATACCACAATAAGTAGTGGGATTTGCATCATTTTTCTACTAAATTAAATATTTTATATTATATATTTTTTTAGATTTGTAATGGGGTTAATTTGGACTTAGATTCAACCCAAATGGTTACATGGATTTTGAATTGGAAATGGATTCATTTATTAATATTACCTTTTAGGTCTGAGTTGTATTCCAATCTGTCTAAGGGGGGACAGACGGTTATGTGGTGGTGCATCTCCATTTGCTCACGCAGCGGGCCTCACACCTTGAGTATGATATTAAGCTGTTAGACCCATCACATGCCACCAGAGGTGTGGGGCCTGCTACTTCGGCCAATGAGGATGCGTCACATACCTGCACCCCATTAATAGTGGAGAGCTGATGGACCTGTCACATCAGTTGGGTCCCACCTGCTCTCCACCAATGCCAAGGTGACACATCCCATCCATCTCCAACTGTGTCGTGGTGGGGTAGTACCCAATCCGAGCCCCTTCATCAGGTAGGATGACGGAGAAGAGTCGGATACAATTAATTGGTATAAAGCTTGGATAACGGTGATGAAGAACTGTCCATGCATCAAGGGACAGGATTGATCTACTAATCTGATGGTGGACCATGACTTACTAATTTCAGTTAATGTATGCCACGTGTATAAAATTTCTGAGTGCCTGAGCATCAAGTGTCATAATCTGCCAGAGTATCAAATGACTCCCTTATATAATAACACAGAGCAACCGCGTTGGAAGGAGGCTGCTGGGCCTTCCCCAGTCAACGCTTCCTAGGTACAAACAAACTACAAACCCACACAAAAGGCACAGACTCTCTCTCTCTCAGGAACATCTTATTCTTCTCCCAATTCTCCTGTACTTCTATCTCGTCTGTTTCCCTCCATCTGCATGGAATCCATCTTATCCTACACCACCACCACCCTCCTATCCTACGCACTCCTCCTCCTTATCCTTCACCCCTGTTCCGCAGGCAGAATCTTCACTGAATTCATCAACCCAAACTTCACAGCCTCCAACTTCCAATTCATAGACAACACCGGCGCATTTTTAGCTTCCCGCAATGGAACCTTCCAAGCTTCCATCGACAACCCCTTCCAACAATCTTCTTACTACTTCTGCGTCCTCCACGTGGCATCCAACACGGTGGTCTGGTCCGCCAATCGCGACGCACCAATCTCAAGCTCAGGCTCCATGGATCTCACGCCCGACGGTATCTCCGTCTACTACACTAACGGCAGCCTCGTCTGGTCCACCCCCACGTTAAGAAACTCTGTAACGGCGTTACGACTTTCCGAGACCGGGAATCTGGAGTTGCTAGATCGATCCAACGGCACTCTCTGGCAGAGTTTCGATCATCCGACGGACACGATCGTGATCGGCCAGCCTCTCCTTGCAGGGATGGAGCTCGTGAGCTCCGTTTCGGACTCCGATATCTCGGCGGGGAATTACCGGTTCCACGTCACCGATCAAGACGCCATTCTCCGATGGTTCGGGCAGCCGTACTGGAAGCTTTCGATGGACACACGGGTGTTCAAGGACTCGAACGCCGGCGTCTCATATCTACAGATGAACAGCACCGGCTTGTATCTCTTCGCCGGTGGGGCCGGCGCTGCGGTTGTCTGGCAGCTGTCCTTACAGCCGTCCAATTTCCGCTTCGCAAAGTTGGATGACAAGGGCCACCTCACCGTCTACAGCATATTCGACACCGGCAGCCAGCCGATATCGGAATTCACAGCGCCTCCAGATGAATGCCAGCTTCCTTTCTCCTGCGGCCGACTCGGGCTGTGTACGGATTCTGATGGACCAAACAGCTGGTCATGTTCCTGCCCCACCGGTTTCCGTTCTCCGGATGCAGGGACCGCCGGTTGCTTGCCATCAGGCGGTTATGATTTTCCGCCGCTCGGTTGTAATTCCAGTTCTTCCTTTACGTATCTACCCATCGGCAATGGCGTACACTATTTTGAGAACAACTACGCACCGCCCACGACTTCCGGCAATCAACGTTCTTCTTGTGAAGATCTCTGCTCCAAGAACTGCTCTTGTTTTGGCTTCTTCTACACTGTTTCTTCTTCTTCTTGTTATCTGATTCAAGATCAATTAGGCTCTGTTTCTTCCGTGATCAATAGTCAGGATGCAGATATCATGGGCTACATTAAGACGGTCGCCCGATCATCACCTTCAGTTTCGAATTCGAATGATGTTAATGGCAGCTCGGGCAGAAATTTGCCGATATCGGCTCTGATTCTCTTACCTTGCGGTGGCGCCTTTCTGTTGATCTTCCTCCTGGTGATGGTTCTTTGGTGGAGAAGATCGAAAGTGTCGAAGACCGCCGTGGTAAAATTGGGCCGCCCCAACTCAACTTCTTCAATGGACTTCGATTCGATCCCGGGCTTGCCAGTGAGATTCAAGTACGAGGAATTGGAGGCAGCGACAGATAATTTCAAGACCCAGATTGGGTCGGGAGGATTTGGGTCTGTCTACAAAGGAGCTCTGGCTGATAAGACCCTTGTCGCAGTGAAGAAGATAAGCAACATTGGAGTGCAGGGGAAGAAGGAATTCTGTACAGAAATTGCAGTTATAGGCAACATTCACCATGTCAATCTTGTAAGACTGAGGGGATTCTGCGCGCATGGTACGCAGAGGCTCCTGGTCTATGAGTACATGAGCCGTGGATCGCTCGATCGGTCCCTTTTCGGGGTGGGTCCTGTTTTGGAGTGGCAAGAGAGGGTGGATATAGCAGTTGGGACAGCTCGTGGACTGGCCTACTTGCATGGTGGGTGCGAACACAAGATAATTCATTGTGATGTCAAACCAGAGAACATTCTGTTACATGATCATCAGGTGAAGATATCTGATTTCGGGCTGTCGAAGCTGATGAGCCCTGAGCAGTCGAATCTCTTCACCACAATGAGAGGGACCCGTGGGTACCTAGCGCCGGAGTGGCTGACGAATGCCGCCATATCAGACAGAACTGATGTTTACAGCTATGGGATGGTGTTGTTGGAGATTGTACGTGGGAGGAAGAACTGCTTTGCTCAGGGCCAGAACCTGAGCGTCGATGAAGAGAGTGGCAATCAGTCATCATCTTCAGCATCTGAATCGGCTTACTTCCCGCTGTTTGCATTGGAGATGCATGAGCAAGGGAGGTATCTAGAGCTGGCAGACCCAAGATTGACAGGCCGGGTGATGAGGGAGGAGGTGGAGAGGGTGGTGAGAATTGCGCTGTGCTGTATTCATGAGGATCCCATGTTGAGACCAAGCATGGCGAATGTGGTCGCCATGTTGGAAGGTGGGATTGCTTTGAGCGAGCCGAGGGTCGAATCATTGAACTTCTTGCGGTTCTATGGGAGGCGATTCACTGAGCCATCGATGTTGAATGGGAACGCAGATAATGGGTACTTGTATCGGCTGGGAAACACTCTTTTAATGAGCTCTTCAAGCGGGACGCATACGTCTCTCTCATACCTGTCTTCACAGCAGGTTTCCGGACCAAGATAGCACATCCACATCGCCATGAACGATCTTTGAGAAGACAGCCCAAGCCTGAGAAGAAGAATTGGGAGTTCGCTCCATCTTCATACCTGTATCTGTAGAATTCTCTGTAGGAATACTTGAAAAGTACATAGCTTCATGATATTTGACTCCATGGTGTAATGAATTTTATATGTTCTGCTTGTTTTGGAAACAGAATTCAGCAGCGGATGGAGATCTCGTCCCGCAATGAATTGGGTCTTGCTAGATGATTGCAATCTTATAGTTTCATGTTAAGAAATACCAAGAGATCGGTGTGTAAAGCCTCCAAGCAATTCATCTCAATGTTACAAGTTACATAGCATTTGATTTATCTTTGATGATTTATTTGCTTTATACAACCTTCAAGTATGTTTTATTCATGGAGTCTGTAGCAACTTCTTTTATCTCCTTGATTATCCTCTCCGATGTTCAGAGAGAGCAGTTCCAGTCTTTCTCTCTCTCAATCAACAGACGATCGGTCTTCTAGAACCCCTAAGATACAGAGCTTCGATGTCATTAGTCATGGATGCAGATGAGCACTAACGCGAAGATGGAAGATGGGTGCAGTCAGTTTCTCTCCATTTTCTTCGAATCATGAAGCTGCTTGAATGAAAATGTTGGGCAACTGATGTTCTTCGAATTATGAAGCTGCTTCAGTGAAAATGTTGGGCAACTGAGTACCAGAAGATAAACTACTAACTTGCATTTGGAACATGAATTCCCAAGTTATTCTCGACCCTCCGCTGCAATCTCTTTATTCAAATTAGTATTATAGACAGAGCTCCATGACGCTAATTCCAATTCGGAAGCTAAACGTTTTCTATGATCTTTCTGTAAGGGAATAAATATGAAACTTGGTGATGAAATTCATCAAGAAGGGTAATCAAGGATGGGAAGAACTTCAGATGAATCTTCTTAAAGATGGAGTCTTCCTGTTACGACATCCTGAATCAAATGGGAATGAAGCAGATTGCGTGGTGTCCCACCGACCTCTGAGGTGGCCAGATTTTGGGTCACGTGACACTATGTACATGTTTGAGTCACGTGCTACTATCAGAGATGCGGCAGGCTGAGTGTTAGGTGCACCAGGTTAGGTAAATGTTTGGTCACAGGCCACTATCAGAAACAGGGTGGAATAGGGCGGGTCAAGCATGCAATCAACCTATCAGATTATGTGCGCCTGGCCACATGGATGTTTGGGTAGCGGCCCAGTCAAGTATATAACCAACCGAACAACTTTCAAACAGGAGCATATTAGGTATGCCCAGCTGCACCGTGCGGCCTTTATTGTGGGCCCCGCCTTGATGTATGTATTCTATATTTAGGCTGTCCGTCCATTTTGCTGGATCATTTTAGGGCATGAGCTAAAAAATGAAGCAGATCCAAATCTCAAGTGGACTGTGCTATATGAAACAATACTGGTGATTGAAGGCTCCACAATTAAAAACTTCCTGGGGCTAAGCATAATGTTACGGTAATGTTTATTTACCACACAACCTATTAATAAGGTTACAAAAATCTGAATGAAGTAAAAAAAATATAAGCTTGATCTAAAACTTTTGTAGCTCACAAGTTTTAATGGTCAATCACCATTGTTTCCCATGATATGGTCCACCTTAGGTTTGGACCTGCTTCATTTTTGAGCTCGTGCCTAAAATGATTTGACAAAATGAAATGACGATGTGGATATAGAATCCATATATGAAGGTGGGTTCCATGGTAAGTGACGTGCTGTCTTAGGTGAGGTCGAGGCTGCTGCACTATTGGGAGTTGAACCCTGGATCACTTAGGGCCTGTTTAGTTGGCATCTGGAAACTTGTTTCCTTAAAATTTGGATTCTAGCGAAATTTGATTTTAACTGGTGTGTTTGGCGGTAAATTTCAAATTTCCAATCAAACAGAATTCCATCTGGATGCCTAAATTGGCTGGAATCCGGATTAGTGGAAACAGTGTGGGGACCATTTCTATGAAAGGGGAAAGAAGCGGAAGTGAGCACATTCAATATTGATGATAATACCCTTAGGGTGATGCCCACCTCGATGTATGCGTTTTATATCCAGGCAATCTATCCATTTTGAGAGCTCAATTAAGGACACTAGACCAAAAATGAGGCAGATCTAAATCTCAAGTGGACCACACCCCAAGGAAACAGTGTTGATTGAACGTCCACCATTAAAAACTTCCAAGGGTCCACTATAATGTTTATTTGTCATCCAACCCGGCCATCTGTTCTGCAGGACTATTATAAGATAGGGGTTAAGTTCTCAGGCGGATTTGAAGCCCAAGTGGGTCATGCCACAAGCAATGGTTAAATTACACAATTTTCAATCAAACAAAATCTGGGTTACACAGTTTCCAACAAAACAACAAGTTTCAAATGTAATATGGTTTCCAATTCAGTTTATGCTATTTTAGATTCTAATATGGGAATTTGAATTTTCTCTAAAATCTAGATTCTGCAACCAAACAGGACCTTAAACATGCTACATTGTCTCTACTCTCTACCAGCTTATTTGCATGGGCTCCATCTCGCCTCAATCAAATCCTACCATGGTCACCAGGGAGGTCAGTGTTGTCGCCATACAATCCACATCCCTGTAAGACAGGTACGTTAGACCTTCAAACACAAGTTCACCCAACTAAATGGATTCAGATCAATGTCTAAAGACCTCGCCCGATCAAGCTGACCATCCACCGGCGTCGAGACCTCAATAAAAGTCAACAAGTCCAATGTGTGCAACTCCATCGTTAAAGACACACGGTGCGGACCATGTTGGTAAAGGTCCATGGGTTTAGGCTGAGGATTTTGGTGCATCGGTTTAACCCAAGCCTGGCTGGACATGGCCTTTCATCTGCCTAGAAGCACAATAAGTGGGGCTGGCCTGGTTTGATTGTGATGGTCTGAGTATTTGAATGGTGGGCCCGTCTCATCCCTAGCTAGATTCCTTTACTCTTGGGCCGTTCTGGGCCTGGACATGGTATGCCTCTTGTGATGATTCCTCTTGGGGTCGAAATGGGCTTAGATTTGCACCAGGCTTAAACCTATTATCTTGGTCCATGGGTCAGGCAGGTATGGCCTAGTCGATTTTTAGGCCGGGCTTGGGCTCAAGTCATTTCAACGATCCGTCCGGTCTGACTTCATATGTGTGTGTTTTGTATTATAATCATTGTTTAGGCAACACGTGTGCGACCCACTTGATCAATGAATGGATTATGAATATTCAAGTGGCAAATGGGGATTTGATTAATTTTCAGGCTGGGTCCAACTGAAGAATTTTCCCTGCTTTGAGGATTCAGTTAATATATTCAGTCTTCTTTTGAGTGAATCTGAGCCATGGCTGTATTTTCTTTCCTAACCGATAACTGCGTCAATGGATCGGGCTTGGGATTGAAAGTATTTTGAATAGGCCCGACCCGATGGCCCGGCCCGTTGACAGCCCTACTGAGTACTAACCAATCTGTTTGGCCACTTTAGCCTTTGAGATTTTTCACTGTGTGGGAAATGTAAAGTGGGCCCAGTAATGCTAACGACTTGGATTACTAACACTGAATAACAGAACGGTTACTGTACAAATCAACGACCACCTCCAAGCGAGATTTGCAGAATGTGCCGACTTGGCAAGTGTGTGCCGGGCCACTCATCCGATGGTGGCTACCTTGAATTTTTCAGGAATCAGGCCGGTCAACTCAAGTGGTGGGTCACACACGCAAATTGAATACAGACCATTAGTCGCCCTTTTCATAACCGTTCATTTTCCTCATACAGCCACAATGTCATGATTCGACCAGTTGCTTTCTAGAGTGGGGCATGGTCAAGATGATCCAGATCTTCCATACGTACAGCCACAATTTCATGATTGGACCAGTTGCTTTCAAGTATGGGGCATGGTCAAGATGATCCAGATCTTCCAGACGTCTGCCATGTTGATCCATCTACTTCAAATAGATTCTTCAGTTTATTCCCTCACGAATTGCCCCTTTTACTAGAAGAGGTTAATTGGCTTGATCGGAGGTAAGTAGTAGTACTTGGACTTGATGTGAAATGAAACGCACTAAAATCATATGAATCGGAATCCTCACTAAATTATCAGAGTTTGGCTATTCAATCAAACATGCTTCCATACCTGTTAATGAAGCCTCCTGTATAGTCAAGCATGTGTAGTGAGTATTGTGCGGCCATGCTAGAGTGATACTCAACTCAAATTTGATTGAGCATTATTACTCTAACATTGAAATTGACCAATTAAGACTGAATCTTGTGAGATCAGCTATCTTTCCAGCCGCTGATTGTCACATGCAATGAAGCAATTTGGAAGGGGTGGGGGTTTGTCCTCTTGAATGAAAACTTTTTGCCCTGCCTTAAGAACATTTCTTTAATGTGACTGCAATCATAGTTCAACAACAGAACAATACAGAAAAAAAAAAAAGAAGAGTCGAATGTATATTATTGGTGATTTTAACAATATTAATACTCATGATCGGCTTAAGGGATCACAATTTGTTCGTCGTTCAATTGCAGATTGAGCTTTGTAGTGGGACCATCATGATGTGTAGGGTGGTCATTGGTTCGTTACTCAATAAAAAATTGTACCTTGTGGTGAGACAATTGATGGAGGGTGAATCGTTGATAATTTGTTCGTCGCTTGGTCGGAATATGATTTCATAGTGAGATGGTTGGTGAAGTGATAGTCTGTTGTTTATATTGGCTTTTTGGGAGACAGTGGCCTTGCATGTCTTCAATATCGTGAAAGATTTAGATAATGGGTTATGCAAATCTCATTGATTCTCCACACAAGTGTAACCTATCACATATAGGTATGTGTACAAGAGAGCGACTCTCACTTATTTAGTTGCTTATTCGTATCATGCATCGGCTGTAACTAGACTCCCACAAGACGCCTCAAGTAACTGCAACATACAAGGCTGGAGTTGTCACGTACCTGTAGCATAGAAAACTTGTTACAGTCCCTGAGTTAAGTGACATTGGCATATAAGAGAGTTTTTTTTTTCCTTTTTTTTTTTAAATAGAACTAGCATTTAATGCTTTAACGTATAAGAGAATTGTTTTTGGTAGGATTAGCATTTAATGATCAATGGATATTTACTTTGGATGTGGATTGCTTCCATCTAGATGTTGGAACTTTAAGCGTCCAATCGGATCTGTGTTGGAGCCCATTGTGACGTATCTGTTTATTCATGTTGTCCATTCCTTTTTCTAAGATCATGTTAAGATATTGGCAAAAAATTGAGGCAAATCCAAATACTATGGTGGACCACACCAGAAATGACTCTTACATTTAATGCAACCCAAGCTTACTATTTAGTGTGGTCCACCAGAACATTGGATCTGCCTCACTTTTGGGCTCATACTTTACATTGATCTTAAGAAAGGATGGATGACAAGGATAAACATATACGTCAGAGTAGGCTCCCACACAAATTTGGTCGGACGCAATCCACGTCCATTTACTTTGATGAGATTTACACAATTTTAACTCGTTCATTAGAAGTTTATCTATATCACGTGGTTGCCGTGTGGAGTCTTCTAAACCATTTGATCTAGCAAAGCTAGATTAAATGTATGCGCACTGTTTGAATTTTCCAAAGTGGACCTGTTTTTATGGATCACTAACTAAAAAAATTCTTATTTTTACCCAATTTATATACTTTAATGGGCTTACTAGCACTAATTTAAGCTATTAGAATTGATTTAGTTAATGTATTTGCATCCAACACATAAAACTCATATTTCTGTGTTTTCAAATTACAGGCATCTAAGCAGAACGGACTATTCCAGTAAATTCCATTTACCTATAATTTGGATTCCAGTAGTGTATTTTAATTACAAGCATCCAAACGAGTCCAAGTTATCCATCATACAGCTAGGATAATCTTCCCACGGCAGTTTTTGGGCCCACTAGATGAACGGTTGCCAGCTCACGAATGATGCCACCAACGCTTTATCGTTCCTCACTTTGTGGGTAACGACTGGAATCCTCCAGAATTTCCTTTCAAAGACGAAAGGCACCAAAATAAACTGGTATTGCGAAAATGCCTGCATGACTTTCGTTGATGTGTGGATGGAACGACTTTATGTGAATAAGATCCACCCCGTCCATCAGGTTCGCTACCCTCTTTTGGATTGTGGCCTAAAACATAGACTATTCAACACGTGACAAACGTGGGAAACAGGTAAGATGGAAAGTTCTACCATTGAAATTGTCTAAATTGTGTGAGAGGTCCACCATTGTATTCATAGACCATCCAATCCATTCATCTTATGTAAAACATAATTATGAACGTATTTAAGGAAAAAAATGATATTTCAAGATTTATGTAAACCACACTCCGAGAATTTAGAGATTTTATGAATTATTTAACATATTTCCTTATGGTATGGCCCATATAAAAATTATTTTGAACTGAAGTTTGGTATCCATAGTGAAAATATGGTGTATAAAACGATGGACGGAGTGGATCGAATCATTTTTGTCCCATGTAGCAGTCAGTTAAGGTAAGTCAGGTCGTCTGCTTAAGGCTCGCCTAGTCCTGAATTGCACTTGACTTACAATCCCGCGTGCTCGCGTAGGTTTCGGAAGTAGAAAATGTCCGACACGCTCTCTTTCTCGGTTGAGCTGGAAAGGGCCCTCGTAGCCAATGTCTCCATGACACGTATGCTCTAGATCATAGCCGTTTATCTGAGGGGCCACCATGAAATCATTTCTCTCCAACCCTCCAATGTTCTCATATAGTTATGAGCTTCCTGAACAAGTAGACCGTCCAGATTTCATGATGGCTGCTGGCACCACCAGATGAACGATTCAGGCATCGCACAAAAGCTCCTAGTAGGCACGTGCGAGTAGAATGGGAATTGGTCCTTTTTATTTCCATTTTATTTTCTTCTTGGCGAGAAGACCCAAGCCCTCAAGATTCCTCCCATGGCGTACGTCGAAAAAGGTTCTCTCTCTCTCTCTCTCTCTCTCTCTCTCTCTCTCTCTCTCTTATAGATTTCTGTTCGAATTGGTATATTTTGGGATCCTGTTTTGCTGAGATCGATTGCGGAAATTGAGTTTCTCTCCGATCTTTATCTGGACGATTTCTCGATTATTTTTTAATCTATGAAAACCACGATGCCATTTCGAATCTCATTCTTTAGGTGAGTTTTTGGAATCCATGTCGATAGGAACACACATATGATAAATTGCCGTTTCCGTATTTTGATTGTGATTTGAATTGTATTGTTGCTTGTGAATCGTTTGTAGGTGTATGCCTTATGTGGAAATGATATTTACACCCATGATTTTGATGCATTTACACCCTTTTCATTTCACCTTTGTGGCTGTAATTGGTAGAGGCTAATTTTCTATGAGAATTTGGCCAAGGTGACCAGATGTGGAGTTGGATGTAATTTCATAGAATGATTGGGCTTATATGTTCGTTTGAGTGGTTGTGGTTTGACCTGCACTCGTGATTCTAAGATGAAGATGGATCACTTATAACTGGTTATATGAACACAGTGGGTGGCCTTTGAAATTTTGGTTTTCAATTTCACCCTTGAAAAGATATGGTATTTTCAAGGGTAAAACCCTTCCATAAAGGGTTGTAGGTTAAGTTAACGTAGAAGCGGTTGTAGGTTTCGTAGTCATTAGAATTAAAATTTCCGAACATGTCCCTGAACTGCAATGAAGATCTGAGAGAGAAACGCCTTAAATTCTGGCAAAACCAGGTTCTAACAATCAAGGAGGAGTTTGATGTTCTGCATAATCTGATGATGAGTGGGAACTGCCACAGCACTGAACATTTTTTTCTTCCTGTTTTCTCCTCCCAAATACCATGCATAATAGCCGTAGGAAGTGAATTCCTAAGGATTCTACCATGCGGGTCAGAAGGCAGAAATAATAACCTTCAAAACATCTCCAATACAACTGGATGTACGTGCACAGCTCTCTTTTATGATGTCCAATGGACATCTACTGTCAAACAACATTTACACTATGTCCCAAGCCCAGATGAAGGAAGGTTAACGTCTGGCTTGCAGTTGATCGTCAAAATTTTGCCAAGAAAATCATGAAAGCCAACCCCAAACAGCAGGGGCAAGGGTGTGATGATGACCATGGGGGCTTTCCAAAAGCCAAAGTGGAAGGAAATTCCTGTGGTATGTGGGTTTTCTAAAGTCAAAACCAAAGGCAATTCCTGCTATCACTACCATTTGGAAAAGGGATGCTTTATGGAGACCCATTCAGAAAAGAAGTCCATAATGGACAATTCCTTTGAGACTCATTATGTTTCGCTTAGTCACACAGTACTGCTACCAATATTCAGGATATGCATGGTGCAGCTTTTTTGCACTAGCAATACTCACGGTGGCATGCACGGCGTGACTTATTTTGTGTCAGCTGCCTCGCACAAGAATTGTGTACCTTAAACTTTTGGACCTAGTAGGCTGAGTTTTTTCTGATTTATATTGGTATTGGCGATACACCTTGGATAATGCAGACTGAATTGGGCACTGAAACCAATATTTGAATCCATGATCACCACAAAAGCTTTCCGAGAGAAATTATCATAGTGAATTTTTGGGTCGTCGCCTTGTGCCATCTGGAATATATGAATCCTAGTTAGCTACCATACTATATTTAAAGAAAATGCTTGTGTTGCCGTTCCTCCCAAAATAAACTTACAATAACCGTTCCTTCCATGATTGGGACCGTTATGGGGCTGTTACGGTTGTTATGGGACCATTACGGGGCAATTTTTCCATAATAGCTGTTACAACCCCGTAATGGAATAGTTACCATCGTTACCATTACGTAACTGTTTTGGGATACCTCATTACTACCACTATAATAAGACTTTTGGCCTCAAATATCGAAAAACTAAAACAATATAGTAACTAGGGAAAGCAGTAGTGCCATAAAATTCAAATTTAAACTGACAGCAAATGTAGGTTGATAGGAGATGGAGGTATTAGAAAGCTATAGGTGAGCTGCCTAAAGGAAGGAGGTGGATGTGTAAAAAGCACTAATAATAAGGCATGTCTCCATATATAATGCCTATCTTAAGTTCGCTCCATAAATGTTTCTCTTTTCTTTTTTCCTTTTCTTTTTGGGGGAGAATGTATGTGGTACTGATGCTTGTTAAGTTTTTCCTCTTCCATCTCTCTGGTTTTTCTACTATAATGTGTGCTAAGTATTCTGATCTCTCCCATCTCTATTCAGTTCTGTATTTCATTGAGGTTGTTTCTTCATTTGATTTGGACCCCTACATGTGGCATCAATGTTTGATTACATGTTCGGGATGGGCAATTGTTCATAAGATCATGCTGATTGTGAGCTCTAAGTACACAAGCCCTTTGTGTGCAAACCATTTATTGGGACAATTAAGATCATTTACTTCATGTGATTCTTGGTACATTATCCATGATGAAATATGCTCATGGATTTGATCCATTTCCTCTGTGCATGGGAAAAGCTAATATGTGGTGGGCCCATTATTAATTGGTTAGAGCCAAGATGTTGCATCGATGACATAAACCATAATTGCTTGGTCAATGGACTAGGAACATGGTGTGCTGTAAAGGCCGTTACGTAAAGGTGACAGTGGTGACCGTTACATGTTACGCGGTTGTATAGGCCTGTAATGGCCATTATGGAAAAAATGACCTGTAAAGGCCGTTCCAGCCCCCGTAATGGCCCGTTATGCCCCCCCGTAAAGGCCGTTACAGCCCCCGTAAAGGCCGTAACGGTCAATTACGGGGCTGATACAATTTTTTCAGTTTTTTTTTTCCAATAAAAGAAAAAGAGACCGTAAAGGCCGTTGGATCCTGTATCGTAAAGGTAACGGTGGTGGCCGTTATGGCAATTGTTACCTTTACAGAACACCTTGACTAGGAAGGAAATGTTTGAAAACAAAAAAAAGGGCAATGAGGAGGCAATTACGTAGATTGAGTTGCTAGTCCATTTGCTTGCCAATGATTAGATGATTAGAATTGTATGAGCAGATTTTTAATTTAAGGTCATCCATGGTTCAGCTATGAAATAAAACATTGTAATCAGCTGAAGCAAGCCTGATGTAGGAATAAGGAGGTAAACACTTTGGGCAGTCACATGAATCACTGAACAGGTCCTCTTCATTCCCTCTTTTCTCCACGTGCATCACATGCCACTTTACTAGTATTTATAAAAGAAAGAAGTGCTTAAAGAAAGGCCATCCATAGTTTGGTGGCTCATGGTAAATTAAAGTATGCTTTGAATCTCTATTTAAGACATAAAACAGGTACCCATTAAGGAGTCTATTAGAGGAAGGTGAGGCAATATCCTTGTGCCACATGGCCCATAAGGGTTGTTATGTAACCATCCATGAAGACTTCAAAGGACTAGAAAGCCTTTCCTCTACACACAGGAGAGGAATGATCTAGATCTCTATAAAGAGGCACCTGCTATAAGAGTTATTTTAAGAAAATGCATCTAATATATAGCCTCTTCCACATAGCAGTCATGCAATTCCTGATTAATATGTAAAAAGCGGTACTCCATAAAGGAGTCTTTTTAAGAAATGTTTAATAGCTGTGTGCCTAGTGTGGATGGTTAACTACTGTTAAGATCCCAAGATCCTCTGGACCCACCAAGAGGAGAGATCTCTTGGGTAAGGGTCCTCCTCTGGAAGGCTAGTTAATAGACTTGTTTCTTATGTGATACAAAATCAATGGGTGGGTAAGTAACCACCTGCCTCTGAGGTCAAAGGTCTGTATAACACCTTTATGAAGGGAAATGTATTTTTCAGATCTCATAAAAGAGATAATCTCCAAAAATTTTTTTTGTTAGTCATGCAACGCACCCACCCTGTTAGCTGCGCAATGCACCCACACAGTTAGTCACACGATGCACCCACTCACCGGTGGGGTTAGCGTGTCTCCTTAGCACTCGAACGTGAGACCTGCTGTTGAAACGCTGGGCGTCTTCCAGCTGGGCTAGCAGTCGAGACACAAGATAATCTCCAAATTAAGTCTATCTAACAGACATTTTCCAAGGGTGCACGTATATGGCGAAGATCACCCCACTTGCATATTGGAGTCATATCACCTTTCGATAGAAACCAATGTCATGATAGCCTCTAAAACCACTCAAAATCAGTAGCGGAAGAGAAGCACCTGCAAACTACTTTCTCTACAAATAAAACCCTCTATGTAGGAAAAGGTCTGCAAAGATGTGCCCTCACTAACAAAGAAGGTGACAAGGAGAAGACGTAGACCAACAACTCACAAGCGTCAAAGTATATAAATGGGAGGATATCTACTTGACAACCATTCCATGGCATTCCTAGTTATTCCTTTAGATTGTAGGAATCTTAAGCGACGTAGAGTCAACGGTTCTCTTAAGAAGTGTAGTAAATGGTGTTAATGGTTCAGCATCATCATAATCTCATCCCAACTATTTGGGTTTGACAATGGTGTTAATGGTTAGATGTGGGTGGAGTCTCTTAGGGCCTGTTTGGTACATGGGCTAAAATGGGATTAGGTGGGATGGAATTGCATTTGGTCCTGTGCAAATTCCATACGGGGTTTGGAGGCGATGGGAAGGGTTGGGATCAGGTGGGATGGAATTGCATTTGGTCCCGTGTGGGATTTCTGGTGGATTTAGAAATCCACTACATCTGGGGGCCCCACATGATACATGTGTTTTATCCATGCCGTCCATCCATATGCACCCTTTACATGTGACATTTGAGTTGTATATGTATGCAAGTGACGGACATCAGTTGTGAATCTGGTCTGTTGATTACAATTCCATGGTCCACCAAACATGGGTTTAGCTGAATACAGTGTTTTACCAGAGGAAAAATGTGATCCCAAACGTGGGGATTGGATAGTTGAAATACCATGGTATTTTGAGACATGCAATCATTGTGCAATAATGGTGTTAATACCATCTAATGCAATTCCATCCCATTTAATCCTGCCGACCAAACAGGGCCTTATGAAATATAAGACCAAACAGGCGCTTATGAAATATAACCCTTGAAGGGGGAACATTTCACAGCACATTCTTGTTTACCTTATTATATCAGCAAACCCAGGAACGAAAAAAAAAAAAAAAACAATAATAAATCTGCTACTTAAGAAATTGAGGAATCCATCTGCAGCTGGATATAAGGCCAAAACATTTAGTACTTAATTTTTTTTTTTTCTGAAGTTTAGTTTAGTTGTCTGTTTTAAGTTCTTCAAAGTTTGAACCCTGAATTGGGTGTCCACTATGTCGTCCAGTATGTTGGATCAGTCAAATTCCTAGTACATTTGACAATGAATTGGCCAACATTGGCTGTCAAGTGGCTGGGTAATCATAACCTAATACATATTCAATTTTGACCAATGTTTTCTGTGCCCAATCATAAGTAATTGGCAAGATGCATCATCTGCACTTAATGCACAACCAAGCTGGAACAAAATTTCAAGAAGTTGCCACTTGTAATGCTGTAAAGGAAATTTCACGTGTAGACATTAAAAAATATCTTACCAGGAATCACCTGGTAACTCAGACGTGCCAGATTTGTGGAACAACATAAGGTATTTCAGATCAGCAGCAATGGAGCAGTATAATGGAACAGATGTTATAGAATTCATAAACCATTTATGGAGTTGCATGTAAGGATTATCTGGTGGAGTCACACCACTAGAGTAAGGAGCATCTCGTCCCAAAATTCCCATCACAGGAACCAAACAATGAGAGTTCTTTTTTCTCTGTCTTTCAAGGCCTTATGCAACACATATTTCTAGGTTATCTTTACAACTTTAAGACTGAATCTGCAACTAATTAAGAAACTGCTATCTATTTGAAACAGTCTGACTGTAGAGCCTTTTGTAGCCAACGGGCTATCTGGATGAATATGTAGTCCATAGATTGTGTGGACAGATCTGTGGGGTCAACAGATTGCTATAACTTCCCTATGGGATCTACATGGCGACTGGACAATTGAGCTACCAGATAATATGGTTGATCGGATTCTATGTATGAGGTCCACGCAACTGATCTTACAATCTGTGGGGCTCACTAATTGGGCTATTATTTGAAAGGGCTATCTGTGGGGCCCACTAATCTGTCAATCCTCAACTCGGCCCATTGGATCTGATCAGATAGATTTTAGGGTTGATTATCAACCCAATAAGTTGTGGGGCCCATATTTAACCCTATTTTGTCATTGGGTGTGGTCTGGCATTGTTGCTGTATTTCATTCCAGCAAACCACCAATTTCTCAAGCTGTTTCCATGCAGTTTCAAACGTCTTTCTAGTCCCTGTACACTTTGCTACTGTGATTGTTGCTGGTCTTACTACTATTTCTATAGCTGCTATTTACAGTTAATATTGCTGCTCCGTTGTTGCCATTGTTACTGCTGCTACCGCTACTAGTTATGTACTCCTGCAAAGAACAGTTAGTCCTGCTACTATTGATGATGCTACTCCATTGTTACATCTGCTTCTGCAAACTTTCTGAAAGCAAGGCAGCAGTTGTCCTTGGTTCAGAAACAAAAGCAGTAGAGAACACTCAATTCAACATGGATTAAACTACAATTGTGTTTCCTTATGTTCCCAATAGAAGCGTGTTGTTAAGAAGTTGTTTGTTTGCATTTGGGGAATTAATGGCATATTGGTGAAGGAAGCTTGGTGAACAGCAAGCATTTTAAAGCCTTTTTTGTAGTATTGCGTCTGTATTTGTGGGCATTTGATAGATTAGTGCCCTATATACTGCTTAAATTTTCATTCGTCCTGGCACAAGTTAGGATGAGGTAGGCTGATTCTTTGCATGTTTTGTATGACACACTCAGCCCACATAGTTATCAGTTACTACAAGGTTGGTGAGAATTCATTAATTCATTTTCTAGAATGATTGAAAAATCTATGCATGGGAGGTGGAGATCCTTTAGATGGAGGATGAGCTGCATATCTAGACAATTAGAGAGCTTAATCTGGACTTTTGGCTTGCTAGCAGTGGAGTTTATAGTGTAACCTTAGGGGGTTGGCATGACAATTGTTGAGGCCACATATGTTAGGAAGGCATTGGGTCTCTCGTGGCTTTAGGGTTGGATGGAGGTTGGGTCAGTGGTAGAGGTGTTTGAGCATTTCATGGAGGCGATCAAATTTAATGGCAACACGCCACTAGTATTGGTGGCACAACATTTTTTTGTTGTTGTGTTGGCACAACATGAAAAAGGTGGTTTGTGAATAGTTATAAATATAAAAATGAATGCATGCGTTCCATTTTGGTTTGCAGTTATATCAACATGACATCAATGCATGCATGCACATCTTTAATGCTGATAATTGTCAAAATAAAATGTGTTTTTACACACATCTTGCCTTAACAATAAAAAAGCTAATTTTCAGGCATTATCTGAATGTTGAATCACCCCATTTTGATAATGACCATACATGTTGTACGTGGGTCACCAGTCGATTACATTTAGGGCCCGTTTGTTTTGCATTTACATCATGTAAATACAAGTAAATGAGAAATGATTATTTACAAGGTAATTCCTTACACTCTCTTCAAAGTTAACAATGACCATTTGCTTTTTGTACACTAAAATCGAGGTGTGTGAATTTCATGTGGGGCCCACTGTAATACATGTGGCTTATCCACTCCGTTGGTCCATTTTGCGAGGTGATTTTAGGGCATGAACCCAAAATTGAGGCAAATCCAAAGCTCAAGTGGACCACACCACATGAAATGGTTGGTTGAATGCCTACCGTTAAAAACCTTTTATAACCACGATTTCCTATGGTGTGGGCCACTTGTGCTTCGAATCTACCTCATTTTTTGGGCTCATGCCCTAAAATGTTCCGATAAAATGGACGGATGGTGTGAATATGTCACAGACATCACAGTGGGGCCCACAAATGTATGTCGATCTTTTTCAAAGACTTTTTACACAGAGTAAATACACTTCCTATCAAACATTCGTAAATGATAATAATTACCTACTTACATCTTATTTGCATGCACTTACCTCTATTTACAACGAAACAAACAGGCTTTCCAGACAAGGATTTTTCTTCACTTTGTCAGCATATCTACAGTTGTGATGGATGCTAACTGGATTTGCATGAATACACTTCTTTGGTGCTCACCCCTCAGGCATGGCAACAGGACACAAAATTATGAAAGGCTCATCAGGCACTTCCTACTGTGAACTTTTCTTCCCCTAGAAGTCAGGCTGGTCTGCTCATTAGTTGGGGCATGCATGTACAGAAGAAATGCGCAGTTGAAAGAATGGACCAACAGCTGATATTCATTTCCACTTGTGGCCTACCTGATGAGTGGAGTGGCCTGATTCGGTGTCAGTGAATTTTCACTCAGGGCACTATCTTGCACGTGTGCTATGTTGGCAGCCTTCCTTTTGTCTTATGCAAGTGTGCATTTAGCATTCATCTCGATTATTATAGAGAAACTGGTAAAATTGGCATGTGCAAAAATATATTGGCATTTGCAATGCACATGAAGAGAGGACCAGTTCATAAGTATTGGGAGCGGGGAGAAGTGGTTGAGAGAAGTGCATTTCTTTTGGGAGGTTTGCTACAATGCGTTCCGATGTATTGTTATAGGATATGTAGGGACTACAGTCATTGAATTGGAATCATGTTTGAATGATCCAAACTTTATTTGATGGGCCTAACTTCAGATGGAAAAAATCCTCTCACATTGGAATTCTGTAACCATTTGATCATTTGATTTTATTTTTCCCCTTTGAATAGGAACTGTCTTGTGAACTGTTGTTTTTTGGACCATTCATTGAAAGTTTAGCAGCCACAATCAACTGGGTATCTCTGCAGAATAATGGTTCGGATTGCGGAGATGATCCAAATCCAACGGCCATATTCCCAATGTATGCAGTAAAATAAGTTGGGACATATTGTAGTGAACCTCTTCATTTGGTGTGTTTTAAGATTGAGCTTCACCATAATTTACCTAAATTCCGTTTCAATCATGGGAGTGACTTAGCGGTCACCCGGGTAACAGCTTAGTGGGTGTTACCCCTATTGTGTGGCCCACCTTGATGATGTATTGTATGTCCACGCCGTCCATCCGCTTCTACAGATCATTTTAGGATGGGCTTCCAAAAATTAAGAAGAACCAAATCTCAGGTGGACCATAACACAGTAAACAGTGGTGATTGAGCTTTTCACCATTAAAAATTCCAAAGGGCCCATGGTAAGGTTTTCGTAATGTTTATTTTCCATCCAACCCGTTGATAATGTCAAAAAGATCTAGATGAAGGGAAAATACAAATATCAGATTGATCCAAAACTTTTGTGGCCCATAAAATGTTTTTCATGGTTATTCATCACTGTTTCCCATAAAATGTTTTTAATGGTTATTCATCACTGTTTCCAGTGGTATGATTTACCTGAGATTTGGATCTTCTTGAGGTTTGGAATCATGTCCTAAAATGATAGAGTAAGACAGATGGACAGCATGGATATTCAAAATATACATCAAGGTGGGGCCCACACGGTTAGGGTAACACCCACTAAGCCAGCTAATTCGCTCCCTTCAATCACTTAAAAACTCATCTTATATCCTTTTATGTTGTCCTCATCTCATATCCTTTTATATTGCATGGTTTTGTGGTTTTGAAGGACTAATTGCGGTAATCTTTTTTGCCCCTGACAATTCTCATTATATATATAGCACAGATAACACAATGGTGGAAACATGTTACTTTTACTGGGCCTGCTAGATTTATTTCTCACCAAGAAGGAATGACATCATGGGTTCTTTATGAATTACTTCAGGTGTTGTGAAATCCAAACGATCACTATGGCGATTGAGCACAATTACTGACTTCTTCTGGGCCATAGTAAACTTCATTGGCGTGTTTTTTGCAACAATGTTCTCGGTATGGATCCATTACTCACTGACTTATCTAATGCCACTTCTTGGTGGGAGTGGGAAAATGGTAAAGAAAAGAAACTAAAGTCATTCCTTGTGTGTATCATGCTTAGATGGAAAAATCTGATGCTTACAAGAGAAACTCAGGTTCAAGCAAGAAGTGGGACGGCGGTCCAGGAGGCGGTGGTCCTGGTGGTCCATATGGTGGTGGGCCCCGTGGGCCACCTCGTGGACTTGACAATGTCCGAGGGATAGACCACAGTAAGTTTGTCATACTTTCTCATACTCGTCACTTTTTCTGCTTCTTGCACCTTATTCATTGAATGAGCGATTACATCGACTTTCAGGCTCTCTTCCTGCATGTGGCTCGTGCTGCGGAGGCTAAAATTTGAGTAAAGGTACTCTTCTTGGATGGTCGGAAATGTTCTTGTGTCTGGTCCTGCATCTTAAATAGTCACTTTGAAGAAGTCTTTTGGACTGAATGTTGGTTTACTTTTCTGCCAGTATGAAGCAGATACAGCTGGTCGCAGTAACTCCAACGTAGTGTATTCAAACAGTACTTTTCTTTCTCGTTCATTACTTAAAACATCCTATGTGAATCCTCCCTGGAAATATAAATAAATCCTTTCCTAGTATAGTTTGAAGTGTTCATAAAAAAGGAACTATCAGGTCCTGATGCTCTTAAGGGCCCCTTTGGATGCCACCAAATAAGTTACTTTTTCTACTTACAGCAGTAGATTAAGTAACTTATTTCAGATAAGTAAGTTTGGCTTATGATAATTAATAAGCAACTTTTTTACTTAAAAGTACATAATTACTTCAGCTAATATTTTTAGCTTTTTGACTTTTTCACAAGTTGCTGAAGAGAGGAATAGGAGAGGTGAAAGAGAGGTAAAGGATAAGGACGTTTTTTGCTTAATTTTCTACTTTTTGGATGATAACTATATTGTTTGCCAAACATGCTTATTTGCTAATTAAGTAGAAACCAAGGTAAGTTACTTATCAAATAAGTAGCCTATCTTAAGTAACTTACAATCCAAACGGGCCTTAAATGTGAATTGTTCACTTAACATGCCAAAATCTCTACATGTGGAGCCCATGGTTGAGTAATCCAGACCTTTATTATGATGGGCCACAAAATCTTGAAGATTAGAAGATCCTAGTCATCCAATGTTGTCTTTCTTCCTTTCTGTATCTGCCTTTTTTTTTTTTTTTTTTGTATATAATGTAAAAATAAAAAATAAAAAAATCTTTTGTCCTACAACCGTCTGTTGTAGCCCGATGATCAAAATGATAGGATATCCCAGTCTCGTAGGCTTTTGAGGCATAACCCATACATGTTGGGCCCGGTCAGATCAATGGTCTGATTCTCTGGTCCGTTATGGACTGAGTACAGCAGCACGCTATTCATGTCCTGGTGCATCAGGGTCCAATGATTCCTCTTCAAAGAGAGACAATGCCTCTTCTTGGAGCAAATCTTCTTCTAAAGTTTGATCCACATCAATAGGAGGGAAAAATTAGAGACCAATCTAACACAAAAAGAATGATGTTCGTTATGCTTTCCCCATCCAATGAAATGAAAGATCCCTTCATTAGTGATTCCCTGAGCTCTGAGAATGCTTTTCGATGTGCGAGAGTCGGTCTCAGGATTTGACTCCAAAGACTTTGTTAGGGTTGATGATTTTCCATTCTAACTTTGCTATTATGGCCCGTTTGGCACCATGGATTTGGTGAGAAGTGATGAGAAATCACTTGCTTCTCTGTTTGGTGAAGTGGATTTCATAGGAATCCATGAGAAATCAAAAGTGCATTTCCCAGCACTTTTCTAATTCCTCCCAAAACAGGGGGGGGGGGGGGGGGGGGGGGGGGGGTGGATTTGATGAGGAATCCTCGGGCGCGGCTTTGGTGGATCGGATCCACCGAGGTGGGTGGATCCTTGACCGTGGCGTTCATAGGTGGGTGGATCCTTGACCGTGGCGTTCATAGGGTCGGTCATGTGTGTCTTACATCCACCCTGTCCATCCATTTTGAAAACTCATTTTAGAGCATGATCCAAACTTCATCTAGGTCTTTTGACCTTGTCAATGGGTTGGATGGAAAATAAACATTCCTGTGCCCCCCATGAAGTTTTTAATGGTGGGGATTCAATCACTACTGTTTCATGTGGTATGGTCCACCTGAGATTTGGATCTGGTTCATTTTTGGGACCATGCCCTAAAATGAGCTTTCAAAATGCATGGACAGTGTAGATGTAAGGCACATACATCACAGTGGCCCCACAGTTGGGGATCCACCCAAAGTGTGCCCATGTATTGCTGACCGTGGGACCTAACATAATGTATATTTCTCACATCAGCTTTGAAAGCTCAACTTAGGGCACAATCCCAAAAATGAAGAAGATACAGATCCCGAGTGGAACACACGGGAGACAAGAAACAATGGTGATTAAATACCCACCTTTAAAAAATTCTTAGGGCCACATGAATGTTTATTCACCATTCAAGTTGTTGATAAGGTCATAAAGACCTGGATGAAGGGACCACACAAATATCAGTTTGATCCAAAACTTTTATACGTCATAAAGGCCACTCTCCACTTTTTACGTTTTATGGTCCACTTGAGATGGGGATCTATTTTATTTTTGGAATCCTGCTATAAAATGATCAGTAAAAATGGATGGCCGGCATGGATTTAAAAATGGATGGATGGTGGGATCAAAATCCAAAGTATAGGTGGGCATATGGTGGGATTAAAATCCACACGTCCATTCCCACTTGTCTGACTTTTGTCCAAGTTCTGGCTGCTAAATAGGAAATCTAGAATTGATAAGATGGAAATCTAGAATTGATAAGAATTGGAATCGAAGAGAATTCATATCATGGATTCCACTTCCCATCACTTCCTCTCAAATCCAGGGTGCCAAACAAGCCCTTAAAGCACCAGGTCCATAG
This sequence comes from Liriodendron chinense, assembly GCA_003013855.2. NCBI lineage: Eukaryota > Viridiplantae > Streptophyta > Magnoliopsida > Magnoliales > Magnoliaceae > Liriodendron > Liriodendron chinense. Next base: position 7,238,318 of record ML058453.1, read on the forward strand.
CTAAAGTGGTTGACTGAGTGAAGATAGCCTCATCTCAACACTGAGGTCATGGTATCCATTCCCAAAAAGGGGGGTGGCTAACATTGTGATGTGACTAACAGGGGTGGGTGGGTGTACTAACAATGGGGTGTGTGTTGAGCTGAGCACGAGCCAAGCCAGCTCGGTTAGCTCGCTTGGCTCGGCTCGATTCGAAGGCTAGATTTGAACAAAGCCGAGCCATTTTTCCAAGCTTGAAATGATTTTCAAGCCGAGCTCGAGCTAACCCAAGCTTGATTTGGCTCGGCTCGAAGTTTGGCTCGATTTGGCTTGGCCAATTTACTTGTAAAAAACTAAAACAATATAGTTTTTAGTCCCACATCGGAAGTGAACAAATAAAAGAGAGACGAAACTCTCTATAAAAGTAAGTGGGGGTGTCAATGGGCTTTGGGCTGCCTTTGGGCCCAATTGTAAACAGCTTTAAGCCTGACTTTTGGGCTGGGCCTACTCGGCTCGAATTGGGCTCAAACTCGCTTGAAAGCTTGGTCGAGCTAGCTCGAACATTTTAGTCCAGCTCGAAGGCCGAGCTGAGCCGAACACGAGCTAGGGTGGTCATTGAGCGCACCTAGCTCAAACAGGGCTCAGCTCGGCTCGTGCTCACCTCTAGGTGTGTGAAAAACCCATAAAAAAAAAAAAGAAAAAATTCTCCAAAGCAAGACCTTTAATGGGTTTAGCCTATAGATCTGCTTCCAGCTGACTTATTCATAGATCAAAATATCTGCTCCAATTGTTGCGTCGGAATTCTCTGCTTCCATTTTTTATATTAGCTAGAAATTTTTTGGGGTTTCTACCTCAAGATAGCAGATCCTAGCAATGGTGGAATTAGTTAGGTTAAGCATTCCTTTTTTTTGACAGCAGTTTAACCTTTCAGCCAGCATTTCTAAACTTTTCTGTTGCAACATCAAACTGTTCAAACTTTTGGCAGGCCTGGGCCGCCGGAAATTCCAGGTATTTAGAGGGCCATTGGCCCAGGCCCAGAGGGATCCGGAGGAGACCCTGAGAACTCTTTGAGCAGAGCAGTGTCAACTTGAGCTTTTAGTGGTGATAAATGAAGCCCTATGTTTCAGTGGTTGATACTGTTGGTTGGATCGGTCCTATAGTGGGGTTATGCTTGGAAAATCAAGCTCCTCAAGTGGGCCACAAATGTACAAAAGAAACTGACTGACAGTCCACATTCATTTACATGGTGACCTACATGATGAGTGGTGGGCTAGCCTCATTTTTGGGCGAGGACATGGATTCGGTCGAACTGAGCTGATGAATGTTTGAAATCTTTCATTCATGTGCTACTTTGGCTCCTCTTGTAGTGGTTGATGCATATTTTGTCCTATTTAAATCCCTTTTATTCTCGAATTAGCCAACACAGGATGCTAAAGCAAGCAAAAGATTGAACGATCCATGAGTCCCCAACATTGTAGTGACCACACATCTTATTTACTGACTCATCAGGTGGGCTAAGAGTCTTACCCGTCCTTTGATTTGAATGTAGTGACCTAATGGAACGAGTTGACTGACCTGATTCTCAATCCGGGTGACCTTCGTGATGGGATGAGACTTTTAGAAACCGTTTATACGGCTCAGATGTTTTGTACGTGTGACAACAGGTCACAAAATTGACAGTAGTACTACTGTATCTTTCAAAGACGAGTATCTTCAACGATCCCTATCAGTCCAACTGGAACAGTTGGAAATAAAATCAGGTTAACCCACTCATCATGTATGCATATGAATCCAATAATATTTGAACGGTTAGGATTGTCCCATTAGCCCGTATATGAGTTTTTGGACTTTCAAATCTTTGTTCCATTTGCATGCATGGGTTAGGTGTGTATTTGTAGTAACATTTGAGTTTTCTTAACATTCCTCCAATTGAATGATTAAGATCCAAATTTCAGAAAGTTTCAATCTGATGGTTCTTTTTGGGCATCGACAATATAGATGGGCTGTCACAAACATCAGGCCCATCCCTGTCAGGTGGGACACACGTTTATGTGGGTTTAGATCCTTGGATCTCCGTTATTTTTTTATGGTCCAGCGGAAGTGATGAGCTGACCAGTCTGATTTTGCGTTATATCCAAGCTGTCCATCAGGTAAGCCACATTGCTTGATGCCTCGCCCAAGAATCAGGCCTTGACTGCCCTTATTTTTGGGCCAGGAGGCATGCACTATGGAACCCACTTGATGGATGGCTTAGATCTTGCAGACACTTCCCCCTCGGTTTTGGATAGCTTTGATTGCTTCACAACATAAATATGTGGATCGTCCATTAGGTGGGGCCCATTTTGATGTGGGTCATCCATCATGTGGCCCACCTTCAATGTTCACTACCAATGGGAACCCAGCTTTGATGTGGACTGTCCATCGTGGGGCCTCCACCTTTCGAAGGGGCCATCCATCATGTGGAGCAAGCCTTGGATGTGGGCCATTCATCATTAGGGGGACTGGTCTTTGATGTGGAATGTCCATCATGTGGTCCACCTTGATGTGGGTCATCCATCGTGTGGGGTCCACCATCAATATTAATTGTCCCCGTCCACTTGATGGAGACCCACCCACACTCCACACACTCACACCACATGGTTAACCAGGTTCGAGTTGAGTTAACCCAACTTACACCTATACCTGCCCGTGGTCTAAGAATCAAGCTCATTGGTATAGCTCAGGTGTGCCAACATGGGCTGTGTATACAAGCCACCCAACAAATGACCTGACCCACTCGAGGTTTTTAAAAAGTATCAACCTGGTCCTTGCAAAGTGGCCCCACATCGGCATGTGGGGGTGACACTAAGGCCGTGTTTGGATTGTAAGTTACTTAAGATAAGCTACTTATCCGATAAGTAACTTATTTTGGTTTCAACTTATTAAGCTTTTGTAAACAACATACCTATGCGCCAATAAGTAGATAAGTGTGTGTGGTAATTTTTCTGTTTTGTAAGAGGCAGATTGTGTGTTGAACCTAATGCCATGTATATGGACTGTATAGGGCCTACCATGATATATGTGTTTTATCCACGCTGTCCATCCATTTTGCGAGCTCATTTAAGGTCCACACCATAGGATTAGCAGGGATTATGATGTCCACTGTTGAATCCTTCTTAGAGCCAACAGTGATGTTTATTTGTCATCCAACCTGTGCATAAGGTCACCTAGACCTGGATTTAGGTAAGAAATAAATATCAGCTTGATCCAAAAGTTCTATGGCTGAAGAAGTTTTCAATGGTAGGCATTCAATATCCACTGTTTCCTGTGATGTAATCCACTTGAGATTTGGATGTGCTTCGATTTTGGGCTCATGCTTGAAAATGATATGGGAAAAATGGATGGACGGCTTGGATAAACACACATCATGTTGGGGTCCACAATCCTTGCAGCACTAACTAGAAACCTCAATGTGTCCAGTTTGGTGGTTCGTCGGACAAAATAATTGGTCCCTGCTCTCAACTACACATACATACCAGCTAGAAATGGTCGACCCAATGCTATACTCAAGTCCTCAATTGTAACAAGTGAGCCACATGGTTCAATAATCCAGACCATCAGAATGTTGCATAATGCCTGGGATGGAATATTCCATATAAAGAAATCTCAATAGGGTGTTTGATTTCAAATATAATAATAGACTGTTAAGAAAAAATATAACTATCAATCCAAATAATATGAAAGAAACCATTTGAATGGTGGTGAGAGTTTTGAGACATGACTCACTCACAGTTCAATGTAGCAATTCAACAATTTAGATTATTCAAATATGGGCCCTACTTATCCGACCAGAACACCCAAGCATACAGTGAAAACCCTTAGGTCCAGGATTTTATAAATACTCATTGGGGATGATACGATGGAGCCAGTAGAGCTAGCGTAAGGTAGTGCCATCTCTCCTTTTTCTCTATTTCAAATGCTGAGAAAAGTGAAAAAGCAAAAAAAAAAAGAAAAAAGAAAAAATTAAAATGCTAATGTACTTTTAAGTAAAAATGTAGCTTATAAATATTACTTAACCAAACTTATGTTAAATAAATAGCTTAATGACTACCATTAGTGAAAAAAAGCTACTTACGTAGCTGCATCCAAACTGCCATAATTATAGCTGTGCCACCACTTTTTTAACTTTTCCACAAGCCATATAGGGGTCCCGGTGGGGCAAGTCAGGGATGGGGATGGATGTGGCCAGTAATGAAATGAAGAAGTGAAAGCAATAGCTTTGCAACGTGGTTCCGGTGATCGATGATACACAGCATTATTTTCTATCTACCATTCCCACAATGCCAGTCCACTGACACGTGCACTTACCAGGCAAGCGACCCTCCATGCACGTGTCAGAAGGATTAAGTTGTTGAGAGAAACTTTCATACTCTGGTGGAGTGTGCGAGTGATACACAGTACTCACAAATATGTAGGCTAAAAGTAATTCAGATTAAAGTGTCCAAGCTATGTGTACCAGTTTAGATGTATCATGAACCAAAAACTACTCTTACTTATTCCACTATCAGATTTTGGATGTTTAAAGATAAATAATATTCAATGTTCCTATTTCAACAAGTGACAACAAATCAATGGTTAGGATTATTCAAGAATTTGATTTAAAGATTGTGACTTGCAATATTAATTTATCGCTATGGTTGTAACAAATCCAACCATTTTAAAGGGTTAGGATTTTTCAATTGGCGTGATTCTTGCCCTATGTTTTTATCTTTTATTTTTTTTATGGGTTAGTTCACACACCCGGTTGTTAGTACACTCACCTACCAGTGTTAGTCGCATCACAATGTTAGCCACCCTACTATGGGAATTGATACCATGACCTGAGTGTTGAAACGAGGCTATCCTCACCTGGGCGGCCACTTGAGCTATGGACCTTCACTCAGTCTTGCCCTATGCTTTGCTGCATAGATGAATGAATGGTTTAGATCGGTGACAGGTTACCCTATGTGCTATATTTATAAGATTTGCAGAAGTTGCTAACACAATAACAAAACCTCCATGTATATGCAAGCACAAAACCTACTTATATGTAGTCAAGATTGACGGAGAAATAAATTAGGTATAGTCATCATCTTGAAACATCTACTCAGATAATTGCACTTTGTATTTCTTATTATTTCAAAGTAACAAGTGGATTTGATGGTTCTAACCATGAAATTTATGGCTCATAAACAATCGATAATTGTAACTAATTAGTCTCATTCAAAGGATTATAGTTATCCGATGGGTGTGATTGTTGCACCATGGCTTGCTCCTATTTGTGTGAATGAATGAACAATTTAGATCAATAAATGGATTAGGAATGTTCATGGAACATTATCAAACCCACATATGTATAAATTTGCGTGTGTACACGTATAAATGTGTATCCACACACACAGTCCATCCACTGGATAAATTCCAACCTCTTGAGTCTATATGACATCCAACCTTCCAATAGGTTAGCCCCACCATGAGGATCACCTAGTACAAAATATTGTCCTATCCATTCATCAGGTGGGGCCACACCATAAAAATATTTTCTAACCACTGATAAGTAGCAAAATCCAAAATTGGCCCACTTAATGAGTGGATGAGGCTAATTTTTTTTTTCATAAGGTCCTGAAGGTGGGCCAACCAAATAGATAGGTTGAAGGTTGAATATGGCATACACATAAAAGGTTGAACTTATATGCTGGGTAGGGCTGTTAACGGTCCAGCCTGGGGTAGGTCTTGTCCTGGATTTTGAACTGTTTCAGGCCGGCCGTCGGCCGACCCTATTCAAAATTCTGATTTTCAGACCTGAGCTAGGCCCATTGACAGCCCGGTACGTGGTCTCACCTTCATGTTTGACAGAAATCCAAAGCTCAACATGGCCCCACTAGCCCCAAGCTGTTTCCACGATGGAGTCCAATAACCACTGTTTCATGCCGTTTGGCCCACTAGAACTCTAGATCAGCCTCATTTTTTGGGCACATGCCATGAAATATGATAACAAAATAGACAGACAAGGTGGATTTATCACTAACATCTTATGGCCCTTCCAATGTTTGAACTGTGATCATTTAATTTCCACTGTCACCTGTTAGTTTCGCCCACATGAGCTTTGGATCTGCCTCATTTTTAGGCCCATATCCTCATATGAGATGGCAAAACCGAAAAACTAGGTGGATTTCTCACTAATATTATATTAAGGTGGGCCTCACTATATATAGGCATGCCCGGCACCATGGGCTTTTTCCATGGGCCAGAGATAAAATTGTCATATTATAGAAATCTCAAGGATAACATCAAATCCTTACAAGAAAACGGCCAAATCCGTGAGTTAGAGTAGGAAAAAAACAGAAGAAGAAGTTATTTAACTGTATTTTAAAAGCTAGAGGCACTAAGAATATGACAAAAGCAGCATTGTTTTGTCGATAGGTCAAAGGGTAGGCACCCATATAACAATAATCCCTGAATAATTAAAGTGCTTAAATATTCTAATCTTACACATTTTTAATCCCCAACCTTATGAAGCTCATTTATATAAATAATTTAAATCATTGAAACATGACTGCAATACCAGTTTGTTCTAGCTGATATTCTCGCTTCCGTTTCGTCCACACTTGCTTGCGCGGGAGCTTATTTCTAAGTGGAACGCTCCCCTACTGATGCATTTTTACATCCCACAACTTTGGTAGATCGCTTAGCTCCATTCATATTCAGTAAAAGAGCGGTGAAAACACACACGTAACCAAAACATTGGGACATATCATAGCAAGCACGAAAATATTTTATCTTCATGGGAAAGCCAACGGCATGGATCATGATCCGTATCTAGATCCGCTCCGATTTAATCGGATTCGGATCAATAATTAGATCATCGGGTCGGATACGGATACCCAAAGATGATCCGTTTAACATTCTGGTCGGATTCAGATTAATCTTGATCCAACCCGTTAACGAGCCGATTAAAAAAAAAAAAAAAAAACCGCAACCATGCCTCGTGAACAGAGCATCTCTCTCTCTCTCTATCTCTCTCTCGGATATCGGGTCGGATCATATTCGGATCGGAAACGGGTCGGGTTCGGATCATATACTTATGATCCGAATCGAATTCGGGTTGGATATATCCTTAATCGGGTTGGATATGGATCATCACTGATCCGGCCTGTATCCGACCCGTCTACAGCCCTACCATCAACTATCAAGCATTTACAGGGGAATTTTTTTCTTTTTTTTCTTTTTAAATCTCTTATACCTTCACCATAAGTCAATTTTTGGGGGAAAGTGGATTGCACTATACTTGGAGGTGACCAGTCGCGTAGCTTTCAATGACAACAAAGGTGGAGAGAGAGATACCGTCCAATCATGTACTAACAAGGTGGAGAGAGAGAGAGAGAGAGAGAGTGTGTGTGTGTGTGATTCTACATGTAGACACATTCTTAAGGGAACAATTCATTCTATATACGGTCCAATCATGTACTAAACTATTCTAGCCACTGGTCAACAGTCATTTATTATTTTCCACTCTATGTGAGGAATGATCCATATGCACCACCATATGCTCACGGCTGGAAACATGCTTACTTAATGGGCGCCTAAGTTAATTCGCCCCTCTTATTTCTTGCCAAAAGCTTGTGTGCACAAGGAAGCTAAGTGGGGCCTACTGTGATGTTTGTGAGAAATCCACCCCATTCATCCGTTTTTCAAGCTCATTTTAGTATATGCGATGAAAATTACTAGGATTCAAATCTCAAATGGACCACAAGTGAGGAAAGAGTTGGAAAAAATGCCTACTGTTGAAACGTTCTTGGCTCCACCTTGACGTTTATATGCCATCCAAACTGTTTATAAGGTCATTCCAACCAGGATGAATCAAAAACACAAAAAGCTTAGCTTGATACAAAACTATTGTGGCCACATGAATGTTTCGACAATGATAATTCAATCCTGTTGCTTCCTCTAGTGTGGCCCACTTAAGTTTTGGATCCACCTCATGTTTTGTCACATGTCCTAACATGAGCTTGAAAAACGGGTGGCCGGAGTGGATTTATCACAAATATCAAGAGAGGCCCTACCTAGCCTCCCTGCGCATGAAAGCTTTAGGCGTGGATTGGGTACTACCCTCTACCCGGACTTGCTAGAGACGGGCGGTCTTATATGGGGCTCAGTGTACCCACCATAATGTAATTGTTTTATCCAATCCGTCCGTCCATTTTAAAAGACTATTTTAGGACATTAGCTCAAAAAAGAGCTAGATATAGGGTTCGAGTGGACCATACCATCGGAAGTAATAGTGACAATGGCTCCCACGGTTGAAGCCTTCCTAGGGCCAACTCTGATATTTATCCGACATCCAACCTGTTCATAAGGTCACATATACCTGGATGAAAGGACAAAATAAATATCAGCTTGATCTAAAATTTTTGTGCCCTCTAAAGGGTTTTCAGTTGTAGGCATTCAATCCCCACTGTTCCTGCAGCGTGGTCTAATGGATCACCCAATCTGCCTCATTTTTGAAATCATGTTCTAAAATGATAATGGATGGAGGGTGTGGGTAAAACACATACATTACGATGGTCTAACAGGACCGTCCATTTCTAGCTGGGTGGGGTAGTATGCAAGGATTGCGTGGTGCCACACCACCACTCCAGTGGTGTGTTACCGTAATCAAGTTTTGTCGGCCCACCATGATGTGTGTTATATCTAAACTGTTCATCCGTTCGGCCAGATCATTTTAAGGACATGAATAAAAAATTTGGCAGATCCAAAGCTCATGTGGACTATACCTCATAAAGCATGGGATAATGACAACCACTGTTAAAACCTTCCTAGAGCCCACTATGATAGTTATTTGCAATCCAACTTGTTCAAAAGGTCACACAGACCTTGACTAAGGGAAAAAACAAATACCAATTTGATCCAAAACTTATGTGGCCCCAAGCAGATTTCAATGGTAGGTGTTCAATACACACTACCTTCTGTGGTGTGGTCCACTTGAGTTTTGGAACAGCCTCATTTTTTAGCTCATGCCTAAAATGATCTCTCCCAATGGATGGGTAGTTTAGATATAACATATGCATCATGATGGGGCCCACGTACCATAGCTCACCATCCCCATCCCCCCCCCCCCCCCCCCCCCCGGCCAAATTTTCATCTACCAAATCAAATCAGTGTACCTATTGGTTTTCCATGAGGGGAAAAAGTAGCAAGAAATTAGGAAGAGGATTGCATGGTGTGCGCCTTCGCAGTGCATTGGCATGGCAAAGTCCAGTGAGCCCTAATATAATGTATGTGTTATATCCATACCATCCTTCCATTTAATAATATCATTTTAGGGCATGAGCCCAAAAATGAAGCAATCCAAACGTTAGACCACATCTACACACCACCAAGGTTAGACCACACAATCTGCTTCCAAGCAAGGTAGTTAAGAACTGGAAAAAAAAGAAAAAAGAAATAAAATAAAATCTTAATGCAGCGTGAAAAAATAAAAGAGAAAGCAAGGCAATCATTGATTCATGACAGAGCTTGTACTGTGGTTCCCGTGGTATCAATGATACCCAGCATTCTCTTCCATCTACCATTCCCCAATGCCAGTCCAGTGACACATGCACTTACCAGGCAAGTGACCCCTCCATGCACGTGCGAGAAGGATTAAGTTCTTGTGAGAAACTTTTATACTCTGGCGGGGTGTGTGAATGATACACAGTACTTCAAATATATAAACTCAAAGGTGAGTTTGGAATTATTTGTTGGGTTTGAGTTGGCTTATGGAAGCTCATATATATGTTGGATGGTTTTTTTTTATCTTAATTTGGGTGATAAGCTCTCTCTCTCTCTCTCTCTCTCTTTCTCTCTCTCTCTCTATTCTCATTTTTGCTCGATTTCATTTTTTTCTTTTTTGGTATTTTTTGTAATAGGCTATCAAGGCTTCACAGTTTGTTAGGACTATTTAATATACAAAAAAGTAAATTACCATGCCTGTAATTCATGTGCGTCATAATACATAAATAAAAGTCATGGGACAAGAAAATCATAAATGCTGATAATAAATTTGCAAAGACCAAAATCGTTTACCGAGGTATACACTATTAGAGGTGGGCACAAACCAAGCCAGCTCGAAAGCTCGGCTCTAATTGGTTCGAAAAAGCTCGGCTTGGATTGGTTCGAAAAGGAAGTTCAAACCAAACCAAGCCTCCAAGTCAAGCTTGTTTGAAAAAACAAACCAAACTCAAACTAGGGCAATTCCGGCTTGGTTCGGCTCGAAGCTCGATTTGATTCAGCTCAGTTTGATTCAGCTCGTAGATTATAAGCACATTGTTTCTTGTGGTGTAATCCACTTGAGCTTTGGATCTGATTCCATTTTGGGATCATGTCCTAAAATGATATGTAAAACAGATGGATAACATGGATAATACATATACATGATGACATGGATAATACATAATACATATACATGAATGCACACTATTTTCTTGCACTTGTAAAATTATGCTTGCGTACGTTTGTTTGGAAAATACTCTTACATGTTTATTTTGAAGTTGCACTCTTTTGGAGGATGTTAAACATCATATAGTAAGATATGTTTGTACTTTTTTTTTTCTAACTTTTTAAATTATTTTCTAGTTAAATGAATAAGGAAAAAAAGAGCCACTGTCCGTTTGAACTCAGCCTGGCCCGATTCGAAATTTTCAACCAAGCCGATCCCGGCTCGAATCAGATTTTTCTGGAGCAAACCAAACTTGGGCCGCATGGGTCGGCCCGAAACCCAAACCAAACCGATCCACAAACTACGGTGGTACGAAAACAAACCAAACCAAACTAGGGCTAACTCGACTCGGCCCGGATCATTGCCCACCTCTATACACCATGTCCCAACTTGACCCATTTAAAAATTCATCAAGCCCACCACCTCTAAATAAACAGCCCCACCCATTGTACACATGAACCACATTTCTGGTCAGATCAGATGTTTAGTGGGGCATGATAGAAGTCTAATATATATGGGGATGCAACATACATATGAAATAACTGTCTACTTGGACCAGCGTTATTCACACATGTGAGCATGAGTTCATGTGTCTATCTTTTTCAAGAGTGTGCTGGAAATTAGGAAGTGTTTATAACCGTTCCTAAAAACTGAAGTTAAGAACGGTTTATAACCCTTCCAAAGTTTCACGCCCCTCGGATACGGGCCGGATCAGTGATGATCCGAATCCGACCCGATTAAGAATATATCCGACCCGAATCCGATTCGGATCACAAGTATTTGATCCGAACCCAACTCGATTAAATTTTTCGAAATCCGTTTCCGATTCGATTATGATCCGACCGGATATCCGACCGGATATCCGAGAGAGAGAGAGAGAGAGAAAGAGAGATTATCATATGTTTTTATTTTATTTTATTTATTTTTTTTTTTTATCGGGTCGGATCGTTAACGGGCCGGATCAAGGTTGATCCGAATCCGACCTGAATATTAAACGGATCATCTTTGGATATCCGTATCCGATCCGATTATCCGATTATTGATCCGAATCCGATTAAATCGGATCGGATACGGATCGGATACGGATCAAGATCCGTGCCATTGACAGCCCTACACGCCACCACCATTAATGAACCGTTCCTAAATCCTTCACCGTTCTTAATCAGCGATTTTTGATATATAACACATTAGGGTAGGGCTCATAGAATCTTTCCACATGAACATACCATGGAGGTCACACACCATGTAATCAGCTTCTAAGAAATTAAGGTAGTTGAGAAATGAAAAAATAAAAAATAATCTTAATGTAGCTATTGGTAGAGTATAAGAATGGGATGCAGCTGTTAGGTTTGATTAATATTTGACATTAATTGATGCAATGTAAATATCTCATAGCTTATGGAGCGTTCCTGACTGTGCTATCTCTATTCATATATAAGCTCAGTAACTTCAGGCATTTTTTTCCCTCACAGTAAGAGACAAGAGGCCTCCAGAAATTAATGTACAGCTTAAGTCCTACCAACTTCCTCGTCTTCTTTAATGCGGCTTAAATTCAACCAGCTTCCTTGTCTTCTTTTATTAATGCCAATATCCCGCACCTACTTCTCTTATAGATTAGCTGGATTAGAAACTCATATGGTCACATTAACGGAAACAATGGAAAATTGCTTCTACAACTGTTAAGTTCGCATGGTAATGGGGCTCACTTGAGTTTTTTTTATTAAGCTAATTTTTGTTTATTCTCTTCATCCTAGTGAGTTAGACCTGATTAATGGATTTGATGAAATATACGTGTGGTGGCCCACACAAAAATTTATGGTGGGTTCCCACCGCTCCATGTGTCAAGCTGCGGATGTAAGCTGTGGCTATATATAGCTAATTTCATAGCTAGGAGGGAGTGGATTTTATACATTTAAAACATGATAGGCCCCACAGACTTAAAGAGGTATAGTTGAAGACTGGGTCCCCGGCCTCTCCTTGTCTGTGTCCACATCCGAATTGGAAGCGGATCAATTCCTTACCTGTCGATCCATTTTGTCAACTCATTTTAGGGCATGGGCAACTCAAGTGCATCAAATTAACTAGAGGAAATAATGGAATTGGTGACATCCACCATTGAAACCTTCGAAGGGCCCATAGTGATGTTTATTTGTCAGTTCATAATGTCACATAGACATAGGTGAAGGGAAAAACAAATATCAGCTTGATGCAAAACTACTGTGGCCCCAAGAAGATTTCAATGGTAGGCATTCAATTCACACTGTCTCCAGTGGTGTGGTCCACCTGAGCTTTGGATATGTGCGCTTCAATTTTGGGCTCATGTCTAAGAGGAGATGGTAAAATGTATGGACGGCATGGATAAGACAAATACATCACGGTGGACCCCATGGAGTTTACCTAGTCTTTCCTCTTTTACAATACCCTCCTCCCCCACCCAGTGCAATGACAAGGCCCTTTCCAAAGAAAAGAAACAGCTGTGCCTAGGGCTAACCGGTCATCCGTATCTGTTTTTCCACTCTTCCATCATCAATCGTACATAATTCACGAGCATGTTTTGCGTGGTGTGCATCGTCTACGGTTTTATAGTGTGGCCTATTGACATAGTCCTCACCGATGTGTTTAAATGAAATCAATTCCGATCAGTAGGTGGGTCACTCTGTTTTAACCATACGGTTCAAAACTCAGCCTTTTCTTTGATCCGGCTGGGCCATTGAAGTGGTCCTCACTATGATCCTCGAAGCGTGCCCGTTAAAAGTGCTTAACGTTGTGGGGTATTTATCATAACTGAAAATATCTCCATCATCCGTAGTTGAAACATTCTATCATGGCCCACCTTGATGTATGTCTTATGTATCCATTTTGTCTATCCATTTTTTCAGTTCATTTTATGGCATGGAACAAAAAGTAAGTCTGATGCAAATCTCAGATGAACAAAAAATAAGCCTGATACAAATCTTAGCTTTTAGGGCAAGTGGTTATTTCACAGCCCGGTTAAGGCCACGATGACTAACAAGGATGGTTTGTGGGTAATTTCAATGCATATGATATCCAAGAATAGATGCCATTTATTGGATGGTTTGATTGTTGTTGTTATTGTGAACTTGATCACATGGATAGTAGAATTGTGCTCTAAGACTTGTGTAAACTATAGCTCCTAGAAGATGGTGTAGCCCACTTGTAAAGGACGACCATCACCATGGTTGGAAAAGAACGAACAATATGCATATCTAGTTATGAACGTGGTTAGTCATGAAATATCATGATATTTGGTATAACCAAGGGCGCCTAAAACAAAATATTTGACCACTTAGGGGCATTTGGATAGTAAATTACTAAAAATAATCCTCTTATGCTAAAGTAGCTACAACGCCTTAGTGTAGTCTAGCCGTGGTTCGAGAGTAGGTTGTCATTCGGGTCCCTTGTGGGATTAGTCAAGCTTCGAAAATAGCATTCTAGTTGGTAGGGCCTGGTGGCTGCTTGTCCCATATCAGATGAATGAGAGGCCGGAATCCTAACTATATGTGGAGTTCTCTCTTTTAAGGATACAAGGCCTTTTGAGGTAAAACCTGAGAACAAAATCGTGCGCCCTCAGGCAAAGTGAACAATATCATATCTTTGGGCAGGACTCTTACAATAACTTATCTTGGATGAGTGGATGGGACTGATTTTTACTAAATGTGATCCTCATGGTGGGGCTAACCTATCGGATGGATTGGATGTCACCAGAACATGATGGATTTTTATTTTTATTTTTTAAAAAGTAAATTCATACAATGATGCCGACATTTATCGTGTAACGGTGGTTGCGTACACAACTATGGTAATTTGAGCGTGACCACAATCCAGACTGTGAATCGTCTGTGTTGAAGGCACAGAAAAATTCAGTGCCGTCTATTCTCATTGGTACACGTCATAGCCAATAACGTCAGCTAAAAAAACCAGCCGATTTTCTCTCTCACGTATGGATTGCGTGCTACACAACCCACACTTTTACAGTGTGGAATTTCCTTGGGCCTCATCCTAACTTATCTGCTAGATAAGAACCGTCCATCAATTTTTTCAGATTATTCTAAAGCATAAGATAAAAAATGAAGCACATCTAAGCTCAAGTGGACCACCACACAACAGAAAGCATGGGATTGAACAACTAACGTTGAAACCTTCCTACGGTCCACTTTGAGGTTTATTTGCCATCTAACCCCTTCGTAAGGTCACTTAGACATTACTTAAGAGAAAACACAAACATCAGCTTGGTCAGAGCTGTCTATTGCAACAAGAAGTTTTCAATGGTAAGTATTCATTTCCCACTCTTTCCCATCGTGTGGCCCACTTGAGCCTTGGATCTGATTTATTTTCAGCCTAGTGTCTAAAAGGTATGAAACAGAATGATTGGACTGTGTGGATCTAATACATACATCATGATGGGCCCCATAGAAGTTCTACCTTTCAACTGTTCCGGTTTTATTCTCTGGAGCGGAATTTCTTTAGGTGGGAAATTTATGCGGGCCCATGATGACTTATTTCTTAGATCCACACCGTCCATATAATTTTTCAGATCTTTCCAGGTTATAAATCTAAAAACAAGTTAGATCCAAAGCTAAGCTGGAGCACACCATAGGAAACAGTGGAATTGATGCTACCGTTGAAAACTTCTTAGGGCCCAGATGGCTCTGATCAAGTAGATATTTGTGTTGTACCTTCATCCAGGTATGGGTGGACTTATGAACTGGTTAGATGTTAGATAAAGCCTCACGCTTGGCCCGAGGAAGGTTTCAACCAAAGTTTGTGTAATCCGGACTACTTTCTTTTGGTGTGGTCCACTTGAGAGTTGGATGTACCTTATTTTTGGAACCATGCTCTAAACCTATTTGGAAAAATTGATAGGACGGTGTGGATGTAAGACAGAGGTTATGGTGAAGGGCGGTGAAGTTCAATACGTTAAAAGATGTGCTATGTAGCACGCAATGTACCGGAAGAGACAAATACGGGATATTTTGTGAGATGGAGATAAACGTGGCCGAACGGACCGCACTGGAATTTACCTGTGCTTTCAACACAGACGATCCTCACTACCCAAAACAGCTTCCACGTCGTCAGGGACGCGGATTAGCTGCGTACGCCGGATCCAGCTGCGACCCCGGATCTAGGAACGTGGGTGTGACCCTGACCGTGGGACCCACATCCATGTATGTGTTGTATATCCAAGCCGTCCATCCGTTTTTCCTGATCTTCTTATGGTATGGTCCAAAAACTTAGGCAGACCCAAAATCAAGTGGACCACACAGTGAGGAGTTAATACCCACCATTAAAAACTTCTTGTGGCCTACAAAAGTTTTGTATCAAGCCGCTATTTGTGCATTCCCTTCATCCAGGTCTATGTGACATTATCAACAGGTTGGATGGTAAATAAAAATTACAGTGGGCCCTAGGAAGTTTTTAATGGTGGATGTTCAATCATCACTGTTTTCCTGCGGTGTGGTCCACCTGATATTTGGATATGCCTGATTAAATGATCTGGAAAGATTGATGGACGGCGTGGATATACAACATATACATCGATGTGGGCCCCACAGTCAGGGTCGTACACACCTGTGTGGATCCGTCGTAAGACCCGGATTACCTCACTTTCAGCCCGGTTTCTTGTAAATGCGGCACTCGTTTCTTTATCATCTGCTTGCAGACAGCAGACTTGAAATAGATTTGAACGGTTCAGATCGTCTTATTAGCGAACTTTTAGTGAATCCAACCACCACATGTCTCGAGTATCCCCCATTTAGGATTCAGGATCATACACTTCCTTCTAGAAGCATTGCAATCCTCACTCTATTTGCAGAGGCTTCATTTGCTCCGCTGGCAGAGTAGAAAAGCAATACGCGTGCACATATGCATCTGCCGATCCAGGCCGTCCAAATAAGGCTAGCAATAAGGTCGCACTGTCTCGACCATCATGAAACTTGTTAGTAGCCTTCTCTTCTTTGAATTAAGACAAGTGGCTATCTTTCTTTTAAATGTCCAATGATTTATGGATTGATAAATCGGCTTGTAAGATTAAAAAAAAAAAAAAAAAATCAATCTAAGATTTGTGTCATGACCCATCTATACTTTCCCCCACAATTTCAACGGTTTAATTTTAGTTAAAACCTACGATACAGGTAGAGTTTCTGTGTGAATGTGTATGAATCATACATGCTCTCAGAGTATCGAAATTTTTTTCCCGTAAAAAAAATGTACCAGTGTACGTCGCGTGGTTGGTGTATCAAGTGAACCTCCTCTACCCACGTCGATCTTTCCCGTCGCCACGCACATGCATACTTCCCCACTTCTCTCCAGCCACCTCCTCTATAAAACCACGCTCTTTGAAAAAGAAAATACAAAGGAAGACCCCTTCTTACCTTGTCCTACACACACCATTTTCTACTAGCTTTTGACTCACTTCCTTTTACTAGCAATGGAGGTTGAAAGAGTGCAGGCCATTGCATCTATGTTCACAGCCAAAGATGCCATCCCCGCCGAGTTCGTCCGTTCGGAGCACGAACGCCCGGGGATCACCACCTTCCAAGGCCCGGTCCCTGACGTCCCCACCATCGACCTTAGTGACCCAGATCGCGAAAAGGTCATACGAGCGATCGCTGCTGCTAGCCAAGATTGGGGGATTTTCCAAGTAGTGAACCATGGAATACCAGACGACGTGGTGAGAAAGTTGCAAGACGTAGGGAAAGAATTCTTCAAGCTTCCACAGGAAGAGAAGGAGGAGTATGCAATAAAGCCGGGGTCCGATACGTTGGAAGGTTATGGCACCAGGCTCCAGAAAGACACTGAAGGGAAGAAGGCTTGGGTGGATTTCTTCTTCCACAACATATGGCCACTTTCTCGCATCAACTACAATGTGTGGCCCAAGAACCCTCCTGCTTACAGGTTTGTGCCACCTTACCAGCTCATGTTAGATTTTCCTTTTGAGGCCCTGCTAACATGCACTTCTAGTGTTATGGTGCAAAGTGCAAACCCTAGTCAGGGTTTGGGTCGACCCATTTCCCACATGGGTTGAGTTCGGGTGCGTTTGATCAACCCAAGATTAACTGGATTAGATTTGAGTTGGCTCGACGCGCGGGTTAGTCATTATATATAATATAAGTTCAAAAATCTTTAACTTGGTCATAATGATTATATTTTAGACCTAAACCCAACCGGACCGGACCCATACCAGCCTTTAATCACGTAGGGTTGGTTCTCATGCAGGGAGGCTAACGAGGAGTATGCGAAATACATGCTGGGGGTGGTGGGCGATCTGCTGGCTAGCCTTTCGTTAGGGCTAGGATTGGAAGGGGGTGTGCTAAAAGACGCCGTGGGTGGAGATGATCTGGAGTTTCTGTTGAAGATAAATTACTACCCTCCATGCCCTCGGCCAGACCTGGCTTTGGGTGTGGTGGCCCACACCGACATGTCAGCAATAACTGTTCTTGTGCCCAATGAAATATCGGGCCTCCAAGTCTTCAAGGATGATATCTGGTTCGACGTCAAGTACATTCCCAACGCTCTCATTGTCCACGTCGGGGACCAGATTGAGGTCAGTATTCCTTTCTCTTTCTTTTTTTGTTTTTTCTTTCAACGGATACAATAAAGCTACCTGCCTCTGCACATATGGATGGGGAAATTGTGAATCTGGACCGTCAATCTAGTGGGATCTTCCTTAGATTGGCTATGGTTCGAAAACCACAGTAATTGAACCATCCTAGCCATTCCTTTCTGTCGTATGCATGTGAACCGTTGATTTATTTTCTTTCTTTTTACCATTTATTTGAGGGCCACAGATAAGATGCTCGGGCTCATCTATTTTTAGTAAGGTTTTAATCATGGTGAATCCATGGTGGTCCGCTGAATGGACGGTCTGTACCCGCCTCTCACACTTCCATGTGCGGTGGCATACGAGTGTGGGTTCAGAGTAGGTCATTGGTTGGAACTGCCGTGAACCTGACCCTGGACTCAAAAAAGGGGGCGCGACTTAGGTGAGACCCCGGAACCAGCGATTGGGTGGGAGCTGAACCTAGGGCCCACCCGGTATGTGTCCTTTGTAATCCATGCCGCCATCTGTTAGTCATATCATTTTCGAATGAGAGTTTCGCAAAAATGAAAAGCCGATGAAATTGTAGGTGGACCCACTCCAAGAAAACAGGTCTATTCAACCAGACATAAAAACTTTCTGAGTCAGTAATGTTTTGATTCATTAACGTGATAAGGTCCACGTAGACCGAATATGAAAGGAAAAAAACAAAATAATGAGAAGAAACTAGGTGGCTCACAAAGGTTTAATGGCATAACCAGTGGTTATTATATCTGCTGTCCACCCAAAATTTTTCATCTTCCTATTTTTTTGGTACCATAGTACAAATATAATATGGAAAAGCAGATACCGGTCATGGATTTACAAAGAAACACTAGATGTGCCCCACACGGTTAGGGTAACACCCACTAAGCTGTCCCTGGTACCAGCTAATTCGCTCCCCGATTTAAATGGGTCACGGTCAATCAAATAAGGCACCCAATCCAAGACATATCAGTGATGTATTCTAGCAACCCTCAAAACTAGGGCCCATGGACGCTGTACGGAGCTATACGATGCTCAGGCAGCGAATGAAGCATGATACGTCGGCACTAAAAAAATCGTAGATGCGATAGGCATTAGCTCGAATTAAACCAAGTGGTGGGACCCACCGTCACTAAAGTTACAGTCATAGGAGCAGATTCGTTGAAGAATTCTAACATCTGATTCGTGGGCCCTGTTTGTTGAAATAACATATTGGGACATCTCTAATTCTTAACCGTAATTTAAAAAAAGAGGATAAAATTTTCGTTCATAATTCATTAAAACTGGGAGTATCATAATTAGGACAGTTTATTTTGACTTAATAGTATGCCTCATATGTTATTTTTAAATAATTTGTAAGTGCCTGCGTATCATCATCACACTCTGCCAGAGTATTAAAGCTTTTCTTTTGAACGACACCCCCCGTGAAAAAAGAAGGCGAAAAAGAGTCACGGACGGATGGCTTCTTTTCCTGCTTCTTTTGAAATATTAATTACAGGGTCGGTGCGCACCGTGTGTACGTGGGGAGCGGATTGCCTGTGACCCTGCGCACGGAGATATCTCTGTGCCTGTGGCTGTATGGGGTCCACAGAGATATCCGTGATAAATCCACTCCGTTCATCTGTTTTGAAAGACCACAATAGCACAAGATTCCAAAAATAATGTTAATCCAAAACTCATGTAGGCTATAATACAGTAAACCTTCTTAGAGTTAACCATGAACGGTTCAAAGAAGATCAAGGCTTTGTGAGTCCCTACTTTTAATATATCCACACCGTCCATCCATTTGGAGAGATTAATTTAGCATATGATAAGAAAAAAATGAGTCATATCTAAAGCTCAAATAGAACACACCAAAAAAGGCAGCGGTGACAATAATTCTCATTGTTAAAACAATTTTAGGGACCCGCCATGATGTTTATTTGCCATCAAAACTGTTAATAAGGTTACACAGACCAGTATGAAGGGTAAAAACAAATATCAAATTGATCCCAAACTTTTGTGATCCCAAATCCATCGATTCGGTTGCTTATCTGCCCTGGTGAGTTCTCAAATGCAGGTTGCACCGAATCCTTGCATACTGGAACAGTGGAGGGAATTGTTGTCATTCATCAGGCCTGTACCATTAAATGTTAAAAAAAATAAAAAAGACCAGACTCCAAAGTGCCACTACTAACGAGAAGGTTCCAAAGGCAGATGTTACTTGGTGTGTGGTAGCAATAAAACCCTGTATTAATTCCAACAACTTTGAGCTACGTGTTGTTGAGTTAACCACACAATCAACATCGCATCTAGGAAACCATGTTGACGTGGTTTGGGTAGAGTAGACCACGTGGTCTTTCGACGTGGGCGCGGATTTCCTGCAAAGCCTTGCGCAGGAAGTTCCTGGTAACCAAGGTAGGGTCTATATTGATGTTTTTGATAAATCCATCTCGTCCATCCGCTTTGGGGAGCTTATTTTAAGACATAAGGACAAAAATAAACCGAATCCAAAACTCAAGTGAGCCGAAAACGTGAGGATTGAACGTCCAATAGTTGAAATCCACGTCAAAAACGTGGATTAGGTGGTGACCGTGAATGTGGATGATGCGACATGGATTGGGCGGTGACTCCAACACCACATGCCTTTGGAGGAGTTGGAATGTGAAGGGAATTGATTGAGGCTTGTGTCACTGGAAGAGCCTGCTACCTCTCTGATCCGTAAAGATCAGGAAGCGCATTGGCTGGTGTAACCTACACCACTAATTTACTGGTGGTGTGAGTACGTGTCTACTGTAGACACTGCGTCAGTATGGAGCTCCGTGTTCGTACCAACAGTTGAAAGAAAATCAAGATTATATAAGCCCTCAGTTGATGTATTTAGCATATCTACACCGTCTATTCAATTTATGAGATCATTTTAGGGCATGATAAAAAAAAAAAAGAGATATATCCAAATCTCAAGTGGACCACACCAAAAGGGCAGTGGGGACAATAATTTTCACCGTTAAAAAATTCCTAAGGGCCCACGATGATGTTTATTTGACATCCAAACTATTCATAAGGTCACACAGACCTGGATGAAAGGTAAAAACAAATATCAGATTGATCCAAAACTTATGTGACTATCAAGAAGGTTTCAATGGTAGACATTCAATCTCTCACTGCATTCTGCAGTGTGGTCCACTTGATCAGTGGATCTATCTTATTTTTGTGTGAAACCCTTAAAATGATGTCGCCAAATGGAAGGACGGTTTGAATATACCACGAACCTCATGGTAGGGCCCACAGGAATTATTGAGGTCAATACACTAGGGAGCTCGCTGATGTGCGGTGCACGAGCTAATCCGCAACCGATCAGCTGGATTGTGTCAGAGCTGGTCAGAACGTTGTACCGCTGGCTCTGTGAGCGATGTGGAAGGTCAGTATTATCGTATTAGGATAGAGAACTTTGTCGTATTAGAAATCTGACATAAAATGTTTGAAATCCAAGCCATCCATTAGGTGGGTTTATACTCCAACGTGGCAAACATATTTGAAATTCAAGCCATCCATTGGGTGGGTCTCTCTGTGTATATGCCCCTGCACAAAATGTAGGCCGCTTTACTCATTAAACCTGCCATGGAGCTGGAAACATAGTACGGATAATCAGAAATTTGCTAATTTTCTCAAAAATCTACACCGTCCACAAATTTAGAGCGTGTGCATGAAATCTACACCATCCCTTGTTGGGCCTAACCCCAAAAATCAGAATGAATCAACACTCAAGTGGGCCACCTGATAAAAAAATTAAGACCTTTAGATTCAAATGGTATGACCTCTTAAGCTTTAGGATACCGTCTTAAGACTCACCACTGTATCGCCCGCTGGCTTAGCTGGAGGACACCTAGGCATCTCCACCGCATGTCTTAGGTTTGAGTGCTTAGGAGACGTGCACTAACTCCACTGGTGGGTAGGGTGCATCGTGTGACTAACCAAGTGGGTGCGTTGCTCAGCTAACATGGTGGGTGCATGACTAACTTAGAAATAATAATAAAAAATTAAAAAAAATAGCTCAAGGTTACTGTGATTTTTGGACAATTTCTTCATCTCAACTGGTCGAATCAGATAATTAATAGATTGGGTGACATATAAAGATCTTGGTGGGTCTTACAAAAAAACTAATGGTGGGCTTTCCATCTTAACCATTCCCTGCAAGGGATTTTTATTTTTATTTATTTTTTATTTTTTCATTTCACACACACATCACATGGGCACTTGAATTCATGACTTCAATGTTAAAATGCAATGCATTTGCTATTGAGCCGTGCATTGAGACCCAACTTCAAGAGACCTGTAAGGAGGTATGCATGCGAGCTTTACCCTGACCATTCACCCAACCGAGGCTCCACTAACGAGCAGGAGGAGGGGAAATAAAATGTTCACACACGCCGTACGGCTCTGCATATTGTATGTTAGTACGAAGAGGCTTGCTAGGTCCACAAATTTAGAGCCGTACACATCCACAAGCACGTGCTTATGCAAATATAAGATACGTGTGTGATATCTGAACTTTCCATGAGGTTGGAAATAATGCTTAGATCTCCTACCTAAAGAATCAGACGATTTGGCTCTTGAAGTGGGCCACAACTTACAAAATAAATCAACGGATGAAATTTTTTCAGATGTTCACTGGTTTTGATATGCAGTGACCGCCTACCTGAGGTATGAAATGGCCTGATTTTGAAAATGCATCTCACCTGATTGAAAGCTCAAATCTCACGTGTATGTCACGTGGTGTTTGTTGCTCACCGGATGAGTGGATGATATGAACCACCCATTTCACGGCTCAGTTGTTCCACCTAAGTGACACATCAGTGTCAGGAAATAAAATCGTTGGTATACTACAATTAGCATGTGATGTTGTATTGAACATTTCTGCCAGTGGGTCACACATATGAACGGCCAATAAGTTAGAGGCCATTGGGAGATAGCATATCGAGAAAGTCAGGATGGTATAAACCGTCCATTTTGAGATGGCAATGATCGGACGGTCTGGATTAATGATTTTGATTTAAGAAAGTTATTAATATGAAGAAAATGAAAATTGGGTGCAGATATTGAGTAATGGGAAGTACAAGAGCGTGTTGCACAGGACGACAGTGAACAAGGAGAAGACAAGGATGTCATGGCCAGTGTTTTGTTCACCGCCGGGGGAAATGGTGGTAGGACCTCTCCCTCAGCTTGTGGACGACCAAAACCCTCCTAAATTCAAGACAAAGAAGTACAAGGATTATCAGTATTGTAAGCTTAACAAGCTTCCTCAGTAGAGAGTAGAGTGAAAGAACTGTTTCTACTGCTTTTGCCCTTTCTTATCTTAGTATTACCATTAATAATAAATGTAGAACTCTTTGCTGTCTGTGTTTCCAATCTCTTTCTTTCTTGACATAAAGCTCTATGAGGCTAGCTATTCATCACTTGAGCCAGACCTAGCCTGAAAATCATGCCCATCAAAATCTCAAGTAGTGGACCACACCATTCATAAGGTTTACAGGGCTGACGAGGAATTACATCCCATCCATTCATAAGGCAAGTACATTATGGCTGATGAAGGGCAAAGCTAAATATCTGCTTTATCTGAGATTTTGACGGGTCTAAAGAAGATTCTAATAGGGTTTGTTCTATTGTGCTCGTGTAGTCCAATTATTCAGTTTTGGATGGGTTTGGTTTTTGGACATATCCTACAATTATCTGTTACAAATGATTGCCAAAAAGAAAAAGAAAAAAAAAAAAAAAATCAAATGGCACAACAGGTATTTATGTGGTCAGTACTGCTGAGTCCGTACAAAGAAATACGGAGCAAAGGATGGGTGTGTCACGACTTTTCCTCTGACCGTTCATCAATCAATCACCATCAATTTCACGAGAAGGAATTGCGATAAAAGATGGGATATACGGACAGCTGGATAACTTCATCCGCATGAATCATCCAACCATGCCATATGTGTACTTGCTACGAAATGTGGACTAGGATTTGGTAGTGAACCTTAGGTGATGTGGTCAGTGATGTGGTCAGTGATGTGAACCTTAGTACAGTACACTAGTCTCAGTACTGGTCAGTGATGTGGGCCGCACGATGATGCATGTGTTTTTGTCCATGCCTCTAATGTTCGGCTCGTTTTAGGGAATGAGGTTAAAGCAGAGGGATATCTAAATCTCAGGTGAACTTGGCCACAGGAAACAGTGGTTAGTGAACGGCCACCACTAAAAACTTGCTAAGGCCCACTATAATGTTTATTTAACATCCAATATGTTGATTAGGTCACAGGTCCTGGATGGAGGGAAAATACAAATATCAACTTCATCCAAAACTTTTTAAGCCCTCGATAAGGTTTTTAATGGTGGGCGTTCCAATCACCACCCTTTCCTATGGTGTGGCTCACTTGATATTAAGAATTGTCTAATTTTTGGGCTAATGCCCTAAAATGAGCTGACAAAATGGATAAATGGCATGGATAAAATACATATATCATTGTGGGGCTCACAGCATTAACCATTATGGAGACCTCAGTACTCGAAGCTTCCCCTCCGAATCCGAGTCCACAAAATGCCGATTGCATCAGGGCTCAAAACACGTGAAACATTTGCGTGATATGGGCGCTATTTGTTGAGTTGGGCACATTGTTGTGACCATAGTTTTAAAACTCGGCCACTCAGCCCAGTCAACTCGGCTCAATTAAAATAGAGGGTGTCACCGTGAAACTTTCTCACGAGTTTGACTCGGTACACACTAGTCTTGACACGGTACTATAAGCCTCGAAAAGGTCTTTATTCAAAATCTCCATTTTCACACAAATGGTATCCATATGATTTTCTGATTCATTCTGATGAAGATATTTTTATTTTCATTGGCTCTCTCCCCTGAATATGTGAATGATGGCCCACTAAACTAGATCATCCATGTGGCGGGCCCTACCAAGTGTGGGCCAATGCAGAAGAGCTACTTAGAAAACTTACTGTAGTCAGCCCGTCACCAGGTTGACTCATCTGAGTCTAGACTCATTGGTCAATTGAGCCGAGTCTGAGTTCCTGATTTTCAAACAATGATTAAAAATACTAAGAAGGGTGATAAATAATTCAAATAGGTATAATGAGAAGCCATAATGGCTACGCCAAATGAGTTTGTGGCTTACCATGGAGCAGATTGCTCAGTCACTGGGCTGGGCTAGAGCTTATGGGCCACCCCGACACATCTAAACTTCATCAAAACCGACCATTTGTCGCACGCGAAATCTCGACAATGGAGAATGCCGTAAAAGCTCAACAAAGTTCCAAATTCGATCCAAATAAGTATATTAGAAGAGCTTAATAAAAGATTGAGAATATAAGGAAGATGGGTCAGGTGGACCTGTTGAGGCCTGGGCCAGGGTCTAGTATACGAGCGGCCTAACCTGGCACCTAGGACTTGGGCCCAACCATGTTTATTGTGGGAGAGCCAGATTTCCTGAAGCCAGTGTCACAGTTGTGGCTCAGCATGCATAAGGCCGTTCACTTTAGTGGTCTGGGCCCATTTTTTGTATGCTGTGGTTATATGCATCGACTAAGGAATTTCACAAGCAAAGTAATTCAAATTAAGTCGTCCACATTGCAAGCTCCACTTTAGATGGAGCATATAACAACAGAAGTGAAAAGGTAACAAATGGTCCCAATCCAGTAAGGACCCGTTTAGGCAATTGTATCACATAGGATGGAATGGTATTAGATGGGATTATAGCATTTATTGCTCATTTATTACATGCCTGGCAATACCATGGGATTAGCATAATTTATTGCCATGTTAGGGATCAGATCCTTCCCTTTGACAAATACACTGTATCACATGAATTTCACGACTGGTGGACCATGGGATTACAATCAGTGGACCACATTTCATTTGATTTTTGGTTACCAGTGTGTATATGCAGCTTGAATGACCATTGTAAAAGGCATGTGTGGATGGATGGCATTGATAAAATACAAACATCAATGTGAGGCCACAATTGTGGTGGATTTGAAATCCACAAAAAATCTAACCAAATCCACCATTGGCATTAGAACACGTGATTTCAGGATTAATCAAATGAAGCATGAAATTGGCACAGGACTGAATGCAATTCCATACCACCTAATCCCATCTATTACCATTGCCCAAACAGGCCCTAAGTGTTCATGATTTAGAGGTCACAATGGTCAATTAATATGATTATGAGATGATGACCTATTTATATTTATACTAGTTTGTGTTTCCTTTGTTGTGACTTATAAGTTGGGGTTGGTCGGGTATGCTTGTTAGACGTCTGGAGAAATATAAACCTTGTTCAGTCCAATTGCTTATTGCGCCTATGACATGTTTCACTAACATGGAACAATTCGAACCCAACCCAGTATAGGCTAGAACTTTGGTTGGGTGGGTCCAGCCTGTGGAGCCCTTGGGCGATGTTGAGCCTAGGCACCATCCAACCAATCTATATAGCAGTGTTAGGCCCAGCGTGAGAAAGGGTCAAACCTGGTAATACGAATCTATTAGATGGGACCCGCTTAGGTTGGTACTGAGCTGAGACCCACTTGTGTTCAATTGGAGGCTGAAGCAATCTCTTGGATCGCACCCCAGACAGACCATGCCCTGAAATTTTCATTATAGAACAATCCTAACCTTCAGTTTGTTGCTTGCAAATGAACAATCTACGAAACACTTATATGCAGTGTCCTGAGGGCCTTGAATCCGAACAAGTGGGCCGCACGGTTTTCTTTCCATGATCAGCTGTCTGATCTCTCCCATTGAATCAACAACTCGTAAATAAAAAATTAACAAAGAAAAAAAAAGCAAAGAAAATGCTGCAACGGTCCACAATCAACAAAAGAAGGCAAAAGATCCAACAGTAAGGATTTTGGCATGGAGCAAAGAAGGTGCCCCCAATCAATGGTCACAAAGCAATTGCCCCCACATCCACTGGGTGGGGTTAGATCTGGCAATGGTTAGGAACCACCCTCAACCTGTCTGGCCTACTCCTTTTCTTTTTCGAGACTGAGTTGCACATATGAGGTTTTAAGCCCCCCAAAGCTCATGACACACGCCCACTTACAAAAAGTTTAAAAGCAGTGACAAAAGGTTCATTCCTTGGACCTCCTTATGGAGGACTCAAGTTCAACCGACCAACGGATAACTTCCAACCCATTCACAAGATGCAATATCCAAACCCTCCAATAAGTTAAAGCCCCCAACCATAAGGATCACCTTGTGCAAATAGCCCCACCTACTCATTAGATGGGGCACATCATATAAAACAATGTCTACTATGCAATCCACACTATTAGACCAACCTATTGTATGGGTGGGCTCTGGTTAGGTCATGATCTACCCCAGCCCATTTTGTAACAAATATAGTGGGTTATGTTGTCGCCTGGAATTGGACAACAACTTAGGTCAGTTAAGGCCGACTTTGTGATCTTTTCCACCCTCGTCTTCCCAAGACAAAGTAAGCTTGTGACACTATTGAGATCGTCGGACTGATAAAAGATGAATAGTAAGAGGCAAAGGGGAGATGTCAGTGGTTGGCTGTAGACTCTCCGATGTCTAAGTCAGGATGGTAGTAATTAGACGTATGGTAGTGGGTGCTTAGGATTACGTACCTGATTCTGTAGAAGGAAGCCCTATATATAGGATTTGAGTGGACATTAAGTGTCAGAACCAATCTAGGACATGTTACTGGAGAGTCATCAAAGAGTGAGAGTCTAGCCTCGTAACCATTAGAGTGATCTACGGCTGGTATAAAGCCACCATCCTTATCTAGTTCACATTCGGTAGACTTGCCCTAGACTTGTCGCACCATCTCTCTGGTGGTGGTCACCTTGATGAGCTCGGAAGGAGGAGCTTAGTTCCTGAGCTCCTCCTTCTGAGTTTCTTGCCCATATTGTCAATTTTAGGGGATGAGGCCGATCTCCGCCTCTGTCGGTTCAGCTCGATACATTAGTCTAGTACTCCTCAGCCTGACAGAAGGAGCACTTATAGAAGCATGCTCGGTCCTCAGCCTGCTAGTGAACCAAGCACTTGGCCTTCAGTGTTGACTTCTGCCTTTTGTCATCTCCTAGCTCGGGGACCTCATCGATTCGTGTCCTCGACTTCTTACCTCTTAGCTTGAAGGTATGGCCGATGACTTTTACTTGGGTCTCTGGGCCTACGGATTCCCCCATATATAACAGGTCTGGCTAGTTAGGGTTCAAGACAAACCAACTCATTTACCCAAATAGTGCGCGAGCACACATAGAACCCCCCCCCCCCCCCCCCCCCCCCCCCCCCCCCCCCCCCCCCCCCCCCCCCCCCCCCCCCCCCAATGATTGGTAAATTGCCAAGGGTCAAGTCTCACCAAACACTTTAACTTTCGTCTGCCTGGGGTCTAAAAACAAAATGCAAATTGGTTTATTGATGGCTCAGATCAATGACATGTACTGTCAATCCATCGAATGGCTAAGCCTCTCAACAATCAATCGATTACATGATTCTAACCAACTGATTAATCCCTCAGGCCGACCCATATCGATTTTATTAGAAAAAATGTCTTAGGTGAACCAGGGTGATACTAATCATCCCCTGGCTAAGAAATTACACGGCCAAAATTTGATGATATTCAGAAAATGTCTGATAATTGATAGAATTATGCCATGTAAGATCAGATTTTAATTGAAGATAGTCGTCAATGATTTGTTTGTTGGGGTGATTAGAATCATGCTAGGAAACAGATGGTCCACATGGAACTAAAAATAAGATAGGAACATCATAGACCTATGTGGTTTATCATGCGAAGTCCCACCTGTTACTGCACCTTAAGGTGGCACTCTACCAGCAATGTGGGTGGGACCCTGACTGTAGGGCCCACCTCAATGTACGAATTGTATATCCACTATGTCCATCTGTTTTCCAGCTTATTTTAATGCAGGGTATATAATTTAATAGTGGACCATACCATAAGAAACAATGATTATTGACCATTAATACAAACCTTTTGTGGGTTATGAAAGTTTTGGATCAAGCTGATATTTGTTTCTCCTTCCATCCAGGTTTGTGTAATCTTATGGAGAGGTTGAATGTCCAATAAACATTACGATGGATTTGGGAAGTTTTTAACGGTGGACGTTCAATAACCACTGTTTCTTTTTGTGTGGTCAATATGCTTCATTTTGGGACCATGACCTAAAAAAATCTAAGAAAATAGATGAACAGAGTGGATATAAAATGCATATCATGGAGGTGAGACCTACCGACTACCGTCAGGTCCTATTAGCACCGAAATATGATCGGGTCAAATTCCACCGCCACGATGTCATTCACGTGGTGGAAAAAAAAAAAAAAAAGCTTTCCTAAAGAAGCTAGGAGAAGCCTGATGGAGAGCTAAAAAGAAAGAAGGTGGAAAGATTCAAGGAGAAAAGCAAAGAATCTACCATCACACTCTCGTAAGGAGTCTTCCTAAAGCAACTTACTTTCACATGTGGTAGCCTCTCTGTTTACTTCATGACATGGGTGCGGTTAGTAGATATATTCTCCCACGACCGCATAAGATTTTTATAAAATGAGGAAGTTCGATCATGTGAGGGATCTCTCAATCAACATAAAACTCATCAAATCCTTTAATTTTATCCATCCTCCGAAACATTTTTCTTAGTGTATGGTAGTGTAGTGTCCTCCAAGGAGATTTATCCATTTTTAGTCTAGTCATTCGTTGTAATGCTTCTCCATCTGCCAACTTTGGTTACACTTATGGCCACGCCAAGTCATCTACGTCTACAGCTACACCGACCATCCATCTCCATCTGCCAACTTCAATTATGCCTACGGCTACGCCAAGTCATCTACGTCTACGGCTACACCGACGACGATTTTCATCCTCCACTGTGCAATCTCCACCATCCACCAAATGTCGCATATTTATCATTTTATTTTCTTGTATTTTGTTGTAATTGTTGCACCGTTGAATGAATTATGCATTATTTATCGTTGATCACAATCACACGAATTAGAAAGTTCTTTAGTATAGAAGGTAGATGTACGATCCACTTTTGGAGGACGAACCCCACCCTCTAATAATTGTCTAATCCTTATTAAGCAACTTTACAAGTGGATGAATAGGCGATTGATTTTCACGGATATTTGTCATGTATGGTCGATTGCAACGTATCTGTCTATCTTGATGCTTGGGATTAAAGTTGTTCTGTTGGAATCGAGTTACACAATTGATTCTAGCGGCACAGTCGAAAATAACGAGCAACATTTTTTTGGCATGATCCAACGATCGAGCTGATTAACAATGCAATAAATGACCGATCCAACAGTCGAGCTAATTAAGAGGCCCACTATTACGAGGCTTTGAGGGGCAACTTGCTCATAGGTTGATCCAACGGTTCGAAATGGCTAAAATTTGCCACATAAATGTGGGAGGCAATCGTTGGCGCCAAAATTTGACTTAGTCAGATTTCATAGCCAGGATGTCATCCACGTGGCGGAAAAAATGTATTTCCTAAAGAAGTTAGAAGAAGCCTAGAGAGCTAAAAAGAAGGAGGGTGGAGAGATTTAAGGAGAAAAGCAAAAAATCCACCATCACACTCTCACCCATGCAAGAATCCTATAAAAAAGGAAGTTTGGTCATGTGAGAGATCTCTCGATCAACATAAAACTCATCAAATCCTTATCTTAATGTACAATAATGCAGCTTCCACCTAGCAAATAGTTGTAATTCTCTTCTATCCATGCCAAGCATAAGATTTGAAGGACAATCTAACACAATCATCCATCTTCATCCACCAACTTCAGTTACGCCTACGGCCACGCCAAGTCACCATCCATTTCTATTTGCCAAATTCGGTTACGCCTATAGGTATGCCAAGTCATCATGTCTATGGCTACACCGACGACATCTCCATCCTCGGTAATCTCTACCATCCGCCAAAGGTCACCTATTTATCATTTTATTTTTTCGTATTTTGTAATTGTTACACCATTGAATGAATTATGCATTGTTTATGCAATTATATGGAAGGAAGAGGTACAACCCACTTTTGGAGGACGAAACCCACCCTCCAATAATCATCTGATCCTTATTAAGCGACCGTTATCAAGTGGCTAAATAGATAACCAATCTTCACAGAATTGGGCACGGAATAGGTGGGCCCGTGTGGCCCGTGGTAACAGCGTACTGGCTGAGTCCCTAACCAAGAGCCCACATCAATATATGTTTATATCTTCCAGCTCATTTTAGAGCACGGGCCAAATCTAATACACCCAAATAATAATAATAATAATAATAATAATAAAAAACAAATAACAAAAATAAATAAATAAATAACAAAAATA
Organism: Liriodendron chinense; assembly: GCA_003013855.2. NCBI lineage: Eukaryota > Viridiplantae > Streptophyta > Magnoliopsida > Magnoliales > Magnoliaceae > Liriodendron > Liriodendron chinense. The sequence goes on from ML058453.1 coordinate 7,269,710, forward strand.
TGAAAAAGAAAAAAAAACACTAATAAATCAAACAAGTCGACAAGCCTTTCATTCCATATATCACCAAAAGAGCTTAACAATGTTTTCCCCACTTCTCAATCATACCATCCAAACGCGTCACAAGCTTTGATCAGAAAACCCAAAATACATGAATAACAAAAAGAACACAATCCAACCAAAAACAGATACCACATTCACTCGCGTCTCTCTCAAGCAACCTTAACCTCAACAGTCTTGGGCTTCTTGGGCTCTGGCGGGGGTACTTTCTCAACGGTCACTGTCATCACCCCATCCTGACAAACGGCCGAGACGGCGTCCGTATTCGCATTCTCCGGCAGCGTGAATTTCCTCATGAATTTGCCGACCCTGCGCTCCATCCTCACGTACTTCGCCCCTTCCTCGTCTTCTTCCCTCTTCCGCTCGCCGCTGATGTTCAGGACATTTCCGTCCTCCACCTGGACTTTGATGTCTCCGGACTTCAGTCCCGGCATGTCGACGATGAACACGTACGATTTTGGGTATTCCTTCACGTCGACTGGGGTGGAAGCCATGGCCTTGGCGTCTCTGACGTAGGTTCGAGTCGGGGCGTTGAAGGGCTTGTCGCTGTCGTCCGGGATGCTGTCCATTACGTGATGGAGGGTTGAGAGGAGTGGACTTTCTAGGCCCATGACTCTGAAATCCATTGGCAATTGGGAATGAAGAGGATTTGGTGGTGTTTGGGAAGGATTTCGGAATTTGTTTCGATTGCGTTTCAATGTCAGTTTTTGATGAAACAGAAGGGGATAAAATGGGTATTTATAGAGAAAGGTGGGAGTTTCTGGGAGCTTCTGTTGCTTTCTACTTGAGTCGGGAAGGTGATGGAAGTTTCTAAAGAGATCTTTTCCTAATCACGAAATGACGGAAATGCCCTTTCAAACAAAGGGAGCCCAAGGTTACGAGCTAGGCACGAACCAAGCTAGCTCCTAAGCTTGGCTTGGATTGGTTTGAAAAGGCTCCGCTTGAATTAGTTCAAACCAAACCAAGCTTCTAGTCAAGCTCAGTAGGAAAAACAAACCAAGCTAAAACTAGAGCACTACAGGCCCGGCTCAGCTCAATGTTCAATTCAATTTAGCTTGATTTGATTTGGCTTGATTCTGCTCATAGACTGTAAGCACATTGTTTCTTATGGTGTGATCCACTTGAGCTTTAGATATGATTTCATTTTGAGATCGTCCTAAAATGATATATAAAAACAGACGGATAGCATGGCTAATAGGAATCCGGATCCTCTGTTGAAAACGAGTAGAGAACCTCTGCTGCTGCTGCTCTGATTGGTCCAGATCATCTTGGTACAGTCAGGCTGAGCTGAACCAATCAGAGTAGTGACGAGCAAGATTTCTCTGCTTGTTTTCAACAGAGGATCCGGACTCGAATAATAGATATACATCATGACTAGAGTTGGGCATGGCTCAGAGTCAACTCGATTGACTTGACTCATCCGAACCGATTAGACTTGACTTGAACCGATCCAACAGGAGCAACGGAGTCGAATCAAATATTCTGGATAGGATCCGAATTCAAATCAAGTCGAGTTTGGATTCCACCTTAATCGAATCGACTCGACTTGAAATTTGATCCGAACTGGGTTTAGGCATAAGTTTAGAAAAAAAAAAACTTAATTTTTTTGAATTTTTTAGATTTCGTTTTGTCATTTTTCAATTTTTCAAATTTTTTTTTTTTGGAACTAATTGACAAACTCAATCTAACTCGGTTATGACTCGATTCGGCTCGAATCGCATTAGACTTGGCTGACTTGGTTTAGATCAGTTTAGGCTTGGCTAACTGGCTACCAAATCCGATCCAACTTGGTTGAGGCCATGTCCATGGCCGGATCGGACCGAGACAGCCTAAACTCGGTCCGACTCGACTCGATGCTCACCTCTAATCATGACATGGATAATACATATACATGAAAAAAGCTCTTACATGTTTATTTTGAAGTTGCTCTTTTTCTTAATTAGGAGGATGTTAGACATCTTGTAGTAAGATACTTTTGTATTTTCTTTCTAACTTTTAAAAAAAAAAATTTCTATTTAAAAAAGAAAAGAAAAAAAAAAGTGCCTCCACCTGTTCAAACTCAGCTCGGCGTGGATCAAAATTTTCGACCAAACCTATCCTGACTCGAACCAAATCTTTTTGGAGCAAACCAAACTTGGGCTGCATGGGTCAGCCCGAAACTCAAATCAGGCCAATCCACAAATTGGGGTGGCACAAAACCAAACCAAACTGGGGCTAACTCGGCCCAACCCAAATCGTTGCCCACCTCTAATTATGACTTGAGACGGGACGGGCCTCGTAAGGGCAGATGAAGGTCAGCCCGGGTAGGACCTGTTTACAGAACTGGTCATCAATTCTGGCGTGAACCGGTCATTTGGCTCAGCGGATTAATAATTATAGGTGCAGGTTGGGTTGGGGAAGATTCAACCCGAATCCGACCCATTTTAATTAAACAGGCCACAATTTTCAATTCAAACCCGATCCATTACCCATTTAACTTAGGCCTAACCTACCGCAAGCTGAGTTCCGATGACTCGGGCAACACGTGCGCTAAAAATAGAGAGTTAAAAAGATATGCTGTGCGAGTATTGGTGCAGTAGTACACCACCGGATGAGCAAACCAGCTAGTGATCAGACCGAACTGGATCCCACAGTGGTGGACCCACAACGGATCCATCATGGAAGAAAAAAAGGAACCGGCCTGATGGTACGGCCTTGCAAACGGTCAATCACGGAAGAGTGCAAATATTCAAGGGGACTTTATGAGTGAATGGTCCACAATCAACTAAGGCCCAAAATTGATGGCTAGGATCTTCAGATATTGGGGAACATTTCAGGTTGGGTCTCATCAGGCCAAGGCATTGGATAAGTGAACCATGGACATCACCTGTAAAAACTGCAAATTCAAGCACGCTGATTAGATTAAGAAGAGAAATACAATTTACTGAGGAAAAGCCAAAGATCGATGGCTAGGATCTTCAGGTGTTAGGAAACTTTTTTCGATCAAATCATACCAACATGTTGGACCAGTGAAGCATGGGGCCCACTTGTAAAATATACTAATGGTTCGCAATCAACTGAGAAAAAACCCAAGATCGATGGCTAGAATCTTCTTATCTCAGAGAACCGTGGGCCTCACTTGTAAAAAAGTGAATAAATAAAGGGAAAAAAAATGCACGCCCGGTGGGACTCGAACCCACAATCGCCTGATTAGAAGTCAGACGCCTTATCCATTAGGCCACGGGCGCTTTACACTTTTGTTATTTTATAATATTAAATGTATAGATGTCAGTGTAAATACGTGGTGGGGCCCACGCTTCAATGGTTAGGATATTTGGGCCATGGTCCTCTCTCGCACACAACTTATAACCCAGCATACTATATTGTTATACAGGACTGATCCTCTACAGATGCAGGGCAGAAGAACTTGTCATGCATGCTTTCCCATCTGACCACACAAAATATATGTCCCACTATGAAGATCTCCTGTCTCAGAAATTAGGATGATCCACCCCATTATGTGAGCCATACTGTATGTCGGGTCCAAGTGTCTGTTGTTCATCATTCCAACGATGTGGCCCATCTGATTAGTGCAGACCAGCTTGATTATTATAATAAGTGATCTTCAGGGTGGGGCTGCCACTTACATGGTGTGGATGTCCAACACAAGTGGGACATGACTGGGAAGGATGGAGCTGGTTGACAAGCTAGCATACAGCCACTGCCGGTTGTAGGTGATCAGTTGGGGCCCACCATGAATATGCATTGGCACGTAAATCAGGTCTACCCAATAAATTGCCACATGTGCTATGAAGAGAAACCCTCAATTGATATTGATCGACTCTCCTCACCGTTAATTCACAATTGAAGAGGTCAGCTTATTGTCCTCTTGGTTAGCCGGCCTGCCGGGCTCTCAAGTTAGGCTCATGAACTGGACTTTGGTCTGATTTTCGGGCTCACAAATTGAAAGACAGGGCCCTTATTATCGACATTTTCTGTGGACCAAGTCTAGGCCCATTTGGATCTGTCACCAACAGGCTTCAGTGTGACTTTCAGACCAATAGGCCAGATCGGGCTGAACTTAGGCTAAAACCAAGGCATTTTACAAGTGGACCCCATGCTTCTGTAATCGAGACCATTGATTTGCAACCCACCGTCGATGGACCATTCTTCAATTGGCCCAGTCCACTGTCCAAGTTCTCCAGGCCCAAGCTTGGTTGTCAGGCCAAGCCCAATGGAGATCCGGGCCTGATGTAATTGCTGGCCCCACCCACACGATAGAACAAATCAAATGGGCATAACGCCAGGTTCGCCAGCATGGGTTACCTCAAGTAAACTACATGCAGAAGGGGTCAGCTGATCACAGCCATCCATCTTATGATGATACATATATGGGTTATCTTGTAATTATCATGTAATGTGCGAGCACCGATCATTGATTTTTGGAGTTCATTGCGGACCGTTGAAAGATTCGTCTCCAATGGCCTACTTTCAACTGCAAATGGTCGCCTATCGATAGTGGCATCTAGAAGAAAGGATGGCTCAGGTCACTTGAACTCTTTCTGTAAATGGGCCCCATAAAGGCGAAGAGAGAATTGAGCTTGAGTCTCTACCTAGGGCATGTTTGGCAATGAATTTTCTAATAAATGTGTGGAATTACGAGACTAATGGTTACATGCGTGACTGATCCTATTCATTCATAAAGGGGGAACATGATGCATCAACCATTCACATGTGGACATGTGTGGCAGATCGAAGCCATTCATCAAGTGGGCCAATGATGCACAGGTCATTTAGAAGACCTTGTTCCTTGATATTTGACAAAAAGAATTAGTGTAAGAGATCTACATATAGTTCACCCAATCCATTCATCAAGTTGGTCACATGATGAATGGATCAAATTTAAGTGGGCCACATGACAGAAAATAGTGGGGATCGAATGCCCACCACTTAAAACATTCATGGGGCTATAGAAGTTTTGGATCAGGCTAATATTTTTGTATCTTCAGTTCATCCCAGTGGGAATGACCTTATTACCAATTTGGATGGCACATAAATACCACAGCAGACCCAGGAAGGTTTCAACAGCAGGCATGGGCCACTTGAGTTTTGATCTTCCTCATTTTTGGGTACATGTCCTAACATGAGTCGGAAAAACGGATGAACAGGGTGGACTTCTCACAAACACCACAGTAGGCCCCACCTAGCTTCCGACCGCAGGAACTTGTAGATGCCTGTCAGGCCCAACATGGTGGTCCTCTGTCATGTGATCTGTCCAATTGGAACAGCTCATCATGAAAATGGTATGATAACACCCTAAAAATCCAGCTGATCCAACCATCAAGTGGCCTCAATTTGAATTTGGAGGTCTTTGTGTGGTTGCAGTCATTATCTGCCTGATGGTTGGTTTAGCCTGAATTTTTATGCGTCTGATTTTATTTTATGGTGGACCAACCCTGTTGGATGGGTCGAATGCCTACACTGATTTTGGTCATTTGGTATAGATTCCTGAGCGGTCCTCACTAACAGAGGGGAGGGTATTTCTACTGGTTAACAGAAGGTAAATTCAATGTAGGTCTCAAGTCTAACCGCTCGAACCGCAAGTCATGGTCCATCCTGTAGATATACTCCAATCTATTAAGTGCATGTGACATCCAACTCTGCTAATAAGTTGGCCCACGACGAAGCTCTCATAGTGCAAAAATCAGCCCCAACCACTCACCACATGAGCCACATGGTGGAAAATAATGTGCAGACATTGATAAATGGCAAAAAACCAATGTGGTCCATTCAATGAGTAGATTTTTTCGCACAAGATGATCTCATGGTGGGGCCAATCGATTGGACCGGTTGGAGGTCACACAAACATAAAAGGTAAGAGGCTATTCATTGGGCGGACCGGAACTTGTAGTCAGACCCGGCAAAAAATAAAAATAAAATAAGAAAACAGTATTTTGCGGGTTGTTTGGATGCTTGTAATGTCATTAAGTGGTAATTTGATTATAGGAAACATTTGGACTGGGTGTATTTGCCTGTAAATAGATTACAAGCTGTAATCTAAAACATATCTTAAGGTCATGTTTCAGGTAACAGGTAAAGGACCTCAGGCAATAAAGTTTTTATTTTTTTTACTTAAAAAAAAAAAAAAAAAATCTCACTAGAGACAGAGTCCCCGCTTCCTCCAAACGCGTGTGGGAAATAAAAGTCTCTACTGAAGAAGAAGAAGAAGAAGGCCATAGATAACTCAAAACTCTCTCTCATTTCTGTCGCTAGAAACACTCAAAAGGACTATGCGGATTTGTGGTGAAAGCCTTTCATTGTAACTCTCTGAGACATGAAGCTAGGAAAGGCTCACCATGATGTTTGTGATAAATCTACTCTACTCCATCCATTTTACCGAATCATGTCAGGACATGGACCTAAAAATGAAAAAGATCCAAAACAAGTGGGCTACATGATAGGAAAAAGTAGGCAGGGAAATGCCTACCTCTGAAACCTCCCTAAGGTCTACTATGATGTTCATACGCCATCCATACCCTTCATAAGGTTAGCCTAATACAAAGTCAACAATGTATCTTCAGTCCTCATTGTTTGATCTTGTCCTGCGGCTCACTTGAGTTTTGGATCTGCCTCATTTTTGTGTCCACGCCTTAATGTGATTTGGCAGAACACACGGAGAGGGTAGATTTCTCACAAACATCACTAATGGACCGCACCTAGCTTGGACACGGGACCTTTCTGCGAATGGCTGTATCCGTGGAAAACAGGAAGCCTATTGTAGGGTACCACCAACATCCGCTGTATTTTGACGGGCCCCACCATGATATATGTGTTATATCTGTACCGTCCATCCAATTTGCAAGATCATTTTAGGGCATGAGCCCAAGAATAAGCCATATCCAAACTTTAAGTGGACCATACCACAACAAGCAGTGGGGATCAAATGCTTACCATTGAAAACTTCTTGGGAGCGACAAAAGTTTTGTATCAAGCTGATATTTGTGTTTGTCCTTCATCTACGTCTTTGTGACCTTTCCAACAGGTTGGATGGTAAATAAACATCATGGTGGGCTCTAAGAAGGTTTCAATGGTGGGTGTCATTGTCCCTGTTGCTTTGGATCTACCTCATTTTTGGAACCATGCCCTAAAATGATCTCGCAAAATAGATGGACAACGTCGATATAACACATGCATCCCAGTGTGGATATTCAAAAGTTTCATATGATAAAAGGAAATTTGAAATAATATTTAGCCCACTTTTGTTGCCTATTAAAAAAATAATTTAGTGTAAGGTTTGGCAATAGGCTTTATTGAGTTGGGCTTATCCCAATCTTCCAACTTAAATGAAGACTTTATATAATATTTGATGAATTGTAAAATATTTACACTCCAAACTTTGTCGTACATAAATACCCAATTATACGTTGTAAATAATTTATAAGTCATCCAAACATATGCATCTATTTACCTATAAACAGGATAGCCTTTAAACACTTTACAACTGTAATTAGATTACCTGCAATGCAATCTGATTACAACTTAAAACTTTACAGGCATTCTAATGATCCCTAAGTAATTACTAAAGAAAATAGTGAGAGAGAGAGAGAGAGAGAGAGAGAGAGGATGGAAGGTGGGGGACCAGCTTTTGTTTTATTTATGCGCTTATCTTAGAAATCCATTTATTTTATCCTATTATTTTATTAGCCTACTCTGACTCCGCAATTCCCAATGTTAGAGAGAGAGAGAGAGAGAAGGTGGTGGTGTTGTTGGGAGTGGGGGGAAGTTTCTTTGAGAGAGAGAGAGAAAAGAGAGATGTTTCTGTTGGTTGGGCTTTTACTTTGCATTATTATCAAACACCTTATCTTCTATCTCTCTCCGTTTGCAGAGAACATGTCCCTTTATTCAATTCCTGATATATTAAAATAATGGGGAAAAGGAAGTAGTTTTCTGTGTAGTGGAAGGATTTCTCTGTTTTGGATTGGGGTTGCAGCTGCTGTCCTCAACACATGCTTTTCTTTTTCCCTTACCTTCCCTCCTCTCCTCCTATTTACAACTGTATCTCCTTTGTCCTCTGCCCCCCATAGGATGATTGAATCTCTGCCCTTTTTTACTATTTTTACGTGGACGGTTCCTATTCCTACCGCTTCTTGGACCGCGTATCACATTGTGGCACCTGCTTGAGATCTGATCCTTCCATCAGGTCAGCTACACGGTTTAGATCTTCCTCCAAAAAAATCTACCCATTTAACGGCTCAGGTCAGCTGCACGGCTTAGATCTTCCTCCAAAAAAATCCACCCATTTAACGGCTCAGGTCAGCCGCTGCATATCACAACAACTGAATGGCCAGGGAAAAAATTATATGTAACCATCAATTTACTTTGTACTTTGTGGCCCACCTGAAGAGTAAAGCTGTCTGAGTTTTTAGACCGTGGATCTAAGCACTGTTTCCAACCATAAGGAAAGCTCAGATCTGACACACGTGCGCCCGCGAGTAGATGGTCACAGCTCTACACGCATGTGAAATGAGCAAACCTCTTTTACGCCTCCACACGTGCCAATTTGACATGCGTTCTCGAGATCCGTTCAATTCATCGTATGGGTCCCACTATGTACGTTCTTTTAACTGAAGATGGAGACCGTTCCGTCATCGTATGGGACCACGAGTGAACGTTAAATGCAGGCTGTTCGTACCCATGGCCCAAATGATAATTGGATCGGCCTGATTTTGAGCCAAATAACGTACACTCATTGGCCAACTGCACATATATGGAAGGGCCCACCGATTGAACGACCCAAATCTTGCACGTATGTTCCAGGTTGACAATTTTGGAGGTTGGGAGAGTGGGATTCGGATGGCTACGTAGGTGCTATTAGCTGCGAGTTGTTCACGAGTTGAGCTGGCTCTCGGTTGTGCTTGGCAAGCTTCGAACCAAGTTGAGCATCTTTTCCTAGCTTGTTTTAAATTTTGAGGCACACATGAGGTGACTCAAGCTTAATTTAATTCAGCTCAAAGCTAGGCTCATTCGCAACTTGATTTGGCTCAGCATATATATATATATATATATATATATATATATATATATATATATATATATATATGTTAAACTCAGAAGTTAAAATTTTTAATTATTTTCTCATAATTTTTATTCGAACAAACGTCTGGCGCCCCCTTCTCAAAACCCTAGCCTCACACCCCCCTCCCCCTGGTCTGTTCGACTACCAATCCACTGCTATCTAGCCGTACCTAGAGCTCTCTCTCTCTCTCTCTCTCTCTCTCTCTCTCTCCAGTCTGCCAAGCCACCCTTGCGGTCAGTCCCTGACTGCCTTTCCCTCTCTCCCTCTCTCTAGTCCATCCAGCCACCTCTGCCCGGTTCTCTCTCTAGTTCGTCCGACCACCCTTGCTCGGCCGCTGCCTAACGTCCGACCAACATACTTCTTCCTTCCTGACTTTAATATTTCCAAGTTTAACATTCACCTCGAAATAAGCTTGTTCAGCTCGACTCAACTCAAAAGCTCAATCAAGCCAGCTCAAACATAAAATTCCAACTTGATGTCCAAGCTAAGCCGAACATGAACCAAGGTGGTCATTGAATGAGCCTAGCTTGAACATGGCTGAGCTCGCTAGGCTTGGCTTGTGTACAGCTCTAGCTGTGAGAATGGAGGCTGCTAGACCCATACACTAGGCAGAACGTATGCCAACTGACTATCATGCACAACATCTGGACAGTACATACGGTGGACCACACAGTGAAAATGAGCATCCATGAAAATCAGGCTGTTGAACGAATCAGGTGAACCACATGTGCATTGCAGTGGACCAAGGGCAACTTCTTAAGTCATAGATTCTTGAATGGACCGGCCCCATTTAGTAAGGTCATCTTAACAGTGAGGACAACCTTATCAACGGTCGGATGTTCTCCACACTTCGCTAGTTTGGCACGTGTACTGCGAGTAAGGGTGCGTGTAGAGATGCTGCGTGTGTTGCAAGTATTTCACTAAGATGTATAAATTCATCTGCTGGCACGCGTGGACACCAATTTTGGGCAGTCCAGATTATGGGCTCCATTGTGGCTGGAGCATAGCTGAAATATTAACCGATGGGATAATCTTGACCGTCCGATTTAACCACTGGATCATTTATTATATAGTAATCATCCAAGATATCACCAGCTGAATGGTTAGGATATTTAGATCAATGTGAATTTCGATCCATGCCCCATCTAATTGGGACTGGGTGTTTGGATGGCCCAGATGGGACATGAATATATGCCACATGTTCTGTAGATGAGCGTCTGTACCATAGAAGGTGCACCTTGCCTGAACTCAAATTTATTTTCTATCGTTTGAGAAGTATTGCACGGAGTGGAAGCCTATTGAACTGCCTGTGTGGTCCCACCGTGTTGTATGTATGCCAACCAACCCGTGCATCAAGTGAGCCCCATCATGAGAATGGGATATCCCAAAACTCAAGCCTATTAAATTATCAATTGGACCACACCTTAGAAAACAATGGAAAACTACCCAAAATAATATAAATTTCTATTGTGACCCACATGATGATTGAATTAGCCTAATGTTTGGGAATTCACACTTTAATAGGTAGATGAACCTAATATAAACGGTTTGGATCATTGGAAGATGACCCAAATTCAAAGGCTAAAGACCCAAGAGATCATATTACAATATGTGGGGCTGTATTTGAGCAAATCTTTACTGATTAAATGACAAAGAATTATATGATAGTACTGACCCACATCCCTCGTACATCATACACCGTTTAGCAATTCTGATATGTAAGGCCCATGGCTCATTAATCTGGATATTTAGACTGTCCAGTCCCTGCCTGGATATAGCTCCAAAAATGTGATAGATTTGAATATGCCAGCTACCAATATTAGGACCTTTCAGTCGAATGTGGTACCATTTCTGAAATAAATTCAGGCCATAAATTCAGCGATTAATATTCGATAATTTCAGGGTACCGTCCATCTGACGCTGGAACAATAGACCTATGGTCTAGATCATCAAATCATGGCCCCATTTACCAGAATTTAGGATCGATGCATCCCATGCAAAGGTGTGGGAGTGATCCAAACGATTAATATTATGAGAATCCCACTCCTTGGCTAAAATGGACGGTTGAGAGAGAAAATGCCTCAAAGGTTCATGACCAATAATCAAAAGGTCAAATATTGTACGGATAGGATCTTCCAGGCCAGGGAATTCTCGATGGTTCCATACAGGTTCACAACCAATTAATTAAAAGGCCAAATATTATATGGCTACGATCATCCAATCTGGGAAATTTTTGATGTACAGGCCATCCATGCCACGATCCAAACAGTTGATATTAATGGGCCCTTGCAACCAAAATCCGTGACATTGAAAGAATCCCAACTCCCCATTAGGTGGTCAAAAAAATGAACGATTAAAAAAGAAAATACAGCAACCGTTCACAATCAGATAAGAAAAGTTCAAATATTATATACATAGCTAAGATCTTCCAATATAAGAATTTTTTAACATTTGGACCATTCATGACGAGGCCTGTCGTTTCAACTGTCTGGATTATTGAACCATGGGCCCCACTCGTACAAAACTAAAACCTGGCCCGGTCTGCTATCTGATAGTACTCTTGGCCGAATATGATGATCTGTAAGCATGCGCTCAAAAGTTGTACACGTGCCAGACAACTCAAATCAAACAATCCAAACCTTGTGGGTCCACTGTAAATACGTCATAACCCCAAAATCAGATTTATTTTACAAGTTTAACCATCTGATTAGTGGACGATTTGATTGTTGAATCAGGACTGTCTGCTACTTTTCATTTCAACCGTCCATTATAAGTCCATAGGTGCACACGTGTTAAGGCGTGTAGATGGGATGATGTGCAGGGGACCATGGCATGAATCAGTTAAAGGTTCAATATTCCACCGAGAATGCAATCTAGTGTGCACGAATCATACATACATGTGAATGCATACACAGGGATGCAGACGTATGCATGATGAGGTATAATACAACGCGCAGGCCGAGAGTTTGTACAGCACAATCAGATTGTCAGTTTGCAGAGGTGGGGCCTACAGCTAAATGATATGAGATTTTGATATGATGGGCCTCACCCTTCTATGTATTTTGCCTCTTACAGTGGATGTGAATCATTGTTTTATTTTCTTTCTTAACCATCTATTTGGTGGTCCACCTATTATACCAAAGGGATTTTATTTTATCATCTTGTTGATTTTTGCGGGGTATTGTATTGATGATTTGGATCATGGCCATATGTGCACGCTATTGACTTATGGCAGACACCTTCCCTCCGTTGGTGACGATTAGAGGAATTTGTACTCACTGCTAAAAATAGCATTTTTTTTAAAACTCATTACGCGTGCATGTGAGGCCCACTGTTGTGTATAAATGCATCCAGCCCGTCCAAGAGCGTCTCTCTGCTATAAAATCGGATCCCAAATAAAATCAGGCTAATCCAATCATAAGGTGATCCACACCATAGAAAACAAAAGACAACCACCCAAGAATCTCCAAATTCATGTGTGGAAGTGGAACACCTGATGGTTGGATCAGCTTGAATTTTGGATTTTCCTATTTTCACGGTGGAGTGACCATGCTGAACGGGTTGGATGACATGCACATACTATAGTGGGACCACATGCAAGCAACCGGCCCTGTGTATGAGAGAGGTAAAATGGTAAATCGCTGCCAGAAGCCAGCGTTATTACCTTGCATTGAACAGAGGTGGAGAAGTATGTGTATGTAACAGCCCTAAAGAAAAGGGAGGTGTTTACAACCGTCCTTTTTTTTTATAATTCCACATGCGTAAAAAAAACCTGTGCGTGTAAGATGTAGAGACAAAATAAATGTTGGTTGGATTAGGTGGCGAATCGGGACAGGCATCGGGGCCCACTTGATAGGATGAGGTGGTCAAATCACCAGTAACAATTCCGTGAAGGTGAAAGGATAAAATTATGGGAAATTATATGTTTAAAAAATTAATTACTACTAAAAGCTATATTTACAAAATTAATATCAATAAACATGGACTTTAAGATAAAAGGAAAAGAGGCTTAGGCGTTTCAACTGCAGGTCTCAGGTTCTTGTTAAGGAGACACACTAACCCCACCCGTGGTTGGGTGCATCATGTGACAAGCCCTGAGGGTGCGTCACCCAGCTAGCAGGGTGGGTGCGTTGCGTGACTACCAAAACGGAAAAAAAGAGAGATAAAAGGAAAAGACTAATCATGGCTGTGAGATAATCCATGTCTTTCAAGCTAATGTGGCATTTTCATGCATATAAAGACAGTAGTTTATGTGAAAATTAAAGAGGAAAAAAAAAAAAAAAAACCCTTCTGCCATCCTATTTAAGCATGCATCTCCATGTGGGCATTGTAATCAATGTCCCACAGATTTTCAAAATCCTGGCAGTTTAATTTTTTTTCTACCATTTTTATAGCATAATAATTGTTATTTTAGCACAAAAATATTTAAAAGTTAAAATAATTCATTTTTATCTATACATTCAAATTTTTAAAGTAGATTATTAGTTTATTAATAAATGTTTTTAATATTTCATTTTCAGTAAGATTTTTGTGATAACATAACATAAAAATTGGAATATCCCTTGAGAAATTCCTAATAATCTAGACAATTGAAAAATATTATGTGATTTTTTTTGTATATTGATTTAGGCCATAAAGGATTTCTATAGATATGCATACATGAAAATAAATTACACCCAACATAGAAAGAAATTAAATACTATATATATATATATATATATATATATATATATATATATATATATATATATATATATATATATATTAGAAAGAAAACATAAATAACGATTCACTATTAATTCCAACACTGAGGATGAGACTTGTCACTATACCTGTGAACCCACATCTAAGGCTAGATGATCAGAACCATCCTTCTTGTTGGCTATCTTGAAGATGGGCCATAATCTGCAGGGGATTTATCTTTATCATTATTACTTCTTTTTTTTTTTACACACATTCGCACCTACGTCCACACCACATGAACAATCAAACCCATAATCTTGGTGCCGAAAACTCATGGCGTCGACCACTGAGCCATGAGTAGGGTCCCTCTAGGGTATCGATTTTATCTTATGAGCTTTGCTAAGCCCAAAGCATGTTGTCCAATCTGAGATCCAATCCATCCATTAACTTGGTCTAACATTGTAGATATTTTTCCAAAAATAAATATGGTCTACTTAGCATATATATAAGCCCAAGCACTGAAAACAAATGAATGGGTTAGAAAATCTCAGAAAGTTTATCAAAGTTGTACCTTTGTTTTTCTAACTTTGGTCTAGCTGACAAGTGGATGAGCCTGATTCTTGGGCTGGACATTAATATAGTGGTGTCATTCTTATGGATGGATTGGATCTTGAAACTATCATGCCTTGTAGGCAAATTTGTGGGGTGTGTACATGTGCAGCCTTAGCATGCGTTATTCTAGTTTAACTACGCTTATAATCCAGTACCATTTCAACCATGTGTTTAGTTAAACAGTCAATGTTTATGAATACGTGTGGATAACAAAAAAATGATGGTCTTCGTCCATTTGCGGTTGTTGGCCAGAACCATCCTTCCGAAACAATGATCATCCCATTGTGGTCCATCCATATTGGCGGCATCCCAAAATGGATGGTCCAACCATCCAGCAATCACGGCTTGTGGGCCCCGCACGAAAGGTAGTTGCTAAGCATTACAAATTTGACGGGGCCTGTTTTCACTGGAAGTTTCCGGATTGGGTGGTTTTGGGTTCTGTGAGGCCCACCTTGATGTTTTTTCCAGATTATTTTATCGTATTATACCAAAAAATTAAGCACATAAAAATATCAAGTGGACCACACCATAGGAAAAACTGGTAATTGAATGACCACCATGAAAAACTTCTTCGGGGTCACAGAAGTTTTGGATCAAGATGATATTTGTGTTTTCCCTTCATCCAGGTCCACGTGACCTTATCAACAGGACGGATGGAAAATAAACATTATGGTGGGCCCTAGGAAGGTTTTCACGGTAGGTGTCATTATCCCCACTGTTTCCTGTGGTGTGGTCCATTTGAGCTTCGGATCTTGTTCTTTTTTTGTGCAATGACCTAAGATGAGATGGAAAAACGGATGGACGGCGTGGATATAAAACACATACATATAGGTAGGCCTCAGAGCGCCCAACACCACCAAGTTGAGTGGTGTAATCTACTGTCTTCATCCAACCGAAAGAAAGGTGGCAAGCAATACAAGTTGCAAGGAGCAGTTGCAACAGCTCCTGATCCTTCTAGAAAAGCGTTCCGTGGCAGCGACAAGAACAACATCAGGATAGTAGTGAGATTTTTAACGGTGGGATTCTCACCTTGGATGCCTGACACTCTTATATGCTCCGTCCAATTTGAGTCAGATTCCGGCCATGGGAAGATATCTTATTTTAATCGTCCCAGTAAAGATCCCCTGACTTTAGGTTGTTCTTCTGACTCGTGTCATGTGAGTGTGGGGTTTTAACTTTTTTATAAAATACTCTGTAATTCTAGTGTTTCTACAAACGTTGTGCCTGCGTGTATGAGAAATGACCCACTTGTGACGATAGTACTATACAGTCGATCGATTGTGGGGCCCACCGTGAGTTATGTAGCTGCCTGAATTTCGAGTTGTCCTCAGGTCCAAGTGAGGCGCACACAATGAACGGATCTGATAGTGCATAAACTACATGGTGGGCCCCACGCCCATCTCCACTGTTTCCTGGGTGTCCCACCTGAGTAATCGATCGGGCTGGTTTTGGGCCATGGTCCTAAAAATAGGGGACGCACCTGCTGAACGGCTTTGATTTCCAGAAAACATCACGGTGGGCCCTGCAGAGGTTGACTCGACAATAAGACTAGAGTTACTCCAGAGTCTAGAGCACTGCAAGTTACAGTGCTCCTAGTTACATAGAGTCACTTGAACAAACCAATCTATATGGATCTGAAGTTCCCATTAAAGTGTGTGTGTATTAAATGGTACTACAAGGTCGAGCTGTGTGGGCCCCACTGTGATGTGTTGGACATCAACACCGTGCATTTGATAGGTCTCCTTTAGTTTATGGCATATCCCAAAAATAAGCCGGAACTCAGGTGGGCCATACCATCTAAAACCACGTGAAGAAATGCCTAAAACATGTAAAAGCACTTTGTGGGGCCCATCTGAATTTTGGATGCGGCTGAAACTTTCTCTAACCCCTCATCGAAGTGGAACACACACAATGAATGGGCTGGATTTGTGAACCACATCTCAGTGGGCTCAATAAACAATCATGAAGGTTTTAATGGGCGGGTTACCCCTCTCAACTGTTGTCTATGTTGTGGCCCACCTAATTCATAAATTGACCTGATATTTAAGCCCGTGGGCCACCATGGAATAGTTCATTTGACTGATGGAGTAGATGTTGGAAACACATCACAGTGTAGCCCACACAGCTCGACCTCATGGGACCTCATAGTACCATTTCCATATATAGTGTAGCCCACACAGCTCGACCTCATGCGACCTCATAGTACCATTTCCATATATATATATATATATATATATATATATATATATATATATATATATATATATATATATATATATATATATAGGCCATTCCAAGACTCAGGTAGGCCACACCAGGTGAATTTAAATGGTTTATGCATGATTTCACTGTTCCCCTCACGTGAAGGCAACTTGAGTGTCTGATCAATCTATGTTTTGGTTTCAGGATGAAATCATATCTGATGGACGGAGCAGATGTCATGCACACATCAGGGTGGACGCTGTGTGCGCGCTGGGAATGCTCACGTATATAACTCCCATATGTTGGAGCAGTGTGGAACCCACCATGATGTGTGAGTGCCTTCATCCCTGTCCATTAGATATGCCTCCCATGTTGGGCCTAGGCTCCAAAATCCATCCGGCCGTTACTTCGGTGGGCCATTTGTTGCATATATGTCATTCAACCCATTCATCAAGTTCGCCGCACCAGAAAGGAGATTCCAGAAGATAGGATGGCCACAGCAAGTGAATATATAGGTTTCAGGTGTGATTACACGTTGCTCCCTCAGGCATGTCCCACCCGAGTTTATGTGCGGCGAACATGAGTCATGGAGTACATAAGATGCATGGTTTGGATTCCACGTATAGACATCACGGATGGCCCCACACAGCTCAAACTTATGTGGTCATTCCCATACCATGCATATGTATGTATGCATATATGGGAAATGTTCATATAAAAGTCCACCTTGCCGTTAAGTTGCAGTGAGATCAAGCTCCATAAGTTCTACTATGATGTGTATCTGACATGATGGGGTTTTCTTCCTCAGGAGTTGAAGAGAGATAGTGTAGCCTGGGGGTTATTGGGAGCTCGACTAGTTAGGGTCAGGCGACCAAGCGATCGAAATTCACCCGAAAGAAGTAGTTGGTCCCTAGAAAGTTTTACAGATTGTCGAGTGCTCAACTGTAGGTCATTGGGCGCCCGGAGCTTAGATCGGGCACCCAACCATGCTGGATCGAGCGATCGAAATTCGACGGATTTTCTCTAAAACTCACTGAACAAATTTTGAATGTGTCGGGTGCTTGACCAAGTCAGGTAGGGCGCCCAACGGTGCACGGACTGCGAATCCACATTTTCCTAATTTAGGTCTAACTCTTGCATGAGACTATATATTGGCTTCTAATTCAAAACTTAAGCATCTGAATAAGAGGTTTACACGTTTAAGATGAGAGAAAAAAAGGGAAGAAAAAGATAGAGAAAGTTTGTAGGAAAATAAGATTTCTACTAGTGAAGGTGATCACAGCGCAGTTAACATCTCGGGTTCTTCTACATCCTCATGCTCAGTGAGATCTCTCAATTTTTATTTCTTTTATTGTTTATCCACTCTTGCATGAGTGAAGAAGGTTTAATCCAAGCGGGTTGTGTTTGAGATCAAAGTGTAAGCAATTTACAACATAGTGGATTATTTCTCTGAACGAGGTCCCATGGTTTTTACCTCTTTAAAGGTTTTCTACGTAAAAATCTCTTATGTCGTATAGTTGATGATTTGATTTTGTTTATTGCATTATCATATCACATAATTCACGTAATTTGAGGGATGAGATCTTAAAGTTTTGTAAAACGCACCCAACATGACATCCACTCCATCCATCATGCATATTTGTTGCTTAGAATCCAAAATCTGATCCAATCCATGACTTAGGTGGGCTGCATCATAGGAAACAGTTGAGAGTCCACTTCAACCCATTAAAACCTTTCTAATTATTCATGGGCCCCACCAAGATATGTTTAGGCATCCAAACCATTCGTTGTGTATCTCTCCCATGAAGGGTTCTAACCAATTTTCAGGCCGTTCCAAAAGTGGGCCCCAAAAGTGAGTTTAGATGCTTTAGGCATGATTTTGCACTGTTCTAGATAATGTGGTCCACCTGAGATTCAAATGTGCTGATTTTTAGGACATCCCATGTTCAAGAGGGAGTCACCAGAGGCACAGTTCAGATGCCACATGACATCACAGTAGGACCCACATAGTTCAACCTTAACATGCATAGTAGGAACATTTCCTTGTGTGTGGGTGTGAAATGTTAATGTCCCAAGGTCCCCGAGAGCTTGTTAATTACATGTGGTACACCCAATCAGCTACTCGGACAGTGCATTCATTAACTAACATTATTCTGAGCAAGCCAATGTGCTAGATTCCACTGATCAGATGGTCTTAAACCTTTGAACGAGGCCAGTTTGTTTAAGCATATATACGTTTTCTTAAAGCAATAGATCATATGTTTATAATCATCAAACTAAAGTGCTAGTTTGGCATTATAAGCAATATAAAGCTGGACTGATTGACCAAATGTTTCTGGATGATAATGCTACCTATCTTGTTTGTTTGCTCAATCTTGACTGTCCATTTTTCATGGTATTGATTGAATGTTTAGAATATCCAACCAGCATGATTTTCGCGCCATGGGTTGCTCCTAGTTGTATAAATGAACTAACCATTCAAATCCTTAGTGTATCATGCCATTCATCATTTAAAATCTTTGAACATGTAGGTAATGTCCTATAATGGCGAGAGTTTTAGCAAAACCCATCAATGCCCGTCATGAGTTCAAATCTTGTGTTATGAGCAGGTTGTATATGGGCACCCAAATGGGTGAAATATCTGGAGTGCTAGGCCCAACTTAGGGGCTGTTTGGTGCTTGTAAATGGAGGTAAATGAAATTCAATTTCACATTTATTGTCATTTCAAGTGTAAATGACTTACTCAGTCTTGTTTAAATGGGAGTAAATAAATTGCATTGAAATCCAAATATTGACCGAGGCCAGTTTGAAATGCTGTAGTTACATGTATTTTCTTTCACATCACTAATAAATGAATAAACTACCATGTTTGAAAGTGAGATGAGCCACTGTAGTCACAAAACACAGAATTCGAGGCCAAAACTTAGTGGGCCCCCACCATTAAATATGTGTTTTTTCCATGCCATCCATTCATTAGTAGAGACCATTTTAGGGTGCAAACCCTAAATTTAAAGCTCAAGTGGACCACACTAGAAAATAGTAGAAATTGAATGCTAACCATTTAAATGTTAATCATGTGATGTGGTTCACTTGAGTTTTGGATCCATGTCATTTTTGGAGGCATACCCTAAAATGATATGGACAAATGAATGGACGGCATGGATAAATCATGTACATCATGGTGGGACCCATAGAGTCCGATCTCATTTTGTGTATCAAAAAGTTACTATAGTACAGCTTTAAGGTATCCTTGGTAAATAATACATGCAGAAAAAGGTTGAATACAATGTAATTCTCATGAAACACATCATTTCAAACAGGCCCTTGAGTAAATTGGAGGAATTGAAATGCATTGGAATTTTTTGATATTTTCACAGGCACATATGTGATATCCTCAATCAGCTTTACTATCTCAAATTAGTGTACTTGTGTTATATGAGGAAATTCTAAGCCTCCAGGGGACTACAAATGTAAGGTTCACAAACAAGAAACTTGCCAAATTAAAGTTTTGTAACCATCCATTTAAATGGCGAAGGTTTAGACTGTTTGGATTATTCCATTGATATGATTTTAATGATGTAGCTGATAATTGGATTGTTATGGAGTATCATCAGCATGCCACATGTGCAGCCAACATGCACCTTTGTTTACTTAAGCGACTCTCCATGGAAGCACAAAAGAGACATTTCATTCCATTTGCTCCCAAATCTCTCATTTTTCCTCAAAATTTTAAATTAGCCCCATTTATTCCAAATTGTCATCTAAATACATTTGAAAATAGCTATTATTACTTACACTTGTAATTGTGGCTCTCACCCCAAGGCTAATGTTGACATGTTCAATGTTTTAGTGCAAAAGGAAGGTTGGAAAATAGTTTGGGTGCACAAATTATGGGGCCCACTGTGATGTATATGTCATATCCATACTGTTCATTTTGTTCCCCGCCTCATTTTAGGGCAGGAGCCTAAAAATGAGGTAGATCCAAAGCTCAAGTGTACTACACCATAGTAAACAATGGAAATTGAACACTCACTGCCAATACCTTCTTGGGGGCCATGGAACTTTTGGTCAAATTTATTTTTATGTTTTCCCTTTAACCATGTCTTGGTAACCTTATGAATAGGTTGGATGACAAATAAACATAATTGTGGGCCTTAGGAAGGTTTTAGTTTTCAATGATTGAGGTTGGTTAGGATCACTACTTCATGTGGTGTGGTTGGTTCACTTGAGCATTAGAGTTACCTCATTTCTTGGACTCATGCCCTAAAATGACCTTGTGGAATGGATGGACCACATGGATATAACATATTCATCATGGTGGGCCCCCACAATTTTTACACTTACAAAAACATATAAAATTTACACAGCAATTAATTTTGGTTCAACCAAACCAGGATGAGAAATAATAATAGCACATTTTCAGCCACTTACATATAATTAGGAAAATCAAACAGCCCTGGGCGCACCTCTTCTCCCATGTACTCCAATTCCTCCCATTCAACAAGCCGCTCACATGAATCCAAAACACGTACGATTACCATAGTCAGAGTCCAGTAAATGAATCTGATCCTTTAAAAACATTAGTTGTTAGACCATTATGTGCGCAGGTAAAAGTACACCCTCTCTTTTCATCGTGACTCATGTAAGGAAAGGTCGAAAAAAAGATAATGCCAAAGGACTTTATGATGATAAAGGTCCATGTGCTTAAAAAAAATAATAATAATAAATAAATAAATTATGATATTCAGCTTCTTCTTATATAAATACATAGAGAGAGAGTCTTTCCTATTGGGTTGATAGACGGTTACCAGTGACACTCAGCTGATCCTATTTTTATTCCTTCCCTTCCCTTTTTCTCAGCTGCAATTTCTGATTAAACTCCAACTTCACCACTCCCTCTCTTCACCTTCCCCATCCCTCTGTCTCTCAGTCCCCCTCTGTATCTCAGCTTTTTTACTTCTCTCTCTCTTCTTGCCTTTATTTCTTTTCTGGGCTTTCTCAATAGAGGGTGGGAATCTCATGGATGTGGGCCTACTAAAGTCTGTAAGAGAAGAACAGATTGATATGATGATGATGATGAACATGGACAAACTACCCGAATTCAGCAGCCCCTTCTCCAATGCCATTCCTCAGTCACCGTCTATTGACTTCTCTTACGCCAATTCATTACCTGTCTTTGATCCAATGCCGTCTGTGAATTCACCTACATTGATCAATCCAACACCCTCGTCATTTTTCAGCAATACAATTCAAGAGCCAGCAATGCCGGCTCTCCTTCCAGATGGTGTGGCCGGAAGGCTGAGGAATACAGTCGAATTTCCTGGTGCACCTCAATCTTCGGGGTCCAAACGGAGCTCAGTGGCGGCGATGAGGGAGATGATCTTCCGGATGGCTGCGATGCAGCCAATCCACATAGACCCAGAGTCGGTGAAGCCGCCCAAGCGGAGGAACGTGAAAATCTCAAAGGACCCACAAAGCGTGGCTGCGAGGCACCGGAGGGAGAGGATAAGCGAGAGGATTAGGATTCTTCAGAGACTAGTCCCAGGCGGTACCAAGATGGACACGGCGTCAATGTTGGATGAGGCGATCCACTACGTGAAGTTCTTGAAGACCCAAGTGCAATCGCTTGAACGGGCAGCTGCTAATAGAAACACGGGTGGTCTCAGACTCCCGTCGGCAAATTCAGGCATAAACTACCCACAAATTCCAAAAGCTTACCAACCATCTCAGTTTTTCAGTCCAACCCAGCTGCTTAGTTGAAGAGGATTAGTTTAAGTACGACTATATTGTTGGAGTTATGATATAGTATGGGAGCCTGTATAGAATTAGAGTATCACTGAATTGTTTAAGAGTCCATATTCTCGTTGGTGATATCTTGTTTTGTCGGTCGATCGAGATTGTTATAAATCTACTGTTGAATAGATGTTGGATGTGGGTGTTTTAAAAACCTTTTAAAATACAACAGTAGATAGCTTAGCTGTTTGTAAGAATAACAGCTTTGCTCTCTCTCCGCATTTTAATCTGAAAATTTTCACATTTTCTTGTTTCTTTTGGTAGGAATTTTCGCCATGTTTTTTAGTTCATTGTGGTTGAAAATACCCATGTGCTCTCTCTCTCTCTCTCTCTCTCTCTCTCCGCATTTTAATCTGAAAATTTTCACATTTTTCTTGTTTCTTTTGGTAGGAATTTTCGCCATGTTTTTTAGTTCATTGTGGTTGAAAATACCCATGTGCTCTCTCTCTCTCTCTCTCTCTCTCTCTCTCTCTCTCTCTCTCCCCCCTTGTTTCTTAGTTCATTGTGGTTGAAAATACCCATGTGCTCTCTCTCTCTCTCTCTCTCTCTCTCTCTCACAGGTAAGTGCACTACCCATCAGGGGATCCTCTCAGCGTAGATGCCTGGACACAAAGATGAGGCTAATCTGATCATCACGTCTACTAAAGAAAGGAACGGTCAGAAGAAATGCCTGGTCCACCTAATAGTAATATCCACATGGATTTTTATTGAAGAGATCTAAACAACATGCATCGCCTGATAAGCGGCTTTGATCTTACGCACATGTTCCTTTCACACACGTGTGAGGCGAGTTCTAAAAAGGAAGTTCACTCGCTCGATCGAACTATGAAAGTCTTTGAATTTTGACTTGGCTTGCGACTTGCGAGGCATTATTCAGAAGAAGAATAATAATCAGATAGAACACGCTCTATCCTAACCTGATAGAAACTCCTCTCTACTGTAATTTTGGTAGAAGATTGGATGAATCAGAACCGTTCATCTACTGGTTTCTAACACATTTAGCCCATGGTAAAAGAATAATACAAATTCAATGATCATTTACATCTAGTTTTGTCCTTGAAATGGATGGTAAAAATCAAGTTGGTTAATGCATGATACTGATTAGTAAAAAGTAATGGACGGTGATAGTAGGATATTCCTGTCCTGCGATTTCACTGCCTTGGGTTATCCGTGGCAGAGACCACTAGCTGGACGGTCCCGATGGACCTGGTCCCTGGCCACGTGTAGTGTGTATAGGGGGTCTCTATCTTATTATGATTCACATGGCTCTACTCAATGGCACAAATTCCTTACAACACTTGTTGCAAAGTGACCGTGCAACAAAAAGTTCAGTGGCGCCCACCGTGATTATTGTGTGACATCCGCTCCGTCCATCAGTTAATCTAGCTCATGTAAGGAAGTGGGCCGAAAAATTAGTTAGATTCAAAACTTATGTGAGCCACGAACAGGAAACAGCGGGAATGAGATGCCCACCATCGAAACCTTCTTGAGCCCACATAAGTTTGGATCAGAATGATATTTGGTTTTTTCCGTCGTCCTTGAGATCAGATGGTCTTATGAAAGGCGTGGATGGCATATAAACATCAAGGTGGACCCAAGGAGGTTTCAGCTGTTGGCCTTCCCATCCCTACTGATCTTTCCTATAGTATGGCTAACTTGAGTATTAGATCTGACTCATTTTTTTTTCTCTCGTCCTAATATGAGTTGCAGCAACTGATGGACGGAATGGATTTTACATAGACATCACTGCGGATCCCACATAACTTTTTCTTGCAACGAAATTTCTCCAACACTTGTTGTACCCAATTCTCGTCCCTGTCTAATCATTTGGCTTTTTCCCCGTCATTCAAGAAAACGGACGGTTGTCATAAAATGCATGGGAAATCCACGTGAAACTCTGACGCGCCGGTGATTTTATAATTAGGCATGAGGCAGACGTGGGTGCAAACCACTTGCCACGTGAAGACAATCTACTTGCTGTGGATAATGGTTCTTACCGTGAAGACCTGGCATGCTAACATTAGAAAGTTAGTGAAGCGCATACCGTTAATTATACATCGTAGGTGGCCCTTTTTTGGTAGGTCCTAGACGTGGCCTTTGGAGCCTCTTTATATCTTGAAAGGGCCCAGATAAAATAACTGCCAGAAGATCTGAACCAGTCCTGTGTTGTACTATTAATGGCACTGAAGGGTCGAACAGCATGATTTCATTCGGCTCATATCATGGATGGGCCATAATAAAAAATTAAAAAAATTAAATGCCAACCTGATGATCAGAGCCACTTCCCATCGAAGTGGACCCTGGACTACTTTTAGTTTCAACCATCAGTTGCAATGACACCCCTGAATGGTCGGGATCTCATAGGTATTATGTTTTGAGAAAGGCCCGTAGACAAAAGCACGCCAATTTTGCGATCATCTGGCAATGGTTGCATGTGGACCTATCAGGCAATTAACGTTGGATGACCCACTAGTGCAGACCAGCTCTGTTCGCATTCCAATCGTCTGGCAATGGTTGCATATTGTGGGCCTATCATGCAATTAACGATGGATGACCCACTAGTGCAGACCAGCTTTGTTTGCGCAATTCAATCATACACAGAGACACTCATGTAAGCAGGGGGTATGTATTCAATTTATGCATGTGATTTGGAAATGCGGTCGTACCAAAGTCGTACATGAATCAATATTTGATTGAATATTAGTGACTCATGCTGAAACAACTGAGTAAGATCGGATTCAAAAATCGAGCTATTGAGTCAAGCACCGGTTATAATTATCGACCAAGCGATTGCGAAAGGATAGGGATTAGTTATCCTTGATGTATTCTTTTTACCCTGTGTTAAAGGCTTTTCTTTCACCACTAGTTACAACTAAAATATTTCTCAAAAGAATAGGGATAAACAAATGAATAAAAGAAGGCTAAAATGGTGTTGATTTTATTAATATGTAAATGTGGCTCATGACAATTGACAAGGTAAAATAATTAAAGACAATAAAAATAAATATGTAATCCGTCCATGTGAATAAACGATTGAAACGAATGGTCAACAGAATATAACAAAAAAGATTGATCGCCAAAGTAAGGGTTTGATCGATTGATCGGGATCCATCAAGTTAGGGTTGTGGATGTTTAATCTTAATCATACGATACTATAACGATGACACTAGACAATAAAGATCTATATTAAAGCTAAGTTATGCTAAGATAAACATAAAGATAAATGTCAAAGAATATAGATTGTTTTTTGTGTGGACCTCAAGCTCTTCATCACGCACTCTTTTTATAGGTTGTTGAAACAGCAAAACCCTCGCTTGATTTCCTTGATGATTTTTTATCCTTCGCATTTACGACATGCATTCCAAATAGGAAGATCTGCATAAGCTAGAAATCGTTGATTCTTAGATCTCTTCTTTTATGCAAATGCTCCTCTATTGAAGACCTTCAGGACATTACCGAATATAGACATGGGTTCAATTAGAGCCATCTTCACCCTTCCCTGATCTCAATTTGATAAGTCATTGGTGCATATAAATGACCCGATCAGGACTATTTGGATTGTTCCATAATCTCACTTCTTATGATTGTGTAACCAGTGAGTTTAATCCATTAGATCATAATTTCACATTCTCTAATTTATTCCAATCAATGCACGGATATGGGCCCGATCTATTGGTGTCGATCCTCTCATGATTTAGGTCCGTGTTGTGGCCAATCTACTTGAATTCTAGTTTGATATTTGAATATTCAGAATCTTCGTAATCACTGCAAAACTTCCGAACAGCTTTAGAAAGATCTCTAATTTTAAAGGATTGTGAGAGATGGCCTTACCAAATGTATTATAGCTAGATCCGTGATTAAAAAAAAAATTCCTTTAATAGGTCTTTTATAAACATGCTAAATACACTACCTTAATGACATGCCACATGAATTACAGCCATGTATCATTGAACCTTTAGCTCTCCTGAAAGCATGCATACAATTTCTTGCCACCATATTAATAATAAGAGACGTATTACCGAAGCTAAAGTGATAAAAGACATCTTTGAATGTAAGGATAATTTTACTAGCATCAAAACCATAGTGTCAACAAGTGAGTAAGTCAAAATGGGTG
This sequence comes from Liriodendron chinense, assembly GCA_003013855.2. Classification (NCBI taxonomy): domain Eukaryota; kingdom Viridiplantae; phylum Streptophyta; class Magnoliopsida; order Magnoliales; family Magnoliaceae; genus Liriodendron; species Liriodendron chinense. The sequence continues at coordinate 7,296,226 of ML058453.1, forward strand.
TAAACAAGCTCCAAAAATTCTATTGCCATGTGTGGTGATCTGTGGACCTGATGGGTCTTGACGCATTAGGATATTTTAATAATGTCCAGATTCATCCAGGCTGTACTCGATGGTCCAAGCCATCCAATATTCTGTACTTTTTTCTAGATTGATCCCAGCCATCAGAATATACGTGAGTATTCAATTCTGACAAGTGGGGCCAATGGTGTGGTAATCAGGACCGTTGATCTTTGTGCCCCTCCATAGATGGACCATGCACCAAAAGTTATCAAAACCGGATGATTTTAGCTACAAGACTTGGGAAATTTCTATTCTTGGAAAGTGAAGATTGTTCCGGGCATGGCCCATCCAGATAGAGCGGAAGAGACCGATAGTCTAGATTAACCAACCATGGGTCCGCTTGTCAGAAATGAAAACCCTCGTCGTAAAACCTGGACAGAAGGAGCGGATCTACATCGGTCTGAGCTCAAACCAAAACTGCTACATGAAAAAAAAAAAAAAATCAAACACTCAAACCACTCAATGAACAGATTTTCTGATCGAAACGGGATAAGGTTGGTCTGACACATGGATATATTGACGACTCGACATAGTCGGATGCAACTGTTCAGCTTCGACTCGGACGCCACCGAGTAGGATCCAGTTCAGCACGGCGAGTCAGTAGTAAAAATAGTCACGACAGGGATGATTCTAGACTCTGCCTTGTCGCGACTCAACTCAGTACTGATTGAGTCAATCAGAGTCACCGAGTCTTAAAATGGTCTGACCAGTTTGACCGACAGGTGGAGCAAACGGCCTGTAAAAGTGGTTGGGTCAGAAATCGGATTGCGTGCTGAGTAACTCAGTACCTTTTATCGTACTGAGTAAATTCTGTTGGGCCCACCGTGAATGGACGTGGTTTATCCACTCCGCCCATCTGTTTTTCCATATCATTTTAGCTGTTCAGCTCAAAATTGAAGCATATCCAAAGGTCAAGTGGACCAAACCACACGATTTTTCATATCATTTTAGTAGTTCAGCTCAAAATTGAAGCATATCCAGAGGTCAAGAGGAACAAACCATACGAAACCGTGGGAATAATGATTTCCACTATTGAAAACTTCCTAGGGACCACAGTAATATTTATTTGTCATCCAACTTGTTCATAAGATCATACACACATGGATGATGAAAAAATACAGATGTCCTCTTTCAAATGAATTAATTAAAATAATTGAAATTTTTCTATTTGGAATCATCTAATGTCTAATTCGTATTATTTTGGTTGGATTATTGGTAACTGTATATTTACATGGTGATTAGTTGGATCCTTTCATTGAGTAATATCTTCTTCTTCTTTTATTAACCTCCTCCTCAACCTGCACAACTTCAAATTCAAGTTGCAGTTTAAGTTCAAGACTTTTGTGGTCCCCAAGAAAAAATTTCAACCATAGACATTCAATTCACACTATTTCCTAAGGCAATGGTCAACTTGAACTTTGAATATGCTTCAATTTTGGGATCAAGCACTAGAATTATCTAATAAAATGGATGGATGGAGTGGATAAAATATATAAATCACGATGGCCCCACAGAATTTACTCAATACGCTTAGCAAACTGCGTGACTCCGATACGCAATCAATCCACACCATGCCAAACCTACTCCTGGACCGGCAGGAAGATGTCTAGTTGTGTTTCCTGAATAGTATGGAATTGAAATTAACACTATGATTGCACAATGAATACATGTCTGGAAATACCATAGTATTTTCATCATCCAATTTTAGGATTAGGATCATCAAATTGTATTCAACAGACCACATTTCACAACTAATGTCGGCCACCTGTATACGCATGTAAGTTGAATGTAATGTCTAAAGGGCACATATGAATGGACAGCTTGGATAAAACACGTGCATCGACATGGGCCCACGATGTAGTGGATTTCAAAATCCACTACAAATTATGCAGTATCCACCGGAATATATGATAATGGGATTAATTCAATCATTTCTATTGTTTCCGGATGGAATTTCGATGGGACCAAATGCAATTCTATACCAATTGTTTCCATCTAATACGATGCACCAAACAGCTCCTCAAGGGACTGTTTGGACAACTTTTATAAAAGTAACAGGCAACTTTTATAAAAGGGTTGTATTGCAAAAGCACATGCATTGATTTTGCAACGACTAATTTTTTGGCAGGTAGACTTTTTAGTGCCTACTTCAATGAGGGAGGGATCAAAGGATTTGAGAATGTGCATCCAAACACACTACACAAATGAACATTTGACTCAGAAGTACTTTAAAATGTAGAAAAGGGTGTGTCCAAATGGACCTAAGTTGATGGGTAGTGACCCTCATTATTGAAAAAAAACAAAAAAAACAAAAAAAAAAACAGGCTCGCTAACCATCCATGTGCATTGTTTCAGATGATGGGCGTGCAACAATGAGGCACATCTGTCTTTGATCAGAACCGATCATTATGGAGATGCTCACTATATACAGAGTTCCTTGTCTCATAAATCAGGCTGATCTGGTCATCAACTGGGTGACACATTTTGGTAGATTGTGGACTGTTGGTCATTTCTTCTAGCCGTTTATTTTTTTTTTAGACCTTTGTGGCCATGCACATCATGATCAGATGGCCCAGATCTTTTAGAAGAGGCATCTAGGGTTCTACTCCACAGTGGGCATTGTCCCTCCAGCACACATGTGTTTCATTCCCACGTGTGAAGAGAGAGCCCAAATAAAGGACTGGTTCAAGGGCACTCAGCGAGTGTGAGACAACAAACGACACAGAGGGAGGGGGCATGACTTAAGACCTGTCACTTCCAAACTCAGGTCTTTCCTCCAATAGAAGAGAAGTGATTTGGTGCCTCTAGTTTGTGTCTCCACATCTAGCACTGTCCATTCACTTCAATGGCTGAAATTTTAGCAGTCAGATGAAGCCCATATTAAAGAGAGAGCTCAAATAGCTTCATCCAATGCTCCTCTTTTCACCTGCAATTTCAAAAGGACGGTGCTAGATGTGGAGGCACGATTTTTTCATGGCGCCTCTAGAGGCAATGAATAAATTCAAACTGTAAGTGGGTCCCGAGAATGGATGTGATGGGGCAGATCCAAGGGACAAGGAAGCCCCATTTATTAATAGGCTGTCTGTGTTAATGGTACACATTGGGACCTCCATGGGAATCCACACCAAGCAAGGGCTCAGGCAAATAGAAGCTCGCCCTCATCAACGGTGCTATTTGTATTGTCTCACTGGTGAATGATGACATGGAGTCTAACTCCACCATAGCTAGTGGAATCAAGCTCAATCAGGACACTTAAAACTTCCAATCAACTGATCTTGACCGTCCATTAGGTCTAACATACATTTTACGGGCTATGATCAAGCAAACAAAATGTCAGTAAGATGATCAAATCTATTCATAAGATGGCCTTCTTTCTTATGGTCTGTTAGTGTATGTATTCATGTGATACTGTAGACTTTATATTCTTTTACCATATTAGCTTGTATTTCATATTTATTTGTATACTTATCATTCTTGTACATCTTTAACTTAATATAGATTAATGACATAAGGGCAGAGAAATTCATCACGAATTCTATAGACTTTCATAGCTTTTCGTCTTGGAAGGATGAGATGATTAGGATGACCTAATGAAACTATGAAAGTGCTCTTTTGGAACCATAAAAAAAATAAAATAATAATAATAAATAGCATCATTAGATGATCCAATCCATCCTCTATATGATCTTGTTTTTTGCAGCTATCCTTTTTCAAGCCATGGATGGCATGGTTACAATGACCTAACAAAAGTGATTCCTATGATGGACCCTAATAGGATCAAATTGTTTTCAAATGATCTTAATCGTACATATTAATAACATTGATCGCATGGTTAATAATTGTCAGATTAGTATGATATTTGCATGGTGGCTCATGAATCGTGTGCTGCACCTGATGAATGGTCCAGATCAATACATTGGAGTGTCTAAGTGTCCCAATTCAACTAGGATCTTATAGTGTTCCGAGGACATGTTACCTTGTTGGATTTCATTCTCATCTCCATCACCCAACACTAAAAACAAATCCAGTTTGTCATATTCACCAATACGTTTTGCAATTAAATAAGCGGCTTAGATCACATTCCCATTGTAAATAGACCATACCCATCATTGCTTAGGGTCCGTTCAATAGATTTAGAAAATAGAAACAAAAAGATGGGACTGCCTCCATGGGCATGATCAAATCATGGCAATGTTGATGTTCCAAGAATCATGTCCAGCCAAAATCCATTTCCATATATATTCATCCAAATCTAGGAAAAAAAATACAGTGGACGACCGAGTACCGACCCATGTGAGACATATTACTAAAGATCCCAACATCCCATGTCGCTCGAATATGAAGAGGATAGGACATCTTGTCATGAATAGGGAATGATCATGTACATTGCATCCACTCAAAGCTTTTTAATGGAATAGAATGGATGTGTAAAAATCAAAAGACCCAATAAAGGAAACAAGCACTAGAAGCTTGGGATGATGGTAAAAGGGGAATATGGGCATGTCCATGGCATTAACATGAGGTTGGTGGAGAGCCTTTTGGAGTGTCTTTTGGGTACATGGACAGAGGGACATATCTAATCTCTTTTTCCACTATTTCTTCCTTGTTTGTCCGCTTTGCTAGGTGGGATGTACTAGATTTCAATGAATCTTGTTGGATCTTCATGTGAACAGGACGCCGAATGCCTGTGTACCTCTCCAGCAGGAAGTTCTTGTGGGTGGAAGCTGTGTGGGGCCCACTGAGGTGTCTTTGAGAAATCTACTCCGTCCATCAGTTTCAAGCTAACAATGGAACAGGAACCCAAAATTTAGATAGATTCAAAGCTCTCGTGGTCCACACGATAGGAAATAGTGAGCGGCCACCATTGAAACCTTCCTAGAGCCCACCATGCTGCTTATATGCCATCCAAACCGTTCATAAGGTTATTCCCACTGGGATGAACTGAAAAGCACAAACATTAGCCGAATCCAAAACTTTTGTGGCCTCACGAACTTTTCATGGGCGTTCAATGTGCATTTTTTTTCCTGTGATTTGATCCACTAGTTTTGAATCTGCCTAATTTTTGCGTTCCTGACCAATGTGAACTTGCGAAACTGATCGACGGAGTGGATTTCTCATGGATATTGATGTGGGCCCCATATAACTTCTGCCTAGGGAACTTCCTGTTGACCCGGGCATAGGCAAGTCGCGTCCATGTGAACACTAGCGACAGGTTTGGTAGAATTCGTCCTTTTGTCACCCGACTCATCAGCCATGGCCGTTGGATCTGGGATCACGTTTAAATGATTCAAAAGGTGGATGGAGATGGGCCCAAAAAAAAAATCATATTGGAATATTTCAATCCTTTCATCATTTAATTCCTCGGCCGTCTCTCTACTGAATGTTTTGCGGGTCGATTTAGGATCTTCCAACCTTAATTATTTAAAAAAGGCAGCCATTATAATCACTAATCAGTGTATCTCGTCAGATCAACGGCTTGGATCATTAAGATGAAACCACATCCAACGGCTACAGTCTCAACGTATAATGTAACAGCAGGTCCACCCGCAGTCATGAGTCATGATCATCTTGAACCGTTGGATAGGTGGGTGGTCCAACATGGATTGCTCATGATCCAAATATTATCTGGATCCGATGATCACTGAGACTTGGATTGAACGTAACCCAAGTATCATCTGGACTAGATGATCACCCCATTCAAATAAAGGCCTGCAAAATCGACAAAAAGACCATTTTTACAAGAACTTAATTGTGTGGCCACGATCACCCAATCCTATGGTTAGTTTTAGGTCATGTGCAATCCACAATGGTTTCCTCATATCCAATGGTCTGTAATGATCATAGGCCACAAAATGGCTCCCACAGAGAAATTCCTAGTAAGATATGGAGAAATCTTAATAGATCACCTCTGTATGCTCGCCAAGGAATCAGATGGAGATTATTTTTTGGGCCCATTGCATCTTCTAAGATGTGGGGCCAAACAAGCATGTCCATATCTCTAGCATGTGGTGCACCCTTATCTACATGCACACTAGCTATTGGATTATTCCTTGATTGAGAATCTTACCAAAGATGATTCCAGCCATCCAATACTTCTGTTGAATGGGTGTGTTTGGATGCATGGAATCAATGCCAAAATGAAAATTTGTTTTCAAATGATAAGATAATTGTGTTGATTGGATTCTTAGATTCTATATAGTAATCTTTGTTACTCTCCATACTTGGAATTCTCTAGCATAAGAAATGAAGTATCGTTATTTAATGATAGGAGTGATTTCATAGGCTATCCAAACAAGCATTTTATTTTTGAAATCCTATTTTTCTATGCTAATCATGAAGAAAAAAAATTCGAAGATACGGAAATTTCATGGTAATCATGAAATTGCCATTGGATAACCGTTACATAAGGACCCAAGAGATGGACGGTTTGGTTTCACTGTCCCACCAGCCACGATATCAGTTATAGTGCTACCAACTTTGTTCTTTTAATCGGACCGCAGAAAAGAAAAAAGAAAAAGAGATTAAGAAAAAGAAAAACTCATTCATCAAAGTGTAAGGAATCTCTCCCAAAAAATACCACATGCCATCAAACAACCCTTGCGAAAGGATAAAATGGTTACGTTGCTTTTAAATGTTGTTTGGCCTTGGTGGGCCCCACTTGCTCCTCCCCCCTGAATGGATGGTGGATGAGGAGAAATCGCATGTTTCATTGTTATGTTTTTATCTTCCTTCTATTCTTATTTATTCCCACAAGCACTCATGTAAACAAGGTTGAGAGTCTGGAAATTGTACACGTGGCACAGGTTTAACTCAAATTAGACGATCAAACTCTTGGGGACCACAAAAGATAGAGATAAATCACAATTCTAATATCAGATTGATTGAACTGATTAATGGTCATTTGTTTGTTGCATTCACCTAAATTATATCAGGTAAAAACACTGAAGTTAAAATTTATTGTTGTCCTAGCCTAGGCAATTAGTGGACAGCTGATAGATCCTGAACCCCCAAAATACACGTTTTTTTATTTTACTTTTCTATACGTGCAAATATCTTTTGGGTACTTTTTATTTTTTTTTTAAGAATGAAACTATCCTTGGACATTCTTTCCTCAACGTGGACCTTTTTTTAGCTACTACTCTTTGGCTAATTCTTCTTTAACCTACTACTCTCCATCGATATTCCATACTTTATGATTGTTCTTTGAGAATCTTTCATGTTTTCTTACTGCTCTTTTTAACAAACTTATGTGCTTTCACCTTGTAAAGGAGCCTCTCTTGCAAAGAGTTTCATTTGGTGGTTGATGCTAAGGAAGGTACATTTTGATTCAAGGGATGATAGACTAAGCGATTTCCAATCAAGGCAGTTTATGGCTTATTAGAAAGTTTATTAAATTACCCTTCCAATAAGCCAAAGATCATTCAAATCCAATGTGCAACAAGGGAGATCCGATCCCTTTACTGAAGTTGCACAGTGTTGACCATGCAAGTAACATGAATTATGTCATTAGAGACTTTGGACTTACTTTTGAAAGATCAAGCAATTTCCAAATGAGATAATTTTGTTCTTAATTAAACATTCATCGAATTATCTTTTCAACAAAGCTAAGATCACCCCAATCTAACCAGTAACAAGGGAGTGTTTTCATGCAATCATGGAATGTTTGAAAAACCACGATTATAGCTTTATGTAGACTAAGATCGCAAGCTTTGTACATACCACAATTGCAGTTTTTCTAGCAGAACACAATCCCATAAAAACACTCATAACTCCCTCATTATAAGTCGGATTGGGGCGATCTTGGGCACATTCCAAAGGTAATTCGATGAACTTTCTATTAGAACTTGACTCATCTCATTTAGAGACCGTTTGACCTTCCGAAAGTGGGGCCACTGTCTTTGATGGTGTAACTCATATTACTTGCGCATCAGCATCGCACAACTTGGTTAAAAGAGTTGGATCTCCCTCATTATACCTTGGATCCGAGTAATATTGGGCCTATTGGAAAGGTAATCCGATAAGATTTCTAATGAATTATAAAAACTTCTCGACCGGGAACCGTTTGGTCTCTCGTCATCTAACTCAAAAGTCACAAAGAAGTGAGTAACATCATCTATGACTTTGGGCCCACTTTTTGAAAGCTCAAAAGTGCCAAAATGAAATTATTCTAGTCTTATTTGAAAGTTCGTCAAATTATATTTCCAAGAAACTTAAGATCGCCCCAATCCAACCTATAAGAAGAGAGTTATGAGAGTTTTAATGGGATCACGTGATACTAGAAAAACTGCGATCATGGCTTTATGCAGAGTACGATTGCGGATGATTGCGGCTTTACGTAAACTGCGATCGCAATTTTTTCAATACTGTGCAATCCCATGGAAATGTTCGTAACTCCCTCATCATAGGTTAGATCAGAGCAATCTTGAGCTACATTGGAAAAATAATTTAATATGCTTTCAATTAAAACCGAAATCATCTCATTTAGAAACTGTTTGAGATTTCAAAAATAAAACCATAGTCACTGATAGCATAACTCACGTTGCTTGCATAATCAACACTGTACAACTTAGGTAAACGGAATGGATCTCCTACGTTATACCTTAGGATCTAAATGATCTTAGGCTTATTAGAAAGATAATTAAATAAATTTTCGAATGAGCTATAAAATGCCTCAATTGAGAATCATTTGATTTGTCAATATCTGACTTGAAAGTCATGAAATAGTGAGTTATGTTATTAGGAACTTTGTGCCCACTTTTGAAAGATCAAAAGTCTCCAAATGAAGTAATTTTAGTCCTAATTAAAAGTTCATCGAATTATCATTCCAATGAACACAAGATCGCTCCGATCCAACCTATAACAATAGACTTACGAGCATTTTCGTGTGATCACGCAATGCTGGAAAAAAATCTTTAAAGCCTTATTAAGTAAAAATACATTTTAGTTCCAAAAAAATATACTCCCCTCAATCTGTACTTGGAAGTGTAGAAAAGTAAGTTTTTAAAAATGGGTTGTATATTTGGAGTTGTTACGATACCTCGGGAATATTTAGGGGAAAACCCCTTAATTTTATGATCCATTCAATGCGGGGCCATGATTTGAGTCAGTTATACTGTTGAAATATTTTCAAAACTGATAAAAGTTTTGGGATATGAGTTGTCTTGTAGCACTTGCACACTTTTTTAGATCATCTTATGACATTATCAGTTATATTAACAGATGATATCATCTAAACTATTTGGAGCGCTTGCACAACTTTTAATGGGGTGCACAATCACACCAGTCTTTTCCTTGCAATACATGAAGCTTCTCTTTTACAAAATTCTACATTGCACTATTAAATAAAAATAGAAAAGGAGATGGTCTCAAATTACACCAAAGGCGAAGATGAACTCAACCTTTGTATCTAAATTTGCCCACCAACAAAAATCTAGCATGTAAAACCGTTGGTTAGGGGACCACACTTCAATGTTGAAAGTGGACGAGCCTCCTTTTACAGAGTTCTAATTCGGTCTGCTTCTATATATTATAGCTAATTACACTGTAGCTTTTCAAATGTGAAGATAACTTGCCACATAAGGATCGATTATTAAAAAAAAAAAATTGCATATGAGACATTACAATTATATTAAGATATGATGGCTTAAAAGCAATGAATAAATTCTATCCCACATGAACATTGGGAACTTATAGAATAACCTAAATAAGCAGCTCATCAAGAGAATCGCATCTCCTTTTATAAAAAATAAAAAAAAATTATGTCTCGTAGCTGAGGGTGTGTTTTTTGTACCAAATATCATGAAATTTCATGATATTTTAATTAGACTGATTAATCATGAAGAGTTCATTTTGTCTTGGTCACTTGGTCACAATTCAGGACCAACCGTGTGTCACCACTCATTGGACCCACATACTGAGATATTTCAGTGATTTGATCAGTCCATAATCTCACTACTATCATAATCAGCTGTTGCCCCTGTTACCATGCTTCATAAATTATTCTAGCCTTTGATTTTTAGAGTGGGAGCCATTGAAATTTTTCTTTGCATGGCTCTAAATACTTCTATGTAATAAACTCATTAATTGTAATCAACCTATGTAAAAGAATATTAGATAGCACTTGACTGTAATCAACCTATGTAACAGACTAACAGTCTTATCACATTCTGCCCGTGGGAGTTTTTTACTCTCATTGTTAATCACAGCCTGGATAAAAGGAAGAGATTATGTCTAGTTGGCAGCTGGCGTCAAACATATGCCATAACTTACCAGCATGAATCCGAATAATATAATGCTCTAAACCCATCAACAGATAGTGATGCTCTCGATCACTGGTTGGACATAATTTTCTTAAGGCTGACCTTCTAGCATAGATTCCACAACATGGACAGCTTTGATCACTGGACCACTCAGCCACTAGGGGGCCCTGTGGGCGGCTACACAAGATGGATCCTGAGTCGCAACAGATACAAAACAAACACAATCATGAAATTTCATGAATTCACAATATTTGGTAGAGCCAATCACACCCTAATATATGTACTAGTTTTTACAAACACAGTAGGGACGTAAGTGCAGAACGGGTATAAAGGATCTGGACCATGGGTCAATTTTTCTCAACCATTCATTTGTTTTTAACCACATCTGACATGTTGATGTAGACACAGCATCTAAGAGCACCTGATGGCTCCAATCCATTCATGTGTAAAGGTTTTTAACATCCTCTGTGTTGATTAGAAAAAGACCATCCACATGGGCTTCCTGATTGGCGTATTTCATGCTAACTGACCTTGAGATTTGCTCAAATACATCCTAACATATTACAATAAGATGTGACTCAGACTCCAGCCACTGGATTTCGACCATTTTCAACGACACATGTAATGGGAGATCAATCTGGGGAAAATCTCTCCCACTCCTTGGTTAAGGTTTGCAATACCACACACACACACACACAACGAGAAATGACGAAAATACCTCCATATATGCATGTGCAACCAACATGTTTCCACACATGTTCACACCCCCTCTGCCCAAACTTGCAATGTCTAAACAGAGATCATGAAGAGATTGTGCAACAGTGTCCTCAACCCAGTCACATCTGTAGATCATCTGAGCCATGCAGAAGGTGGCCGCACCATGAAAATCACCTGATGAAGAAAAATCAGGTTGATCCACTCATCAGGCGTGCCACATGAGCATATAGAACAAGACAATACTTTCTTCCCTTCCAGTGAGAGGACTAGCTGGATTTTCTGCACCAGGTGTGGCATATCGGCACATGAAATAGGTCATCTTGTAAGCTAACTAAACAGAAGCAGGCAACCATCCCCCATACTAGTATCTCTAACAAGAAACTGTTAGATAAACATTGATTTAGAATTAATAAGCGTATACATATTAACAAAATTGTAACATGGTAGGTTGCATAAATGCATCCAAAATCCATATGTATTGTGGTGACATTTCTACACACACACAAGATGCAAATACTATATGATGATGATCATGATGATGCTGATGACGATGACACAAGATGCATATACTATATCGAGTAGTGAGAAACAATATCAAATCCTTACCAGATATTGCATCTTCCATTGGCTTCACATATAGTCTGGTCAAAGCCCAAAAAGATAGCATCGGTGGTGCATATGTCTGCATCCCAAGCATGATGGTTGTATAACAACCATGGTTCATGGCCATGATGATCACCAGACTTGCTAGAAGCAGAACGCATTGCTTACTCCGAAGCTTCATTGAAGTAGGCAGTAATTGCCTTCAGCTTACCGTTTAAGAAATTCTTCTCGACCTGAAACCAAATTCCCAGTTTAAAATTAATATATCATGTGATTAAAAAGATCTGAGACCGGTTCTGATACAACGTTTGTAGAATAAGATTATTCCACAACACAGTGTGTAGGGGCCACCTTGATGTAGAGCTATATCAAATTCGTCCATAAGGTGCTCACTCTCAAGTTTGCCCTTGATACCAAAAATCACCCCTACCCAAAACCCAGGTGGGTCAAACCACAAGGAGCAGTTTTGATGGGACTCCCTACATTTCCTGCCTGAGTGTGGTGCCCATCTTTTTGTATACTGCATTGCTTTAAAGGTTTTGGGCATGATTTTACTTTGAATAGCCCAACTCTCTTTTGAAAGGGTCTATTTCTTGGCTCCAAGGGGAACATGAGGGGGTGCACATGATGGATGGATTGAATATCATTCATAGATCACGGTTGGCCACCCCACACACCACGTTGTAGAAAAAACTTATTCTACAAATGTTGTAGAGGAACCAGCCACTAGACATCCTCTATTTCATAACCAATAATTTATGGTATATGATTGTGCCAAGTATGGTACCCACCAAAATAAAAGGGAACATGCTTTTCTTAAGGGCAGAAAGGAACATTGGTTATCTAGCTATTTTCATAAAGATTGTACATTTTGATACTTGGCAAGAACACTGAGAATCATTATCCTTGAGAAATTTCAAGATTTTAAGTGTCTACTATCCGCATGGACCGCATCAAGGTTTGAAATGGGCATGTTACATTGCTTATCATTCACCACCAATACCAGTACATATCACCCTGTATCGAGCTGTTTTGGGCCGATATGGAGCTGATACACCCGTATTGTTCATGGGAGATACCAGTAGGTATCCGGCAATACCTACCGGTTTTGGACAATACGTTAAACCTTGATCGGCATGCATAATGTTCAAGGTGGTTTACACATAAAAATGTTAAAATATAGGAATTAGATCCACCAATGGTTGAACGTATGATCAAGACCATATTTAGCAGTAGTTTTAAGATGACATGGAATTCTGAAAGGGCGGTTAGTAGTGAGATCAATAGGGGGCTCTGCAGTGACAACAGGTCACAGAAGGCCAAACAACCAATAAGTGAGAGTACCTACTTAGGAAGGGTGTCAATGGGCCATGCTATTGGGCTTCACCTTTAGACCCATGGGCCAGGCACGGCCCCACATGCCTGAATTTTAAACCTGGTAATAAACTGGCATGAACTAGCATGGCCCAAATGTTGAGGCGGAATGGAGCTAATCTTCAGGCACAACAAATGAAAATGCTGTGTTCGGAACCAGGTCTGAAAAAAAATAAAAAATCGATTGATACCTGGAGTAAGCCCGGGTGCCAACCTCCTTATGGGTGTAATTTGCCAGGATCAGACCTGACTTTCAGTCCCATGGGCCAGGCCTGAATTTCAGCCCCAAAAAATATACAGGCCAGGCTCAAGTTGACCCTTGTCTGGCCAGGACTCGACCCATTGACACCCCTATCCTTAGGGCAGGCAAAGGGCCAGGCCTGGACCAGGCAAAATCAACATAGTGAATAGGCCTGGCCCAACCAGTTCAAAATCCATGCCCAAGGCCTGCCTATCCTAAGGATTCTACAAGCATATGGTGATAGCAAATTCATATTTTATCTCGATTAGTTTTCCTGGCAACTCTTCTCACCTACAATGCCAGATGGGTTGGTTAATTGGGATGTGATTCTTGGACTTTCATTGGTAAGATCAAGTCAAGGTCTATTCAGGCTTGGAGAGCATGGCATTGGTAGGAGTTGAGAGTGTTTCAATATGGTTTTGTGTCTTCATTTAGTACTTTTAGTGAAGGCAATATAAGTGGTTGATTGGTTGGTCAATTGGGGAAGTGATTGTGTGCATAATACCTATTTTTTTCATCAGGTTTCTTTGCTTCCATCTTCTGTTGGATGGACTCTATTTTCGGATTCCATAGGGTTTTGATAGTTTTCATTGGATGTTCCATTTGTCTAGAGGATTGTTTGGGGGTAAGGTTGGTATGTTCCCCTCCTGTTGAATATATTCCATAACCAATAAAGCTGCAGCGGTACCATCCACCCTCGAAGAAAGAAAAAAAACTCTTCCCATTTACAAATAAACAACAAAAATGCAAAACGATCGATAAAGAATACCTCTACTTCCCATGGAGGATGAGCTAACAGAGACAGCTCTGCCAATTGGTTCAGATCAACATTTCGGGGAAGGAACATGACAATCCTGGAAGCAATTCCCATTGCAGTTTTGAAGAGAGAATATCTGGCATGCATACAAAGAGGAACCAACTGTAAGCCACTCACTGCAAAATTCCAGTTCCAGAAACAAATGAGTGTCACAGACTAACCCATTGAGAGGCTTAAGCATGGTGCTAATATCATACATCTGCACTTTAGCATAATCAGGTCCTCCCCAAGGAGGTGACATGAAAACAGTGTCTCCCTGCATGACAACAGCATTGCCATTATGAAACATGTAAGTTCAATGAGAGTGTAGAAAAAGCTCACGTCGAAGCTAGATGGGACCATCTAGGAGGAAGGGAAGTCTGCCCCATGTTTTGTGAAGAAAGTAATGTTAGCTTTTAGTGAGCCACGGTTGTTTATTCAAAATATCTATTTAATGCCATTTCCCCATGTGTTAAAAGAAGCATGGACGTTTATAGTTAGACCAAAGCTCTTATCACTTTATAGACTGAAGAAAGTAAGGTGTGCTACAAGTAGAACAATGTCCATCGAACTTCAGAGAGAAGGATTAACCAATGAGTTGCATTTCCTGAAAGAAATATGAGATAGAAGGAAAAGAGAATGTTGATCGCTTGTCATGATCCTTTACTCTGAGAGCATGTTTGGAATGAAGGATTTGGGGCATGGCTTTGTGAAATGTGAAATCCACAGAATCGACATCTTCTCTGTTTCTGTTTCAATGGGGATATGCCAAATCCCCGGATTTCCCAAACTCTCACCACCATATATCCACAGATCTCGCCAAAACATCCAGTCCCATAATTCCACTTTTGCAAGTTATTGTCTTTATCACCCTACACTTGGCAATTGGCATGCATGCAATGCAACTCCACATTCCAAATTGCAGGCCCAATTCTGGATAGAACATAGCAATGCGTTGACGTACCATGGGTCATGGCTATGCTAGATCCCAGTTGTTCATACAATGCTTGATGTTCCAAATTGTGAGTCCAAGTGCCATCTTGGAATGCTACGCTAGATCCTAGCTGTTCATTAAGTGGTCCATGGAAAAATGACAACAAGTGGAGCCACTGCCAATGGAGCACTCAAATGGTCAAACTGGGCCTTTGCACATGCTCATCTGGGAGCATCACTGTCATGGCATTACTCATGATTTGGATGATTTCGGTTGATTTGTACACAATGATGGACAGCTTGCATCCACACAATGGACAGCTTAGGCCCACATGGTGCACAACTAGGTTCCACCTAAATGACGTGTGGAACCACATGATCAACCATATTTTATTGATCTATGTTTTACACAAAATTCCAAATTCATGGATTTGTTATTTCAAACAGAAGAAATGAATGTGAGAAGTCAAATCCATGGATTTGTAGCTTAATTACCATACAATAGACTTTGGGACTTGCCAAACTCATGAATTTTATAGGTCATAGATTTCACAAATCCATATTCTCATTTCCCTAATCCCAAAAGGCGCCTAACATTCTCATCAGGAGCTTACATTTTGAAAAATGATGCCTATGAATGCAAAGTCAACCTAGTCTAACATGGCCTTTTAATTATTATAAAAAAAAATGATGCATTACCCAGACAAATACACCTTGAGCAAGCCATCACCACATTGTGTTTTCCTTACATGCATCTCATGTGATATGAATATGATACGAGTCCAACAAGGCACCCAAAATCCAGCATATGGCAAGTGTGAGGCAAATAGAGAAATACTAGGAGAATAATATCATATCTATGTGACGAGGACATCACATTTTCTATAAATTAAAAAAAAATGTGGTATCCACCACGTGTTGGGCACCCAACAACAGTTGTAGTAGAGAAAATCTCTTCTTATTGTATTTACCAATATCTTCATACTCCTATACTATTTTTTAGTTGTCCAGATACATTTCGACACCTTATGCATATCCTAAGTACAGTTAGTATTAATATATTTTGAGAATAAAATGTGACTAACAGAACAAAATTCTGAGCTCAGGCAGGCATCATGTGAATCCTGAAAGTTCTACTAGGTGCATAGTTCTTGACCCTATGAGCAAACAGGTAATAAGTAGTAATGAGATAGAATTACTACCTTCAACTTTGAAGCAACTTGGAAAAAATCTCCCTTAATAAAATCTATCTTTTCATTTACTCCATAGATGGTCGCATTATGCTGTGCATAATCTATCTTCTGTGGATCAATGTCAATTGCAATAACATGATTGCTCCTGAAATTTTATGGAATACAATAATAAATCAGGGATTCCCAAAGTTAGTTTTAAAAGTCAGCTATTCAAGATTGGAAGATGAAAATAAATTTTATTTATGCACAAAGAAGGAAACCTATCAAAAATGTCCTTGATGGCCAAGAATCACAAGTAAAATTGTCAGGCGAATATGACAGGAAATGCCATTCAAGTAGAGTGATGAATTTCAACCTAGAATTATTGTCATGTTGTCATTCAGTGAGGATAAATTGATATTCCAAGGGATGCCTTTTTTTCATGTACTGATTATTTCTAGTTTTTTTTTCACAGATTGATATTATCTCTGGGGATGTCAACTACAAAACTCATTTGGCCATGCACATTTTCCTGGTTTGATAGGGATGTTAACAAGACAGTGAAGCTTGGAATATGATGGGGATGCTTCTTGAAAAGAAACCCAATATGTACTGCCACATTTCGTTGGGTGGGGCCAACACATTAAAAATATTGCTACAATTTCAGCAAAGATAATTCTGTGATAAATACATGAAACTTGAGTTCATAATGCATTGAGCTGTATACATTCTTATAGCAATGGAACATCCAAAAGTCATAATGCATTTTAATTAACAATGGATGACATCTACAGGACCTTCATGTTGGACAGAAATGCAGGTTAGTCTAAGAAAAAGAAAGAAAGAAAAAAGGCTTTGCCATTTTCGCAATTGGTAGCTGGTCCTTTACGAACATGCATTTACAGTCCTTCAAATAAAAATGCACTGAAAAACGTCTCAATGTTGGCCAAACTTTAACCAGCAGTCGTCTCTCTTTTCATCATCCAAAAGAAAACAAAATCATGATATGAGCAGGAGATAGTTTGTACCTCATAGCAAATTGGATGGCATTTCCACCGACTCCTGTGAAACAATCAATTACAGTCCCATTACCACAGCGGGAAGCATGATGCCTTGCAATTGCCTCGGGAGTGATGGAAAACCAACCTTCTTCATCCATTTTTACACCCTCATCAAATCTAGAGAAGAGTAAATATCTCTGACACCAGTATTTGACTATATCAACACTGAAGCCTTCCAGCACTCCTTGCAAATCAAGTCCTAGAAAAGGAAAAGAAGTGTCCAATTTGAGAACATGTAGCATTGGCTAATTCAAAGCAATGGCAATAGATGGCAATACAAAGCATAGACTGAGAATGCTATATGCACTTGATCAACACATGGAGTTTGAGAAAGAATACCATCAGTGATCAAATTGACTAAACATGACTACACGATAGGCATAACATCTATAGATTTCGTCCTTTACAAGTTGGAGAAAGGATTTTACGATGCTATGAAACTATGATTCTCTCCACCATTTGGTGATTGCCTAACTTTTTTTGTACAAAGAGAAAAGGCAAATGATAGGAATTATCATCGTAAATTTGACAAACAAAGAAGTTTTTTTTCTTTTCTTTTTATTTTTTTCTTCTTCTTCTTCTTCTTTTTTTTTTTTTTTTTTTTTGTGCGTGTGTGTGGGGGGGTTGATCACAAGGGTCAATAGAAACACCAAAGGTTCACAAACATAACCGAAATACCTGAGATATTTTTCTCAGGGAGCAGCTAGGTCCTGCAGTGCAACATAAGCAAAACACATTGTCTTTTTGCAGGACACATGTACCAAAATGTAAGTAATGGGAAAGTGCCTTGCAAAAACTCAACGGGTTTTCCCATTGCTTCCACGATGCAGGGAGCTTTCCACAAAACAACTTGTTGTTACCCCCTGTGGCCAAACAGGGCCCGAACTGGCTTCTGAGAAAATAGTCCAGGGAATTTGGGTGCAAAGAAAACCATTTGTATTTTTGCACCGCCTAAGGTGTCGTCGCCATCGTCATTGTAGCCATTCTCCCAGCAACTTGGGGTACGCCTTTAAATGTTAGATTGGCAAAAAGTTTCTGATTGGCTGCCTACCAGACATCAACCTTCATCTTTTACCCAGGATCCTGCACTAGCTAATGTATACAGTGGTAAGATTAGGACTTCAGTAAAAACCCAAATTCGGCCATCACCAAAATTGCTGAACAAGCCTGGGTAAAGGGGGTTGAGGTTAGGTACGCATAATATCATTGGACTTCTGCCAAACAATCATGAGAATTAAGCAGATCCCAAGCCTAGTTCAAAAACCCAAAAACTCGACTCAACTTGATGTTCAGCCAGGTCAAAGTGGCTCGAGGACTCAACCCAACCCAACTCAACTCAATATTTCATTATTGTAAATTAAAAATATTAGAAATCTAAGTAGATATTTAAAATATCTAAATTTATGATAAGTGAAATGAAACATAATTCAAACCACCACAAACTCCTCACTGATTAAAAGTGACGCTTTCCCTTGGTTAAGGTTGGGGGTTCCAATCCTACCCCGGCCTTCTTTATTTTTATTAAAATAGGGGGCAAGTGACTCGGCTCAAGTCACACAGAGTCATGTCGAGCTGACCAAGCCATCAAGTTAACTCGACAAGTCTCTCCAAATCCAGGCCAAGTCAGGCCCAATACTGAGCTTTCCAGTAACTAAGCTCAAAATCTTGCCGAGTGGTTGACTCAGACAAGTTTCGGGTCAGGTTGATGAGTTTCGGCACTAGGATCTCAAGTAGCTGGGAAAAGGCTATGATGATGATGAGGATAAGTCTAAGATAGATTCAAAACATCATATAAAAATACCTCAAGCCTGATGAATGTGTAAATTAAACTTAATATACTGGTCTATTTATTTATTCATTTAACTGTTTGACTCGTTGCTACTTGTGTTACTTTATAAGTCAACAAAGAAAAGGACTTACAGAACCAACTATTAAATCCGACAAATCAAGCACCCTGAATTATTCAAAAACTCAGAAGCAATAAATAGATCCCATACCCTCATTATCACACAAGACTGTCTGAGACCGTCTCCTCCCCTGAGACCGTCTCCTCACTTTCTTTTTCTTGTTAATAATATTAAGATCATGATGACTGTCCACATCGTCCACAGTAGAGGCCATGCATGTCAATTGCATATCATTTCTCCAAGTTTCTCTGCAGCATTCTTCAGTGAATGCAGAAGTCAAACTGCACCTAAACAAGATGTGAGGATGCAGGCAAAGAAAACCTGATCTATCATAAGTAAGAACTGAGTTTAAAAGAAGGAACACATTCAATACTAGTAAATTTTTACCTTTCAGCATCTGGAACTTGAAGGACAGCATCATCAGATAGTTTCTTGGTCTCTGTGCAAGTGATATCCTCTTCTGGTCTATCTAAACACTCAAAATCACACAATTCATCTGTCTGTGAGTTCATAAATTCCAGATGCACGTCACTTCTCCAGACTTCTTCACAACCTGGTGGATTGACTATATCTGGCAAACTGCAATCACAATTCAAACAAAACATTTGATACATAATTACAGAAATAGATATACAGTAAGATAATAACAACAGACCAGTGGCAGGCAAGGAAGAAGAGAGAGAATTCAACCACAAACCTGTCGATTCTATTCTGGATATCTGAAGAAGAATGAAAACAGACAGGATAACTATCTTCATCAGAAATTTTCCGAGTCTCAATGCAGTCGGTCTTCCCCTTTAGTTCATCTAAATGCATGCAGCCATCACTTGTTTTAGGTAGAGCCATACATGACATTAAGTTGCCAGTAGTATGTTCCATCCCAACTAAGATTGTTTGGGGTGGCTGACCTGATAAGTTATCATCATCTTTGACTTCCTGGAATAAATCAGTAGTATCTTCCAACCCACACGCACCTGTAATTTTGATGTCATCACAAGCGGACTCAAGACCCATGTTGTCCTCAGCTACATTGGCAATCATTTCATTTGATTTGGCTGCACTATCACAAAATGCTAAATACTCCATGCCAGGAGGAGGATACCACGTTGACTCATTTGTTCTAATGTTATAGAAGTAGTTTCTCATATAGAAAGCATCCCAAATTGCCATCCAATCGTCCAAATCGCTACAGTGTTTATAACCATTGCATTCATCTTGACAGTTGGAATCAAGCTGATCAGAAGACTCTGATGGTTCCACGGGGTCGATGATCCAGGTCTGCTCACTTGTGTGGTCAAAATGAACCTTTTCGGACTTTGCATTATAGTCTGCAGTAACTGAACCTCCCAAATCTTCAACCTTAACTTGGCTTTTATCCACTACTTTGCAATCAAGGCCAGAGCTAGTGACTTGCAAAGCATTTCGTGGAACTTCTGCATCTAAAACAATTGGGTGCACAACTACTTCAGCACTCTTCTTTGAAATAATACCATCAGATCTATCAGCATGGTCCACACAGTATTCCGTTATCAAACCAATTACTTCTTTAGAGACTTGCTCCTGGCAATGCCCTTCGCCAGAGAGTAACTGTTGTTTATTGCCATCCTCTGCAAAACAACAGTGAGATGAATCACTATGGCCATTAGTTTCTATGCTGTACACAGATGTGCTAGCAATATCCTGGCAAATTATGGGTGGAACAACACTCTCTCCCTCACTCACTCTGGAAACTTCTGCCAGTCCTTCCATGGCATGGTTACGACCAGATACACATTTTGTCCTCGGACCCTTTCTTTTCTCTTTAGTTGTTACAGTTCTCGTCTGCAATGAATGTTGAGAACAGCAATACAGCAGGAAGGCCATTAGAAAATCATAAAATGAACCTCAGAAAGATCATTTGAAAAATAGCTCCTTGTAGGCATGACTAACAATGATGTTGGCATAAGAAGCACAAAAAGCAACAACTTGCCTCCTTGTTTGTGCTGAAAGAAATAGGAAGCCCCAATTCATTCATCTGTCTGGCTAGTTCTGTATCTTCCGTTGAAACTGTAAATCCTATGCAGTTCAAAAGGACCAAACAGCTTCCGAAAGGTTAGACTTTTTAAGTGCAAAGAGAAAATAATATCAATTTTCAACTTAAGAAAAGGTGGATCCAGATTAGAAGGCTCCAATTTGAGGCAATCTTATTCAATTTCATCAGCCATTTTGTTGGGAAATAGAAAATGAAGTGAATTCCAAGCATTGGAGACACAATCACCAAAGACAGAACTATGATAAATGGTGCGGACTTGCCTTCTATTGTAGGATCGATGTCTGAGAAGATGGATGTGACAGAGGGACGCTCACGAAAACTCTTTGCACATGGAAAAAGATTAACATAAATTATCAAAAATCTTATATACCAAAAAAGATGCATATGATTCTCATGAAATCTTTTACTTTTTAGCAGGGGGGAGGGGAAATCGTACAGTGAAGAGTAACATTGCAGGCCACAAGCAAGTTCATATTAACACCACCTTAGCCAGAGAATCGCTTCCATATTAGCATTCTTGAGATTCTCGTAGACTTGTATGGCAAGTATAGACACAAAAGTAAATATGCACATCTTAAAGCATCATTTTGTTCACCAAATTGTCATATGATTATAAGGTTCACATGAGGAATGGGTTTTTACTTTTTAGGTCAGTTGAAAGCCACAACTGCATCATATAGAGGATATGGTTTTCCACTTTTTCCACCCCAAATCAATGTCCATTGCATTTCATATAGTTTTCAGTCCTACTCCAACCCAAAATGCAACAGATACCGGCAAGCATCCCCACCACCCATCTTGCTTTGTACCCCAAACATATACCCTTGGAATCTATTCAACATGAATTCGCATAACGGATATCCGAAAATACATAAAAGGCAGTAAAATGCAAATCTTGATTCACAAAGATAATGAATATGCATCTTCCATTTGTTGAGGAAGAGTCAAACAAATGCTTCCTATCTTTTAGGCTTCTACTACTAACCCACCTTTATTATCATATTGAGCATTTTATTAAGAATTTTCTCGTATTGACCAAAACAAAAAATCCATCGATTGCACTGATAAAACAAGGTCAGAACAATAAGTGGCATAATGATGCATGCAAAGTTCAAATTGGAACATCACACAGTGAGTAAGAACATAAACAACAACTGAGAGTTTTAGTCTCAGTCTAGAAATAGGCAGAGCAAGCAAATTGGATTGTGTTTGGAAAGTGTGGAAACCCCGTTTTGCACTAAGCAAGATGGAGAAAGCCCATCAAAACAGCTAGTCAGCTCAATGCGGCAAGGAGTCCCAAATGTTAGAGCACAATGGCTATTTCGTTCAGTGCAAGTATAGCAAATTCCCAAATGCAGCCTTAGCAACATCGGAGATGTTGTATTTAAAATGAAATTTAAATAAAATTGGTGTTTCAAATTCAACCCCCCCCCCCCCCCCCCCCCCCCCCCCCCTGTTTGGTTTGATTTGGAAAAGCAGATTTGTCTTTCAGTGACTCTCCTTGTCCCACATCGGAAATGACCAAGGAAAAGTTCAAGTTTATAAGAGGGAACTTTTGCATAGGGCTTGAGCCCCTTTCAAGGGGCATGTGAATTTGGTCCTATAGTCGCATCTGTTGGATTTAAACCCAACACACTTAACCCATTTGAAACAATGCTTTAAGCATCTAATCGAAGTCTATAAATATAACTACTCTAATCTGATTTTTTATTCACAACAAAAACAATTTCTCTATATTCTTCAAACAAGTCTTTGATTAGAGCCCGTGTACGAGGAGTGCACCATTGAGACCGGGTCGTAGTCGTTCTATCCTAGAGGCCAATTGTCTGTGATTCCTGTTACACTTGGGACGCAGTCCAAGGAGGGCAAATTTGGTTTCAAGCCAAGCGACTTAGTCACGCCTCGACTCAAAACAATAAGTTATTCTTACTTCAATTTAATTTTCTATCTTATTTTATTTTATTTTCTATTTTTGAATTTCTGTCTACTATTTTCAGCACCTACATCCAACAATCTTAAAACCAAATATTGTTGGAAATGGTGAATCAATTCATACAGTTCTATTAATTGTTCAAAAACAGAAAATTGTTTCTTCTTCTTTTGATCCTTCTTGTAACCAGTATTTGACTTTTTTTCAAACTGGTCGAAAACCTTGTTGCAACCACCATCACAATCAATTCTTGGACTAAATTGTCCAAAATCGAATCATTCTCTAAACAAAACTTCAAAAGAAGGAAACAGAAAATCAATTTTGCGCTGGAAATATTAAAGGTCTTTTACATACTTTCTAATTCATTTATAGTTTATTGAGCCAACCAAAATTGACATAGAGATGCTAATAATTGTAAACGTTACATACTGAATATCTTGTCTAATGACCTGTACAATATTTATGTTTCTTATAAATCTACCAAGGACATTTGGATTGCGCCAGAAAAGAAATATGTCCTTGAAAATGCAAGATCTAAGAAACATGCTATCGCAAAATTTCCTTCATTTTGTAATGACAGACGATAAACCTGTGACAAACCAGATTCACAATAATTAGAATCTAGTACATGATTTGATGGTTGAGGGAATGAAACTAGGAGAGGTATGCTTGTCAAGAGTGCTAATTAAAAAGCTACCTCTTTCCTGAAAAGAATGCAAAAATCAAATGAAACACAAGAAAAATAATATTTCTTTAAAAAATATAATCATACACATAAGGATAGAGGAGGCTAACAAAAACAGAGACCAAATAGAGAATGCTAATGGATCAGTCTCAAAGGCCAATCTAGTGGAAACAAGTCAGGCACAAAATTCATTAAGAAATGCAATTGTTACAATTATGGAAAGCCGAACATCACTCTAACGAGTACAGGCTCAAAAAGAAAATGAACGGACAATTCAAGAAAAATGGGTCATATAACTACTGTAAAAAGCTTGAACATTATGAAAATGAATGTAGGCTTGAGAAAAAGAATATAAAGGCTCAAGTCAATCTCACTAAAGCTGAAGATAATCCAGACATGGTTGTGGCTATAGTATCCAAAGTGTTTTTAGTAAACAATATGGAGTGAGTATTAGACACCAAGGGAACTCGGCATGTGTGTAAAGATCAAAGCATGTTTACTTCCTATTAAGCGACGGGGGATGAAAAACAAGTTTTCATGGAAAATGCTCGATCCTTTCCAGTTGTTGGAAAAAGAAATGTTCTTCTGGAGCTCACATCGAAAAGACTTTGATGCTTAAAGACATGTTTCATGTGCCTAACATTCGCTGCAATCTGATCTCTGGTTCGCTCCTCAACAAGGCTGGAGTTAAACTAGTATTTAATTTTGATAAGCTTGTAGAAACCAAAAATAAAACTTTTACTGGAAAGGGTTACTGTAGTGATAATTTGTTTATTGTAAACATTTCACATGATAAGATGTCATCCAATTCTGCTTATATTGTTGAATCTATTTTATTGTGGCATAGTAGATTAGATCACCTAAACGTAAAATCCTTGAAAAGAATGAAAAGAATAGGATTGTTACCCGACCTTTTAATTCATAATCTTGAAAAATATGAGACTTGTATAAAATCCAAGTTCATTAGAAAATCCTTTAAATCTGTTAGTAGAAATTCAGAATAATTAGAATTGATTCATAGTGACTTTGATGATTTTAAAAATCACATGTCCAAAGGCAGCAAAAGGTATTATGTAACATTAATAGATGACTATTTTAAATATACTATAGTGTACCTTTTAAGGAATAAAAATGAAGCTTTCATTAAATACAAGGCTGAAGTTGAAAACCAACATAGCAAGAATATTAAAAGACTTGGATCAGATAGAGGAGGAAAGTATGAACCTTTCCAGCTTAGAGAACTTTGTGAAAAGAATGAGATAATACATTAAACTACTGCTCTCTACACACAAGAACAAAATAATTGAACATTAAAAGAAATAATGAATACTATGTTAAATAATTTGGATTTGGCCTTCTAATATGTGGGGAGAAGTCATACTATCTGCCTGTTATATTCAAAATAGAATACCCCATAAGAAAACTGATAAGACACCATATGAATTGTAAAAAAAAACACTCCTAGTTATAAATACCTTAAAGTGTGAGAGAATTTGGCTAAAGTTTACCTAAAATCAAGAAAAGAAAACTATGTTCTAAAACAATTGATTGTGTGTTTATAGGATATGAAGAAAATAGTGCAGCATATATGTTCCTAGTTTTGAAGTCTAAGGATAATCTTTTAGATCCAAATACTATTCTAGAAGCTAGAGGTGCAGAGTCTCTGAAAAATGTCTTTTCTATTAAATCTAAATCTGCAGAAGTGAAAGACATCAGTGAATCAGATGTTGCTGAACTGGTAGAAGCGTAGAGATGAATAGCGAAGTAAGGACCAAAACATAGAGGGAACACAAGAGCTCGAAAGGAGACCAACCGAGGAGATGGTTTTTTCACTTTCTTACTAGAAAGTGATCATAAAACCTATTCAGAAGCCATTAACTCTTTTGACGCATTTTTTTTTTTAAGAAGCAATAAACAATTAATTAGAGTTGATCGTATCCAACAACACCTGGGAACTTGTAGACCTTCCTCCTGGGAACAAGCCTATAGAATGTAAGTGAGTGTTTAAAAAGACACTTAGACCATATGTATATATAGATAAGTTTAAAGCTAGATTGGTCGTGAGAGGCTTTAGACAAAAAGAAAGATATGATTACTTTGATACCTATTCTTCTGTAACAAGAATTACAACAATTAGGTTTTAGTTGTAATAGCATCCAAATTCAAGCTGGTAGTACATCAAATGAATGTTAAAACGTGCACACGTCAAGCCGAGTCAGGCCATAGCCATGGACGTGTGACGTGCGCATTTGCGGACTGAGAGTACACTCACCTTAATGGTTTTGCTCCACGTGCATACTCGCACTGTTGTTTTTGCACAAATTTTCAAACTAGAGACGCGTCTATTCGGGTGGTCGCATCTGTTGGGTTTAAACCTAATGGACCTAACCCATTTGAAATGGTGCTTTAAGCACCAAATCGAGGTCTATAAATAGACCTACTCTAATCCGGTTCTTTATTCACAACAAAAATTATTTCTCTCTATTCTTCAAACAAGTCTTTGGGTTCTTTGTAAACTGAGTTCGCCGCTGAGTCAACTCACTTCTGTTCAAGTTTTTCACGTTGGGTTGAGCCCATGTACAATGAGTGCTATTGAGGTGTGGAGCCAATCCCACCAGGTAGTGGTCGGGAGCCCAACGGTCAAATGGATCGGGCGCCTAGTGCCCAAGGCGGGCGCCCGACCAAGTCTGGTTGGACGCCCGAAATTCGAGCTTTTCTCTATTATGTCACTGGACAATTCCTACATTAGGCGGGCACCCGACCAAGCCTGACCAGGCGCCCGACCAGACGCGAAATGTTTTGCGGGCTTTCCTATTTTAGGTTCTATTTTAGGGTTTTCCTATAAAAATGGGTGTAACTCGGGATTAGGGTATGCAATTAGGTTTTCTATACGTCCAAGGTGAGAAAGTGAGAAGGGATTAGCAAAAAGGGCCATCTCTGTGCATGGGAGCATCGGAGAAGGTAAGCGTATTGCTTGTAACTTCATTTTCTTCATAGTGGAAGTTTGCACCCGTGGTTTTTCACCCTTGTTGGGGTTTTTCCACGTAAATTCTATCTTGTGGATTGTTGGTTTGTCTGAATTCCTCTTCTAGTTAGTATTTCTTCCTGTTTATCGTTTGTGGGTGAAACCGGAGATTGGATCTCGGTTCACCGGCGTTGTTAGTGTACTACTGCAACAACTGGTATCAAAACTATTGGTTTAGTTCAAGTGGAAGCGATGACGGAAGAAGGGAAGAATAGAATTGAGAAGTTTGATTGTTCAAACTTTGCCTTCTAGAAGATGCATATGGAGGATTATCTATATCAGAAAGACCTCTATATTCCTCTAGAAGGAAAAGAGAAGAAACTAGAAACGATGACAGATGATGAATGAGCTTTAGTGAATCGAAGGGCTTTAGTGAATCGAAAGGCTTTAGGAACGATCTGACTCTCATTGTCTAAGAGTATCGCCTTCAATATATCCAAGGTAAAGACCACAAAAGAATTAATACAAGCTTTGGCTACGATGTATGAGAAACCCTCGGCGTCCAACAAAGTTCATCTTATGAAACGGCCATTCAACATGAAGATGTTAGATGGTGGGGGCGTGGCTGAACATCTAAACGAGTTCAATACAGTCACAAGCCAATTGGAATTCGTCGGCATCACTTTTGATGATGAGGTCAAGGCGCTATTAATCTTGTCCAGTTTGCCAAACAGTTGGGATGGTTTGATGCTTACCGTGAGCAATTCATCAGGAACGACGAAGTTAAAATTCGATAATGTGGCCGGTCTAATTCTAAGCGAAAAATCTAGAAGGAAGGCATCGGGAGTTTCACGGGACTCGGGGAATGCTTTAAAAGTTGAAGGAAGAGGAATATCTTCAAACAAAGGTGGCAATAAACACGGGCGTTCTAAGTCGAGGAATAAGTCCAAGGACCGAAAGACAAGGACGGGTGTTGGCATTGCGGGAAGAAGGGGCACATGAAGCATGATTGCAGGGCGCTTAAGAAACAAAAAGGAAGCTCTCAAGGTGGGAAGGATTTAGTGAATCTATCTGAGGAGAGTGACATAGAGGCATTGATCTTGTCTCTTGATGAGCGGAATGAGTCTTAGGTTATAGACTCGGGTGCTTCGTTTCATGCCACTTCATCTAAGGAAATTCTTCGTGATTATGTGTCAGGTGACTTCAGGACAGTCTACCTGGGTAATGATGAGCCGTGCAGTATCGTTGGCAAAGGAGACGTTCACATAAGTTAGAAAGACAGAACAGTCTTGAAGTTGAAGGATGTTAGACATGTACCAAGTTTGAGAAGGAACTTGATCTCGGTGGGTCAGTTGGCCGATACCGGATATGTAACGACATTCACTGGTGATTCCTGGAAGGTCACAAAAGGTGCCTTGGTGATATCTCGAGGTAAGAAGGAATGTATTTTATACGTGACTTCCGGATCATATAGCTCACTCGCAGTCGCATCAACTGAAGTGAACGGGCAATTATGGTATCAGAGGTTGGGACACATGAGTGAAAAAGGGATGAAAGTGCTATTGTCAAAGGGGAAAACTACCAGGGCTGAAGGCAATCGACCTGAAATTCTGCGAAGATTGCGTAAATAGCAAGCAGAAGAAGGTAAGTTTCAAGAAGACAGGACGCGCTCCAAAGACGCATCTGTTAGAGCTTGTACACACTAATGTGTAGGGACCGGCACAGGTATTATCTCTTGGTGGTTCAAGTTACTTTGTTTTCTTTATTGATGATGCTAGTAGAAAACTGTGAGTCTATTTCTTAAAGCACAAATCTGATGTATTCAATGTATTTAAGAAGTGGAAAGTACTGGTAGAAAACGAGATAGGTAAAATTGTAAAGTGTCTCAGATCTTATAATGGAGGAGAATACTATGATAAGAGGTTCGAGGAGTATTGTGCAGCAAATGGGATCAAACATCATAAAACGATTCCAGGGACACCGCAACAGAACGGTGTGGCTGAGTGCATTAACAGGATTATCCTTGAGCGCGCCAAGAGCATGAGGCTACATGCAGGGTTGCCCAAGACCTTTTAGGCAGATGCTGTGAATATTGCTGTATATCCCATCAATAGAAATCCCTCAGCACCATTGAATGGTGGGTTACCAGAAGAAACGTAGACTGGAAAAGAGGTGAACCTTACACATCTCAGAGTGTTTTGTTGCACTTCTTATGTTCACATTGATGCAGAGCACAGAAACAAGCTGGATACGAAGTCCAGAAGGTGCACGTTCATAGGCTACAGGCAAAATGATTTTGGCTACCAGTTTTGAGATATAAAGAACTGAAAAATCATCAGAAGCAAGGATGTAGTATTCAATAAGAAAGTGATTCATAAGAACAGTGTGCAGCAAAAACAGTATAAGGCCGATGAGAAAGAATTCGTAGAGTTGAAAGAGTTACCGGACACAAGTGTTACAACACCACAGGACGAGCATGCACAGGAGCATGATGAGGCAAAACCACAGACACCGCTTGTAAGGAGGTCCACTCGGGAGAGGAGACCCAAGGTTCGATACTCACTCTCCTTACATTATCTACTACTGACAGATAATGGTAAACCAGAGTGTTTTGAAGAGGCGTTACGATCAGATACACGGGTTAAGTGGGAGCAAGCCATGGATGATGAGATGGACTCTCTTGAGTCCAATCGTACGTGGGAGCTAGTCGCTCTACCTAAGGATAAGAAAGCTCTTCATAATAAGTGGGTTTACAAATTAAAGAAGGAGCATGATGGTTCGAAGCGATACAAGGTCAGACTGGTTGTGAAAGGTTTCCAACAAAAGGCAGGTATCGACTTCACTAAAATATTTTCACCCGTGGTGAAAATGTCTATGATTCGCATGGTTTTGAGTATAGTGGCCATAAAGGACTTACATTTAGAGTAGCTAAATGTTAAGACAGCCTTTCTTCATGGAGACCTTGAAGAAGAGATATATATACATCAGTCGACAGGATATGTGGCACCAGGAAAGGAGAACAAGGTGTGTAGACTGAAAAAGAGTCTATATGGCCTGAAGTAGGCCCCGAGGCAGTGGTACAAGAAGTTCGACAGTTTCATATCGGAAAACGGGTTCAGGAGATGTCATGCAGACCACTGTTGCTACTTGAAAAAGTTTAATACGTCGTACATCATCCTTCTTCTGTACGTTGATGATATGATTGTAGACGGATCAAGCATGAAGGACATCTCAGATCTCAAAAGACAATTGTCTAGAGAATTTGCCATGAAGGATTTAGGAGCTGCAAAACAAATCCTAGGCATGAGGATAAAGCGTGACAGGAAAAACAAGAAGCTGGTTTTGTCACAGGCAGAGTACATAGTCAAGGTACTTGATCGATTCAGCATGGGAGGTGCTAAGCCGGTTAGCAATCCATTAGCCAATCACTTCAAGCTTTCGAAGGAACAAGGTGCAAAGACGCAGTAGGAACAAGATTACATGTCAAAAGTCTCATACGCGTCAACTATAAGAAGCCTCATGTATGTTATGGTTAACATGAGGCCAGATATTGCTCAAGCAGTGAGAGTTGTTAGCAGGTTCATGAACAACCCCGGGAATGAACATTGGGAAGCTGTAAAGTGAATCCTCAGATACCTGGTAGGTACTGTGGATGTAGGGTTGTGTTATGGAGGATCGAAAATCGAGCTACAGGGCTACGTCGATTCAATCTTGGCAGGGGACATTGACAGCAGAAGGAGCACAACGGGGTATATCTTTACCCAGGGTAGTGCTGCAGTCAGTTGGGTCTCTCAGTTACAGAAGACAGTGTCCATCAGTACAACGGAAGCAGAGTATGTCGCAGCTACAGAAGTGTGCAAAGAGATGGTGTGGATGCAAGGTTTTATGAAAGAGTTGAGGATGAAGCAAGCAAATTGCAAACTGTACAGTGACAGTCAGAGTGCAATACACTTGGCTAAGAATTCAGTCTTTTATTCAAGGACCAAGCATATTAACATCAGATATCACTTCATACGTTCATTACTGGAAGATGGATCGATTGCTTTGGAGAAGATCCATACAAGTGAGAACCCTGCAGATATGTTGACCAAGGCGATCACACAAGCGAAATTGAAGCTTTGTTCAGC
This sequence comes from Liriodendron chinense, assembly GCA_003013855.2. NCBI lineage: Eukaryota > Viridiplantae > Streptophyta > Magnoliopsida > Magnoliales > Magnoliaceae > Liriodendron > Liriodendron chinense. The sequence goes on from ML058453.1 coordinate 7,327,088, forward strand.
TTTGATTGGTCTTCGAGCTTAAAGACGGGGAGGTGGTGCACTCCGGATGTAGAAGACGAAAGATTACGGTGATGTGTCTCCAAGTGGGAGATTGTTGAGGTGTGGAGCCAATCCCACCAGGTAGTGGTCGAGCGCCCGACGGTCAAGTGGACTTAGCGCTCGGTGCCCAGGGCGGGCGCCCGACCAAGTCTGGTCGGACGCCTGAAATTCGGGCTTTTCTCTGTTATGTCGCTGGACGATTCCTACATTGTTCGGGCGCCTGACCAAGCCTGACCGGGTGCCCGACCAAACGCGAAGTGTTTCGTGGGCTTTCCTATTTTGGGTTCTATTTTCGGATTTTCCTATAAAAAGGGGTGTAACTCAGAATTAGGTTATGCAGTTAGGTTTTCTATACGTCCAAGGTGAGAAAGTAAGAAGGAATTAGCAAAAATGGCCATATCTGTGCATGGGAGCATCGGAGAATGTAAGTGTATTGCTTGTAATTTCGTTTTCTTCATAATAGAAGTTTGCACCCGTGTTTTTTTACCCTTGTTGGGGTTTTTCCACGTAAATTATGTCTTGTGGATTGTTGGTTTGTTTTGAATTCCTCTTCTAGTTGTTATTTCTTCTTGTTTATCGTTTGTGGGTGAGAGCGGAGATTGGATCTCGATTCACCAGCGGTGTTGGCGTGCTACGGAACAGAGTGCACCATTGGGACCGGGTCATAATCGTTATATCCTGGAGCCCAATTGCCAGTGATTCCTGTTGCACTTGGGACGCCCTCCAAGGAGGGCAAATTTAGTTTCAAGCCAAGTGACTCAATCATGTCTCGACTCAAAACAATAAGTTCTTCTTACTTCAATTTAATTCTGTTTTATTTATTTCTGTCTTCTATTTCCAGCACCTATATCCATCAGGAGAATCCAAACCCTTCGAAGAAGAAACCATACATCATCAAAACAAAAAACTCACAATAAACTCTTCTCCCAAACTATCACAATGACGAACGGATGCAGACGGAACCTCTAGCATGTCAACTGAAGCATCATCCCTGTTGGATAAACAAAAGCCAACAACTGTTATGCAAATGCTTTTGGTTTTGATGCACTGACATGTAATATCTAGATTTTGACCGATCACTTGAAATATCATACTTAGGAAATAACAACAACATGGAGAAGAGAATTGACAATTGGGAACTTAGCCTTCAAGAGACAATCGGATGATCAGAACCGTACCATCTTCAGGTCACTTCCACGGATATGGCACGGCACAAAGTGGTACAAAGATCACAACTGACGGACGATCCTCACAATTGACAAATTGTGTTGCAGACACGTTCGACTGTGTATATTGATGAACAGGGTCAGCCGTTCCGGTTGATTTTTGAACCATGGCCAATCCATGGTAGCTCCCAGGAGATGAACGGTTTTGATCGAGCTACCGCCTCTGCAGGCATATGGGGCGATGTAATCCGATTACTACAGACGAACTCTTGGACAGTAGGGTGATTTTGAGCGCAAGACAAGCAGAGAGAGAGAGAGAGAGAGGCAGAGGCTCACCAGAGGTAGGAATGGGTGACTTTGAAGAGAGAGGCTAGTGCTCTGATAGCAGGCGCTTCTGTTTCGGTTTCTCGGGCCATTCTGTGAGAGAGAGAGAGAGAGAGAGAGAGAGAGAGAGGCAGATGAAGCGGCGGCAACTGGCTCTTTTTTACTTGCTTTTTGAGTTATGCGTAAGAGGCTTTGTGGCGATTCGCGCGATGTAAGTTGAAGTTGGATTCCTTGGCAATTATCACACGAGTGCGATCTGATCCATTGTATGGTCCACATTTTAGTTGAACCTATTCATCTTTTGTTTCGCGATGCATCTAAAGATGAACTCATGACAGCTTAATCGAATTACTTGTTAAGGGACTCGTATTGCGGGCGCGGCTTCAGTGGATCCCCGAATCCACCGAGGTGGGTGGATCCCTCACCGTGGATTCTACTGTGTGGTGTGTGTGTCTTACATCCACACTGTCCATCCATTTTGAAAACTCATTTTAGAGCTTGATCCAAAAAATTAAGTAGATCCAAATCTCAAGTCAGGTGGACCATAATACAGTAAACAGGTTGGATGGAAAATAAACACTCCAGTGGCCCCATGAAGTTTTTATTGGTGGGGATTCAATCACTACTGTTTCATGTAGTATGGTCTGCCTAAGATTTGGATCTGCTTCATTTTTGGGATCATGCCCTAAAATGATCTTTCAAAATGCATGGACGGTGTAGATGTAAGTAACATACATCACAGTTGGGGATCCACCGACCTCAGTGGATCCGAGGATCCACCAAACCGCGCCATCGTATTGCCTAGTGTAGCAGGCAGCACCTGCGTTGGTACTGGTCGGTGCCGGAAAAGCTCGGTGGGCCCAGCATGATGTATGTGTTATTGTGTTTTATGGACGTGTGTGTGTGTATAAGGTAGAGCACAACAAAGGAATAGTAGTAATTGAATGTACGCTATTGAAAACTTTTTGAGGTTTACAAAGGTTTTGGATCAGGCTGATAAACATGGGCTTTCAACCAGGGGGTCAATGGCCTACTGACGCTGCCTGTAGCTAGGTGTGGCTATTGGAGAGTGCTCTATAGTCCCTAGCATGAAGTATGTGTGTTTATTCACCCTGTTCATCTATTTTTCCAAATCATTTCATGACATGATCTTAAAATGAGACAGATCTAAATCTCAAGTGGGCCACGCCACAAGAAAATAGCTGTAATTGAACGGCCACCATTAAAAACTTCCTAGGACTCTCTTTAAGGTTTATTTACCATCCAACCTGTTGATTATGTCACACAAGACCTGGACGATGGGAAAACACAAATATCAGCTTCATTCAAAAATTTTGTGGCCACATGAAGTTTTTAATGGTGGCCGTTCAATCGCTACTGTTTCTTCTGGTATGGTCCCCATGAGATTTGGTTCTGCCTCATTTTTAAGATCATGCCTTAAAATGATCTTGAAAAATGGATGAATGGTGTGGATAAAACACATACATCATGGCGGAGCCCACTAAGCACAATCCAGTAGCTATTGGCTACTTTCAGTGTCCAGTAGGCAATCCACATATTTCAATCAACACTACTTCAGTGGTGTGGTCCACCTAAGATTTAGATTCCTCATTTTTTAGGCTCATGCCTTAAAATGAGCTAGCAAAATTGATGGATTGCATGGATTAAAGGCAAACATTATGGTAGGGCCATAAGGCCTTTTTCAGCAATACCCGGGCTTGGATGGGGTAATACCCCCATAAGGACGCAGCGGGAGACGGATGGGTATGTGTCACCTCGGCGTTGGTGAAGAGCAGGTGGGACCCGGCTGATGTGATAGGTCTGTCAGCTATCCACTATTACAGAGGTGCAGGTCTCACCTGCTCTCCACCAATGCCGAGGTGACACCTACCCGTCCGTCTCCAACTGCATCCTGGTGGGGGTAGTTCCCGATCCGAGCCCACAATACCCACACTAGTGTTATGTATTGCACCATGCAATCTGAGTCTCCCGATGAGATCCTAGGGAGTTTTTATAAGCATTAAAGGCATCTTAAAATGTGGAAAGAGCCCGGGAGAGAATCTTAAAGATAAAAGTGGAGGGAGATGACATTGGACCTAGTGGGTGTTACTAGTAGCCATGTTAACAGAGTGGGTTAGGGACGAGCTGAATTTTGTCCAAGCCTAGCCTGCATTGTTCAACATAAGCCCAAACTTGGACTCGGCCGTGATGCACCAAATTAGTCTATCTTAAGTCTAGCCCTAAAAATTTTATGGACCCAAGCTTGTATTAGAGAGAGGAACCAATAGCAATGCTTGCTGCAATGGCCATAAGGACGTGTGGTTGGTCTGATTGGAGAGAAATGGAGAGAGAAGGAAATGGTGGGTTATTGGGGGGAGAGAGAGAGAGAGGAGGAGAGAGTGTATTTTTCTATATTAAAATACTGCGCTTGCAAACCTTAATGAGAGAGAGAGAGGAGGAGAGAGTGTATTTTTCTACATTAAAAAATGCCCTTGCAAACCTTAATGAGAGAGAGAGGGGGAGAGAGTTTTGCACCCCCAAAGCTTACTAGCCTTTATCACACTAGCTCCTTACTAGTACATTTTGGTGAACGCTACTTGTAAAGAGCAGGAGATGTGAGTGCAGGCTTTTGATGATCAAGAGTAGACATTTTGGTGAGCAGCTGATTTTGCAAGTAGCATTCACCAAAATGTCTACTCTTGATCACAAAAATCAGCTTTTCATGGTAATATTTACAGGTACTCATTACTGCCAAGAGGATCTCCTCACATGATAGGAGTTTGTACTCTTTTTCAAGTAATTTTCAGCCAAAATCAAGTGTTCATTCTTATACTGCTAACCCATGTTCTTTAGGACCTATTTGGTGAGGGATTAAGTAGGAAGGAATTGCATTTGGCTCCGTACAAATTCCATGTGATGTTTGGAGACACGGGAAGGAATGGGATTAAGGTGGAACATAATTACATTTGATCCCATGCAAGATTTTTGGTGAATTTTGAAATCCATTACATTTGTGGGCCCCACATTGATGCATGTGTTGTGATGCAGACTGCAGTCCTTCCTCAATATGTACGCAAAGCATCCATGCTGATCTATGGAGGGGCCCACTGTGATGTATCGGTTTATCCATGCCATCCATCCATCCATTTTCTAAGATCATTTTCAGGTATAAGATCAAGAATGAGGCAGATCCAAGGCTCAGGTGGGCCACACCAGAGATGACTCTTGTATTTAAGGCTTTTGTGCATTTAATGCAACCAAGCTCACTATTTGGTGTGGTCCGCCTGAGGATTGGATCTGTCCAATTCTTGTTTTCATCCCTTAGAATGATCTTAGAAAAGGGATTGACGGCATGGATAAACCGATATACATCACGGTGGGTCCCTCCACAGATGAAGGATGCAATCTGCGTTCCATGTGTTGTAACCATGTGGCCCATCCATATATATCATTTACACCTCACATTTGAGTTGTATACATACGCAAGTGACCGATGTCACTTATGAATCTGGTCTGTTGATTACAAATCCATAGCCCGCCAAACAAGGTTTTGCTTAGTACAGTGTTTTTGTTGGAGTAAGAATCTGATCCCAAACACAACCATTGGATGGTCAAAATACCATGGTATTTCTAAACATGCAATCATTGTGCAATAATGGTGTTAGTCTATCTAATGCAATTCAGTACCACTTAATTCCACAGGCCAGATTCAACCATATGCCAAGAACGGCTCATCTAGATAATTAAAATTGTCAATGGGTCAAGTTCAAGTCAGGTTTTCTTGTACCCATGCTTAACTATTGCAAGAAATCCTGTCCTTGAGTCATTCGCGGAAGATTTTTAAATTTTCATTTTTTCCGGAGGATGTTATTGGAAATTTTCACTAAAATAAACAGTTAAAAAACATTTACTGTAAATTTAATAAGTAATTTAAAATTTTTGATACATAATTAGATATCGAATCAGTTAAAATTTTAAATATTTCTCACAGGAAATTAAAAATTACTGATATTTTAAAACATATTTTCTCATGTGCCAACCAGGGCTGAAATAAGATGGATGGACTGCACAGATCATAAGTTGGAGAAGTCCACTAATATGACAGCCTGGATTGTTCGATGAAGGAGATCTGTGGTCCACCATCCATGGTGAGGGCCCACGGATGAGAGCATGCTTTTACTAACGTCTTGGAAGCAAGAAAAACACAATTTGAGTTGAGCGTTTAGGCCATAAGGAAAGTGACTACTGCTGTTCGTTCATACTTCGTTGGGACCGCACTCACAAGAAATGGACGCTGATTAGAAATCGGATTGCGTTTGAGTTGGCTCAGTCAGCTCTTATTGCACTGAGTAAGCTCTGTTGGGTCCACTGTGAATGTATGTGGGTTATCACACCGTCCATCTATTTTTCCAACTCAGTTTAGGAGTTAAGCCTAAAATTGAAGCATGCCGAATGCTCAAGTGGATCCATGCCACAACGACAGTGGGAATAATGATTTCCACGGTTGAAACCTTCCTAGGGCTCATAGTGTTGTTTATTTGTCATCCAACCTGTTCATAAGATCACAAAGACATGGATGAAGGGAAAATACAAATATCAGCTTGATACAAAACTTATGTGGCCCCCAATATTTTTTCAGCAGTAGACGTTTAGTTCACACCTCTTCCTGTGGTGTGGTCCACTTGAGCTTTTTTTATCCTTCATTTTTTAGCTCTAGGCCTAAAATTATCTATTAAGATGAATGGACAAAGTGGATCAAATAAGTAAATCAGGGTGAGCTCCACAGAGTTTACTTGGTACACTTAGGCCTCATTTGGATGCAGGGAAATAAGTTGTTGTTTTTTTTTTTTTTATTTTAGTGAGGCTAGCGATATAGCTACTTATTCTACTCATCTTGTATAAGGTAGTTTGGCTAACATCAACTTAATAATTACTTATTTGTTAAAGACAGAATAAGTATTTTAGTTTTTTATTTTTGCTTTTTCCCACCACCTGAGAGCTGATCAAAATCATATCTTTCTTTCCCAAAATCTACTTAAAACCTTAAAACCCTGATGTTCCTCTAGCGAGATAGAAAACCACTCCGTCTAACCTTATGGGCCAACCATGCTGACATCTGGCATGGGTCCCATCATGATGTATGTTAGAAATCCACACCGGCTATCCATCTTGTTAGACCAGCAATGAAGAAAATTCAAATCACAGATGGGCTGAATCATAGCTAGCAGTGGAGATTGAACTCCCACCGTTGAAAACTTCATAGGGTCCACGCGTGGTTCTTTTGCCACGTGGACAGCTGCGACGCCTCCCAATCTGTGATAGTGTGCACAACATGTGGACGGGATGTGGTGGGACCAAAAGGCCTTCCAAAATTTGGATGGTCCACAATATCAAAATATATGATGCATAGGGCATATTAAAAGAAATGCCGAGAAGAGAGGTGCTCCTCCATTGCTGTAAATTGTGGTAGATGGCTAATAAGTATGTTGTTTACCAAACATATTTGCTTAATAAGTAGAAATCCAAGATAAGTTAATAAGAGGCATAAGTAGCTTATTTAAGTAACTTACAATCAAAACGGACCCTTAGCCTACTGAGTCACTACGCAATACGCTTCATGCTGATTAATCAAGTGCTGACCGAACTTACATGAGACTTGCGTTCCACCTGACATGTGACATGGATGTCGATGGACCACAACCGTCCATATAGTAGGATCTTCCTTAGATGGACCACGACCATATACTGGGCCACATGGGTACATCCCGGTCGCAGCTAATTTGAGTCCGGAGGGATTAGGCGCAGGTTGGGTACTACCCCACCAGCACTTAGCTAAAGACGAATGGTCTAGTGGGCCCCACCATGATGTATATATTTTATCCATGTCGTTTATTCATTTTTACGGGTCATTTTTTGGCATACGACAAAAAAAGGTGGCGGATTAGAGGATTCAAGTGGGCTACACCACAGGAAGTCGTGGAGATTTTCTTTTGGGTTAGTACACACCCCCACTGTCAGTACAGCACCCCCATCGGTAGTCCCATCGTCATGTTGAACTCCTACAAAACTTTCTAGGCATGCCATGATGTTTATTTGCCTTCCCAACATAAGTTCACATGGACATGGATGGAGGGAAAACATAAATATCATCTTGATCCAAAACTTCTATTCGATAAGCTTTTAAATCCACTATTTCCTATGGTGTGGTCCACTTGAACCTTTAATGAGCCTCATTATTGGCTCATGCCCTAAATGATATGTCAAAATATATGAACAAAGTGGATAAAACATACAAGTCATGGTGGCCCCATAGAGTCCCTGACAGGACCATCTATCTCTAGCTAGGTTTGTGGGGTAGTACCCAATCCATACCCGAAGGGATCCACAAGTGAGATGTTAACAGTAATTCGTTCAATCTAATTTTCTTAAGGTGAAAATCATAGATTCATTACAAAACATGGACGATTCAGATCATCGGATCACTCAGCACGCGATACCCATTCAATGGCGACACACACTAATATCATGCGTTGTGATAGAAGCAGACCGAACACGTTAGATACTTCACCATGAAGACAGGTCAACGACTAATAAGGCCTTCGGGTCTGACCATGTTAACAAAATATTCGTACTGAAGCCAGAAGATATCTTTATAACCTTGGAGCACAATTTACTAAATGTTTTGTGCCATTTTGACCCTCTGTCCCTTTTTGGACAATACGGTAGTTGAGTGACCCGCAAACTAAACCGGGTTTCGACTCAATCGAGGGAGTGGGTCCCAATGAAGAATGAAAGGGCCTCTCATGTAAGATCAGATCCGTTCATTTGAACCAACCGGACACCATTTGATAAGTCAAAAGTGAGTCCAAGTCACTGTGGATCGTCGATACTCATTGTGTCCCATAAAAACAGTCATCACTCCATTGTTATATATCTGATTTGGGTGATCTTATATTTATTGGAAAGCTAATTGAACGAGCTTTCAAATGAATTTAGAATCATCTCATTTGGACACCATTTATAGGTCAAAAGTGGATCCAAGTCATTGTGGATTGCAGATACTTACTACGAATCATCGATACTCATTGTGTTCCCACGAAAACGGTCATAACTCCCTCGTTACATATTCGATTTGGGTGATCTTGTACTTGTTGGAAAGATAATTGAATGAGATTTTCAAATGACTTTGGAATGATTTCATTCGGACACCATTTGATAGCTTAAAAGTGTGCCCAAATCACTATGGATCGCAGATGCTCATTGTGGATTGCCGATACTCATTGTGTCCCATGAAAATAGTCATAAACATAGGAGTTATGACCGTTTTCGTGGTACACAATTAGTATCGACGATTCAAGGTGAGTATCTACAATCCACGGTGTTTAGGTCAACTTTTGAGCTATAAAATGGTGTCCAAATGAAGTGATTCTAAAGCCATTTGAAAGCTCATTCAATTAGCTTTTTAACAAGTACAAGATCACCTAAATCGAACATGTAATGAGAGAGTTTTAATTATTTTTATGAGACCTTTTAGTGTAATGAGGGAGTTATGATCAGAATTAATATAAATTGTTGATACTTTTATGAAGTCAACTTTTGAGCTATAAAATGGTGTCCAAATGAAGTGATTTTAAAGCCATTTGAAAGCTCATTTAATTAGCTTTCCAACAAGTACAAGATCACCTAAACTGAACATGTAATGAGTAAGTTCTAATTATTTTTATGGGACATTTTAATATAATGAGGGAGTTATGATCAGAATTAATATAAATTGTTGATACTTGACGAGCCATCAAGAAGCTGCATGGTAATATGATAAGGTCCCATCTTGAGTTTTTAAAAGGTAACTAGATCAAATGAATGAATTTAATCGTACATGGAGATATATTCATCGACTCATTCCCTAAAATGGGTTGAAATTAACTTTAGCACGCGGGTAACTCAACTCTGTACCGTGTGAAGAGGGAGGAAAGAACCTGGCCGAAGACCTCCGGACGGAAACAAGACATCCAGCGCGATGGATAGACTTAGATAACATAGACAGCCCTGTTCGGTGCAATAAAATCACAAAAGAGGCCTCAGGTTCCCTTCCGTCGACCCCTCTTAAAACCAGAAGAACCCTAGCTTTATCCGAAGACGGCCATCGCTTTGATATCCTCCGTTGGTTCTTCCACAACTCGAGTCCATATCAGTCATATATAGAAACTAGAAAGAAGGGAGTGCGCCGTTGGCACCCCGGCGCAGGATGGAGAAGACGGCGTACGAAATGCTGGAAGAGACACGGACGTCGATGGAAGAGATAGTGGCGAAGATGCTCTTCATCAAGAAAGAAGGGAGGCCTAAATCCGAACTCAGAGAGCTTATTACTCAGTTCTCTCTCCTCTCTGTCTATCTCCGCCAGGTACATCCCCTCCATCCGTCTCTCTCTTGGATTTCCATTTACTTCTTCTTCTTCTTCTTCTTCTTTTTTTTTTAATTTTAATTTGATTTTTTTTTCCTTACTAGCTGTTTATAGTCTTCTTTAATTCCTTATCATCGAAGGCATTTTTTTTCTGGAAATTTTTATAGCGAAAAATCGACTCTAATTTGGGAATTTTGCCCCATTTTTTTCTGAAAAATGCATTGTATCTCGGTTTTTCAGTTTGTGGACGCGGGGCCATGTTTCAATGATCCAGACCATTGATATGGTGCGGCCCAGTATGGATGGATGATGGCCCCAAAATTATTCTTTACTGGAAGATTGCACTGTCGATTCTTTGGCCTTCTTTCTGTTGAATGTGGACTTTTGCTGAATTTCCTTTCTTAACCGATTGCTTGCTAGCTACTAATAGTATGTGAGCCCGGCCGAAGGAATTCTCATGGCATAGCATGTCCATGGTGGGGCTTGTCATCTCAATGGTCTAGATCATAAACTGCAGGCCTGTCGTAGTAACTCAAGGCCCGAGGATACCTCGCTCATCCTTGGGCTGGGATCACATACATTCCTCTCAGCTGAAACCCTGTCTATTTCAGGGCTAGATTATGGCCAGTTCACTGCCATATTGGGGACGGTGGTGATTCATCCACTGCATGTGTGGTGCATGTTTGTACAGGAATCCTGACAATCCAAGAGGTGGGTGGAATGTACCATAGCCCCAAAAATAAAATTGATCCGTAACATCAAAATTGGCAGCTGTCAAATGGGTGTCCAAAATATTATGGTTTATGGTCAAAGTTGAAATGGCAAAATCAGATGGCTGATATTGCCCCATTCTGTGATGTCGGATATGCTCTCCATCCACATGGAGGGCCACCATTTTGGGCAGCCCAGCTTATGTGAATTCCCCATTTTGAAAATGGTAGTGAACTATCACCATAGTCTAACCCATACATTGTTTATTCGGAACAGTCAGCTCCTGGATCTTGAGACTTATGTGGCTTTGAAAATCTCTTTTGGTAGATAAATCGTTCCATCTTGCTTGAGGAAGATCGCGTAAAAGCAGAAACAGAAAGGGCAAAAGCACCAGTAGACTTTACTACTTTGCAACTTCAAAACCTGATGTATGAGAAAAATCATTACATGAAAGCCATAAATGCTTGCAAAGATTTCAAGTCGAAGCATCCAGACATAGTGCTTGTGCCCGAGGAGGAATTTTTTAACAATGCGCCAGAAGAAATTAAAGGAGGCGTTCTTGCAGAGGACAATGCACATGATTTGATGCTAAAGAGGCTCAATTTTGAGCTATTCCAGGTAATGTATGCAGTCCATGTGTTTATTTTAATTCTACAAGGTCATCGTTTTGTTTCCAAGCTGTGATATGTGTGACTCAGCGAGACTGACTCAGCCATGCTTGTGGTTATCTGTTCGAATGTGACGGGAGATGGAAAGATGTAGTGAATGGTTAACTACATGCCTTCAATTTGAAGAGTAGTTTCATGTCAGTGCAAGAGGGAGATAAATTCTAGGGTGCATTCGGATTGTCGACTGAACTAGATAGTTTTATACATTCAATTAATTATATAGAGGGAAATGACCAAAGTGGGGGAGGGCACTGTTTTAATTCCTAACGGCAATTGAATCCCAATTGCAAATCCATGTTTTGAGTTGGAATTGAAATGAATGTATTCATTTTGGGGGCTAGCCCCTCGTGATGAAAGGAGTGGACCTAGCCCCAATTTCCCCATTTGCTCCTTGTTGAATTGGTTTATTGCAATTCAATTCAATTCAATTCAAATTGACACCTGAATGTACCTGTAGGCTCTTGTTGCAGTCAGATATATCCCACTGGTGGGCATGTAATTATGTAAGCGCTTGCCAGCTATTACGGGCTTTAAAGTTAACACAAGTGGAGACTCACTATGAAGTGGAGTTTGGTTACATATGCTTGATATGGCGTTTTTCCTTTCAGAAGTCAGAGATTTCAATCTTGAGGTATATAATTTATTATTGTTACTCTCTTTCTCCCTTGTTATACCAGCGGAAAGAACTGTGCAAACTTCACGAGAAACTGGAAGAACGCAAAAGAAGCCTTTTGGAGGTGATTGCAAACCGGAAGAAGTTCTTGTCGAGTCTCCCTTCGCATCTGAAATATCTTAAGAAAGCATCCTTGCCAGTGCAGCAGCAACTAGGGATCCAACATACAAAGAAATTAAAGCAGCACCACTCAGCAGAGTTACTTCCACCTCCCCTTTATGTTATTTACTCGCAGTTCTTGGCCCAGAAAGAGGCATTTGGAGAGAATATTGATCTGGAGATCCTTGGAAGTATGAAGGATGCTCAAACTTTCGCCAACCAACAAGCGAATAAGGACACAGGTGATTGAATACGGACAAACCTATGATGTTACTTATATTATTATTAGTTTTCCAGCACTAAAATGTATGAGGGTGGGACCTTTCATCTGGTGGGCCTACCTGGATGACAGAGCCAAAAATCAGTGTTAGGATGATTGTTGCCACCAAGGCGGACTTTCAACAATTGCAAATGGATATTCAAGAAAGGAACCTGCAGTTAACATTCAATGGGCATATGTACTCCAATCTGTGGCTAGTTTCACCTGACTGCTGTGATTTTTGGATGGCTGTTCCAGATCTTGTACATGTGCCATGTATACAGATCAATGGTTCTTGATAACGGACCTAGATGTATGCATTTAACACTGTAGTATTGCCCATTACATAACTCCCAAAAAGCTCTAAAATTGTTACTGAAACTTCATGCAATTAATACAGTGTTAATTACTCAGATATAGGTACAATCACAGAGAGCAGCAGGTTTGAGGATGATGCACCTGATGAGGAGGAAGATGGCCAAAGAAGGAGAAAGCGGCCAAAGAAGGTTCCAAGCAGGGAGAGCCTTGACCATGCAGGAGTTTATCAATCTCACCCACTTAAAATTGTCCTCCATGTGTATGATGATGAGGCTTCAGATGCAAAGCCTGTTAAGTTAATTGCTCTGCGGTTTGAGTACTTGTTGAAGTTGAATGTTGTATGTGTTGGAATTGAAGGGTCAGATGAAGGACCTGAGAGCAACATTCTATGCAATTTATTCCCTGATGACACTGGTGTTGATCTTCCTCATCAGGTACAGATATCTTTTATCACATCTCTTGCTGGCTCTGCGCACCCTTGCATGCAGTTATGCTTTCGTACTCTGAAAATGACAATGATTGAACTGATGTGCAGACAGCTAAGCTCTTTGTTGGTGACGCCGTTTCATTCGATGAAAGGAAAACCTCACGTCCGTATAAGTGGGCACAGCATTTGGCTGGAATTGACTTTCTGCCTGAGGTATCGCCTCTGCTTACGGCATCCGAAGCTCGAAGTAGTGAAGCTCAGAAAGGTGCTGCCATTCAATCTGGACTTTCTATGTATCGTCAGCAGAATCGTGTACAAACAGTTGTGCAAAGGATCCGCTCTCGGAAAAAGGCTCAGCTGGCTCTTGTGTGAGTCACTGCCCTGTGAATTCTGGACTTTTGGACAGAGATAGGACCAAATCTTTTCCTGAGACACATACAACAATGTACCATTAGCTGAACACCAATCTTTATAGTTTAATTGCTTTGCTAGGACCCATAAATCGGATGAGTTCATGGTGTCTGGTGGAATGTCATCTAGAAGATCATTGCATACTTTGTGCGATAAAATAGTCAGAAAAGCTTGAAGGCTTCTAGCATATGCATGTTGGTCATTTGCAATTCTGCTGTTCTTGTGAATCTCTTCCCTTTTACTGGCTTTCTTTTGCTCACGGAAAAAAAAAATAAAAAAAATACATATATTTATGATCTTCATTTTGCATCTTTTCCCTAGATATATTCTTTTGCCTAACTGGTACATTACATGGCTTGAGATGAAAGTTCGGAATCTTTGGTTGGCTTACAGGGAGCAGCTTGATTCGTTAACGAAGCTTAAATGGCCCCCATTGATTTTTGAAAACGTCCCATGGGCTTTGCATACCCCTTCTTGTACACTGCAAAGTTGGTTGTCTGTTGGGTCCAAACCCGTTCAGGCTTCATCATCTTTATCTGCTGTTGCTAGAGAAAAAATTCCCAACTCGCTAGAGCATGACATGGATGGGAGATCCGCTGCCTTCAGGGAAGATGTAGAGGGTGCAAGGGAGGATGGAGAACTTCCAATTGTTCTCCAGGCTCCGACCCTTCTAAGTGATTCTAAACTGTCTTCATCTAGAGGGTCTGACCTTGAACATTCAAGACACCTGGCTTTGCTTTCAAAGAGCATGATGCCTGGCAACAAGGGAAGATCTCTGAGTTTCAAAAAACCTGACGACAATATGGACATCATATTAGACAGTGAAAGCGATCTGGAAGAGCCAGCATTCGTTGTGCCAGAAACAGAAAATGCAGCAAGTACAGGAGGCCATGAAATGGTTGGAAAATCCTGGGAGGACTATGCTGTCAGAGAGTTCTGTCTGGTTTTGAGTAGGAAAACAGAGAGAAATGAGAGGCATGTCAACTTGGAAGCCAAGGTAAGATAAGGTTTTGCTGTCTTGTCTCTGTTAATTCTTTTATTGGTTTCTGCTTTTGACCTCTGCTTTGATGTTCATCATTCCCGGCAGATCAAGATCAGCATGGAATATCCTCTTAGGCCACCACTATTCACTTTGAGGTTGTCCACCGTTATTCCTGGAGAAACTTCCTTCGATGCAGGAGGAGGTGATTCTGGCTCATGTGAGAAAGATGGCTTTGGATGGTATAATGAACTTTGTGCAATGGAAGCTGAGGTGAGCTGTTTAAGTCATCTGTTTGAATCTGACCTCTAAGGCCCTGTTTGGAAGATGGCTAAACATAATTACTGCTAACTGACATGAGATGAATTCATTTTTAAGCGTCTGCCAAATAGGGCCTTAGGCTGCATTTGGATGCACAATTGAATTGAACTGAGAGTATTCAATCAACATGGACATGTCAAAACTGTTGTGATGTTTCTTGGCATTCATGATGAGGAAGTAGCTTTACTGGTGCAGTTGTGCCGCAACATGTTTATTCCACTCCATTGAACTAATTGTTGCAAATTCAATTCAATAGTGCAACCTTCCGTAGTGTCAGTTTCCCAAAATCACACTTCTGATCAGGATTTTTTTTGTTCCTCGCTTCATATCTCTCAGGTCAATCTTCATATCTTAAAGATGGTGCCTCCGGAATATGAAGACCACATCTTAGCTCACCAAGTACACAGCCTGGCAATGCTGTTTGATTTTCAAATGGATCAGGCATCCACATCGTCGGTATCTAGGAAGAGCACTTCTGTAATTGATGTTGGGCTCTGCAAGCCAGTCGATGGAAGAATTCTCACAAGATCTTTCAGGGGAAGGGACCGAAGGAAGATGATCTCTTGGAAAGACATGGAATGCACGCCAGGTTATCCTTACTAGTATTCACCGGGCTCATACTCCATGGTGGCTGCCGCCCAAGTTCTCATGTTGCAGTCCCTTGCCTTCATCTATCGTATTTTCCAAGATGGAATTAGAAAATTTTTCTTTGGGATGCAGCATCAGTTGGATAGCATTGGGGCGCAGTCGTGAATTGTGACATTGGTGCGGATCACTTTCATACCCTTCAAAAAAGGAAAAGGCAATTGGTGCGGATCACTTTCATACCCTTCAAAAAAGGAAAAGGAGAGAAAATAAGACGGCAGTTTCATGTACTGTTTGTTGAAGTCTCTGGTTCTTCCTATCCAAAAAATGGACTGGGAAGTTTCTGATGGGTGAATTTTTATCTTTCTTGTTTTGGTATGTCTTTTTTAAGTTTTATTTGAAGGTAGATGGAACTGTACTGGATTTAAGCATCGACAGCAGAAGATGGCAGAACAAAGCTGTACTTGTTTCTCGTTACTGGGCCTCGTTGAAGACAATGCTGCTGCATATTAGATCGTCCAGGGATGTGTACCTGGAGGGAGACTTTCTGGAGACAGGTATTGCTTCACAAGGTACTTCTAATAGTTAAGTGGATGATCTTGTTGAAGCATACATGGGCCATTCGTTGTCTGCCACTGAAATGCTGGTATTCTGCATAGCTCACAGTTTTCATGGTTTGCAGATCTCTCTCTCTCTCTCTCTCTCTCTCTCTCTATGAGCCTGCTGCAAAAAGAAAAAAAAAACATATGCAACATCCGGTGGGCCCATTTGGCGGGTGGGTTGCCCCTAGACAGTAATGGATCTTTGTTTATGGCCCACATTCAAAATAAACTTGTGACACATTTGTCTATGGCCATTGTCATAGTGGGGGCCACCTTGTTCACTGGTCAGATCCCATGAGCTAGCCATGCCGGAGCCTGTGCTGCATGTGTGTCTAGCAAACCTTGCTCACTGATGTGCGGTCTAAATCGCTGTGGTGTCATGTCATATTGCTATCCATGGATGCATCATGCAGTTAACGAGAATGGCCTTTGTTGGGGAAGAGCAATCCTAACTGAATTGAACACATCAGTGGTCCAGGTTTTGCAGACCTTTACTCTGGTGGTCCAATTGCCACCCTAAAATGGTTAATATTCCAGACGATCCTGACGGATATAGCTACAAATGAATGGTTAACGAGATTGGCTTGAATGTTCCATAGATGTTGTTATATAGCTACAAATGAATGGTTAACGAGATTGGCTTGAATGTTCCACAGATGTTGTTGCATGCACTGTTGCTAGGGTACAGGTGAGGCTCCCCCACCGTACATGTGGCGTGTGCCTCAAATTTCAGATCTGCCCCAAGTAATGGGACCCACTGTAGATGTATGTTAACCTTGAATTTGCAACAGAATCATCCAAGTTGGTAGGTGGGTGGACATCTAATAGCTTGTAAAAAAAAGAAAAAAGTCCAAATACATTAAAAAAAAAAAAAAAAAAAAAACACAAAAATATTACGCGAATGGTAGGTCAGGATCTTCAAATGAATCTGATTTTTGGGAGGTCAGGATCTTCAAATGAATCTGATTTTTGGGAGGTCAGGATCTTCAAATGAATCTGATTTTGAGTACATAACCAACCCACAGTTTCACTTGGGCAGTTTGGATTTGACATAGATACCACGGGTGTGGTAGGGTTGAGTCTCATCTGCATCCTGGCAGCTGCACGTGCAGTATCAAAACCCATCTGAATTACAGGTTACCTGAACATTTTTACGGTGCAGATATTCAGATTCAGATGGTTGCAGATATTCCATTCCCGTGTTATAGATTCTTGGATGCATTGAAACTTTTCGTCTTTACCTACACTCTTTAGAATCGATTTCTATGTTGAAAAGCTTGAAATAGGATCTTTTGGATTGTAATCTACTGGATATAAAAACTAATGGATACATTTGAAAATGAATTGATTGAACCGTCCCTAATGGGTCAGTTTCCTTTCAGAAGTAGCCCACCGTGAGTTGCAAAACCGCATGCAATGAGCATACCAACAGGAGAATGGTGATTTTCCATTGTTTTCTACCTAAACAAACAGGCTGTAGTAGGCTGGCTAACAGTTAGCTGTGAATTCTTGAGGTTTCTCAGTATTATGAATGCATCGGATTTATGGCTAAAATAGGCCAAGTGGGTCTCACCAGGTGGACCATACAGCCCAAAACGGGGTGTTCTAAGTCCAGTCGAGGGGTTCTAAAGTATTGATAAAACATATTTCATATTTGCTGCCTCAGGAAAACCTGTTTGGAAAAGAAATTCTCTTGCTTACTGTCTTTGCCTTGTGTTTGTGTATGGGGTGCATTTGTGAAGGGTTGATAAGATACTTATTTGATTGGCAACAGTAAATGAGTAGCTTATATGATAAAAGTTAGCTTGATAAAGTGCCATTTAAGAGTCGATGAATCCCTTCAAATGAATAGCCTTTTAAGGAAAAAAAAATCTTGCTTTTTTAATTTTGCTGGAGAGAGAGAGAGAGAGAGAGAGAGAGAGGGCTGTATCAAAGTAGGTTCCACATGATCGACCACCAACATCAAGGTGGGCCCACTTGATGGATGATCCAATCAAATGTGGCCTTGCATGATGGATGGCCCACATCACAGGTGGGGCCTACACGATGGATGTTCCATGTCATGGACAGTGGACATTTAAGGTAGGGCCCACATGATGGACAATTAACATCAATGCTGGGCCCCACATAATGGACAGGTCGCATCAAATGCAGCCCCTAATGATGAATGAAGGTGGGGCCCACATGATGGACGACCAACTTCATAGTCGGGGCCCACATGATGGATGATCCACATTAAGTGGGCCCCGCATGATAGACAATTCAGATCCAATGTTCGACATTATGGATGATCCACATCCATGGTGGGCCCCGCATGATGAATAGTCCACATTGAACATGGGTTTCACAAGGTGGATGGTCCGCGTCGAAGGTAGGCACCACGAAATGGACACGTCACATTGAAGATAGGGCAAAATTGGGCCCAACATAATGAACAGTCCACATCAAAGGATGGCCCCACATGATGCATGGTGGATATTAAAGGTGGGCCCACATCAAAGGTGAGTCCAAATGCTGGACAATCCACATCATAAGTGATGTTGCATAGTAATTTATGTGTTTTATAAATTCTTTCCGGGATTAAGTAACTGTTTCCAAACATGAGTATGTTGAAACCGAGATGAGCTAGTCAAGGCATAAGTAGCTAAATACAACAACTTACGATCCAAACCCTAGCATCACACAATCAACATGTCCACATCTCTGCAGCACATCTTCACTGAATGGGACCGCACTAGCATACCTCGCTGGGCACCGAACGCTAACCTCACTGAGGTACCCATGATTACCTGAACGCCATGTCGGTGCACCTTTCATGAGATCCATACCCGAACGCCATGTCGTGGACCTTTTATGAGATCCACCACCCCATCCATTAGGTATGCTCCATTGCATTCACCCTGGAACCCCAATATCACGATGATTCAACACAGGTAAGCCACCCCATAAGAAACAGGTTGGGAAAGGACGTCCACCATTGGTTTTCTATGGCAATACATTAATCTGATGTGCCTCATCAGGATAAATCCCAGTATTCAAAAACTCAGAAGGTACATTCGACAATATAGTCACTACCCATGCTAAGGAATTCTGCGTCACTACCCATGATAAGGAATTCTGCTGCCTTTGGACTGTTATAGTTAACGGCCGCCGTTCACCGGGGCTCCGGTCACCGGCTCCCCATCATCAGGTCACCAACTTCCTTAACCTTCTGGCACTGGGCAGACGTCAGCCCCCATACATGTTCTTATGACTTTGCGGAGACCTGTGTACATATTGCGAAGTACACATGCGTTTCCCTTGCTGAATGTCCATACCACTGGATGACTTGTACATAGAAAACTGAAACAATCAGCAGACGGTACAATAATTAGAGGTGGGCAACAATCCGGGCCGGGCCGAGTTAGCCCTAGTTTGGTTTGGTTTGGTTTGTTTTTCTGCCTCCTTAGTTTGTGGATCGGCTTGGTTTGGGCTTCGGGCCGACCCATGCGGCCCGAGTTTGGTTTGCTCCTGAAAAATCTGGTTCGAGCCGAGATCAGTTTGATCGAAAATTTCGAACCAGGCCGAGCCGAGTTCAAACCAGTGGCAGTCTCTTTTTTTGCTTGTTTATTTAAATAGAAAAGAATTTAAATAGATCGGAAAAAAAAAAAGTACAAAAGTTTATTACTATATGATGTTTAACATCCTCCAAAGGAGTGCAGCATCAAAATAGACATATAAGAGTATTTTCCAAACAGAAGTACACAAGCTTAATTTTACAAGTACAAGGAAACAGTGTGCATTCATGTATATATGTATTATGTATTATCTATGTCATCATGTATATGTATTCTCCATGCTGTCAATCTATTTTACATATCATTTTATGATATGATCCCAAAATGGAATCATATCCAAAGCTCAAGCGGATCACACCACAGGAAACAGTGTGCTTACAATCTATGAGCCAAATCAAACCAAATCGAGCTTCGAGCCGGGCCAAGCCGAGCCAGTATTGCCCTAGTTTGAGCTTGGTTTGTTTTTTCAAACGAGCTTGACTTCAAGGCTTGGTTTGGTTTGAACTTCCATTTGAACCAATCTAAGCCGAGCTTTTTCAAACCAATCCGGGCCGAGCTTTCGAGCTGGCTTGGTTTGTGCCCAGCTCTAACAATAATACAACTTCAAGCACTTTATAACACGATTCAAACCAAAGAAATACGTAGTCTGATAATCAAACACCCAGCCAAGCCCATCTACTGCCAAAATCCAATGAAATTGATAAATGGACAGCCGGTATATGCCCATTCTTGCTTTGTCAGTGAGGAGTTTTAATTGAAGAATGGACAATGCGAAGTATCTCTGTATCTCTATATGTGGTACACGCACAGGATGGAAGAGAAACTACCTGATGATGATCGGTGATATCGTATGTATGGAAAATAGTCCAGTTGCACTACATCTCAGATTATGTGGACAACAAGGGAAGAAAATCCAAAGGAACAAAAGATAGAGATCAAAGAATGGGAAACTTAATATACAAGATAACACCATTACCAAACCTTAATTTACAGCACACAGGCCATGTTTCACATCTATATGTACAGCAAAGCCTTTGCAGTAAGATAACTACGATCGAATTACCCTTTCACCATCCAATCTAATGCGCTCTACCAAGGCTCCCGTCTGTATCCTTCTCAATCTAATGCTCTACCAAGGCCCCGTCTGTGTCCTTCTCAAGCATCGCCTCTTGGCTCCTTCTTGTGAACTATTCGTCTCCATGGTCTGTCAGTGTCAAATAGAGAGTTGAGACAAGAATTACATTGACCTCAACTAAAGGTTTTTGTTTATAGGTAACTGAACTACTTGAGAAAGAGTGCTGTGGGTTTGATGTAAATAGAGATTGAAGGCATGAGTTCAACACGAGGTTAAGGGTTCGAGTACCCGTTGTGGTGAAATCCCATTGTGGTGTGAGCGAGGGAGATTGAAGGCATGAGTTGTGGATCATATGCCAACATGGCACATGTGTGCGAAATTCAGGCCAATCATTAGGTAGGGTAAAATGCCCAGGGGCTGAAATTAGGTCAATCCACTCATCGGGTGAGCCTCACTTGTACAAGGAAAATGGATGTTCAGAAAATAAATCACCAATTGCCTGTAATCAATGTGCATGGCCTACCTGATGAGTGAACTAGATTGGCTTTTGGGATAGTTTCACATGGATCCCCATCCGGTATCATGGAGTGGATCCCTCACATGTGCCCCACAATTCTCCTCTTCACTGTATACTATGAAGAATTTTGGCCTTTCCATTTAAGCCCAGTTGGATGTACGCTGATGCGAATATTAGAGGAAATCTACAATGAATTAGCCATCTTTTCTTGAAAATATAAAATAAAACAAAATAAAATATTCATCTTGCATTACTATTTATTATGAATTATAGACCATCATCATCACCATAGCCTTGTCCAAGCTATTGGGGGCCAGCTTATTTATGTGATTGCTTGGCGAATGTTCAATGATTGGGTGCCTAGGTTGTGTGGACTGGCCAGCACATGGCTACCAGGCAGAGTTTAGGAATGCAAATGTATTTTAAACAAATTGTGGATATGCATCAAAACAATTAAAAAAACAAAAAGGAAAAATTGATTAATATAAAAAAGTAACAAAAGCATAGTAAAGAAGCTGATAAAATGTTTTTAAAATTTTTCAGAATCAAGCTCATGTACACACCACGTGCCAGAATGGCACATGGTGAGACATCCAATCCTTCCATCTGGTTGGTCTGACCTTGTACATGTTTTCCCAAAAATAAATCTGATCCACTCAGCATATGAGACCCAATACTGGAAACAGGACAATGGGTTGGAAAATTCATCCAAATTTTCAGAACCGTACATTTGTTCTTCAAACTGTGGCCACCTGGCTGCTGGATCAACCTGATTCTTGGGCTAGGGCATCAATATAGTGGTGCCATTCCAACAGATGGTTGGATCTTGGATCTATCATGCCATGCTGGCACAGATGTGGTGTGTATGTAAGCTTTGTTGCACATGCATCTGGGCTTAGCGAAGCTCTTGAATTTATAATTTGATGTTCCAGAGAAAAACATCTAAAATTACGCATCAAACTAATGAAAATTTGTGAAGCTAAGGCAGTGAATCAGTGAATTTCTTTGAGGACATCTGATGTGTACGTAAGCTTTGTTGCACATGCATCTGGGCTTAGCGAAGCTCTTGAATTTATAATTTGATGTTCCAGAGAAAAACATCTAAAATCAGGCATCAAACTAATGAAAATTTGTGAAGCTAAGGCAGTGAATCAGTGAATTTCTTCGAGGACATCAATTCAAGGGAAAGATCAGTAATCTAAGATACTAAATGAATGAGACGAAACAGACGTGATGGTTTAGTGACTATTACCATAAAATGAGTTAGCATGCAGAACAGAGAAATAAAGAAACGAAGTAACAGAAGATATGCAACCCATAATGTTTCCTTACAAGATCAAATGAAATTTCACGTAGTATACAAACTTCCGACTTTCTCTTTTTCTAAGTTTATCGGAGATATCATATAACTCTAATTTTCAGTGCTTTGCTAGGTCCACATGCATGAACAAGTCAGCTGATGCAGACACCACCACATATGTGAGTGTGGCACATGCGTGAAATATACAAGCCATCCATCATATGGACCTCGCCGTGTATATGCTGCTGCCAAAGGTGGTCCACTCAGTAGGGGTTCCATGCTATTAGAAATAAGTGGATGAGTAAGAAAACTTTCGGCTGTTTTTTTTTTTTTTTTCACAACCATACATTTGTTCAGATACTTGCGGACCACCCGAAGAGTGGAACAAATTGATTTTGGTATAGATATTCTACATAGTGGCACCCTTAGGGTGGATGACTTCAATACTTCACATATGTGCCACGCTGGCATATGGGATGGCATGTGCATTAGCTGACTTGTACACACGTGTGGCCTTAGCAAAGCTCCTAATTTTCAATAGGTATTTATGTGATTTTTCCCTTAAAAAACATGTGTTCTGAGAAATAATACACCAATAAATTTAAGCAAGAACTTTAAGCAAAGATGCTTGGTTACGATGCTCGTCCTGTTGGATTTCTTGCTCCAACTTCCTAGCACTATTTTGTGGGACAAACTTCTTCAACACACAACCCAAGACATCCTTGGTCTCTCATCATGAAACATCTATAAAAATAATGTTCTAAGACTATAAGCCCCAAACTCCACAGAGTAAATCAAGCCTAGAAGATAGAAATAACATGTGGAAGGCAGAGTCACATTCTAGAACCAACCATATGCACCAGTTTGCCTCAACAAATTCATAACACATGCAAGTAAGCATAATATGCTGGGACATTGTCACGAGAGCAGTGGGCAGCAATGTTGTGATTCTCCAGATGATGTCCAAGAGAGCATCAATGTGTTGAGCTAAGTTGTAAATTAACGTCCATAATATACATCTCTTCAGCTTTCTTTCACATGCCAAAACATGGAAGTATGATTTTGACATCAAAAGAGAGTTCCTTGCAGAGGTGAAAATTGAAAATGTGGCTTAAAACAGTATAAAAGTTCTGCAGAAGAAAAGGAGAAATCCTTATGGTGCAGCAAAGCCATGAATCTAGAATACTTCCAGGTTGAGAGGAGCGGTTTGAGAAATCTTCGCTTGATTTTTGCATTAATCATTGATATTTTTCACCGAACAGTGAGAAGCACTAGTTTTGGTATTTGGAAACTATTCCTTGAGTTAGATTGAGAAGAAGACAGAGAGAGACTCTGAGAAGTACCAAGTGAAAAGAGAAAGAAGGCTTAAAAGGTGGGGACACCCCTAGCCTCTCCTCTTATTACCACTAGGGCTTTCAAAATATATGCGAAAGTATAAAAATACTCTCATGCTCAAGTATTGAGAAGCACAAGGAGCTTGCATAAACTGGCTTACTATCAGGTTGAGTAATCATTAAGTAAATCAAATTTCCAACGAGTCGACGATGTTTTCCCGAATCATCAATCAACTCTTCCTAGTCCGCATTAAGCTTCACATTAAATAACAAAGCCAGGGTAATCTCAATCAAGTGTCGATTCTTACATTCAACGACACTATTTTTCCATGGTGTGTGCATGAGGTTTGATGAATAATGCCATGAGATGAGAGATGTGAATTAAATTCATGAGATACATATCGCCTAGTTGAAGTGCAAAAATATTTTGAAGCAACTCATATATACAAGTCAAATTCTTCTCACGTGAATGCATCTCTTTCAAAATTTCCCAAAACTTCTTTTGCCGTTTTAGAAAAAATAACTCTTGTGCTAACATATGGTTCCGTGCTATTCCATAAATTCCTCTAATCTGAGCATCTTCTGCCACCCAATCTTCATAATCTTTTGAGCTTTTATTGGGCTTAGGGGAAGTTAGATACTCTAGTTTCCTTCTTCTTGTAAGAAATACTTCTATTGATGTGGCTCATTGTTTATAATTCACACCATGAAGTTTGGTCGATGTACCTTGAAGATTTGACTTGGATAAAGGCAGAAGGCTACCTTTAACATCATTCTTGACATCCATATTTAAGGGAAAGAAGAGATCAAACACCCAGGGAACAACTTAAACTTGAACTCATCCAACACTTGCTTTTAAAAAGCATAGCATACGGACCAAGAGATGACTCGAGGAACCCTTCACTTTCTATGATCACTAATACATGATTACTATTAACAAAAACGAACTGAACTCATTTTTAAGTGGCACCCAAACAGGCATTATGGGAAATAAGGAAAATGAGTCCTTTGATGGCAGGCTCCTGGCAGCAACACACCAGACAGTCCCAAGCTGAGGCAGCTGGTCTCTGACCTTTTGCCAACATTAATGAGAATTCTTGTCACCCACACTGCAAATATTCTCATATAGGAATCTCAAGAGATCCTCTGG
Organism: Liriodendron chinense; assembly: GCA_003013855.2. Lineage (NCBI taxonomy): Eukaryota > Viridiplantae > Streptophyta > Magnoliopsida > Magnoliales > Magnoliaceae > Liriodendron > Liriodendron chinense. The sequence goes on from ML058453.1 coordinate 7,352,004, forward strand.
GATCTCGACAGTGGCCTCGGGAGAGGAATAAGAAAAGTCATTCTCGGCCAGCTGGAAAATGCTTATGACTATAAAAAAGAAGGCGATGGCAGCTGAAAAACTACAGCACTAGCACATTTGTATATATAAGGTTTCCAGCCAACAAGCAAGTTCTGGTTCCCATAGATTTGATTAGTTAAGTATCATGCAATTATATTTTCTTTCAGGGAGCCGCCCTCAGGAGCCCCAGTCCCAACAACTCAATTCAATATAATGCTTAGGAAAACACATGGGTGATTATCTGATGCAACATTGAGTAATTGGCTGGTAAAACAATCCATCACGGCTTTAGCAAGACCTTAAAGTTAAAACTTGTTAGTTATTTGATGCAAATAGTTAGATTTGATGGTTGTAGTCTTAGAGAAAACGAAAACACAAATTGAGATGAAAAGCCTGTATACCTGATTTTTCTGCATCTCCAAAAACTCGGCCTGCAACAAAAACTGAAATTAGGGACGGCTGATGATAGCTACAAGTGCCTAATACATACATGATTATACTCACTATCAACAAAATCTTTTAGTGACAAGAAAATGGACAGTTTAATCTATTTCACTCGAATGTTTCAATAACAACAATGATCCTTTGTATTAAGTGCCACATACTTGCTTCTTCTGCAATTCTTTGTTCTCCTCTTTAAGTTTTGCTACTTCAGCTTCCAGTTCCATGGTATAAGCCTGGAAGAATAGAAAAACAAAACAAAGAGAGTGTGCTAGCATAAACACTATGAAAAACATATAAAATAAGTATAAACATTGCACTACAATAAAAGTAACCATATCAGTATCAGCCGTATCTTGGCTCTCCATATCGTGAGTGAGTTCAGTAGATCTTTGATGTACTCGTCCTTTTTGAGATGAAATAATATCAGCTTTATGCTGCACTCACATCAGAGTTTTATACCATAAGATAAAACTGGGTTACTGTTTTCTATGTCCTCATTCCGTTCTAGATGTTCATTCCAACCATCCATTTGTAAGGGGCTTATTGGACAGTTGAGATAGTCATGTCAGCAAGATGTTTCTACCATGGCTAATTCATTTGTGGAAACCTAACTGATCAATAGGCCAGATCATGCACCCGCCGCTGTTCATTCGAGTGCAGTGAACTGCGTAAGTAGGTAAACCATGGCCAATTTAAGGTTTGGACACACATCAGCACCCTCATGCAGTTACTAGTTACATACAAAAGAGTGGAGAAGATTTGTAGCTTAAATTTTCATCAGCATATTCAACTGCAAAAAGCCTATGAATGGACTTATTTCATAACAGTTTGCAATGACTATCTATTAAGAAGATATTACCTGCTTACGAGCCCGTGATCTTGCAGCCGATTCTCTATTCTTTATCATTCGCCTCTGTCTCCTTTCGACGACCTTCTCCACAGCCCCACCACATTTCTTTCCTCTAATACCATTAAACACATATGGAACAGGAGATAACGAGGATGTATCTCCATTACTCTTCCCAAGCCCATCTGAAGACAGCTGACTGGGAGACTCCACCGCAACTGTGACCCCTCCTGCTCCTAAGCCAATCATACCCATCCCCCCTCCACCTTGTGTGAAACCATTACTCACCGTAGGATCTCCAATACCCATAACTGAACTCCTCAAACCCACATTCCCATTCCCATTCTCACCATTACTTGCTAACTGCATCGAAGATGCATAACCCATATTGGCTTGCTTTGGAAAGAGCTGCTGCTGCTGCTGCTGCTGTGTTTGCTGAGAAGATCTGACCCCATTTACATTAATTGCTAGATTAGGTGACAAATTAGGAATCTGGTTATTGTTATTCTCTAGGATCCGATTCGTTGCAATCCCATTAGATCGGCCTGTATCCAGAAACCCGAGACCCAGATCAGCATTATTACTCGAACGCGCTAATTCTGCATAGAACCCGCTGTTATCTGGTCTCCCGCCTAATTGGGTTTCTTCCCTCACCACACCAGCTCTCACCAAGAACTCCTCCAACGTTATCTCCCCTAGCGTTGGCTGCCGCTGTGGCAGATTCGATCCCAAATTCCCATTATTCCCATCCCTGCCTCCGTTCTCTCGAAACATATCCCTCCAAACCTCATCCACCGTCTTCTGGCTCAGCGTCCGTGGCAACGTCAAGGACCCTTGCCTCTGCAGGTTACTGCTAGCCGGCCCACCCTCAGCCACCGCAAAGGCCGACGCCATCACTTGGGTCTCTTCAGCAGTCCAGATGTTTTTAAGAAATTCGTCCATGTTCATGGACCCAAAATCCTTCCCTAGACCACCGAGTGTGTTCTGGAATTCGTCAAAGGTCAAGGAGTAGACGGACGACTGCCGGGCTAGAGGGTAATTCCCCATCGACGGCCGACCGTTGCTGCCATCTGCCGCCATACTCTTGAAGTTCATGTGAGATCCCATCTCCCTTAGAATTAAATTAATCAAAATTAGATAAAAATCAAATGTTCCACGGAATCATATATCCATCCAATGACCAGATTTATTCGAATAATCAAATGTTCAATCGAATCATATGTCAATCCAATCACCCGATTTATCCGAATCCAGACGCCGAACCTAAGAAAACAAAATCAATACAAAACAAGAAAATTGGAATTACGATCTTCACCATTATCGTCGAATGTAAGATTTCAATGGAAAAATTGGAAAATAACATTCAAAACCCTAACCCTAACCCAACACATTTCTTCTACTGAATTTTGTGAAAATCAGATATAGAATATAAGAAAGGGGAATAAAAGAATTTCTCTATTTTGCAATCAGATCGGATCGGATTATATAGAGAGAAGATAACAGAAGCAGAAATTAAATAAAAAAAAAAAAAAAAAAGGATAGAAATGTCATTTTATTTTCAGTGCTGTGTTTTGTAAGAAGATGAGATGGGAGAAGCAAGAGACACAGCTTTCACCTGCACTATTTTTTTTCTTCCCGATTTTGCCCTTGGTAGAGGTGATTGACAAGTGTCGAATGCTGAAGGAGAATCAGCATTTTAACAACGGGCGGCTAGACTTGTATCATAGCTCGCCACCATTTGAAAAATGGTGGTGACTCTTCAATACTGCACGTGGCATAGTCGTAGAGAAATCCAGACCGTCCAAGTTGTTGGCCCAGTTTTTGATGGACATAATCTAATAACCATACTGAGAATAAGATATAAAAATTTACTTTTACCTTGAAATTTGGACCACTTACTACTTCATTTTTAACCATTCATTTGATAGTCATCAAGTGAATAAAAAGATTGTCTGATCAATTTTATTTAAAGATAGGTGCTCAATCCACAGTGTTTCCTATAATTTGAATGGTCTAGATTTTTCTACATGGATTCACGCATGAGGATGAGTCACCATTGTCTACAAAATGATGGTGAACACTGAGATTAGTCCTCCACAAGAATGCAATTAGAAAAGGCCTTTAAGTGCCAGCCAGATGTGAAGTCTGGCCAATGAAATGTCGCGACATGGGGATATCTGAACCGTACATTTGTAGCGCGCGGATGGGTTGTTTGGGGCTTCTCACTTTAAATTATGAAAAATACTTTAATACTCTGGCAGAGCTTGATGGATGGTAAGCAGCCAGTTATAAATTACTGAGAAAATTGCATACGTGGCATATTAGTAATTTAAAATAAACCGTTGATATTATGGGTACCAGTATAGATGTATCATGAACCAAAAAGTAATCTTATTTGGTTATCTAACTGTTATATTTCTGGACATTTATTGACGGTCGAGAATGAAAAATATCCAATGGCTTTATTTTAAAATCAGGTGTCCAATAAGCAGATGATTAGATTATTCATTCAATCTGATTTTGAGAATGTAGCTTAGAAACAGTGAGATCCACTACCTTGACGGTTTAATTTTAGTTAATATTTCTCTATGTAGCATTTCTAAGTGCCTGCGTATAAAGGGACATTCGCAGCCAGAGTATGAAATAGCTTCCCTTGAATGATTTGGGTTTTTTGATACTTTCGCGTTAGAGTGCGCACGGTGCGTAGGACGCATGCTGGACCCAAAATTTCAATTGATTGTCGCCTCTTGTCACTTTTTAGCTCGAGGAAAGCTACTTCCACGTGCCACATCCGTGTGGTATACTAGTGCGGGGTGCGGCTTCGGTGGATCCCTAACCATGTGGCCCACCTTGATGTATGTACTTTACATCCACTCCGTCCATACGTTTTGAAAGCTCATTTTAGGGAATATTTTTAAAAATGAAGTAGATCCAAAGCTTAGGTGGACCACACCAGAGGAAATAATGTTGATTGAATACCTGTTGTTAAAAACTTCTTGGGACTGTTTATTTTCCATCCAAGCTGTTAATAAAGTCACAGAGATCTGGATGAAAGGAACACAAGTATCAGTTCGATCCAAATTTTTGTGGGCGATAAAGAAGCTTTTAATGGCAAATCATCACTGTGAGGGATCCACGGAAGCCGCGCCCACTTGTACTGGATGTGGGGGACGCGGATTGGGCACTACCCCGCCTGTCCCGAGCTCAGTGGACGCCGATTGGCTAGTGACCCCAACACCAGCCAGGGGGCTGGTGTCAAAGCTTTGTAGGCCCCACCATGATGTATGTGTTTTATCCACGCTGTCCATCCATTTTTCCACCTCATTTTAGGGTATGGGTCCAAAATGAGGCAGATCCAAATCTCAGGTGGACCCCACCACAGGAAAACAATGTTGATTGAACGTACCTGTTGATAAGGTCACACAGACCTGGAGTGGGGTCCACTGGAGCTTGTGGACGAAGATGATACTTGTATTTTCCCTTCATCAAGGTCTGTGTGACCCGATCAACTAGTTAGATGGAAAATAAACTGCAGGGTGGGGCCAGAAAGGTTTCAACGGTAGAAATTTCTTCACCACTGTTTCATGGGGGTGGGGCCCACTTAAACTTTGAATCTGCTTCCTTTATGTGACTAGGCCACCACGAGGCTCCAGTGACCTTAGGGTCAATTAGGTGGTAAATAAACATCATGGTGGGCCCCAAACGAAGATTTAACGGTGGGTGCTCTATTTATATTATTTCTTGTGGTGGATGTTTCATCAACACTGTTTCTTAGGGTAGGCCCACAGCGGTTTTGGATCAAGCTGATGGTTGTGTTGTCCCTTGTCCTAGGTTTGTGTGACCATAACAACAGGTGAGAGGGCACTGTGGGCCTCATAAGGAAATTCAACGGTGGGAGTCAATCACCGTAATTGCCTATGGTAGGGTCCATTTAAGCTTATATCAAGCTGATATTTATGTCTTACCTTCCAAAAGGTCTGAGTGAAAAAAAAAAAAAAAAAAAAACAGTATGGTGGGTCCTACATAAGGGTTTCCAACGGTGGACAGAAAAGAGAAAACCACCGCAACTTCTGTGCCGCGGTCCATCAAGCTTTGGATCTGCCCCATCTGTGGGCCCTGCCCCCACATCCAGGTCCAGGTGACCGTATGAACAGGTTCCATGACAGACAGACATCACAATGGGCCTCACAAAAAGGGTTTCAATGGTGGAAAACCCAGCACCGTTTTCTATGGTATGGCCCACCTGAAATTTGAAAGTCTTGATTTTAAGCCCTTACCTTGAAGTGAGCTGGTACAAATGGTTGGATGGTGCGTGTAAAAATCACGCATCAACGTGGGCCTCCCAGTGTGAAAGAAAGTGGACCCAGGAAGATTTCAACAGTACGAGTGTTAGCAAAAAAACATCACAATGGGCCCCAGGGGGTATTTCAACGGCGGGAATTCATCCAGCATTGATACATGAGATGGGCCGACTTAAGCTTTGCAACAAGCTGATATTTATGTTTTGGCTGTACGCAGACCCCATGTGGCTATACCCACAAGTTGAGTGTCAAAGAAAAAGCATGGTGGGCCCCACAGAAAATCTAAGGATAGGGATCATACCTCACTGTACGCGCTACAGTCCACTTGAACTTTGGATCTGCCTCATATCTGGGTCCGGGCCTAAAGTGGGCTAGAAAGTTGGATGGACAGTGGGTTTCCAACACACGTGCCATAGTGGGCCCAAGGAAGGTTTAAGGGCAGGTGCTCAATGACCACGGTCTTCAGTGGTGTGGCCCACTTTCAGCCTTGGGTCTGCCACGCCTTAGGGCCCAAGCCAAGATTTGGTAAAAATGGAGAACGGTAGTGATGAGACAAATAAATCGGGTGGGCCCCGCTGCTGGATGATTCACATCAAAGGTTGGCCCCACATGATGGAGAGTGGATGTAAGGGGACCAAGTATACTTGAATGATGGAGAATGCACGTAGAAGGGACCAAGCATACTTCACTAGGGATAAATACCTATGATGTTAGAAACCAAACATAATTGTCTACTTATTGACTGATAAGTATGTTGTTTACCAAACATACTTATCTGCTTAATAAGTAGAAACTAAGATAAGTGGCTTATCTGCTAAATAGCTTATCTTAAGTTATTTACAATCCAAATGGGCCCTTACTGACTAGACGTTAGGATGTGAATATAACATATACATCATTGTGGGCCCCACATACTTTGCCATGTAAAAACATCACCTAAGTCGGTGGTGCGTGGCACCCCCACATACTTCTAGAATGTCTGCTCGAGAAAATGTTAACGCGTTTTGCGGCTGCGGGGATGGCTTGGATTGACACATTCGCCGGCCTGTCCGATGAATGAGATTGGGACATCTGCCAAGTGAAGACCACCACAACCGTCGCATGAATTACTGCAGGTTCCACTAATCAAATTGGTTACACATGCTTAAGCTGTCAGGGACAGCACTTCTAACTATGCGTGCAATAGTGGCATGAGTGCCACTGATTCATGGGCACTTTGTGCCAACGGAGAGAGTGACCCTGTGGTGCAGTCCACTTAACATTTGAGTCAGTTTAATTTTAAGACCATGTCCTAAAATGAGCTGTCAAAATGGTTAGACAGTTTGGATTTAAGTAGGGCTGGTCATGAGCCGAGTTAGCTCGAGAAACTCGATCGACTCGATTCGAAAAAGCTCACCTCGACTCGACTCGACTCAGTAGAACAAGTCAAATCAAGCTTCATTTAGGAGCTCGAGTCAGAAATTGAGTCAAGTTCGACTATTGGGTCACTCGATTCGACTCGACTTGAAACTCGACTCGATTTAAGCTCGACTCGATTTATATAGATATTTGTTAAAAAAAATAAAACCCTAATCTTCTTATTTCTTGGTTCTCTCTCCCCCCTCCTCCCCCCCCCCACACACATTGGGGTCCAAGCTTAGGACATATAAAACCCTCACACGTTGGGGGTTTTTTAATCCTACTATTCTATTCAGGTAAGAACATTCCTTGTTGATCATATATGATGGATTGAGTAATTTCAAGTACGAAACATGGTGAGCACACAGTGGTTGTGTGTTTTACACGCTACACAAACACAGGTGCTATAGTGAGACCACACACCATACATATCTACAAAACAGGGGCTATGGTTACAAAAAAACACCATATGCAGCTATTGATTGCAATTTTACGAGGGAGGTGGTGCATCTAATCCATGAATCAGCTGGGCCTCATCATGAAGATGGTCCACACAATAATTAGGGCAATCCATTCACATGGTGAGCTATGCATGTACTGTGTTAATTATGGTTCATAAAATATTACTAGTGGTCTGCATTCAATGCATGTGTGACTTGGCCAAAGAAAAAACCGATCAGAACTAGGTCATTTTAATGGTGGGGTCCCACCTGTAGAAAAACTATTCCCTCCTAGTATATGTGTGACTTCTCGAACTTAATGTTGTTGACTTTTAATTTGTATTTTGTAGTAAAAAATATAAGAAATTGAGGTCGGAGCAAGCTCGCCTCGAGCTCGCCTCAAAAGTTTTAGCAAACAAGGCAAGTTTCAATGGTAAGCTCGAGGGTGAGCTCGAGCTCGAGCTCGAACTCGAGGAGAGCACATATGAGTCAAGCCAAGCTTGGCCCACCTCGACTTGACTTGGCTCGACGTACAACCCTAGATTTAAGGCACATACATCACCGTGAGCCTTATAGTCAAGGGTCCCACCTACCTTGGTGGATCTTGGGTCACCTAATCCGCTCTCGTGCTAGCTAAGGTCACAGGGGCAGACGTTGATGAGAGTGCTGCCTTCGCCTGTCCCAGCTTGGCATAGGTAAGGGGATTTGAGGGGCATTGTGATGTATGAGTTTTATTCCCATCGTCCATCAATTTTGTTATATCGTTTTAGGATATATTTGAAAAAATGAGGCAAATCTAACGCTCAAGTGAACCATCCAATGGGGGAAACTTGTTAGGGGTACAGATGTGACACCCCGAATTTTCAGGGGTTGAGTACAACCTCGATCCCCAAGATTTCGGGTGTCAGTTATGCTTTGCGGAAGCGTGGTTTCTTGTTTACGATTCATAAGGCATCAAAGCACCAATTCAGAATCAATTTAAGCAGTAAAGTAAAGACAAAAATTAAATTTAAACCTGACCAATATAAAAAGTGGAAGTAAGACAACTCTCCCGTAAAGTCATCGAACTCATCCTGTAAGGCATCCTCCTCTGAGATACCTGCATCTATCATAACAGAGCCTGGTGGTGTTTTGAAATACCGTCCCAGGAGTGGGAGTGAGTGATCAACTAAGTGAGAATTATAATTTTAAGTTTAACATGTTATCAAACAAAGAGGGTTAGGCATTGATTCCATACAAAACATCCAAATTCCTATTCTAGTTTTATTAGTGCATGAATGACATGAGATCGCACACCATGCATGTTCCGGATGTAACATGAGGAACACAGAGTGGCACTGGCGCCACATCAAGCAACCAGGCACTCACAGAACCTCCAAATGCAAATGGGTTGGATCATCCTTCGGCATCTTGGCCTTTAACAGTTAGACAGTTGCCTAGGAGATTCATGACGTGTATGCATGATTTTTTTGAGTTTCATTAGGTCATTTCTCACTCAGCATATTGGCGAAGCCGGAATACCATTGTCCAATCATTGGTCCTGAACGGGACTATCTGGCTCCCAACCGTGCAATGCTAATCATCGCCAGTAGCCCACGCTTCCCTGTCACTTCCACACATCAAAATACGGTTCCCAACATCCTGTTATAAACGGGAGCTGACCAACCTTCTCGGGAACACCGATAGGGTTCGTCGCCCCAGCAATTGCTCCAAGGACACTACGGGGAGGTGACTCACCCCAGCGTAGGCCGACGACTCGAACACGGTATCCCATACCACCATGCCCGGCCCAAGAGGCTTATCGGGAACGCATTGCACATGCAGTTATTAGTGGACCCGACACTTTCTTAGGATCCGGTATTCCGTATTCAGGGGACTGTATTGTTATCATCATCAAACACTCTTTCTGCCATATTTTGATAGATTCGATTAAGTCCAGGGGTGTCCGTCTGAATCGGCATGGGCGTAAGCCGTCCGCATAGTCCAACTACTACCGACCATCTGTGTTTCCCTCGAACCAACCGAACACATCTCAGGTAGCCGACACATCTGGGCTACCCGCCTCGAAATATTTGGGACAGATATTCTGTTTCACAAAGCCTAAGTTTATCTTGTAGCATGCTTGTAACTTAGGAAAAATTCTAACTCGACGCCATGCATGATAATTCCAACTTATATGCATACAAGCAATTCTATGTTTAATATAATCTTAACACGCATCATTCTAGCGGTTTATCTCGCACAAGCATTTCATCAAACACCTTAGCTACAAAAATTCAAAATAGCACATATATTGCAATAATACGGGAATAATACAATTAACAAAGATAACAATACCCTAAAGGTTCAATCAATCACAAATCCATCTAAGGTTGATAAAAGAAAACCTAAAGGTATAATTCCGCACCTTAGGGTTTTGGGTTTCTCGATCGTTCGAGCACCTAGGGTGAGGGTTGGCGGGAATCGGCGAAGCCTAAGATCAAAGCAAGATTAGGGTGAGATTACTGTACTCAACCCTAAAATGCCTAAAAAGGGAAGATGTCATTCACATCCTACCTCCGATCAAAAGGGAAGTCGATGAAGACGAGAAGACTGGTGGCTAGCACAAGGTTTTACAACCGAGAGGGATGAATCCAAGCACAAGAGCTCACCACCCAAATCCCCACTCTTCATTTCTTATTCTTCTCTTCCACTCCTTCTCAATTTCTCTTTCCCTTCTCTCCAAGCAAGCCTCATTTCGGATTTGAGGAGAAAGCCCCAAATAAAAGCTACTTATAACTCTAAAATTGCTGCAAATGGCCCTAAAAAGTTGGACATTGAGTATCTAACCCTATGGGGGTCTAATTCCGCTAGTTGTAGTCCACTTGGGTCCGCGGGGGCCCACCTAGACCATGAAATATTTGCTACACGATAAGATTTATCTAAGGCTATGATCATTCGCAATTCGGATGCGGCGATTAATGGATATGGCCCAATGTCTATTCAACGGTCACCGATCATCGATCGGAGACGCGACATTAGGGATGTATGTGGGGAAATATTTGGGACTAGGGTCATAAGTTTTATCAAAATCTAACGGCTCGAAAGCCACAACTACGCATACGTTCGGGTGACATGATTTACTTAATTTCTGAATAGTTTCTAGGCAAATTCACACATCACATGTGCTAATACTCTAGCTCTAAGTTATGCGATTCGGTGCACTGAATTGGCTCAGCGTTCGCAAGGGATGTCAAGCCCAGCAAGACGAACATATTTCCTTAGTTTTAATGGCCCATTAACAATCGGTCTAGACTCTATTTAGTGCTTTTCAGAATTTTCGAAAATAGAGTTGAGGATGAGATTTCTAGGGTATGTTAAATGTGGTCCGATCTACCTACGTCTAAAGTTTGGTCGATTTAAAATTAACAGAAGTAGTATTTTGGCCTAACTCGCTCTCATCCGTTGATTTGTAAGTTAGACAAAAAGTTGATTAAGTTGGGTTATAAGCATAATCTAAGCTGTGATTAGTATTGTTCTCGGTTAGATATTCATTATGCATCGGTTTGGTCAATTTATCGATGGTGGGGTCCCTTAAATCTTAGCTTTAGATTTATGGATCACATGATTAAGCTTAAGCTTTTGATAATCGGGCGTAGGTGTTAGCCTCTTAAGCATGTCTAATCGAATTTGTATAGTTTTTGTTGGTATTACTAGTATGTTTCTTAGAATCGAGCATTAAACGCCGTTAAATGATAAAGTAAATTAATTGTAGCAAAAATTTTCTCGATGATTTGGAAATTCAAATTGGCAGAAATCTGGGGTGTTACAATCTACCCCCCTTAAAAATAATTTCGTCCCCGAAATTGTCTAATGTCACTAAATGAAGATGTTCTCGTTTCGCATGCCTAAATTTTTGTGGATATCATGTTCATGTACGTACAAGAGTGTATATTAACTATGCTAGCCTAGGTCACAACGGTCTACCCCCCTTAAAAATAATTTTACCCTCAATATTCGAGATATATATGTCAAATCATTTATAGTGTACTAAGTATTCAACCACAAAATTTACCTAAGGGGTTGTGTGTATTGTTTTCACGTTCGGGCTAATACGGAGAAACAGTTGTAGTAGGTCTGAATCTGATACTTCGATTCTTTGCCTGACCAGGGCGGAGAACTCGTTGTATCCCTTCCTAGTCCTGATAGATCCGGGTCTTCTGCTCGGTCAAAGCAGTGAGTCTATTGGTAATCGCCCAGGATTGAGAATTGGGTTAGACCGCGAATGCTTCGCAGATGTGTGGTTCCGAAAATTCGTTGTTCGATCATTCTAAACATATGAAAAAAATATCATGCATCATTGGTAAGTTCATGTTTCACATTTCTAATCGTCCTTTGGGACAAGTTCCAAGAGTCATCTTGTTTAAATCTTATGTGCATTATAATGGGCACTCGCTTTCCCACATGACCTAAGTTATATCTCTAAGTTCACACAATCATCCTAATAGTTTTCAAGGGAGCCTAAGTTTGTGTTCAAATTCTTATTTTGTTTCGATCTTTGGGAAAGGGTATTCATTCTTAATTTGACGCAGGGAAGGGTGTGATGAGGAAAAGATCATTGTTTACCTCAGGTGTACACAACCTTGAATCCACAAGGCTATACTTGAATTTAAAGGAAAGAAAATAAATTTTAAAATAATTTTATTGATGTTTTCTTTTTCTAGATGGACTTACAATAATAGAATACAACCCTACTTAAGAGCCTTAATTCGACCAAACTAAAACTTATCTGAAATAGAAAAACATGCTAAGATAAATAAAAATAATAATAATTTAATTACACAGGATGATTCTTAACATTATAAGAAGAAAATCTTAAGAATACACCATTTACTAAAGTTCTAGGATGAAAAAGATACGCCGATCCATCAACAGTTCGTAGCTGTAGAAATTTTCTTAGTTTTAATTAGTCTATTGCTCATGTTGGTTTTGACATTTTTAGTCACTAAATTATATATAAAAAAAATTAATAATTTATAATTAATTTTAATATTTTATCACAAAATTTCAACCCATTTCAAGTTGTAAAAAAAATTATTAAAATTTTTGGAGTACCAGCTGCTTAAAATCGACATTTTCTGGATAGTTTCCAAACCGTCCTAAATTAGCATTATTATATTATTTATTTTATTTTTTATATATTTTTATATAAAATTAGACTCTTCAATATCTAATATAGCTTTTGAATCACCTCAATCGGAGTTATAACGAAGGAGATATGAATTGTTGAAGTTACCCAAAATGTAGGGCTGAAATTATTAAATTTAGAATTTTTAACAAAAATAGCCCCAAGACATCCGGTCGACCGGTTACGGACCCGGTCGACCATGTTTCCATCCGGTCGGCCGGATATGGCCCCGGTCGACCGGTTGTTGCTGTTCAATGACCCTGATGTTATCCGGTCGGCCGGATATGGCCCTGGTCGACTGGTTCTTGCTGTTTAGTGATTTTTTTTTTTTCAAACTCTCAACACTTATGACTTTTTTTTTTCCTCCTTTTTAAAACCCCAACACTTATGAAATTTTCTTTTCTTCTCTCTCTCTCTCTCTCTCTCTCTCTCTCTCTTTCTCTCTCTCTTATTATTATTATTATTATTATTTTTACCAACCATGTTATGAATGACTAAATCTTCCTTCAATAATTGAAATCAATTTCAAAGCATAGTGGATGGCAAAGCTTGAAATAAATCTGACCGTCCCTAAGCCATTTAAGGATGCCGTCTATGGACCAATTAAAACATCATCTGTTGATCATCGCCTTACATGAATTTGGACCAATAGATGAACTAGATGTAAAGTCTATACAATGACTCAAGGTAGAAAGTCGTTGATTGATCTAATTTACTAATGTGTTGGAAATCTTGTGGGGCCACATAGTGTAATCATATAAAGGCAAAATGAATAAAAAAAATTGGATTAATGGAATCAAGTTACTTGGGTGGTTAACATGTGGCATTGCCCATTATCATAACCATATTATGCCTCGTGGGCCAACTTTTGATGTGAGGTATAAATAGTCCCTCAGGCTTTCTTGACAATTAATTTAGTCTTATGTGTGACCCACTTGAAGTCCGACTCATTTAGCTTTAGGTCAGCAAGAGAAACCTAAAACTATGAACTCAGTATTTTGAGGAAGCTAGTTCCCTATATGCTGATGTCGAAAATTTTCTGTCCTAGGAGAATGATTGTGATTGTAGACACTAGGGCACCCTAATGTTCATGTTTCTAAAGTTCAAATTTTAAAAAAAAATTCAACCGATTTAGAGATTTAATCCCAGGGTTTGTTGTCTTTATATTATTGGATTTCCTATATTGCCAGATACACATAAACTTAGGGAAATCCCCTCCAGGTCTAAACTTTTAATCTTAAACATCAAAACACATGAACATTGTGGTTTGTATATAGGCGCGGTCGTTGGGGTCCCCACATTCATGTCTTTCCTCTACTTGGTGCAGCATTCACGGCTTGAACTTGCCTCTCCATGGTGTTCCACCTCTTGATCATGCCCAAGTCTACCAATGGAAGTGCAAGCCATGACAAGGCTAGGGCCAAGAATGTCATCGTCTTCAAGCAACTACTCTCACCTCACCTTGGGGTAGAGGAGAAACCCCCACACAAAGGTTTGTGGAGCTCTTGAGGAGATTATGAGTTCAAAATGGGAAGAAGGGGAGTGAGTGAGGATTGGGGCTTAGGAATCTTGAAGCAGAGGGTGGAAGCTTGGAGGATTTTAGGGATTTGGAAGGTGGGTTTTTGTTGAATGGGTGGAGTAATGAAATAGGGAAAGAGGGGTTTTTGTTTATGTTGAGAGAAAGGGGGGAAAAAATCCCTTTTTAAAACAAAAACGAGTCTAATCTGGTCGACCGGCTGGCAATCTGGTCAACCAGATTACACTATCTCAACTTTCCAATTTCTTTCCACTTTCCAACTGTTCTCTAGCAGTAACAACCAATTGACCAGTTTGCAATCTGGTCGACTGGATCTTGCTGTGTCATCCAGTCACAAACTCATCCTTAGGGGCTCCCATGCCATTTGCTCTCTTGATCTCATCCCCATATCTTAGCAAACTTGGTCACCTCTTATTGCTCCCAACCGACCCACAACTCGCACAGATAAACTATCTATTGGAAGCATCTAAACACTAAGCGCTCTCTATCCGAACTCATGGATCTACAGGAGTTTCTACTCCTAGGGGTTCCACTCTCATCCTCTAACCTAGCCCCAACAAAATTTCGACCTTAGGTCTCCGCATTGATTTCAAAAGCGCCCAAAATCCAGGACCTAAATCAGGGTCCATCCACTCCAAGATTGAATCTACGGGGATCAGGGATTTGAGAAATCGAGTATAAGGTTCAAGGTCACTAATCTCAAAGTCTTATCTACGTTTGCGTGAAGTTTGTGGCAAGCCCATAACTCACTGCCCAGTTCAATTCTAAAGTCGCGCTCTGATACCAACTGTGACACCCCGAATTTTCAGGGGTTGAGTACAACCTCGATCCCCAAGATTTCGGGTGTCAGTTATGCTTTGCGGAAGCGTGATTTCTTGTTTACGATTCATAAGGCATCAAAGCACCAATTCAGAATCAATTTAAGCAGTAAAGTAAAGACAAAAATTAAATTTAAACCTGACCAATATAAAAAGTGGAAGTAAGACAACTCTCCCGTAAAGTCATCGAACTCATCCTGTAAGGCATCCTCCTCTGAGATACCTGCATCTATCATAACAGAGCCTGGTGGTGTTTTGAAACACCGTCCCAGGAGTGGGAGTGAGTGATCAACTCAGTGAGAATTATAATTTTAAGTTTAACATGTTATCAAACAAAGAGGGTTAGGCATTGATTCCATACAAAACATCCAAATTCCTATTCTAGTTTTATTAGTGCATGAATGACATGAGATCGCACACCATGCATGTTCCGGATGTAACATGAGGAACACAGAGTGGCACTGGCGCCACATCAAGCAACCAGGCACTCACAGAACCTCCAAATGCAAATGGGTTGGATCATCCTTCGGCATCCTGGCCTTTAACAGTCAGACAGTTGCCTAGGAGATTCATGACGTGTATGCATGATTTTTTTGAGTTTCATTAGGTCATTTCTCACTCAGCATATTGGCGAAGCCGGAATACCATTGTCCAATCATTGGTCCTGAACGGGACTATTTGGCTCCCAACCGTGCAATGCTAATCATCGCCAGTAGCCCACGCTTCCCTGTCACTTCCACACATCAAAATACGGTTCCCAACATCCTGTTATAAACGGGAGCTGACCAACCTTCTCGGGAACACCGATAGGTTTCGTCGCCCCAACAATTGCTCCAAGGACACTACGGGGAGGTGACTCACCCCAGCGTAGGCCGACGACTCGAACACGGTGTCCCATACCACCATGCCCGGCCCAAGAGGCTTATCGGGAACGCATTGCACATGCAGTTATTAGTGGACTCGACACTTTCTTAGGATCCGGTATTCCGTATTCAGGGGATTGTATTGTTATCATCATCAAATACTCTTTCTGCCATATTTTGATAGATTCGATTAAGTCCAGGGGCGTCCGTCTGAATCGGCATGGGCGTAAGCCGTCAGCATAGTCCAACTACTACCGACCATCTGTGTTTCCCTCGAACCAACCGAATACATCTCAGGTAGCCGACACATCTGGGCTACCTGCCTCGAAATATTTGGGACAGATATTCTGTTTCACAAAGCCTAAGTTTATCTTGTAGCATGCTGGTAACTTAGGAAAAATTCTAACTCGACGCCATGCATGATAATTCCAACTTTTATGCATACAAGCAATTCTATGTTTAATATAATCTTAACACGCATCATTCTAGCGGTTTATCTCGCACAAGCATTTCATCAAACACCTTAGCAACAAAAATTCAAAATAGCACATATATTGCAATAATACGGGAATAATACAATTAACAAAGATAACAATACCCTAAAGGTTCAATCAATCACAAATCCATCTAAGGTTGATAAAAGAAAACCTAAAGGTATAATTCCGCACCTTAGGGTTTTGGGTTTCTCGATCGTTCGAGCACCTAGGGTGAGGGTTGGCGGGAATCGGCGAAGCCTAAGATCAAAGCAAGATTAGGGTGAGATTACTGTACTCAACCCTAAAATGCCTAAAAAGGGAAGATGGCATTCACATCCTACCTCCGATCAAAAGGGAAGTCGATGAAGACGAGAAGACTGGTGGCTAGCACAAGGTTTTACAACCGAGAGGGATGAATCCAAGCACAAGAGCTCACCACCCAAATCCCCACTCTTCATTTCTTATTCTTCTCTTCCACTCCTTCTCAATTTCTCTTTCCCTTCTCTCCAAGCAAGCCTCATTTCGGATTTGAGGAGAAAGCCCCAAATAAAAGCTACTTATAACTCTAAAATTGATGCAAATGGCCCTAAAAAGTTGGACATTGAGTATCTAACCCTATGGGGGTCTAATTCCACTAGTTGTGGTCCACTTGGGTTCGCGGGGGCCCACTTAGACCATGAAATATTTGCTACACGACAAGATTTATCTAAGGCTATGATCATTCGCAATTCGGATGCGGCGATTAATGGATATGGCCCAATGTCTATTCAACGGTCACCGATCATCGATCGAAGACGCGACATTAGGGATGTATGTGGGGAAATATTTGGGACTAGGGTCATAAGTTTTATCAAAATCTAACGGCTCGAAAGCCACAACTACGCATACGTTCGGGTGACATGATTTACTTAATTTCTGAATAGTTTCTAGGCAAATTCACACATCACATGTGCTAATACTCTAGCTCTAAGTTATGCGATTCGGTGCATTGAATTGGCTCAGCGTCCGCAAGGGATGTCAAGCCCAGTAAGACGAACATATTTCCTTAGTTTCGAGTTTAATGGCCCATTAACAATCGGTCTAGACTCTATTTAGTGTTTTTCAGAATTTTCGAAAATAGAGTTGAGGATGAGATTTCTAGGGTATGTTAAATGTGGTCCGATCTACCTACGTCTAAAGTTTGGTCGATCTAAAATTAACAGAAGTAGTATTTTGGCCTAACTCGCTCTCATCCGTTGATTTGTAAGTTAGACAAAAAGTTGATTAAGTTGGGTTATAAGCGTAATCTAAGCGGTAATTAGTATTGTTCTCGGTTAGATATTCATTATGCATCGGTTTGGTCAATTTATCGATGGTGGGGTCCCTTAGATCTTAGCTTTAGATTTATGGATCACATGATTAAGCTTAAGCTTTTGATAATCGGGCGTAGGTGTTAGCCTCTTAAGCATGTCTAATCGAATTTGTATAGTTTTTGTTGGTATCACTAGTATGTTTCTTAGAATCGAGCATTAAACGCCGTTAAATGATAAAGTAAATTAATTGTAGCAAAAATTTTCTCGATGATTTGGAAATTCAAATTGGCAGAAATCTGGGGTGTTACAAGAGAAGTTTCGGACCAAGTAGATATTTGTGCTTTCCTTCATTCATGTCTTTGAACATGTTGGATGGCAAATAAACGTCGACGGTTCGGAGCCTTGCCTTGTTGGTAGACTCTGCGGAGTTTCAACAGGGGTCTTGGTTTTGAAACCCATCAGTGGTGAAAATCCACGCTGCTAACAACACCAGTGGGTGCGTTGCATGATTGACTGGGTGGGTGTGTTGCGCAATTGACTGAGTGGGTGCATTGCATGGCTGACCAAAAAAATAAAAATAAAATAATATAAAATAAACATCAAGGGAGGGCCTAGGAAGGTTTGAATGGTGGACGTAATCATCACCCAACTTCATGCAGTGTGGTCTACTTAAGACTTTAATTGCTTTTTTTTTATTTTTAACTCGTACCTCAAAATGACATAATAAAATGGGGTGCCAATGTGGATAAAACCAATACATCACCATGGGGCATGGGCCCTCAGTCTCTTCGTGTGCTGAGGACAGAACACGCAGGGTAGTACCCAAACCCGTCTAGCACACAGGCTTCACCTAGATGGTGGTGGGTTGATGTAACAAAGTTTTGTGGGCTCCACCATGATGTATGTGTTATATCTCCACCATTCATTCATTTTGCGAGATCATTTTATAGCATAAGCGATAAGCCCAAACGTGGAGCAGATCTAAAGCTCAAGCGAACCATGTCATATAAAGCAGTGGGTGACCACTGTTAGTACACACACCCACACTATTAGTCACACTTCAATGTTAGCCCACATTGAGAATCAATACCGGGATCATAGTGTTAAAACGAGGTTGTCTTCACTTAGTCTACCACTGTCTGAAAGGTGTGGGTGTCCTTATGAACAGGTTGTATGGCAAATAAACATCATGGTGGGCCGTATGAAGGCATCAACGATGGGCGTCATTGTCCCCATTGCTTTCTATGGTGTGAGCCCAAACATGCAGCAGATCCAAATCTCAAGTGGATCACACTACAAGAAACCGTGTTAATTGACTATTAAAAACTTTTTACAGGGCACAAAAGTTTTGGATCAAGCTAATATTTGTGTGGTCCCTTCATCCAAGTCCATGTGACCTTATCAACAAGATGGATGGCAACAAGAAGTTTTTAGTGATGGGTATTCAATCACCACTCTTTCTGTGGTGTGGTCCACCTGAGATTTGGATTTACTCCATTTTTGGGCTACTCCTCTAAAATGATCCGGCGAAACATATATATGGATGGTGTGGATATAAGATACATGATGGTGGGCTCCATGATCAGGGATCCACTGACCTCTGGAGTCTACCGAAGCCATGCAATGGGCACTGAAGAGTGGGCCAAATCTCACACATGTGTGCCACATCAGCACGAGTGCCACAGATCACCTCATAAGAATGTGCGTTATATAAGGGCTACCACTTAGGGTTGGATCAAGCCAGGCTTGATAGACCCAACCTTGATTGTCAAGGTCCTTGGATCAGGTTCGGTTAGAAAATGCCAACCAATTTAAAAAACGCTTGGGTAGAAGTCAAGCAAATTTAGGTCAAGTTACTTTGGATCGATATAATCGCATGAATTGGATCGAAAATAATCCCATTAATTTGGGTCGGCTCAGGCCGTGTTGGGTACAGAGGAATTTCTGTTGGGCACCTCCGGTTAAAGGCCGAGTTGGTTGGATTGTGGGTTATGTGGTCTTGAGTTTTGAGTTGGGTTCCAGTTGACCCTCAACCTGACCCAACCTGCCCAAGTTGCACCCCTAGCGCCATACAAAGTTAGAAACATGTCTTTGGACTAGAAAACTACTTTTAGTTTTTCTTCACCCGTGCAATTTTTTTTCATAGCTATGGCTCCCATGATTAGTGGACCGACTTGATTCTTGAGCTAGGGCATCTGCACGGTGTGACTGTCCCAATGGATAGATTGGAACTCATAGGTATGCATGTCATGAGAGCCAATATGGTTCACACACGTTTGAGTTCAAGTAAGTGTTAAGAACCTGACATTAGGCATCAAATCGAACACTGATTCCTATGGTTGAGTCCCAAGGGGGAGGCCCATAGAAAATGCAACTTGGATTGAAATGAAAGCCATCACAAGATGGAAAGGGTTACTTATCCTGGTTAGACCGAGTGTTACAATAAAGTTGTGACAGAAAGGGCTACTTGTCCAGGCTTGACCGAGTGTTACAATAGAGTGGGTTGTCTTGAATGTCATCTATGTGTAGTAGTATGTTACTATCCTCAATAGCTTGGCTTGTTTCATGGATCTAGGGCTTTTGGCATATTGGTTAAGTACCTAATGTTTTTGTCAATATCAACCACTTATTACTCATTTAGTTTGGAAAGTGGTGTAATTTCATAAGTGTAGTAAGAGACAACAACAATAGCATTGTTGTCAATGGAAGGACAGTATTGAACGACAATATAATTGTAACACATGTTGATGAGGATTGCTTAATAAAGATTCATTATATATGATAATTTAATGTGTGATTCATCTGGTAAGGAATATAATGTTTCATGGTAGGAGAAATCACATTGGAGCACAGCACCACTAAACCAGGAGAAAGTGCAATCTTGTGCTCATATTCACTGAAGAGTAGTTCATTGGTGACTTCATGAAAAGACTCCTTGTTTTCCCATGTTCAACTTTCCTTTGAGAACTTAGTCTTTGTAATAGAGTTAGCAATGAGGGGGTGATAACTATCGATTTATATATATTAACTCATGCTTAGCATGAGCTGTCAGTGCACACATGCCACATGCTATACATATATGCATACATACCTATGTAATCTTGCATGCTTAATTAGTATGAGATTTTCTCATGCATGAGATGGATGGGCACCTCATGCATGAGGTGTAATATTTAATCCCGAGTAGTATTGTTTATGTTGTGTGACCTGCAGAGCCAAGGTATTGATCATAATTGTTGATTCAATGACTTTGATTGGTAGATCATGATGACCATGGGTTTTGTGTGGACATGTCAATAATGTCATTACGGGTATGTAAGTATATCTTAAATTGTACATGTATATGGGTTAAAAGTTATTGATCCCTTGTTTGTCCTTGAAACTTGAGATTGGACATAATAATTAAGCATTGGTCATTGGAGAGCAATGCTCCATAAATTTCAATTCCTTAATGTTTCATGACTACCCAACAAGTTGTAGAATTGTGGTAATCATCATTTTTATGTGGTCATCCTATGTGAGAGAACTGATGACAAATTAACATAAAAGGCCTTTACCATCAGGTCGATGACGAGTCAACGTGCTTGTGCCTTATCCTACATTGAAGTGTAGTGTGCCATAAAAATAAGCTCCTAATATTAGATATGCTAGACAATTGCATTAGAAGGTTAATTCAAGTCTCTTAACCAGGATACCTATCATGTTTGAATTATGATAGGCTTCCATGGGTACTAGCTTTAACTAACCCTTAGGTCTGAGGATGGATGAAGAGTTCAAGTTTTTAATTTAATGTGCTTTAGCTTATTCTTCGGAGTCAATTGTTGTGATTTATATATGGGTGTTGTTGGATTCATGCAATGGGATATGGTTGAGGTCCAGATGATCCAACAAGGGATCTATTAGTCTACTAAAGACACACTTATAGCTAGAATCTAATAGATTGGACGATCCATCCGGTGATCTTTTATCAATACTAGTACTGTAAATGTTTTAAATAGTTATATAAGTGTTATCAGTAGTTGATCTTTTATTTTTAATTATTAGATCATTTTCAACACACTTGAATCATTTCGATGGTTAAGGCCTAATGATCCATCAATTGATATGCATGGGATTTGGATTAAGGATGGATGACCATGTATAATGAAATGATGAAGTCAATTTGAATATTTGGTTAGGTATGATTTATTAACTTTAAATGAAGTAGTGCATACCAAAGTCCATAGAATGGAGGAACACTATAATTGATATCTCTCATAACCTTAACTCCTCCTTATAAATAAGATCTTGTCCTAAATAAATATGACTTTAGAAAAGAAGGCCTTTGCACACCCAAACCCTCTTGAGGCGTCACTACCTTGAGAGAGAGAGCTGGAGAGAAGAGTGAGAGAGAGAGAGAGAGAGAGAGAGAGAGATTGCTTCTCTCCTCTCTAGTGTAGCGTTAGCCTTGCTCTAGGTACTACATGTAGTCTTTCCTACCCTCCTCATTTAGGACAAATCTAAGAAAGAAAATTCACTTTAAGGGCCTGTCAACCGTATTCAAATGGTACTATGCATCGACAATCAAAAGTATAATTTTTCTTTTTGGTTAATTATAGAAATCTATTAATTTGAATTAATTGTTAAAAAGCTTGTACTCTTCCGTTGCATCTCCAAATTCCAGGAAGGAGTTATCCCTCTTATATCATCGTTTGATACCTCATGCTTACACATCACGGAGGAATGAGAGTGAAAGGGTGTGGGATATTTGCATAAAAATTTAAAATACAAAAACAGTTGTCATCACTTGTGATTGTAGATCAGGTAAAATCTAAACCATCAATTGATGAGCATAAAGTGTCATGTAAATTTTCTAAATACCTTCATCTAAGTTAAAATCCCTTCTAAGGTATTTTAAATACCAAAGTTCATGGTTCTTGTAAAACTAATTGTATGGGTAAAATTGTCCCTAACTTCTTGTGTTATATACGGTAAAGATAACTCTTCTCCTTCTTTCACTTTATAATTTCTCTACATGGTTTAAATGATCAGTTTTTTTTTTTCTTTTGTCTTAATTAAGAACTCCCTCAGGAGTTTTACCGCTCAAAAGAATCATTAAAAAAATTCAGAAAATGATGAATAGCTCTTAAAAAATTGAAAAGGATTGCAATTCAGAATCAATGCTATACATTTTGAAACAAGCGCCACTTGGTGAATAGAGAAAATATGGGCTATCCAAAATGAAAAATCTAAATAAAATGAGTATTCATAGTCCTCAAACATGTGCTATTGCACCAAATTAAGTTTTGAGCATGGACAGATTTTACTATGCTTAATATCATATCATGGTATGCTTAATCCCACATCATATATGCACCAAATTAAGTTTTGAGCATTGACAGATTTTAGTATGCTTAACATCCTAGCATACATAATCCCATGCAGCATATGCACCAAACCACCAACTGTGTGATTTAAAATTGTAAGAATTACAATCTAGTGAAAAGGTATCAAAATCTAAAACTCTTAGACATGTTTGGTTGGTAGTTTGAGAAGAAAGTTGAAAAATGATTATATTACGACTTTTGAGAGACTTCTCGAAGGTATTAGAAGTCTTCGGGCATTTACAACCAGAAGCAAAGGCTTAATAAAGAAAAAGTGTCATTATCTTATATCTATAAAAAAAAAAAAAGTGTGCACCTATATATGGGTTCTGATGTGGATTGGCAATGAACAAAAATAACTTTGATTTGAATGTGTTGACCATCTAATAAAATGACTTATCTAACTAAATGATAGATGTTGCTAACTTTTTATTCCGCGTTCATTCATTTGTATGTCAACAATTAAAAGTTTGGGTTCATCTAAGCAATGTGATTTTTGACTTGGGTCCATCTACTATTGGAAATACCAAACCAACAACTTAGATCTTGTCCATCTATGCTGCATGTGCATGAATGAAAATGTGAGCCGTTGGATCTGCTTCCCTGACAACATATTTCACACCACATGTAAAAATGATTTATTGTTCTCACAAGTAATATTTTTGCTGGTTGGATTGGGAAACTTGAACCATCGTCGTCATCATCTAAACCTTATATTAGCTACTTTGAGGTCGGCTGCATGAATCTAGTTCTGCCGTATTAAAGACTATATCCTTGGTTAAACCAGTCATTTGAAAACATGAGCATTCACATCCACTAATTTAGGCTATCTGCTTGGTGGGAGCCGTATTGGTGCACCTTGGCCCTCAATGAATATGGTGCAGCCCTTATAATGGGGCCCACCTTGATGTATGTATTATTTATCTACGCCGTCCATCCATTTTTCAGAATCATTTTAGGGCATGAGCCCAAAACTGAAGTAGGTCCAAATCTCAGGTGAACCATAGTGAGATTTCACCACAATGGGTACTGAACTCGTGGCCTCTTATTGAAACTCTTGTGACTCTACCACCTAGGCATGGGCTACAATATGAAAATCACATCAACCAGATTATTTAATCTCTCCATTAGCTGAAATTCTTCTAAACCATGGATGGATGGTTTTGATTCCCTGATGTTCTTTAGAACTATATGCAAATCCATAATACATGAGTTGTTGCTTAAGCCTATTTTTCCCTAAATGATAGCTATTAATTGATAGGTTAGAACTGTCTGCTGGGTTTGATTTTTACATGATGGCCCATTAAATGTGTTCTTGACCTGAATAGACAGCCTGGATTGATCAATTGGGCTGTCCAGGTGTCCTGATGCAACTAGGAACACCATAACTTATGATACATACTCTGAGTGGATGGGATCAGCTAGCTCTCTCTCTCTCTCTCTCTCTCTCTCTCTCTCTATATATATATATATATATATATATATATATATATATATATATATATATATATATATATCATGAAGTAAGATATGGACATTGTTCCTATCTTTTTCTATTAATTTTTTCTTACTCGAATTAGATAAACGGCCATGAATGATATTAGGTGAAGAATATTGGGCGGTTGGAATCACACCTACAAATGAAAATTGATGTTGGAGAGGATTTTATTATCTTTTTTGTTGTTTGGACGATTTTCGCAATCCTTCCTTTCTTTATATTGGAAAAGATGCAAGATAAGATGCGCGTAAGAGATGATGAAACTACATGTCGAGGAATGGGGTGCATCGCGTTCTGCTACTGTTGTGGCAGCTCTCTTTGAACATACGTGGCATGTACCTCAAATCCGAACCGCCCAAATAATGGGACTCACTGTAGATTGGTCATATCTCCAAAATTAAATTAATTTGAAAATTGTAAAATATATGATTAGACATTCTTGTTTAATTTGGACCGTTGTATTTATTAGATAACATCAATCGGCTAGTTAAGATCATGCCTTCAGTGTAATTTTTGGGTTTTAGTCTATTTACATTGTGTCCCACCATTTGGACGGCTCAGATTTTGATCTATGTGGCACGGGTTTAGTAGCGGAGGTACTTGGCACTGTAGCTCTGGTATAGTGCCCATCACCCTTTCATACCCTGACATGTGATCTCATCTCACCAACCAAATAGAGAAATACCAAGTGAGGTGGCGTCACACGTGGCAAACAAGCATGAATGTGAGAGATGGGGTCCCCACATGTGTAAGAAATCAGGTCCATACGATCATGAGTGAGTCACATGTATAGAACAAATGAAAGGTCAACAGAAAGCGACCCATGGTGAACATGTAACCAATGGTCCACATTCTATGTTCACATGTGGACACTGCTGTTCGTAGATGGATATTCATTTCTGAAATTACCGGCATATCCAACCAATTAAAAATAATAATTTTATAATGTGAAAATATAATTATTACAATTTACTTTACATACTTTACAAATGAATTCAGGTACACTCGTACTCCCACACACCAGATAGGAATTTGAACCCATGATTTCAATGTTAAAACTCAAATATCATATTACTGGACCATAAGTAGCTGCATAGATACGCACCTGAAAATGATGAAGACGGCTTATTTACTTTGCATTTTATACCAAATTAGACACCCAAATAGATCCTGAGGGTGCCTTTTAATTTACTTAATTAAGAGTGATTTAAACTAAAATATTAAATACTCTATATGTGTGTGTATGACACAATAAATTCTATGGTATTAAATGACATTGGAATGGATGTGAGGTTGATACAGTGACCATTGCTGATGATTAGTCGAATCTTTTGTGAAAGTCGTAATTTTTTTTATTTAATGTTATAGGATTTATAGTTTAATATTGGGTAATTATGTAATGAAAATTGCTATTTTTCTAATTTATTAAGGATTCATTTATAATAAAATTATTATTTCTCCTTTTACTTTCAGGTATTTTTGTTTGATGTACATTTTTCATATGGAAATTTTACAAAAAATAAAAAAATAAAAAAAATTCCTACTTTATATGGAATTTACATTTTGGCACCTTTTTTTTTTCTTCAATAACTTAACCTATTAATTTAAGTAATTATCATTTAAGTATCTTCCTTTAAATTTCTTCATGGAAGTTGGGTGCACCATGTGAGAAATGTGAGTTGATGTCTCTAGTAGGCCTTACCAAGATTTTTATGTGAAATTCACCTTGACAACCAAATGCATCACTTTATGTTAGGCCCCTGGCTCAAACATTAGTCCAATTTGTGATTCGGGTGGACCACATGATTGGAAAAAAGTGAAAGGGAAACCTAATTCTTCAAATAGTTTTCCTTTGCGTGGCAACCACCTGAATTAGGGATGGGCCTAAATTTTGGTGTGGCATTTAATTGTCCATATGAGTTTCATATATTAATGCCGTGGGCCACATAAAATATAAGCATAGATGTCTCTCTCCTAACCATTTCCTTTGATGTAGCCCACAATCAACTTGAATTTTTTCCTTGAACCTAATGTGTGATTACACATCTAAAGGCCAAGTGGATCTCACATTCACATCAAAGCGGAGCCTTCAAAAAGCAAGGGTAGGCATCCTATAAAGTTTCTTCTAAATTTAAGGCTGTCAATGGGTTAAGCTTGGGCTGCAGTGTCAGGCTCATGGGCCAAGCTTGGGCTTAAAAATCAAGCTTGTTTAAAAAATGGGTCGAATTTGGACCACGTCAACAACCCATTAGCCTAGTCTGATTGATGCCCGATCCAGCATTATTAGGGTTATAATCAGCAATTTTATAATATGCAAAAATTTATGTCAGGGGTCCAAACATCAAGCTCATCCATCATTCAAATGGGTCACATTAAAGGAAATAGTTTAAAAGGTAGGAGTCGTTCTGTACACTTTTTACAATCATGTGGTCCACTTGAAGCACAAATGGAGGTGAATCTTGGGCATGAGACTAGCATGAGGTGATGCACGTAGTTGTTGGAGTGGGTTTTACATAAATTCAATGGTGGGCCCACCTGAGCCACCAACCCCCTTGCTCACATGGGCAACCCAACTTTCATTAAGAACTCCAAGATAATTACTTAATTAATAGGGTAGTTTATTGAAACCTTTTTGAAAGGGTACCACAATGTTAATTTCATATTAAGTAGGTAGTTTTCTTTTTGTAAATCTTTTTTTTAATTGTTAGGAAAATTTACGTCCAAGCCCCTATACTTATATTTATGTTATATGCCTATTAATCATCTAATTATAATTATACTCTGGAAATTTTATAATATTGTCTTTGTGCACTTGGTCAAAAGTCTATAAAAGAAATTCATGTAAATCACCAAAATATCCTTCTCAAACAAAATTGTGTTTAACCTCACCCAAACTCACTTTAGTTCGAAGTCTAGAACGTCTAAGTTCATGCCATGTGGCTCAACTGAGTTTTGGCCTAAGTTGATTTTTAGTATTTTCCATTAATCATGATGGGTCACACATGATAAATGGTTTTGGTGAAATATACACATGATAAAATGGTGAGAGTCCCCATCTTAACTCTTTGCCATAGTATAGCCCACCTGAGTTTTGAATGAGTCTGATCTTTAGGCCCAGGTCCAAACAACAGTGATGCACCTGATGGATGGTGTGGATCTCATGGAAATAAAATGGTTCCATCCACATCAGCAAAAGGCACCCTCATGAATATGAAGTCACATAAGAGTTTTAGGGACAGATATGGCTAGTGGTTGGTGGTCTTTGGGCCCCACCATGATGTATGTATTTCAGCCATGCTGTCCATCCATTTTTCAGATCATTCTATGGTATAAGCCCAAAAATGAGGTAGATCTAAAGCTCAAGTGAACCACATCACAGGAAACAATGTTGATTGAACGCACGCCATTAAAAACTTCTTGAGGCCACAAAAGTTTTGCATCAAGTTGATATTTGGTTTTTTACTTTCATCCAGGTCTGCATGACGTAATCAACAATTTGGATGTCAAATAAATATTACAGTGGACCTTAGGAGGTTTTTAATGGTGAACATCCAATCACTACTATTTTCCTGTGGTGTGGTCCTCCTGAGATTTAGATCTACCTCATTTTTTGGATCAAGCCCTAAAGTTATCTAAAAAAATGGATAGACGGTGTGAATAAAATAGATGTAGCCTTGAAGTCTTGTGGATGATTTCAATTCCTAGTGAAAGTCACATGTGTTCTTTGAGGTAAACTTGGTGTATGTGTGGAATCAACTCCGATCATTAGGCATGCTCCTCAAGCTTAGGCCCTGGACTAATAAAATCAGTTAGATCCAGACACAGGTGGGCCATAGCACATGAACGATGTTTATGGGATGCCAACCATAGATTTGTTGGTGGGGCCACATGGTGTCTATTTGTTGTCAAACCAGTTCATTAGGTGTGACTCATGATGCTGGATAGAACATACAAAAATCAGCCTATCCAAAACCTAGGTGGATCACAACTTGTTTCCTTGGAGCTTTTAGGTGCAATTTCAAGTTGTTCCCATTTATGTGACCCGTATGAGATTTTTCTCAGGCTGATTTCTTATTTGTACAACCAATATAATGAATGTAATGGTTTGGATAGTAAGTTACTTAAGATAAGTTGTTTATAATTGGTTATAAATCAAGCTTACTTATCTTAAATAAGTAACTTATTTTATACCATTGTACTCATGACCTTATGTTGAAACTCTTGTGAGTCTACTGCTGAAGCTTGGGTTATTCAACTTATTTTAAATAAATTACTTATGTACGGGTGTAAGTAGAAAAAAATGTCTTGACCTGCTAGCCCAATTGAAAGACGCCAAGGTGTTTTAACAGCAAGTCTCAGGTTCAAGTGCTAAGTAGACACACTAACCCCACCGTAATGTGCCTCATTTGGTGGTATCCAAATGGGCCCTTAATGTATGGAGTGGATTTGCATACACAAAATGTTGGCCCCCTCAGAAAAGTCGAGAGTGGATTAGGCAAGACCCTAGACTTACCAAAGATGGTGCGGCCCTTACCGTGGGGCCCATCTTAATGTATGTATCTTGTATCGCACTGTTGATCTGTTTTAGGGCATTATCCAAAAAATGAAGCAGACCCTCATCAGGTGGGCCATAGGAAACATGAATGGGTCACGGAAGTTCTGGATCAAGCTGATAATTGTTTTCCCCCTTCATCCTGGCTGACGTGACCTTATCAACAGATTGGATGGAAAAGAAAAACTAGGGAAACATTGGGCCGGGGTCTCACCTAATCCACTCCCATAGAAGTCCACCGTAGATAAGTGGGCTCATGTGGCCAATATGCATCCGGACCTTCTAGATGAACAACTGAGTCATCTCATGGAGAGGCCAAAAACTTGTCCCATGCTCAAATAAATGTTCCATGCCACGCGCCTATAGTCTAGGAATACCATGTGGCAGGCACAACTCTTTTTTTTTTTTTTTTTTTTCTTCTTTTAGGAATATAACAGATGTAGGGTATGGATGGTACCTGAACTTACATTTTTGTATTGTTTCATTGACTTACTTGGATAAAGTTATATTATTTTAAGTAAAGTTAGAGGGAGTGGGTCTGTAAATGATAATGGGCCACCCATATGAAAAATAACAAATAATGGCTCCTCATGCCAGTGTTAAGTCTGCTGACATGACCACACGTCTTCATTCTTCATATGTACCAACGCAGTCTCGTTGTGCAGTATCCAGGCCGTTCATTGGATGGTCCCACACTCCCTAGACATGAAAATCTACTTTTTTTTTTTTTTTTGGAAAATGATTTTATTTGTTTGGAGAAAAGTCAAGAAAATGAAATGAATTCCTTAATGTATTAACTTAAATCTGCAGGCCCCACCGTAATGTTTATGACATGTAGGCACAGCACATTTTAAGCCATGAGACAAAAATGAGATAGATCCAACGGTTAAATGGCTTGCACGAAAGGAAACAAAGAAAACTCTCACTATCCCATATCTATTTGCTACAACGGTAAAGTAAAATTTGGAAATGAACTATTGAAAATCTGCATTTTGAAATGACGGAGAGATTCCCACCACCCATCCTTTGGAGATAATGTGGGCACTTTCTCAAAGTGCGCACTTCCCCGAAAAAAAAGGGCGTTTGTGCTTATGATAGAGAAGTAGATCACTTGATCAGCATCACCGTCTTGACAAGGCCACCTGTGCTTGCAGGATGATTAGGATCTGCTCTCAAGCTAACATGTCAACGTGGCACACATTGAGAAATCCAAGCCGTTCATCATGTGGACCATACGTCTAGGAAAGACACGTAATAAAGTAATTGACCCGTTTCGTGGATTCAATATGCAAGTATTGCTGACCTAATCAGGGCTGTCTGTCAATCATGCAGATCTCACACATGTGTCCATCCTCGTGTGAGTGTCCGCGAGTAGGATTCGGACTCCTGAGCGGATAAGCCGTTAGTGGGTGTTAACGTTACCGTGTGGGGACCACCTTGATGAATATGTTTCATATCCACGCCGCCCATCCGTTTTTTCAGCCCATTTAAGGATGTTATCACAAAAATCGAGAAAATCGAAATCTTGGGTGGACCACACCACTGAAAAAAGTGGTGAATGACCATTAAAAGCTTTTTTAGGCTACAAAATTTTTGGATCAAGTTAATTTTTGTATTTTCCCTTCATCCATTTCTGGTGACCTTGTCAAGGGGTTGGAAAATAAACATTACTTATCTTCTTACAATGGAACCTTGGGAAATTTTTAATGGTGAGCATTGAATCATCACTGTTTCTTGTGGTGTGGTCCGCCTGAGATTTAGATGTACTTAATGTCTGGGAACACATACTAAAATGAGCTGGAAAAATGAATGGACGGAGTGGATATACAACATATCATCAAGGTGGGCCCTACGACAAGGGTATCAACCAATCCGCGCCCTTCTCCACACGCCCTTCTCAACGTGCCCCATGGATTATAACGTTCGGTTTTAGGTCTAAATATAACTAAACTTTTCTAAAATGATAAAAGTAACCCTTGTCCTTAATCTAAGTAATTATAGCCTCAGGCACCTTTTTAGATTTTCTTCGTACCATTTTGCCCCTCACCATGCATGTCAACGAGGTTCTCAAAATTTAAAGGGCCATGTGTATCATGGACGAGTTATTACCTTCAGGTCGGTGAGCTCTGTCTCATTGAAGAGCCATGACTTCTAGGTGGGAACCTTGCTTTCTAAATTGGAACAATGTGTTTCATCGACGAGCTACAAATGCCATCAATGAGCCATGTGTTCCATTGGAATTTATGTGTCTCAATGGCGAGCCATGACTTCCAAGTGGGAACCTCGTGTTCTAGGTTAGAACGATGTGTTTCATTGGTGAGCCATGTGTCTCATGAGCCATGCCTTTCAGATGGGAACCTTGTGTTCCAGGTTAGAATAATGTGTCTCATCGGTGGGCTAAGAGGGCCCTTTAGGGGCAAAATGGTTCGAAAAAAATCTAAAAAGATGTCGGAGGCTATAATTATTGAGTTTGAAAGTAGGGGTTGTTTTCATAATTTTACAAAAAGTCAATGCTATTTTGACCGAACTCCTATAATGTCCTTGACACCAATGACCATGTGAGATTGAGAAAATACACAACACATTATAAGGTCTTAATGCATCTGTTCTATAAATGTGGCCTAATTTCCAATGATCCACACCATTGAAATGATGGGCCGCACTATGGTCAAGATGCCCCAATTTTTTTCTAGATTTAATAATTCTATAATATTTTTGGACCGTTATTGTACCTTTTTGCATTCGTTTATTTATAGGCCACGGATGTAGGAGTTGGGATCATCTTATCCATGAGAATTCTTATAGACCATTCATCCATTGTGGGTTATGTAGATCAACAATTGGGATTCTACACTAGGATTTGGCGCAGTCGGGGCAGGTGAGATCGAGCACCGTCTCTCTTACGACAATAACTATTCTGAATTTTGAAACTATCGGGACTCCTTGATCTGTCTTTATCGAATCCATGAGACCTCTCTTCGAATCCACGAAACACAATTCAATCCAAGAGCAAACACATAGATGAACTAAGAAATTTCATTAAAACTAATGAATGATCCCTTAAAACAAGATCAAAGCAACATTAAATAGTACTCCAAATCCTAATGTACGCAGCCTAAGTGTCCTAATTGCAATAAGAAAGCAAATCAAATCAAAACGGAAACAAAAAATTTAAAATAAGCAAGTGTGCACATTTTGCGCTAGTGCCAACCGATCGCGATTGACTTAAAGCAGTCCAGAGAGTTGGGCCTGTTCTGGGTGATAATTTGACCGGTCAGCCGACCAATTGTCAGGCCCTTTTGATCCTCAAATTTGCTAAATTTTAACCCTTCCTTTGGGTTCTTCTGAGCTCACTCCTAGGTCAATTTTCCTAGCTCTCGTCCGGCCTCGACTAGGAGAACAACTCGCTACATCAGGATCTTACATGCACAAACTAACACATAAAGACACTTGAGCTGATGACCGATGAGATCCTATAATTACTATAGATATATACCATGTAATGGTGTGAGATCTTCTAAAACTTTATTCTGGAGATGGAACGAAGGTATCACTATCATACACTGACTAGACTATGTATATCTTTTCCTTAATATGGTAGAGTATCTGATCTTTAGGAGCATCTACATCTCAAAGTTGGAAGCCTTAAAACGGCCTAAATTACTCGGTGCTTTATCCTTTGTCTTTCCTAATGACCTGAATATATGCCGAAAATGATGCGCTTGTGTCTTCTTCTATATGATTGGCACGTGTCAAAATCTAGAGTGATTGGTCAAGATAAGAATACCCCGGTGGTTGGTCAACGAGGCCCACTTAAAGAAAGAAAGAAAGAAAGAAAGAAAGAAAAGATTTTCATCATCCTGTCGAGGATATGTATGATATATATGCTCGGTCTTTTAGTGGGTAGTGAGGCTCTGGTTCTGTGATTGAGACCGTTTGATCTGTTGGGCTCCACTGATCTTGCTGTGAAAGTAACTTTTCAAATTCAATGGGCGACAAATTATGACCTTCTTGGAGGTGAATGTGTGCAGCTGTGTTTCTTCTTAATTGAAAGGGATTTAAGTAGTAGCCGAGGTTGTGTATTAATTAACTATTCTAGGTTTTTTTTTTTTGGTGTGAAAGGAAAATTACAGACCAGTTTGTCATCGCTCATAATGGCAGATCAGGTAAAATCCAAACCATCAGTTGATGAGCATAAAGAGTCATATAAGTTTTCTAAATGACTTCATCTAAGTTAAAATTCCTTCTAAGGTTTTTTAAATACCAAAGTTTAGGATTCTTATAAAACTAATTGTGTGGGTAAAATTGTCCCTAACTACTTGTGTTATATATGGTAAAGATAACTCTTCTCCGTCTTTCACTTGATTATTTCTTTACATGGTTTTAATGATTAATTTTTTTTGTCTTAATTAAGAACTCCCTCAAGAGTTTTACTTCTCAGAAAAATCATTAAAAAAAAATTCAGAAAACGATGACTAGCTCTTCAAAAATTGAAAAGGATTGCAATTCAGAATCAATGCTATGCATTTTGAAACAAGCACCACTTGGTGAATAGTGAAAATATATATGGTCTATCCAAAATAAAAATCTAAATAAAATGAGTACTCATAGTCCTTAAACATGTGCTCTTGCACCAAATTAAGTTTTGAGAATGGACAGATTTTAGTATGCTTAATATCATAGTATGCATAATCCCACGTCACATATGCACCAAATTAAGTTTTGAGCATGGACAGATTTTAGTATGCTTAACATCCTAGCATACATAATCCCACGTAGCATATGCACCAAACCACCAACCGTGTGATTTAAAATTGTAAGAATTACAATCTAATGAAAATGGATCAAAATCTAAAACTCTTAGACATGTTTGGTTGGTAGTTTGAGAAGAAAGTTGAAAAATGATTATATTATGCTTTTGAGAGACTTCTCGAAGTTATTAGAAGTCTTAGGAAATTTACGACCAGAAGCAAAGTCTTAATAAAGAAAAAGTGTCATTATCTTATATCTATAAAAAAAAAAAAAGTGTGCACCTATATATGGGTTCTGATGTGGATTGGCAATGTACAAAAATAACTTTGATTTGAATATCTAATAAAATGACTTTTCTTACTAAATGATGGATGTTGCTAACCTTTTAATCAGCGTTCATTCATTTGTATGTCATCAATTAAAAGTTTGGGTTCATCTAAGCAATGTGATTTTTGACTTGGGTACATCTACTATTGGAAATACCAAACCAACAACTTAGATCTTGTCCATCTATGCTCCATGTGCATGAATGAAAATGTGAGCCATTGGATCTGCTTCCCTCACAACATATTTCACACCACATGTAAAAATGATTTATTGTTCTCACAAGTTATATTTTTGCTGGTTGGATTGGGAAACTTGAACCATCATTGTCATCATCTAAACCTTATATTAACTAATTGAGGTCGGCTGCATGAATCTCGTTCTACCGTATCAAAAACTATATACTTGGTTAAACCATAGGTCATTTGAAAACATAAGCATTCACATCCCCTAATTTAGGCTATCTGCTTGGTGGGAGCGGTATTGGTGCACCCTGGCCCTCAATGAATATGGTGCAGCCCTTATAGTGGGCCCACCTTGATGTATGTATTATCTATCTACGCGGTTCATTCATTTTTTCAGGATCATTTTAGGGCATGAGCCCAAAACTGAAGTAGATCCAAATCTCAGGTGAACCATAGTGGGATTTCACCACAATGGGTACTGAACTGGTGACCACGTATTGAAACTCTTGTGAGTCTACCGCCTAGGCATCGGCTACAAAATGAAAATCACATCAGTCAGATTATTTAATCTCTTCATTAGGTGAAATTCTTCTAAACCATCGATGGATGGTTTTGATTCCCTGAT
This sequence comes from Liriodendron chinense, assembly GCA_003013855.2. Classification (NCBI taxonomy): domain Eukaryota; kingdom Viridiplantae; phylum Streptophyta; class Magnoliopsida; order Magnoliales; family Magnoliaceae; genus Liriodendron; species Liriodendron chinense. The sequence goes on from ML058453.1 coordinate 7,386,925, forward strand.
ATTCTTTAGAACTATATGCAAATCCATAATACATGAGTTGTTGTTTAAGCCCATTTTTCCCTAAATGATAGCTATTAATTGAAAGGTTAGAACGGTCTGCTGGGTTTGATTTTTACATGATGGCCCATTAAATGTGTTCTTGACTTGAATAGACAGCCTGGATTGATCAATTGGGCTGTCCAGGTGTCCTGATGCAACTAGGAACACCATAACTTATGATACGTACTCTGAGTGGATGGGATCATTTCTCATTTATTTATTTACATTTAAAGATATATATAGATCATGAAGTAAGATATGGACATTGTTCCTATCTTTTTTTATTTATTTTTTCTTTCTCGAATTAGATAAACGGCCATGAATGATATTAGGTGAAGAATATTGGACGGTTGGAATCACACCTACAAATGGAAATTGATGTTCGAGAGGATTTTATTATCTTTTTTGTTGTTTGGAGTATTTTCGCAATCCTTCCTTTCTTTATGTTGGAAAAGATGCAAGATAAGATGCGCGTCAGAGATGATGTCGCGTTCTGCGACTGTTGTGGCAGCTCTCTTTGGACAGACGTGGCATCTACCTCAAATCCAAACCGCCCAAATAATGGGACTCACTGTAGATTGGTCATATCTCCAAAATTAAATTAATTTGAAAATTGCATATATATGATTAGACATTCTTGTTCAATTTGGACCGTTGTATTTATTAGATAACATCAGCCGGCTAGTTAAGATCATGCCTTCAGTGTAATTTTTGGGTTTTAGTCTATTTACATTGGGTCCCACCATTTGGACGGCTCAGATTTTGATCTATGTGGCACGGGTTTAGTAGTGGAGGTACTTGGCACTGTAGCTCTGGTATAGTGCCCAGCACCCTTTCACACCCTGACATGTGATCTCATCTCACCAACCAAATAGACAAATACCAAGTGCGGTGGCGTCACACGTGGCAAACAAGCATGAATGTGCGGTGGGGTCCCCACATGTCTAAGAAATCAGGTCCATACGATCATGAGTGAGTCAAATGTAGAGAACAAATGAAAGGTCAACAGAAAGTGACCAATGGTGAACATTTAACCAATGGTCCACATTCTATGTTCACATGTGGACACTGTTGTTCGTAGATGGATGTTCATTTCTGAAATTACCGGCACATCCAACCAATTAAAAATAATAATTTTATAATGTGAAAATATAATTATTACAGTTTACTTTGCCTACTTTATAAATGAATTCACGTATACTCATACTCCCACACACCATATAAGAATCCATGACTTCAACGTTAAAACTCAAATATACTACTCAGATAAGTAGGACCCTACATAAAGAGACACCTGAAAATGATGAAAATGGCTCATTTACTTCGTATATTATACCAAATTAGACACCCAAATAGGCCCTGAGGGTGCCTTTTAATTTACTTAATTAAGAGTGATTTAAACTAAAATATTAAATACTATATATGTGTGTGTGTGTGTGTACACACGCGCGCCTTTTAATTTACTTAATTAAGAGTTATTTAAACTAAAATATTAAATACTATATGTGTGTGTGTGTGTGTGTGTGTGTGTGTGTGAGACACATTAAATTCTATGATATTAAATGACATTGGAATGGATGTGAGGGTGATATGGTGGCCATTGCTGATGATTAGTTGAATCTTTTGTGAAAGTTGTAAATTTTTTTATTTAATGTTAACGGATTTATAGTTTAATATTGGGTAATTATGTTATGAAAATCGCTATTTTTCTAATTTATTAAGGATTCATTTATAATAAAATTATTATTTCTCCTTTTACTTTTAGGTATTTTTGTTTGATGTACATTTTTAATATGGAAATTTTGCACAAAAAAAAAAAAAGAAAAACACCTACTTTGTATGGAATTTACATTTTGGCACTTTTTTTTTCCTCCATAACTTATCCTATTAATTTAAGTAATTATCATTTAAGTATCTTCCATTAAATTTCTTCATGGAAGTTGGGTGCCCTACCATGATGTTTATGTAAAATCACCTTAACAATCAAATGCATCACCTTATGTTAGGCCCTGGCTCAAACATTAGTCCAATTTGTGATTCGGGTGGACCACATGATTGGAAAAAAGTGAAAGGGCAACCTAATTCTTCAAATAGTTTTCCTTCACGTTGCAACCACCTGAATTAGGGATGAACCTAAATTTTGGTGTGGCATTTAATTGTCCGTGTGAGTTTCATATATTAATGCCATGGGCCATGTACAATATAAGAGTAGATGTTCCTCTCCTAACCATTTCCTTTGATGTAGCCCACAATCAGCTTGAATTTTTTCCTTGAACCTAATGTGTGATTACACATCTAATGGCCAAGTGGATCTCACATTCACGTCACAGTGGAGCCTTCAAAAAGCAAGGGTAGGCATCTTATAAAGTTTTCTCTAAATTTAAGGCTGTCAATGGGTTAGGCTTGGGCTATAGTGTCAAGCTCATGGGCCGAGCTTGGGCTTAAAAATCAAGCTTGTTTTAAAAACAGGCCAAGCTTGGACCACGTCAGCAACCCATTATCCTAGTCCGATTGCTGCCCAATCTAGCATTATTAGGGTTATAATGGGCAATTTTATAATATGGAAAATTTTATGTTAGGGGTCCAAACATCAAGCTCATCCATCATTAAAATGGGTCACATAAAAGGAAATAGTTTAGAAGGTAGGAGTCGTTCTGTACACTTTTTACAATCATGTGGTCCACTTGAAGCTCTAATGGAGGTGAATCTTGGGCATGGGACTAGCATGAGGTGATGCACCTAGTTGTTGGAGTGGGTTTTACATAAATTCAATGGTGGGGCCCACCTGAGCCACCAACCCCCTTGCTCGCATGGGCAAACCAACTTTCATTAAGAACTCCAAGATAATTACTTAATTAATAGGGTAGTTTACTAAAATCTTTTTTGAAAAGGTACTGGAATGTTAATTTCATATTAAGTACTTAGTTTATTTTGTAAAATTTCTTTTTAATTGTCAGGAAAATTTACATCCAAAACCCCATACTTATATTTATGTTATATGCCTATTAATCATCTAATTATAATTATACTCTGGAAATTTTATAATATTGTCTTTGTGCACTTGGTCAGAAGTCAAAAAAAAGGAATTCATATAAATTACCAAAATACCCTTTTAAACAAAATTGTGTTTAACCTCACCCAAATTCACTTTAGTTCGAAGTCTAGGACATCTTAGTTCATGCCGTGTGGCCCAACTGAGTTTAGGACTAAGTTGATTTTTAGTATTTTCCATTAATCATGATGGGTCACACGTGATAAATGGTTTATACACATGATGAAATGGTGGGAGTCCCCATCTTAACTCTTGGCCATGGTATAGCCCACATGAGTTTTGAATGAGTCTGATCTTTAGGCCCAGGTCCAAACAACAGTGATGCACCTGATGGATGGTGTGGATCTCATGGAAATGAAATGGTTCCTTCCACGTCAGCAAAAGGCACCCTCATGATTCTGAAATCACAAAAGAGTTATAGGGACCGGTATGGCTAGTGGTTGGTGGTCTTTGGGCCCCACCATGATGTATGTATTTCATCCATGCCGTCCATCCATTTTTCCATATCATTTTATGGTATAAACCCAAAAAAGAGGTAGATCCAAAGCTCAAGTGAACCACATCACAGAAACGGTGTTGATTGAACGCACGCCATTAAAAACTTCTTGGGTGCCACAAAAGTTTTGGATCAAGCTGATATTTGTTTTTTTACTTTCATCCAGGTCTGCATGACGTAATCAACAGTTTGGACGTCAAATAAATATTACAGTGGACCTTAGGAGGTTTTTCATAATGGTTAATATTCAATCACTACTATTTTCCTGTGGTGTGGTCCACCTGAGATTTAGATCTACCTCATTTTTTGGATCAAGCCCTAAAATTATCTTTAAAAAAAAATGGATAGACAGTGTGAATAAAATAGATATAGCCCTGAAGTCTTGTGGATGATTTCAATTCATAGTGAAAGTCAAATGTGTTCTTTGAGGCAAACTTGGTGTATGTGTGAAATTGACTCCGGTCGTTAGGCAAGCTCCTCAAGCTTAGGTCCTGGACTAATAAAATCAGTTAGATCGAGACACAGGTGGGCCATAGCACATGAACGATGTGTATGGGATGCCAACCATAGATTTGTTAGTGGGGCCACATGGTGTCTGTTTGTCATCAAACCAGTTTATTAGGTGCGACTCATGAAGCCCCATAGAGCATACAAAAATCAGCCTATCCAAAACCTAGGTGGATCACAACTTGTTTCCTTGGAGCTTTTAGGTGCAATTTTAAATTGTTCCCATTTATGTGACCCATCTGAGATTTTTCTCAAGCTGATCTCGTATTTGTACAACGAATATAATGGTTAACTCTTAGGGAGTGTTTGGATAGTAAGTTACTTAAGATAAGTTATAATTGATTATAAATCAAGCTTACTTATCTTAAATAAGTAACTTATTTTATACCATGCACAATGTGTACTCATGACCTCAAGTTTAAACTCTTGTGAGTCTACTACTGTAGCATGGGTTATTCAACTTATTTTAAATAAATTACTTATGTACTAGTATAAGTAGAAAAAAGTGTCTTGACCTGCTAGCCTGGCTGAAAGACGCCAAGGTGTTTCAACGGCAAGTCTCAGGTTCAAGTTCTAAGGAGACACACTAACCCCACCGTAATGTGTCTTATTTGGTGGTATCCAAACGGGCCCTTAATGGATGAAGTGGATTTGGCATATACAAAATATCGCCTCCGCATAAATGTCAAGAGTAGATTAGGTGAGACCCTAGACTTACCAAAGATGGTGCGGCCCTTATCGAGGGGCCAATCTTGATGTATGTATCTTGTATCTCACAGTTGATTTGTTTTTCTAGATAATTTTAGGGCATTATCCAAAAAATGAAGCAACCCTCATAAGGTAGGCCTTAGGAAACATAAATGGGTCGCAAAAGTTCTGGTCAAGCTGATAATTGTTTTCCCCCTTCATCCAGGTTGACGTGACCTTATCAACAGATTGGATGGAAAAGAAAAACTACGGAAACATTGGGCCAGGGTGTCACCTAATCCGCTCCCATAGAAGTCCACCGTAGATAAGTGGGCTCATGTGGCCAATATGCATCCGGACCTTCTAGATGAACATCTGAGTCATCTCATGGAGAGGCCAAAAACTTGTTCTATGCTCAAATAAATGTTCCATGCCACCCGCCTATAGTCTAGGAATGCCATGTGGCAGGCATAACTTTTTTTTTTTTTTTTTTAGGAATATAACAGATGTAGGGTATGGATGGTACGTAAACTAACATTTCTGTATTGTTTCATTGACTTACTTGAATAAAGTTATATTATTTTAAGTAAAGTTAGAGGGAGTGGGTCTGTAAATGATAATGGGCCACCCATAAGAAAAATAACAAACAATGGCTCCTCATGCCAGTGTCACGTCTGCCGACATGAGCACACGTCTGCATACTTCATATGTACCAACACAGTCTCGTTGTGCAGTATCCAGGCCGTTCATTGGATGGTCCCACACTCCCTACACATGAAAATCTACTTTTTCTTTTTCTTTTTGAAAAATGATTTTATTTGTTTGGAGAAAAGTCAAAAAATGAAATGAATTCCTTAATGTATTAACTTAAATCTGCAGGCCCCACTGCAATGTATATGACATGTAGGTATAGCACATTTTGTGTCATGAGACAAAAAATAAGACAGATCTAATGCTTAAATGGCTTGCATGAAAGGAAACAAAGAAAACTCCCACCATTCCATATTTATTTGCTATAACGGTAAAATAAAATTTCAAAATGAACTATTGAAAATCTGCATTTTGAAATGACCGAGAGATTCTCACCACTCATCCTTTGGAGATAACGTGGGCACTACCTCAAAGTGCGCACTACCCCGAAAGAAGAAGGCGTTTGTGCTTCTAATAGACAAGTAGATCACTAGATCAGCATCACCGTCTTGACAAGGCCACCTGTACTTGCAGGATGATTAGGAGCTGCTCTCAAGCTAACATGTCAACGTGGCATACATTGAGAAATCCAGGCCGTTCATCGGGTGGGCCATACGTCTAGGAAAGACACGTAATAAAGAGACTGACCCATTTCATGGATTCAATATGCAAGTATTGCTGACGTAATCAGTGGGCTGCCTATCAATCATGCAGATGTCACACGTGTGTCCATCCTCCTGTGAGTGTTGGCGAGTAGGATTCGAACTCCTAAGCGGATTGGCTGCTTGCTATGTATCTCATCGAAGAGCCATGACTTCTAGATGGGAACCTTGTGTTCTAGGTTGGAACTTGTGTTTCACCAGTGAGCCATAGATGCCATCTATAAGCCATGTGTTTCATTGGAATTTGTCTCATTGGTGAGCCATGACTTCCAAGGGGGAACCTCGTGTTCTAGGTTGGAACAATGTGTTTCATTGGCGAGCCATGTGTTCCATTGAAATTTATGTGTCTTATCGGCGAGCCATGTGTCCCATCGGCTAGCCATGACTTCCAGATGGGAACCTTGTGTTCCAGGTTAGAACAATGTATCTTATTGGCGGGCTAAGAGGGCCCTTTAGGGGCAAAATAGTTCGACAAAAATCTAAAAAGTGCGGGAGGCTATAATTATTGAGATTAAGAGTGGGGGCTATTTTCGTCATTTCGGTCAATGCTATTTTGCCCGAAAACCCTTATAATGTCCTCCACCAACAATGACGATGTGAGATTGAGAAAATACACAACACATTATAAGGTCTTAATGAATCTATTCTATGCACGTGGCCTGGTTTCAGTGATCCACACCATTGAAATGATGGGCTGCACTATGGTCAAGCTGCCCCAATTTTTTTCTAGATTGAATAATTCTATAATATTTTTGGACCGTTATTGTACCTTTCTGCATTCGTTTATTTATAGGCCAGGATGTAGGAGTTGGGATCATCTAATCTGTGAAAATTCTTATAGACCATTCATCCACTGTGGGTTATTTAGATCAATGATTGAGATTCCAAACTAGGATCTGGCGCAGTTGGGGCGGGTGAGATCGAGCACCGTCTATCTCACAAGAATAACTATTCCGAATTTCAAAATTACTGGGACTCCTCGATCTGTCTTCATCCAATCCATGAGACATCTCTTTGAATCCACAAAACACAACTTAATCTATGAGCAAACACATAAATGAACTCAGAAATTTCATTAAAACTAATGAATGATCACTCAAAATGAGATCAAAACAACATTAAATAGTACTCCAAATCATAATCTAAGTAGCTTAGGTGTCCGAATTTCAATAGGAAAGCAAATTAAACCAAAACGGAAACAAAAAATTTGAAATAAACAAGTTTGCATGTGCATTTTGCGCTAGTGCCAACTGATCACGATCGACCCAAAGCAGTCCAGAGAGTTGGGCCTGTTCTGGGTGATAATTTGATCGATTGGACAATCGGTTGTCATGCCCTTTTAGTCCTCGAATTTATTGAATTTTAGCCCGCCCTTTGGGTTCTTCTGAGCTCACTCCTGAGTCATTTTTTTTTGCTCTCGTCCGGCCTCAACTAGGAGAACGACTTGCTACACCAGGATCTCACATGCACAAACTAACACATGAGGACACTTGAGCTGATGATGGATGAGATCCTATAATTACTATAGATATATACCATGTAATGGTGTGAGATCTTCTAAAACTTTATTCTGGAGATGGAACGGAGTTATCACTATCATACACGACTAGACTGTGTATCTTTTCCTTATTATGGTAGAGTATCTGATCTTTAGGAACATCTACATCTCAAAGTAGGAAGCCTTAAAACGGCATAAATCCTTACTCGTGCTTTATCCTTTGTCTTTCCTAATGACCTGAGTATATGCCGAAAATGTTGCGTTTGTGTCTTCCTCTATATGATTGACACGTGTCAAAATCTAGAGGGGAGCGAATTAGGTGTTCCCCGGGGAACAGATTAGTGGGTGTTACCCCTACCCTGTGGCCCACATGGATAGTATTTTGTATATCCACGCCGTTCATCCGTTTCTACATCCCATTTTAGTATGTTCTTCCAAAAATTATATAAATCCATTTCTCAAGTGGACCATACCATTGGAAACAGTGCTGATTGAGTGCCTACCATTAAAATTTTCAAAGAGCCCATCATAAGGTTTTGGCATAAGGTTTGGTAATGTTTATTTGCACTTGATAATGTCAAGAAGGTCTGGATGAAGGGAAAAGTTAAAGATCAGCTTGATCTAAAACTTTTGTGGCCTGCAAAATGCTTTTAATGATTATTCATCACTCTTTCTATTGGTATGGTCCACCTGAGATTTGGATCTTCTTATAATTTTGGATCGCGTCCTAATATTAGACGTAACAACAGATGGACGGCATGGATATATAAAAAATACATCAAGATAGGCCCCACACGGTAGGGGTAACACCCACTAAGGTGTTACCAGGGTAACACCTAATTCGCTCCCAATCTGGAGTGATTGGTCGGGATAAGAATATCCCGGTGGTTGGTCAACGATGCCCACTTAAAGAAAGAAAGAAAGAAAAAATTCTGATCATCCTGTCGAGGATATGTATGATATATATGCTCGGTCTTTTAGTGGGTAGTGGGGCTCTGGTTCTGTGATTGAGACCGTTTGATTTGTTGGGCCCCACTGATCGTGCTGTGAAAGTAACTTTCCTAAATGATGCATGTGCCTTTGGCCCCAAATCACTAAGGGCATATTTGGATGCTCGATTTGTCTAGTATTGTACTGACGAGAGTGGATTCATATCACATCATTTGTTTCAAAAGATTTATTTGATATTGAAGTAATTTAGATAGCCTATTTGAATTAATCATATACAACTATAGTTTCCATATAAAATGACTAAATAGTGTGTTTGGAAAACTAGATTAGATGAATTAGAGACCTGAGTACAGTCCATATGACCCATCAACATGAATTAAATCGTTGAATCATGGGCCACGTGTCCCATGTGGACATACTAAGATGGAGGACCGACCATTGGTCGGTTGATAAGAAGACAAAAAAGAAGGGCGGTGTCTTGCCAGCGCTAAACCAACTCATGTTAAAGGACAATTGACTTTGATGCATGTTTACACTATAAGGTCGACCTTATGGGAGTTTCCCACCAGGTCGAGCTCTGTGGGCCCACTATGATGTGGGTCGGAGATCTACCCCATTTCATAACTGAGAGAGGACCCAACAAATGCATGACCCATGTGACTGTAGGGCCCACAGATATCGACATCATTAGAAGCTCCTCATTGTACCTTTTCCCAACCTATTTGCAGCCCACCAGTTGAAGGGCTTGGATTTGTTCTCTAGCGAAGGTGTTTTGGTGCATATAAAATCAACGATCTGGATGATACAATCATTAAGCCCTACTTCAACTCAAGGATACATGCGTAAGACAAGGTTTCCTAAAATTCGTCGATAACGCACACCGCTTAGATCCGATCATATCATTCGCATCGAAATCCAAGTTATTTGATGCTCGGAAAGAGGGTAATGGTTAATACACATGCAATCAGAAAATGTTGGCAAGAAATAACTCAAACAGTTCAGATCATGGTTCTCATATCGATCGAATGATTCGAATATCATATCAACGGGCATTTATTATTTAGACCGTTGATTACTTTCCACCATTCGTTAGATGTCCACACAACTGTCCGCCAAGACATTACTTCATTTATCATCCATCAAAAGTGGGGCCCACAATTAAGACAATTTATATTTTGAGCGACATGACGCCACGTGTAGACTTTCTTCTTAGTGCGTGATTACGAACCATCACACTCTGCTAGTATATCTAACCGTTTCCACGTGTCAGTGCTGAATAGAGCACGTGTGCGTGATCCGCAATACCAGACAAACTCATGTAATAACGGCCCTAGGATTTCCATCTCAGAATGAGAGAGCGAAACCTGGAAAAATAAGCTGGAACTGAAACGTGTCCTTCCCAAAGCAAAGGCACGTGACACGTGTACAGCAATTTTGTGGTTAGATTCCCCACTCAACGAAACGAAACGTGTCCTTCCCAAAGCACAGGCACGTGACACGTGTACATCAAGCCGATTGAAGGAACCTGTCATCATACTCAGGACAACTGAAGTGGAATCTAGTCCATTGGCTGGGCCATGTGAATCAGAGTATAGGATGCAATTGGGCCCCACCACGTGGACGTGTTTGTTTCTACCACGCAATATCAACATCGGATGGATCATGTCATCAAGGTGGGCCCCACATGCAGCTAGTTGTATAGGATTGGATCCAGGCTCCAATTCGCATCTCAGTGGTGGTAATATTCGAGAAAATCTCAACTGTTCATTTGCACAGGAGCTATTTGTGGGGCCAGGCGTATTTTAAATCAGGGCCGTTTGATCAATTAAGAGCATGGGTTAGGGGAAAATCAGACACGATGCCGATGCCGATGCCGATGCCAACTTCACAGACTTTGTTGAATGTGAACATTGGGTCTTTTTGGACGGTCCATTTTTTTTCATATAGGATGATGACCCACCTGATGCGTTTGGACCAGCTTAGCTAGTTCTCACGTATGTTTATTCTTTCACCACGCATCAGGTGAGAATGGAATGGGTGCTCTGTGAAATGGTGGGCCGGCAAACCTCAACCACCGGAGGGATGATGCTCTTGTAAATTGAACACAGGGAATCGTCCACAGAGGTCGTTTAATGCAGAAGATCCTAGCATGGGCCATAGACTCAAAATCTCACCCAATCAAGACCTGGACCATCATCCATAACGCTTCCAAGAACTAGCCATCCAAAAGTAGGCTGTGGATCCAATGATTGAGAGCCTCTAATGATGAAGATATGCCATGGCCTCCAGGAGTGGAAGTGTATCCATGGATAATTAAAAAATTAATGAGACCCTGTTTAGGCCTGTCAAATCCAGTGATCCAGGCCATACCCTGTCTCGCCTGCTAGCCCAGCTGGAAGATGCATATGCGTTTCAACAGCAGGTCTCAGGTTTTGAGTGCTAAGGAGACACACTAACTCCTCTGATGGGTGGGTGCGACTAACCGTAAAATAAATTAAAAAAATAAAAAATTAAAAAATAATGTAATTCTCTTCGTCTACATCCTTAGCTTTAAGACATTGCTAGGTGTGCCATAGTCGCTAGATCGCCAATGATTTTTTCTTAACTTTGTAAGTGTTTATCATTAATAAATACATTTTTTTTTTTTTGATCATTCTCATATTGAATTGTTAATCGATTGATTACTGTTATCATGAGAAAAAAAAAATTCAACCGAAAGTTAAAAAGAACTCATTAGAAGGACGAATCCTCCACTTTGCAAATTGCTTGTTCTTTATTTCAAGTAATTGAATAAATGATTGAACTATTAAGTTATGGGTCTCTCAGCACTTTAGGTTAAAGGTGCTCAGTTTGAATCAGTGTTATTTTGTTATATACAACTGTGATTGTATAAGCGCAGTTTGAATAAGTGTTAATTTGTTATACATGATTGTGATTGTATAAGCGCTTATATCATTGCATATGCCACTAATTGTGTTGTTAAGGTTTATGTGGTCGGACAATAAAGTGTGTAACTCATAACCCATAGTTCTGTGTATTATGCCATTATGCACATAGTATGCATGGCATAACATCCCAACGACTGCATTTTCTTTCACCTTGGGACTTATTTTTTATATCATTTTCTTTCACTTTTTTGCCTATTGCGCTTCCAGCCCCCACTTTCACAACTCCATTACTCCCAATCTCTTTAATTTCTTAGTTCTCTTACTCTTCCACTTCTCACACTTTATTACTTTCATTCTCTCTTAAAATGATATCAATAAAATGTGCACGTTGTTTTGTTACCTTTTTTTAATATATGCATTCATTTGATAAGTTATTACCTGTTATAGTCTTAAGTCTAGTAAAAAATAGAAAAAAATAATTCCCTAGGCTTATAGTCTTTCTACATAATTTCTCATTTTCCTTTAAATTTTCTATTTTTTTATTAAAAAAAAGAAAAAGTTTGCAAGGCTATGTCATAATAAGCACATTGCTCCCTTGGGTCCGATCGCCTATACCATTTGACAACATTGGTTCAGATAAGCGGCATCAGGCTTTGGCACCCCCAACACTGCACACACGTATCATGGACTGAATTTTGAGCCAAACAGACCCACGCTCCATTTGGATGGTTAAGATGGTTCAGAGCATTGGCGTATATATTTGTCCATCCTCATTAATCATGACAACGATTGGTATAGTAGGCCTTGGGAGGTAGATTTTAGATGATGTGCATATTGCCTTGGCAAGCACGTCAGTTTAGGCTGGAGGTGGGCTTGAACCCAGTTCATAAGGCCCAATAAATGTCTTGGCGGGGCCAGGCCAGGCTTGGGCCGAAAACTTTTAGTTATGTGCATCTTTATCTTTATCGCATACAAGGGAAGGAGAACGGCATTCACAAGGGCAAAACCTTCCACAGATTACTAAATGAGGGTGAACAGTAGGTGACCCATGAACAGCTAGTAACATTGCAGTGCAATAGCACATGGGATCATTTTCATTTCTCTCCTCCAAATCAATTCACCTCCCAACATCTCCCGTCTCTTGCATTTTTGCATGCTAATATTCCCAGCCAACAGGAAGTGCTTAAGCGTTATGATGCGCCATCTCCAAATGGCAGATTCGGACTACAGATACGTCATGGGACCGCTGTAGATGTGGGGGATGCCCCCAAAATCTTCCAGCTTGGAAGATCCTATCCATCCAATCTGTAGCACTGCTCATTGGATCATTGTTTCATCTTTTTTTTCTCAACTGTCTACTTGTAGGTCACTTGACCATCCATTCTGGAAATTTTGCGTCCCATATCCACGATCAATCTCATTCACTTAAAACTCTAAGATGATCCGAGTGCATGGGGATCCTAAAATTCCATGTCAACCATGTAGACAATGCAGGATCTATTCCTGATTTAAAGATGTAAACAACCTTTTTTGTGGAAATATGGGATACACCACAACCAACAACCGCTATAGCATACATCTTGAGACATCTACAGATAAGCAAAATAAAAGAAAACCATAATCATGCAAGACAATCTCTGTTGCTCTAATTATTTCAAAGACCAGAACCATAAGCAGAGCTTTCAAGGAATCCCAAAGGATACATTACAGATGAACTCCAAACCTCACATTAGCTGAAACATCTCCTCAGTATCTGGAACGGCTTCTTACCCTGCCCATGTACAAGCATCTCTTTCAAGTTCCATGAGAATAAAAAGGGCATGCAGCATAACCACCTTCCACTAGTGTTTCATAAGAGGAGCGAACGATCTACCTGGGTGATCGAGAGCGGGAATGGTATCTTCGAGGGCTCCTGGTTCGACTTCGGCTTCTGCTAGATCGGGAGCGTGAATGGTGCCTTCGAGGGCTCCTGCTTCTACTTCGGCTTCTGCTACGCCGGTACCTTCTGCATATGTAACATGATTAATGAGATGATAAAGTTACTTTTTCTTTTGCAAGCATGCTAAAAATGACAACAGTAGAGAAAAATGTGCCAGCTGAGCAAGCATAATAAAGCAGGGTTTCAAAACCCAGACCGGCCCAGATGGCCAGATCAGTTTGGACAAGAACCAGGTGGGATAGCAGGCCGCGTAACTTAACAAGCCCATTTTTTAAGGAAAAAAGAGAACCATTTGGATTCAGCTGGTCCAAGTGTCTCGCTCAGGCATTGGGCAAGGTAAGTCATGACTGCTTTCTTTTCACAATTTGGATATATCTGGGTGGAGTTGAATGAACAACCTCTTATTTAGGAAATAATGAAGAACCACTTTACAACTGCAGATGCTTTTGTTGTATGATAGTTTGGACAGGCAGTTGTACCATGTGGGACCAGACTGCTGATGGAAAGGGGTCAAGACCCTGACCAAGTTTTAAAGCAATGGTATAAAGACAATCCGGAAAATGCAAGCATCACACTCCGAGCCTATCCTTACCTAGGCGGAGAGCGGCTGCGGCTTCTGCTATGGCTGCTCCGACGCCTATATCGACTTATTCTACTTGTTTCTGCAAGTTTCTCCAGCCTTTGCCGTTCATGTTCTCGTTTTTTCGCCATCTCAGCAGCAGTGTCTTTTTTAACTGCATTATGCAGTGAACATTCATACCACAGATCAGAATCAAAGGCAAGGCATCCCTAAGATTAAGCCTTGGAATAACTGAAAATCATGGATTTCTACACTATAGAATGCTATCAATATTATTAAACCTCTGGTAGGTCCAAAAGTTGTGTTGCATTCCTCTTACTTTGTTTGTTCAGTTGTTTGCTCATTATGCGTTTGAGACGTTCCTGAGGTGTTTCCTTCTTCTCACCCTGCTGAGGTTTCAAGGCCCCTCCAGTAGTAGCAGTTGGCTTGCTTAGCTTTGCAATTGCTGACGATGTGCTAGGGTTTAAAGAAAAGAACATTTGCAAAGCAAGTTAGACAGAGACAATGGCACCATGATAATCAGAAGCAGTTGTAGAACAGGATGTTGAAATCTTCTTTATTGAAACCATCCACCAAGACTTATACATAACCATTAAGCCACCCAATCAAAAAGCATAAAACACGGAAGAAAACAAACAAGCAGGGTCCAGATATCAAAAGTGATACCTCACTGATGGTTTCAGCACTTTGGTATTCTTTTCCTTATCAAGAGATACAGCAGATGCTGGATCAATATGAAGTGCCTCAAGTATATGACCAGCTGATGGCCTGCAAAGATGTGGAAGCATTAGAGATATCCATTGCAAGGTTCAACATCCTATAAGGTCAGCAGACTTTTGGAACTGAATAGACAAATCTATTTCACAAGAAATAAAATCTTTCAGGAGTGCTTTGACAAGAAGCACCCATCTACTAATCCCCATTAAAACTGCTTTAATAAGCTCCAAACGCCATGGTAGATTTTCCCCCCTGCAATAATGCTCTTAACCCCTTAGGCCTGACCTCTACCCTAAACCCCAAAAATCCTGCCTTAGGTGGCACGAGCACCAGAATAAGCTTGCAGCAGAGAAAACATTGTCCAATATCTTTGCAAGAACAAAAGGTCGAGTGCTCCGACCGGTTCGGTGTATCAGGTTGAAATGGAGATGGTGGTGGAGAGATTCCTTCTAGCTTCTGATCATCCAAGTTGGGGGAGCCCCCATACTCAGTGATGTACTCTATTTTGGATGCCCTTGTTTTGCTGCGATGCCCATTATCAGCATGTACGCCACGGTCATATCGTCTTGAGTATGATGGGGAATGCGATCGTGATCTGGATCTTGATCTGTCCAAACAAAACAACATATCTAAAGATGGTTGAGTAACTTCCACCATATATAAACATCATCACATAACCAGCCAGAGAGATCTTCCAAATAGAGTAAGTGCATGCCGCATACATTCTGGAACGAGAATAAGCTTCATAAGTGGGACTTCGTCGGGGCTCCCTGTCAAACATAGACATTTAGCATCAGCATCATAAGATCAAGAAAACACCCAGTGTAACATTCTCACTTCCTACAAGATATGGTTTAAAACATAGCTTTTTCACTTAGCATGCACACAGAAAACAAGCAGAAGCATTTCAACAGCTTACCTATAAGGATCGTGATGGAGCACCCGGCTTCCAGTTATACGTGCAGCTTCCCTTTCTCTTTCTCTTTCCATCTGAGAAGCCTTCCTCCTTTCCTTGCGACTCAGCTTTCTCTGTGAAATTCAGAATGTAAGAGACAAGCCAAACATCATGTAAACACAATTAATAAGCCGAAATAAAGGATGTCTCAACTGACTACAATGAACTTACTATTGCAGGATCCCCCTTAACCACCTCCTTTTGCCGTTTCTCTTCCTCTTTGGCTTTTCTATCCATATAAACAAGCCAGTTGTACCTCTTCACTCCGAATTCTTTAGCAATTATATCCATTCCTTCATCATTGCTGTCGTCACTACTAATCTCCTTCTCCTCCTCATCATCATCCTCATCATCGTCATCGTCCTCATCAATTTCCAAAAGATGGGATTCATCCTTTCCATCTCCTCCATAGGAAAATCCCACTTGTGAGTATGAACCCTTGCTTGCTGGAGGCTGCGATTGATGCGGTCTACACCAGGCAAACAACAGAATAAACATAAGATGTAAAAATATAGAGGCATACAGAAAACTCTAGACATATCTCATACTCAATAAAAAAATAATAATAAAATAAAAGGGGCATGACGAAACACAATCTTTTCAAGATATGGTCAACAGGATAAATGTTACTGAAACATCACACAATCAAGGCATAAATACATGATTAACATAAATGTAAGTCTAAAATGCAAAAGTTTGGGCCTTCTTCGTATCCAACATGTGCTGTCTTTGCAAAGGTTTACAGATTCCCAACACGGGGTTTACAGATTCCCAACATGTGTTGTCTTTGTGAAGGTGACGCTGAAACTGGGGATCACCTTTTCATTAGCTGCCCGTTTACGGCGAAAGTTTGGGCCTTCTTATCCAATTTCGGTTTATCTTGGGTCATGCCTAAATCTCCCTCAGATCTTCTATGGGCTTGGGCCGGGTATGGGGACAGCAAAACAAGGAGTGTCATCTGGAAATTGATTTTGCCGGCAGTTTGGTGGTCCATATGGGGGGAATAGAATAGGAGATGATTCCAAGATTCAGCGGGGTCTATGGTCTACACTTCGCAGAACGTCAAAAGTTTCATTTTGGAATGGGCGGCGGCGTTGAACGCTGACTTACAGCTGGTTAAGTCCAACATTGAGATGTAATCTCTTTCTTTCTTTCTTTTCTTTTTTTTTTGTCTCTCAGTATTCTTTTCCTGTTTGCTTTGCAACGGGCCTTCAATAAAGTTTTCCATTACTCTTCAAAAAAAAAAAAAAAAAACAAGATAGGAGAAGGAGGCGCTTTATATTTCACAGAGAACAGATGTAATATCATGCATGACTTTGTCTATATATAAAAGGGTCACCCACTGTTGGCAGCCTACAATATAACTTTTCCTAAGGGTACCATGTTGAATATGTATATATACACACGAGTAGCTCTCAAGTCCAACTGGTTGGACTATAAATTACAATCCACCCAGCAGATTACTTCAAACCTATGATATGTGTACAATATCCAACCTGTCTAATAGATCGGCCCTATCATGAGGATAACCTTCAGCAAAAATCATCTACATCCACTTTGCAACTGGACCACACTTGTAATTTGCTATTTATCAATGGCTAGAAATAGTTTCCTATGTTGTGGTCTGCCCAATGAGAAAATGGGTCTGATTAGGGCTGTTCAAAAAACCGATAAAACCGACCGAACCGGACCGAACCGATCGATTTCGGTCGGTTTTCCAATCTACTTCGGGTCAGGTCGGTTTTTTAATATAAAAAACCGAGTGTCGGTTCGGTTGTCGGTTTGTGAAAATTATAAACCGTTTTCAACCGAACCGAACCGATCTCTATGTGTGTGTATATGTGTGACAAGTTGAGGTTGGCCCCACTTCAATATTTACGTGAAATCCACTCTAACCAGTAAGGGTGCCACCCCAAGTTAGGCCCAAGACTAAAATATCATCTTTATCTATATTTCAAGTGGGCCACACCAAGAAAATTAAAAGAGTTTGGAGGGTAATGTGGCATGTACACTATTTCCAATCGTGTGGTCCGCCTGTATCAAAGATGACCTTGATTTCTCATCTTTAGGCTTAAAATTGGGTTAATCACTTGCTAGTTGGAGTGGATTTTTAAAATGCATGATAGTGAGGCCCATTTAAACTACATTACCAATTACCTCATGTCAAGTAAAGGAATTTTATGTAGACACGGACTCTGCAGCACAGTAACGGAGCAAATTAGGGTAACAATTCAGTGGGTGTTATCCTAACTGTGTGGAGCCCACCTTGATTTATGTTTTGTATATCCATGCCGTTCATCTGTTTTCATCTATCATTTTAGGACATGATTCCAAACCTCGAGAAGATCCAAATCAAGTAAACAATACCATTGGAAACAATGATGAATAACCATTAGAAGCATTTAATGGGCCACAAAAGTTTTGGACTGAGGCCCAAACCGATAAACCGACAAAACCGAACCAACCCGAATTTATCCGGTTCGGTTCGGTTGGTGATAGTTCATCGGTTCGGTTCGGTTGTTAAATATTCAAAACCGACTAAGTCGGTTCGGTTGGATATTTTCCCTCAAAACCGAACCAACCGAACCGTGCACAGCCCTAGGTCTGATTTTTTAACAAGGCGATCCTCATGCTTTGGCCAACCCATTCGAGGGGTTGGAAGTCACATGCTCTTAACTGGTTGGAAGTGATTAGCTGGGTGGAATGTAACTTGGACCAGAAAGACAACGTGGACCTATTCCACAATGAAGAACAATGACAGCATATTATCCCAAATATGTCACAAGTGTCTACAAGACACTACTAGGTCACAGTAATCCATCCTTCGTCCAGTCAGAATCCCCAAATACTTACAGTTTACCACAACAAATACAATAAGCAGGAACTACTGATTATGATTCCACAAAACACAAGGCAACAACATGATCATCTCACTAGACGCTTACATGCAAACACTAGAGGTTAGAATTGTATGTAAAAAGAACCTTCTCAAGTATAACAAGAATATGCAATCTATATCACTAGTGGAACCCTGTAATAATGCAAGGCCTGCACCAGCACGAAAATGGGAGGTACACAATGTGATTTCATGGGAAATCCAAGACATATTTAAGGTATGGTTCTTGATATTGTGGCATACAGCCCATGGAAATACTACAATTGCATGAATTATGGCATACAGTCCTGCTATGTTGTATATAATGCAAGCACCAGGTGACAATTTTACCCCCGAAATTAGTTTTACAAGAACAGGGAACCTTCGACAATATTCAAAGGATGTGGAAAAAAAGAAAAAAAGAAAAAAAGATAGGGGTATTTTGGTGATATAAAATCATGGCTGCTTACCCATGTACAGTAGGGATTTCACCTGCAAAATGCCCTCAACGGCTGTATTTTTAACCACAAGAAGCTCTCTCCACCGATCCTCTCTCTCTCCCTTCCTCTCTCTACCTCTCCCTTCCTCTCTCTACGTGCACGTGCAATGTGCATGACTATACAGCACATGTATTTTATATCTATATATGCATCCAGAATTCTAACTCTGTTTAAGTACTTAGGGTGAAAGCCCATTCAAGCAACTGGCCCGCAAAAGAGTGAAAACCATGCAGAAGGCAAAAATCGCAAACTTTTACCTAATACTATATTGGTCTAATTTAGACACTCCACCTTACAGACGTCCACCCAAGAAGCAGTTACTAGCTTATTACAGACATAGCAACAAGACAATCAAAATAAATAATGAACTTTGAGAACCCTCACCAATAAATCTAGAAAAACAAAAAACATGCAGGTGATGGGAGCAAAGGGTAAATATCAAACCTGTCAGATGCAAAAGGAGCAATGATCTTTGCCTCCAGCTCTTCGTTTGTATGTTTCAAACCCTCTTCATCAGTAACTGTTTAATAGACACTATTAGCTGGTGAAACTGACCACAGTTTAATTAATGTAGTGGCATAAAATCAATTCCTAAGAAAGAGTGACAATCATCGACATGGATTATTTTATCATCAAGAATAAAAGAAAGGAGGACAATCAGGCCGCTAAACAGCTTTGCAGGAAGGGGATAAAAATCTAAACGTGTTCAAGAATGTCAACACAAGATTAAAAAAACAAAAAGTACCGACATCCTCTACGGCGATGCTTAATTAAATCCCGATAACGCTCAAAATTAACAAACTCTTCTAGTTCTTCCTCTTCGTCTGTTTTCTCCTGGACCCGGAAAACTCGTGAATCAGAGTCACGGATGAAATCAAGGAGAGCACGGCCATCGAATCTGCTCAACATAAAAGAATCATTTGATTGAAACAATGTCTGTGATGAACAAATATATGTAAAATGACTGTGCAATTCACCTGTCAATCAATATATTCTGTTTTCCATTCCAAGGTATCCTGTAATAGAAAATAAAAGTGAGGAAACATTCAAAAAGGTGAATTTCCTAACCGAGAGCTGAAACACATTACAGATAACCAAATCGAAGAACCCAATTAAAATTTTTGGATCCCATTTGCAATTTGAGGCATAATGCACAGTGTGAACCACTTTTTCAGGGATCAAGATTCCAGACCATTGATCTGGTGAGCCCACCATAGATAGGCAATAAACCAAGAACTCTCCTCTGCCAAACAATCCCAGATATCCAGTAGCTGTAGTTCTCCCCATTTAATATGGACCATTGGCCATATTTCAATATCTTACCATCCGTTTTGAGGCCGAGAAACGAGATGAAAAGGATTGACCAGTGCAGGGGTTTTCAGAGCACCTCTAATCCGTGCACACAGGGACCCACCAGACAAACGGTCTTGATCGCCTGTTTCCTCCAAAGCTTAGGGAATTGAATCAACTATCGTTAAGGAAACACAACGAGGAAACCCAATGCAAAGGCATAGAGAGAACAGAATGAGAAAGAAGGAAAGGAAAGGAACCCTAGACTTACAGGCCCTGCTGATCTTGGGTGGCCTGATAGAGGCCATCATCGCGATACGTGCGGCAGCGAGATCCGATAACCTGGAGTGATTGCTGAGGATCACCCCGCCTCTTCGCCAAGAAGACAGCCCGTCTCTGTGCCCGGCGACGAGCAGCGTCCATCAGATCGTGAACTTTCCTCTCCGACCTCCTCGCCTCGTGCCACATCCTTTCTCGTCTCTTCCTACACCGATGGATCGATGGACGGATCGATTCGCCTCTTCTTTCAGATTCCTAACCCTAACCCTAACCCTAGTTCTTCGAAGCAAGAGCGCTGAGAGATGCCATAAGAAATATTTTCTTCTTTAGTTTTTACTCCCTTTTTTTGTTTTCAAGCTTCGATCCCAGAAAGAAAAAACTCCGACATTTTTTCTTTTTGTTCCTCCACGCTTCCCGGCTTTTATCATCTAGATGTAGAAATGGATTTTTCTGTTCCCCCATCTGATATTTTCATGAGGTGAGGAATAGGATGGTCGGTGTGGATGGTCCAATCCCTTGATGTGCTGATGAGATCCACTCCGACCATCAGATGTGTCACCTCATGTTAAGCTCAGAGCACAAAGATCATGCACACCCATCAATCAGGTGGGGCCACACGATAGGAAACAGGTAACAGAAGAGTGCCTACCCTTGATTTTGTGTGGGGCCCATCTAAGATGCAAACTGGCCTATTTTTTCCAGTCACCTGCATCCAATGCATCTGAACGGTCTGAATAGTCCAGATTAGAGCACACTGGGTGCCCCCCCCCCCCCCTACAAAAAAAAAAAAAAAAATCACTGGTGGACATCCCCTCCAAACTGTTTCCCATCGTCTGGCCCGCCTGAATCACATATCGGCTTGATTTTTGAGCTCCCGGCCTGGCATGCGGCGACGCATCTGATGGTAGGAGTGGATGTCATCAGGGAATGACATTGGGGCCCACCCCAACCAGATCGCAGGTGATATTTTCTCATCATGGATGGCATCTGCCTGAGGTGGACCTGGCCCGTTTCCAGCCTGCTTTGCAATGGACCTAGGCTGATGCTAGATGTCCATGAGATGGACTCTGGGATGAGTTTGGAAATGGTTCAGGTTCAGGTTCTCATTTATTTAAGTGGGCCACAGTTCTTAAGGCCTCACCCCACTCGATAAGGCCCTGGCATGGCATGGCTTGATTCGAACATGTGCTGCTGTTATTAGATATATGGCCAGTTAACCCACAGGTGAACCGTAGTTTGATGCCTGATTGCCAAACCGATTGGGCGGTGTCAAGATAGTGGAAAGTCAGCCCAACTCGTTTAATTTTCTTTGGAATGGGCCCTTGTGGAACCGACTAGGTCAGACTGGTAAAAATATGTGTGAGTGGCATTGATCTTGAGATCCAAACCATGCATTTTATGGTCTAACACAGTTGATAATCATAGTAAGATCATTGTGCTGTTGGTTATTTGGGCGGAAAGAAACCATTGTTGCTTTCGCAATAATAGAATGTCTGTGGCAGGGTTTTTTCTAGAGTCCTTTGCCTCTGGGATTGGGCTCCCTAATGTGGGTTTGTCTGGTCTGGGTAGCATCTGTGGGGATGCTTTTTTGTAGTTTTTATTTCTTTTCTCTGTAGTGTTGCTTGCAGTGTTGTTTTTAATAAATTCTTACCTTTAAAAAAAAAAAAAAATCATAGTAAGATCATAATCACCGGGTCTTTGTGCCAATGATGTATTCTTGACCTCTATTGCAGGCCAACAAATGAATGGTTAAGATTGTAATGTTGACGGATGTAGGGCTGTATAGGCATGTAGGGCTGTAAATGGGTCCATGGATGTTAACCAATGGGTGCCTAGTTCCAACCCATTTAGACCCAACCTGTTTGTTAAATGGTATGGGTCTGGGTCTAAGAATTGACCCAGTTGCTAAACAGGCCTGGATATATTAAGCCAGATCTGGTTTCCTTTATATTAGGTCCAACTTGAACCCATTTAGTAAATGAGTGGGTTTGATCTATACTGCAAGGAACTTGTCTAGACCTAATTTTAAACCTGGTAAAAATGTTTGCATAACATCTTCAAACCCGACTCATTTATAAATGGGTCTGGGTGAATCTCCCTCTACCAGACCCAGGCCCATTTATAAATGAGTCTAATGGGGTTAACTCAAATGCGACCTAGACCCGCCTATTTAGTTAAAAGGTCTAGATCTAAAATTTAGACCTATATTCATTTAGTAAATGGGCAGGTCTGATTTTGGCCAAACCCGACCATTTACAGCCCTATAGAGATGGCAATGGGCCAAGGCGAAGTTGGCCCTTGCCTGGTCCTAGAGGGATGGCCCTGCCTAGCCCAAGCCGTAATGGGCTGAAGAGGCCCTTGTCCCATAGGACCAGGTTAGGTTATGGCTGGGCCAAGGCCAGGATAAGGACAGCCCAATCAGTTTCAGGCTAAGGTCGGCCAAAAGCCTAGTTAGTGGCCCATGCATAGGCCCTGGGAGGCGGGTCACCCAAGGCCCATTGCCACCCCTATAGCACCAATGCCCGGTAGTCAGTATACCCTACTAGAGTGAGAATTTGCACGTGGGACCATTGGGCCCATCTATGATTACGGTGGGCCACTGGACCACCAGGCATCCACTGTGAATTGCATGTCCCGTTATCACTCTGATCTAGTGATCTGGGCCATTCAAATGAGAATGGATGTCATGCGTGCCGAGGCTCCAGGGTCGATCTGGATCGATCTACTTGGATCGGTCCAAGTCATTTATCTGTGCGGATTCGATCGTTCGGATCCAACTATCTAAACGGTGAATCCATATCGATCCATTAAAAATCCATTCGATCAAATCCTTATACCTGGTTCGGGCGGATCTAGGTCTGATCCACCATTCTAAAAATATTGTATAAATATTAATATAATTTAATTTAGTAGAAAATGATGCAATCCCACTATTTCCATGGCGTGGTCAACATGCCTAAAAAATTTCTAAACGATGGCAGCATAATTATAATAAGTAAGGTGACATGATCTAATCATTCATCAAACTCGTGTCTGTGATCATAAGCTCCATTAATCCTATTTAAGATCAATCCGGTCCTTAATAATGACTTATTTAAGATAAAATCTGCATTATTGGATTCGGATCGAATATCTCGGATCGACCCGCTCATGAACCCAGTGCGTGATATCATGTCATGAGGATTTTGGGCCATGTTCAATTGAGTGCCATCCTCTCAACGTCTCTTGATCAAGTGACCAGGTCTATAGATTGCCCTTTTCAGAACTAGTACGGCATCACAGCTCACATGAGGAGACGATGAAAGAACAAAGACATATATACTGATATTCCCCACCATCATATAACATGGTTTGTGATCATTTCACGAAATAGTGACTACTCCACCGTACACGTGGCACTATTTACGGTCAGTCAACATCGTCCAATCGTAACTTCTATTTGTAAATTCGGAATAACCCATCACTAATGGGACCCATTATTGGGATTGCATGGGACGCGGTTTGGCTGATGACCCCAACATCAGCTAGCTAGCTGGTGTCAAATCTGTGGACCCCACCATGATGTATGTGTTTTATCCACACGGTTCATCCATTTTGCTAGCTCATTTCAGGGCATGAGCCAAAAAATAAGGTAGATCCAACGCTCAAGTGAACCACACCGAAGGAAACAGTGGGGATTGAAGGCTTACAATTGAAAACATCTTGGGCCACACAAGTTTTGAATCAAGCTGATATTCGTGTTTTCCCTCCATCTAGGTCTGTGTGACCTTATCAACAGGTTGGATGACAATAAACATCACTGTAGGCCCTAGGAAGGTTTCAACGGTGGACATCATTCTCCCCACTTGAAACGTAGAAGATTCTAAATCTGTTTATGGTTAAGATGAACTAAAAGTTATTATTAAAGGAGCATCCGGTCCATCTCCATACAAGAGATGCACGAAATCAATTGTAGATTGTTCAGGTATGATTTTTAGTTCAGCTTTCTTATTGAATCAACGTATAAGATTACACTAGTTTTTATTTCTTGCAAGTGCCAAAACGATATAGGTGGACCGCAATTCCAAATTGGTGGCCTTTAGATACTCGGTTGGAAAAAAATGGAAATTTTTTGAGGGATGATCCATTCACAAAGGAAATCAACATATCAATGGTCTTAGTTTCTGAACCATGGGCTCTATCAGCCAAAATTGGAAATAGGGGGAGAATTGGTCCAACCCGGTCTAGTCGCTCCCAACGCATC
Source organism: Liriodendron chinense (assembly GCA_003013855.2). Classification (NCBI taxonomy): domain Eukaryota; kingdom Viridiplantae; phylum Streptophyta; class Magnoliopsida; order Magnoliales; family Magnoliaceae; genus Liriodendron; species Liriodendron chinense. The sequence continues at coordinate 7,411,773 of ML058453.1, forward strand.
TGAGTCGACTCGAGACCGGATGAGTCAGTACGAACCACCAGAGTCTATTTATATCAAAAAGAAAATAAAAGGAAAAGATCTATTCTCCCTGTAACGTAAAGTCAAACAAAAACAAGTCAGGCTTTCTTGTTTGTTTCTCGGGTCAGACGAGTCTGACCATAACATTACCCTCTTTCTCTGATCAGGAAATGCAATCTTGGTCTTTCCCAAAATTTCAGCTAGACTGCCGCACCGAACAAGCTACCACTTGGGCCCATTGCCTCAACCTCGTCTTTACATGCTGAGGATTATCACCTTTTAAAAAAAACAATGAAAACCAAAATCAAAATTAGAAAACTTAAATAGTCTGGCATAATGTGATGGATGATACACAGGCCCAACTACCTAGGAATTGCATTCGTTAATTTCAATTAAATTGTCCAAACTATAGGTACTTATCATGGACGAAAAATAATTATGCTTATTTAATCATCTGCCCACCAGATCGATGGACAGTTATTAACTGTTAAAAATTGAAAATACAGAATGAGCCTATTTCAACAAAAAAGTGTCCCCAAATCAGAGGTTGGGATTTCACGGTGTAGACACCCGACCTTAGGTGAGTCAGCCTAAGAATAAGGATATAACTCCAATAAACCCTGTAAAATATATTTAAAAAAAAAAAAACTCAGCCAAATGGGTGAAATGAGAAAAACCGAAAATAATCAAGGGTGGTCCACGCCCTCGATTTTGGCCCAAACAAAGTGATCTTGGAGTTGCTTGGAAAGTTCTATCAGCCTCAGGGAAGCTAATGTCAAATAGACACACAATCCTCAAATATTGGGACCCATAAGAAAAAGTGTCTCGGTGGCCAATGGTGGGCCATAGTCACAAAAATCTCAACTATACTTTGATCTTGGATCGCAATTTTTTTTTTTTTTTTTTTTTAATCTCTTACCATTGTAGTGGGCATTGAAAAAACTTTCCAATGGCATATAAATTATTAGAAATGGGGCACAGAGATCTCAAGATCCATGGTCCACAACGATGAACAGTTATAAAAAAGTCTGTTAAATTCATTCAGACACTTCTAGAGTATTCCAAGTTTAATTCAAAATTTCTCTTTACGAGGTTGAACTAGAGAAGGTTTGTTTGGCAGCAGGGATTTGAGTGCATTCAGAATTCAAAAGTGTTTGAGGATTAAGAGGCACGTGGAAATGGAGATATTTGAAATACACAACTCTATATTGTTTTGAAAAGTCTCTTTTTGTTGTGATTCATATATATATATATATATATATATATATGAGGCACTCTCAAGTCCAACTGGTTGGACCATAGTTTGCAGTCCACCCAGTGGATTACTCCCCCATATGTTAAGCTCTTGTGACATCCAATCCTCTTAATAGGTTGGCCCCACCATGAGAAACAATTTATACAAAAATCAACTTCATCCACTAACCCAGTGTACCACATTAAAATTTTGCTATCAATCAATGGCTATAATATTTTCTATATTGTAGCTCATATAATGATTGGATAAGGCTGATTTTTGCGTTAGAAGATCATCATGGTGGGGCCAACCTACTAGGAGGATTGCATGTCACAAGCACTTAAGAGGTTTAGAGAAATCAACTGGATGGACTGCAAAATGTGGTCCAACCGGTTGGACGTGAGAGTGACTATATATATATATATAATATATATATATAATAATATATATTATATATATATATATATATTAATATATTCTTTTTTATCTTTTTAAAGGAAAGAGGGTTGCATGCATAACAAAAGGTGTCACTCGGCTGCTAATCCATTGTACATGTGGCATGCTAATGATACCTTAAAACAATTTAATTATTGGTTGTGTCACTAAAATGACATCAATATAATGATTAGAACAATCCAAACATTGGCCATGTAAATCGATGGTTAGAAAACGTTGGCAAGTCGCTCATTGGTAATCCTATGCTTATGGACCACCGGAGGCTTCCTTAGAATTTCATCATTTTTTTTTTGCCAAAGTATATATTTCAATGGGCTTATTATAATCATTCTGTCAAATATCACATATGTATGCTAATTAGGGATATTAAAGTTAATTTAGCAATCAAATTCAAATTCCTATAAATACATGCATACCTATTTTTTAATGTCAATGCATTTCAAATACAAGATTCCAAACTGTCCAGTGAATAGATTGAACATTGTTGATGGGGTCGACAAAACTGTCAATAGGATCGACGAAGCGCAACGACCCAGTATTGTCGGGAATCCATCGGGAATATGAAATTTGTTGAATTTTTTCTTAGTCTTTCAGGTTTTTTTATTCAATTTGGCCGGTCAACCAGGGTATTCAGTCGTTCAAAATATGATATCGACCATCAATTTTCTTGATCTTCTTCCGGTCTATCCTCATAAAAAACAGTAAGTTGTTCTTCATCTCTTGTAATTTCTGATTTATATTAATTAGCTTTGTGCTATGATTTTTTCCCTAGAAGGGTTTTCGGGCGTAAAATTTAAATTGTCTTCCTGGGGCGTGTTGAATTTGCTTGATTGTTTCATTTAATTCAACTTTAAGCCCTCGCTTCTGCGGGTTCTCCAACAAAATCCAACTTTAAGCCCTCGCTTCTGCGGGTTCTCCAACAAAATCCACTCCACCCATCACGGGCATCACCTCTTTTTGTTCCTCGATTCTGGAATCAAGGCAATTCAACAATAGGTGGGCCAAAATAAAACATTTACACCTAAAACCTATAAATACAGGTAGTATGGCCCATAAGTATTTTTTATTTCTGTGATTTTTAGGTAATTCTTTCATCTTACCAAGACACATCAGGTGAATGGATTGGATGGCATATAAATACCATGGTGGTCCTAAACATAACTAATGGGAGGCATTCCATCCCAACCGTTTCCTGTGTGTGGCCTTCTTGAGTCTTGGATGATGATGATTTTTGGGTTTAGTGGTTAGAATGAGGCATCATACCTGATGGATGGAATGGATCTCATGAAAGTTCCACCACGTCGGTCTGTGACCGCATGTAGATCCGCCTAGGTGGGTGGGACCCCTGACTGTGGGTCCACTGTGATGTATGTGACTACATCAACGCCATCCATCCGTATTGGAAGTTCATTTTAGGCCATGATACAAAACATGAAGCAGTTCCAAATCCCAGATGGGCCATAGTACAGGAAACAGTGGTGATTGACCATTAAAAACTTCTTGTGGACCACAAAAGCTTTGGATCAAGATGATATTTACGTGGTCTCTTCATCTAGGTGTTTGTGACCTTATAAAAAGGTTGGATGGCAAATAAACATTCCATTGGAATCCAAGAAGATATTAATGGTGAGGATTCAATCACGACTGTTTCTATGGTGTGGTCCACTTAAGATTTTAATCACCTTCATTTTTGGGATCATATCCTGAAATGAGCTTTCAAAATGGTTGGACGGTGTGGATTTAAGACATATACATCACAGTGGACCCACAGTCAGGGGTCCCACCCACCTCGGTGGATCCGGGGTCTCACCTAATCCGCTCCCGTCTGTGGGCGGGGACTTGTAACCTAGCTAAAGAGTCTGAGCCACATCGCGTATTTCAAAAATTTCCAGTCAAGTTGGATCCATTGTCGGACGTTAATCACGATAGCGCCCAGAAATCATCGGCACGAAACATTCAAGAATCGAGCGATGCAGATGTCCACGACCTTGCGCGGCGTATTTTAGCAAACAAAACAACTCCTACAGAAACGCACAAATTTCTCCTTAATCGCGCTGAAGAGTTCTCCAGTATCGATCACTGGATAAAGCCCATAAGCAGCCATGGACAGATAATTGGATTCCGCAGTAGAAACTAGCATGATCATGTGATCTTAACCACGGATTCGTTGCATTCAAATGAACCTACCATCAGTGGCCAGGATTCATCCACCGTGCTTTCCACCAGATCAACAGTTTAGATCATCCGATAAACATCTTCAAGTGGGCTTCATCCAGAGATGAATCTGGTTGATCATTCAGCGCGAGTGACGCAAAAACGTTGTCTAAGAAATGTCTTCCTTACCAGGATGGAAGATGCTGTTCGGTGTTCCAGCGTTCGACGCGTCGTACTGAGGGGGCAATGAGGGTTTCGACACGCTCTCATTATACTGCTTATGAACGGCGTAGTAGAGATCGTAAGCTGGTAACGTATCGGAAAGCCTTCGATCCTTTTGGGGCGAATCGAACCCGAAACCTAACTCGATACAAGCCTTCAGCTCGTCGAGATCCTCGTCCGTCACGCTCTTGCTCCGCCCCTTCCTATTATTATAGCCTTTCCTCCTCAGCCAGGCCGCCTCCCGACACGTGTCGGGCGACCACGACCTCTGCTTGTAGAGCGGGAGTGGTGTCGGTTCCGACATTCCGGATGCTGTAACAGGCAGCGGATGTCGTGACGGTACGATCTAGCAGATGAAGATGATCGTTCATCGTGGAAGGTTTGGGAAGGAAGAGGGGTTTTAAGGGCTGAAGGAGACGATCCGATGGTGGGGTGGGGCTGAGATGAACGGTAATGGATGTTTTGGTTGGTCCCCGTCATCATGACCTGTCGTTTCTCCTTTGCAAAATCTATGAAAAAGAAACAAAAGGTATCAGAGTCCGCCGAACCACTTTAATTTATGGTGCGCATAAGAAGCTGGCCATCTGATCGACAGACCCTTTTGGATGCGGATCAGGTGGTGTTGCAACACTGGTGTGTCGATGTGTTGGGCACTGTGGGCCCATCATGATGTATATGTTTTACATCCACGCCGTCCATCCATTCCCCCTAATTTTTGGACATGAGCCAAAAAATGAAGCAGATCGGAAGCTGAAGTGTACCACTACCACATCCACGATCACCATTAAAAACCTCTTGGAGGACACAAAAGCTTTATCCCCCACCGTTTCCTTCTAGTGTGGTTCACTTGGACTTTGATTGTGTTTCATTTTTTGGGTTAGTGCCTAAAATGAGAAGGAAAAATGGATTGATGGAATAGGATATAAAACACATGTAATGGTTAATAGCCATCCAACCTTATCAATATACCTGTATGAATGGAAAATACAAATATAAACTTGATCCTAGAACTTTTGTGCCCCCAAGAAGTTTTAATGGTTGATGTTTAATCCCTACTGTGCGGCCCACTTGAACTTGGATTTGCCTTTTTTTTTTTTTTTTTTAATTGGCATGGACCCTAAAATGATATGGCAAAATGAATGAACGGTGTGGATAGAACACATACATCACCGTGGTCCCTCTGAGCCCTTGCCTATTCTGAGCTTCGGACAGGCAGGGGTCCTACCAACCACTTCCATTTGGGACAGACTGAAAGTGGGTGGTGACCCTAATACCTCCAACTAGGAACGGGTGGTGATCCTAATAACTCCGCATGCTCGTATCATGCGGAGTTAACTCTGTTGGGCCCACCTAGAATGTATGTGATTTATCTATTCAGTTCATATGTTTTTCCAGCTCATTTGAGGGGTTGAGCCCAAAATTTAAGCATATCCAAATCTAAAGTGGACCATCCCACAGGAAACAGTGGGAATAATGATTTCCACCGTTGAAACCTTCCCAAGCCCCACAGTGATGTTTATTTGTCATCCAACCTGTTCATAAGATCACATGGACATGGATGAAGGGAAAACACAAATATCAGCTTGATCCAAAACTTCTCCGTTCCCCAAGAAGTTTTCAATGGTAGACATTCAGTTCACACTTTTCCTGTGGTGTGGTCCACTTTAGATTTTGATAAGCTTCATTTTTTGGCACTATACCTAAAATTGTGTGTTAAGATGAATGGACGGAGTGGATAAAATACATAAATCATGGTGGGCCCCACAGAGTTTACTCCGCACGCTTGGCAATCCGCTTCCCCCTAGTTGGTGGAAAAGTATGTTAACCTATCATAATGTATGTGTTTTGTCCATGTCGTGGATCAATTTTACCCCCTTGTTTTAGGCATGATTTAAAAAAAATGAGTCAAATTTAAAGCTCAAGTTAACCACACTACGGAAATGGTGGGAAATGAACACTTACCACTTCTACACCATGCACAATGCCTTCTATGGCAAGACTGCTTAAAAGGCATATACATCCGTTATTAAAAGAATCAGACAACAGGCCTATAAATACCTTTACATTCATTCCAAAAAAGAAAACCAAAAAATGACCAGTAGACGTAGCAATAGAAGCCTCTACGATAAGGAACTTCAAGCACAGATGTTCAACAAGGTGAACCTCACTTGCTTGAACATTCCACCCTCTCCATTGGGAGGAACCTATGCCATGTGCATGATTCCTACTACACTATGCACATGGGCCACTTCTACACTATGTACAATGGCCTCTGTGGCAAGACGGCTAAAAAGGCATATACCTCCATTACTAAAAGAATTGGCCCACGGGCTTATAAATACCTTTACATTCATTCCAAAAATAAAAAATAAAAAATGACCAACAGACATAGCAATAGAAGCCTCTATGATAAGGAACTTCAAGCGCAGATGTTCACCAAGGTGAACCTCACTAACTTGAACATTCCACCCTCTCCATTGGAAGGAACCTATGCCATGCGCATGGTTCTTCCAAGATAGCCTAGTGCTATCCGCTAGAGCACATAAAAGGAGAGTTTAGCACTATGATGTAAACCCATCTTAGCATTGAGGATGTAGTGAGGAGCTCATTCCTAATCCCTCTTTCAAAGACCAAGGGCACACCACATTGAGACCAGCCTCTCTTACAACCTAACTCTCTATATTAGGGAGCAGACCTATTGTAGCCATCTGGTAAGTGCTAAAGGGTTGTCATTTCTTTATCCTTATCGTGATAAGCCTATTATTGGGGTTGTGTCTAAAAACCTAATGTTATTACACCTCATTTTATATGACATGATGCATTTCATTATTCCTAACTAATCCTTACGGAACATGTTTATATAGATTTTAGATGCATTGCCTCTTATGCTCTTGGGCACTCGAGATTGGACACATCAGTCTGATAGCTAAGGGAGAGTTGTGTACAATAGATCTCAATGCCTTACCCATGACCATATGGGTTTTTTTACTATACTAGTATTATCATAAGATGATCATCTCATGAGAGGGGATTGGTTTGAGTTAAAATGGATAGTCTCCCCTTCCCTACCCTATATAATTGTGTAAGTGAGCCATGGATGGTCTATGAAATTGGACCTTTCGTAATTTGCATTAGTATAAATTAATCCTTTATAAGCATCAAGACTAGGAGACACATCATGTCTAGACTTAGGCTTGTGGTTGCACTAGCTTCGTCAAATTCCTAGTAGAGCAAAAAAAAATGTGCTTATCCTCTATTTTTGTCCTTAAAAAAAAAAAAAAGAATCCTTAAGATTTCATTTTTCAATTTCATAAATAACGCATGTAATAAGGCTAAACTACTAATGTTAATCTGATCGTACCCTCAACGTGAGTAGAAATCAATCACTTCATCATCCACTCCTAGATTATCCTAAAGCAACCACAAAGCAGGGGGTATTCATCACGTCTCTCTATCATAATGCAGTAGTTGGATCCCCATAAAGCTACAAAATACGCAGGGCAACTACCGTACTCCTTTCATCCTCAAACGCATACGGGTTGCACTTTGGTGAGCACATAATTAACAAAAACACTTATGTCAAAATGAATCAATTTATTTCTAAGCATGATTAGAATGGTAAGGCTTTATCATTCAGTTGTACATAACCTCCATTAGATATGGGCATTTTATAAATAATCCACTCAATAATGAGTAATTGATCGGGCCAATCAAAATGATCATTTTTTATACAGAAATCCTGAACCATATATCTCTATTAAAGTCTGTATGAATAAGTATAATTCCATTTAAGTACCTCCAATACAATCCAAGTTGACTTAAAGCCTATTTTGAGGCATTTAAACTCGAAAATAAAGCCAAATTAGACATTTAACAGTAGTGGAAATCTAAAAATTTACTCCCAACTTTTTTCATTTGGAGGCTACGAATTGGCCCCACAATCAATGAACAATCAATTAGATGTAAGGATTTAGTCAAAGATCATAATCAAAATTTGAATTTGCACTTCTTGATGACAACCCATTTATTACATTATTTCCTTCTTCTTCTTCTTCTTCTTCTTCTTCTGCTTCTTCTTCTTTTTATTTTATTTTATTTTTATTATTCCTCCTTGTCATAAGCCACTTTAAAACCTTTTTAATAAAAATCCTTGAAAGAAAATCTTTTTCCTCTTTACCCTTAATCCTCACTTAAATTACTAAGATAACGATCACAACCACCCATAACGATATGTCATGTGTCTAAAAGTTTTCAAGAGTCAATCACAACAAACTATGCGGAGTTTTGCTCCTCACCTACCCTCTAATAACCAGAATGCCATCACCCTGGCTTATAAATACACACCTCCTCTCCCATTTCCATAAGCCTTGAAGACTAGGTGAGAAAATTTCAAAGAAAATGTAAAAAGTTTCAATCTTTTTAAGATCTATCATCCTAAAAGCTTTGTATATATGAGAAGACCTTAGGAGTAGGGTGTTGGTCAAAGAGTTCTAATGTCACGTCTTGAAAATCAAGTACTAAGTGTGCACCCTTAACCCCAATTTCCAAGACATGACTTGTACACTAAGTGTACAATTTCAGTCCTATTGTATGCGTTAAATTAATTGTCTTCTAAGTTCCATTCCACATCATAGTCATATATACATATAACCACACAATCAAAATTTTCAACTCAAACTCAATTTAACCATAAATAATAATCAACTTATTACATGGCCTATCACTAGGGTCCTTATTCTAGTATCAAATCTTAAATCATGAATAACTACAAAGAAATTGTATCTCACCATTGAAACGAAACCCAAACCAATAATATGTTCTCAACTTTTAAAAAAAAATGAAACACATGAAATTAATTAGTAAAAATTAATCCAATCCAAAACAAGAGAAAAATCATTCCAGAGCAACCAATTCCTCCTTTATCAGATCGACCACATATCCCGTGGATCTTTCGCAGGCTCAGCTGCTTCTTCCTATTCTTGAGTTGACATTTGACCGTAATTCACATCTATGCAGTTTATCAATCAAGTGTTAGCTGGTCAGGCATCATGAGTAAACCCAATATGGTTCGTCCAAATAACCATAATATAGAACAATTAAAAGCAATTAAAACAATAAGAGTTTACACCGTAGCAATGGAAGTGTGCATCCACTTGCTTGGATTGGGATTTAGCCAACCCATGATTTCCCATTTTTAGAGACTTCCATGTGTTGGTGGGCTATATCCTCCATCGGTTTGTGGGCAAAGATTCTTATTCATTAATAGGCAACATCCTCCATCGATATTCTGATGGGCAAAGATTTTTACTCATTAGTAGGCAATGTCATCCACTGATTTAGTTGGTAAAACCTCCTCCTAGTAGTCCTCAGGACAGACAAGCACTGATCAGTGCAATTTCACATTTGTTATACAATTAGGTCACATATATATTCCATAGGTAAAGAAAATATTGCATGATTAACAGTTATGCATGTAACGAATAGTAACAAAATTATCATCAATTAAATCGTATATAGCAATCAGAAGATCAACATAACCACGCAATCAATTAACACAACAAATACTATATTACACTTAAGTGGATGAAAACACATTTGAATCACTCACCTGTGTGATCAGGTGAGATGAACTTCGTTGAACGATCAAGCACCATTGATAATGCTAGATATCCCATAGAAAATTCATAAATTATTCATAAATCTTTGTTTTATCATAATTAAACAATGTGGCTCACTTCTGATCAATCAAATTCTAGGTTCCCACAACAGTTCGCATCATTTTTAATGTAATCACTTCCAATCATATCTTCTACCTTTGATTAGAATCTCACAATTCAATGTGGGGCCCATTTGATCTCATTAAGTGGTAAATCACCAATCATCTACCTTTACTTGGATTAAGTGACGCATAACATATGAGCATCAACTCTATTGATCAGACCGTTGTTTTGGTTCGATTTCAAGATAGTTAATATAATTTGAAAACTTTCTAATATTTAAAGTTTAACACATGATCAACCTTAATTAATCAAATCCAAACTATCCAACTAACATCCTCTTTGAAGATTAAATCTAGAGAGGTAGCTAATCAGTTAGATTAGACCAATCTAGTCCATATGTACATCATTACAAGTTTATACATCAATTATCATTTGATTGGTGTGGTCCACCGAACAATCGGATTAATCCAAATAATCAAAATCTAGATTTAATTAGATCCAGCAGTCAGATCAACGGAGTAGATCACATCTAATTCGTCTAATGATCTAATAACAATTACTCTTTAACTGATACATGACTTAGATTTCATCGGATCGATGTGGCCCAATTGGATGATCGGATCAATTATTTATTTAGAATTTTAACATAGTTGGATCTCAAAAAATAGATCAACGGTGTTGATGAAATTCAATCTATCCAATGACACCACACAAATCATAACATCATATTGAATGACTTAGATTATACTCGTCGGTGTGGCCCATCTAATAGTCAGATCAAACTGGAATTCGGCGTTCATGTATACTTCACCCCTGAAAATCCTTTAATCCATTCGAATCATACTCCACACATCGAGGTGGGCTACACCAATCTCTGCATCAAGAGAATGTGCAAAAAATGCGTCTTTTCTCACAATTTCTAAATTTGAACTTTTTAATGAATGGTTGGCTAATCTGAACCAGTCATGCATGCTGAAGATCCGATGCCAATTACTAGGAATGCATAAAAAAATAAAGAAAAAGATCAAGACCTTACCGAATGGAGTCCTTCCTAAGCTCTCCCTCTCTTCTCTCTCTTTAGGCTAGGTTTTTTTTTTTTTTTTTGATAAGAGAGAAATCTCTTATACAATCAAGAGAGTCTTTACCACCAAGCTAATCGGCTAGTTTTGTTTCTTAAGGAGAAAGTTAAATATATAACTCATTTAGATAATTGAAAACTTAGAATTACTATGCCCTACTAAGGTATGAGATTTGTGGTCGTTATATCTAACATCTTTTTTAATTGAGAAGTGTTAGAGTCCCTCATTCGTAACTCGGATCTCTAATTATGACCTATATATTGTCTTGCTATGGAAAATTATGCAAAGAAGAATTGAAGATCTAAGAGCTTAGAGCTTCAAGCATTAACTTTTTCTGATGAGTGTTGAAGTTTTTTTTTTTTTTTTTTTTTTTCTCTCCTGTAATCATATCTATAAGCCCTTAATTAACCCGAGCAACTTATTTATTACTTTCCTTGTATTGTTTTTGCTTACTGTGCTTCTATATTTTCCTTCTTATACATATCTACTATAATTATGCATTATTTTTTGATTTATTGATTTTACTTATTTGTAAGCAATAATTTAGAGTTAAATCTCAATAATCTCCAATCTCATAAAGTAGAGACCATAAATTTATACAAGCAGAAAACAATGCCTCACATCATCCTTTATTGTAAATGAAGCCTCTTACTTAGAATTTGCGGACATAAACCATGTGGAGTTATTCCAATCAAAACCACACATCTTAATTGCCATGTCATTGTGGTTCTATTGCATTTAGCCTGTTGTAGATTCTAAGATTTTAGCTAGTGGTTAATTGTGATTGGGTGTTCCTTCTCAGGCGCAGAGGAGAGAGTGCAGCTCGGGGGTCATCAGGCGCTTGACCAGTTAGGATCGGGCGACCGAAAATACCCTGGGAATGTCAATTACTCTCTGGACTATTTTAGACAGTCTCGAGCGACCAAAGATTTTGTGATTAAGAGCCCGATAGTGTCAGATCGAGCAATCGAAATTTGTTTGGTTTTTCTCAAAACTCTCTAGATAGTTTTGGCCATTATCGGGCGCCCGATGGTGCGCGTGGACTGCTATATATAATTTCCTGTTTTGGTTCTATCTCTTGCGAAGTGCTATATAATCACTTCTAAAATGGAATTGGGGTATTGGAATAGAGACTCTATATGTCTAAGGAGAGAGAGAGAGAGTGAGAGAGTGAGAGAGATAATAGAGAAGAGAGTTGTGCTCGTGATGCTTTATGCATGCAGTGGACAACATCTCAGTTTCTTCTACAGCCTCGGATCGATGAGATCTCTCAGTTTTTCAATTCTCTTTGTTTGTTATCCACCTGTTAGGTGAAGATTGATTGGATCCAAGCGGGTTGTGCTTGTGATTACCTGTGTAATTGGCTTTTACATAGTGGATTTGTTATTTGAACGAGGTCCCATGGTTTTTACCCTTGTTAGAGGGTTTTTCACATAAAAATCTTTTGTGTTCATGTAGTTGATTGTTTGCTTCCGTTTCCATGTTGCTATATATATCATAATTCACGATAGTTGGGGTATGAGATCCTCCCCTTGTCTTTGCACGATCAGCCTGCAAACATGTTCAAAGCACTTTCACAAGTGAGAGCTTGGTTCATTTGCTTGATTGGTGATGGTGAGCTCCTAATTTTCGCCACAACACTATGTGGCCATAATGTTTGTATATGACATCATTTGGTCCATCATTTACATCGGTTCATGTTAGGATGTGACTAATCCAAAATTCAAGTGGGCCACACCACATGAAATAGTGCAACAGGGACAACCACCACTTATACCTTCACTAGGCTGGCCATGAAGTCTATATTCCAACTTAACGATTCATTTGTTGAGTCCCACTAGGATATATAAATGGTGTGTGTGTATTAGTCCTCATGATGGTTTCAGTAGTCAACATCCAATGGCATGGCCCACTTGAATTCAGACACGTCCTAGCACGAACTATAGCACTTGTTATGGACGGAGTAGATGACCCAAAAGGCACAATGGTGGCCAACAAGATCTCTATAATAATTGTTGTATATCTGATTTTTTTTCGGAATGAAACCAAAAGGAACAAAAACTCTCATGAAGCATGACATGCTCATCATGTTTGAGGCAGTTGTGTGCTATCTTGAGCAGCATTCCGATGCACAATCGATTTGAATTGCAGTGATTAGTGATTACTCAAGTAAAGTGGAAAAGACAAGGCAGAGAGATTGTACGGTACACCTATGCTTTCAGCTTGTCTGATTGGGCCCACATTTACAGTGATCAGAGTGATTGAGTCGAGCCTCACAGATGATGGCCCGTGCACCAAAAAATGCTTTAGAATTGAAGATCCGTACGAATTAGATAATGGAATTTTTAGCCGTATCTTTCTGACCGTTTCTTTGTTGGCCACCAACGGCCAGTTGCCATGCATGAACCCAGCTTTGTGGGGCCCACCTTGATTTTTGTATTATTTCCCCTCCTTTCATACGTTTTTATAGGAAGCGAGATTTGCCTGTGCCCCGCCGGACCATGAAAGTTCATGATATACTCGGAAGCTATGTCGGGCCCACAGATATTCCCGTGACAAATCCACTCGGTCCATCAGTTTTGAAAGAAGACAATAGGACAGGATTCTAAAAATCAGGCATATTCAAAACTCATGCGGACCACATCAACGAAACAGTGGGAACAGAAACATCCGCCATTGAAATCTTCTTGGAGATGACCATGACGTTTATATGCCATCCAAACCGTTCATAGTTTTTTTTTTTTTTAATCACTGAGATAAACTGTAGAAACAAATATCATCTTGATACAAAATTTCTGTCACCCAGGCAGAAGTCTAAATATGAGGCAGATACAAAACTCAGGTGAGCCAAAGCACATGAAACAGCTGGGATTGAATGGTCGCCATTGGAAACTTTGTGGGGCCCACAGAAGTGTTGTATCAGGATGATACTTGCACCTACAGAATATCTGAGTGGTTTTAACCCTATGAACGGTTTGGATGGCATATAAACATCATGGTTGGCTCCAGGAAGGTTTCACCGGTGGATATTTCCATTCTAACTTTTTTGTGTAGTGTGGCCCACCTGAGTTTTGGATATGCCTCATTTTTGGACTGTTGTCCTATTTAGGTCTTGTCAAACTGATTGGCAGAGTAGATTTGTCATGGGGCATCTCTGTGGTCCCCACATAACTTCTTACTACAGGAACTTCTTATGGCCTCCTAAAGCTCAAACACGAAGGAGATCCAAAACCCAAGTGGGCCGCACCACGACAACCAGTGGGAACGCCACCAGTGAAACCTTCGTTAAGCCACAGAAGTTTTGGATTAGGCCGATATCTGTGTTTTCCTCACTTCAAGTTCCCCTAGAATAAAGGGCCATTTGATACATATTTGAGTGTATTTGAAGGGATCTAAGAGGATTGAGGGGTATTTTGCCTAAATCCCTTGTTTCACACCATATATTTCGAAGTAAATAGAATCAAAGGCATGCAAAATACACATATTAATTAGGGCCCATTTGGATTGTCAGTTACTTAGATGAGCTATCTATGCCTCTTAGTAACTTATTTTGGTTTCTACTTATTAAGCAAATAAGAACACACTTAACATCCCTGTACCACAATTTACAGCTATGCATGAGCACCTCTCTTTTCAGCATTTCTTCGAACAAGCACGGTGCATCATCTATCTTCCCTGCCATTTGGGTGGTGGGATGAACATCTCCATGTATCATCATGTTGGTAAATGGTAAGTGGAGTAGTGGACGGCTGAAATGAAAATGGATAGCAACTAAATTTAATAGGGAAAACGGAAGGTTAAGATTAACAAGTGGTGAGATCCCTGCCTATGCTCCATCCACAGTGGGTCCCACCATTTGGATGGCTAAAATGGTGCATGCATGCATGTTGAATGTCTAAGTGAAGTTGGGTGGACCCCTTAAAAGAACTTGGGACTATTTTAGTCCTGCAGTTGTAGATGGGCTAGGCCTAAACTGTTCAAAGGTTGACTTGCTGAATGTCAAACAGCCAAATCTAGGCCTGTTAAGGTTAAGATGGGGACCAACTAAAAAATGAAGCATGAAGCCTGAGCCTGAAGCCATAAGTTACAAAATCAAATCTACAAACAAGCCAGAAAGAGAGAGAGAGAGAGAGAGGGAGGGATCAGTTTTGCAAGACGGCTCTTTTTAATCAGTAGAGAAAATGTTTAAAAGCCAAAAAAAAAAATATATATATGCTAAAATACTTAACAAATTTTCAGCAAATACAAATGATAATTATTTTTTAACCAAACTAACTTATCTCAAATAAGTTACTTAACTGCTGCCATCAACAAGAAATTCAACTTATTTGGTCGGCATCCAACAGGCCCTTAATGAGAGTGAATTGCATTTTTTGCTTCCTTTTTAAAGGCAAGAGAGACAAAAGTGCAACAAAGGTGTCGCTCCCTTTTTAAAGGCAAGAGAGACAAAAGTGCAACAAAGGTGTCACTAGCCTATTAATATACTTTACACTAATATTACTCCAAAAATTCAATTATTGCTTATTGGTTGCATACTAAAATCATATCAATAGAATGATTCGATCGGTCTTAACATTGGCCATCTAAAGGGATAATTAAAAAATATCTAAGCGTCACCGTTTATGACCCTTACATTAGTGGCTTACTCAAGGCTTGGAATTTCCTAAATTTTGGCCAAGTATTCATTTTAATAGGCTTATTCCAATCATTATGTCAAATATCATGTCTATTTGGGATGTTAAAGCTGATTTAGTTAATCAGATTGAATTCCAATGAATGGACTAAAGAATTTCAATGTATTCCACATGCAAAATCTCAAAGAGAGGGTTTGGATTCTAATACATTCCAATTATACGCTACCGAACACCAAATTTGGAATCACGTTGATTATAGTGTAATCTAAATTTGGATTCCAATGCATTTCAAATACAAGCTCCCAAGTGGTATTATAAGGTCTCCCTACTGAAGGTAGCAAACTATTTTTAAATTGGTAATGGCCCATATGGGTTCTCCCAGTTGAAGGCCCATGGGCATGGACCATATTGCAAAAATTACATTCATGAGTAGTCCATCCAATTCATGGTTATCATAGGGATGGCTAATGGTAAAAAAATCAAATTTAATGGACGAAATAAGATGGTTCAGACTGTTGGATCAGCATGCTTTTCGGGATATGCTCTGACCACAATGGGGCCCGCAACTTGGATGTTTCCAATGTGCACATGCCAGTGCCAAGTGTTACATCTAAGAAGTCACCAACATTTCATAACTGGTTCATGGTAGGCTCCTAGGAGTTTCGACATGAGATCTGGGGTTCAAGTATCCAAAAGTGGTGAAATCCCACTACGAGCATGAGTCTGGGGGCGTGTGTGTCTAAAAAAAAGTCTGGCCTTTTTAGTGATTGTCACATTTCAATTCAATAACACGGTTTGGCAACTCACCTGGGTCAACTCAGTTTTCACCGTGAACAGGTCGATTCTGTACCATGAATCCTCTGATTCACTGCTGGAAATATCCCCAAGTAGGACGAGTCACGACCTAACTCAAGCCGAACAGCTCAAGATGAATCACATAGTAAGAAAAACACCCTCTTCAACAACCCACCCAAGCGTGGGTTAACGACTAACATGGCCCTTATGTTTGATCAGGTCAACAAGAGTACTCTATTGTAGCCAAAAGATATCTTTGTAGTCTTGGAATACTATTCATTGAATTTTTCAGACTATTTTGCCCTTCTGTCCCTTTCCAAATAGTACAATAGTTGAGTGACCCGCAAGCTAAATCCGATTTCGACCTAATCGAGGGAGTTGGTCCCAACAAAGAGTAAAAGAGCCTCCCACGCAAGATCAAATCCATTCATTTGAACCGTCCACCCTTAGAACTCTAGGTGGGACCTTATTGGATTACCACGCAGCCCATTGGTAGCCCACAAAATTACCAACAGTCTATTGTAATTCTAGGTGCCATTTCCTTCACTGTGGTCTACATTTGGCCGTCATAGCTTCTATGTCAGAAATTGTGAACGAAAATTTTCAAAAAAAAAAAAAAAACACTCAGAAGCTTGTTGGAATGAAGGGAATGACACCGGAAGCTCGTTGGAGTGGGTCCCCATGAAGGTGGCAATTGTCCTAACGGCCAAATGACATTTCGAGTGGAAGGAACCCATCTATTGAACCCATCCCACACTTTATGTGGAGCTCATTGAGTAGTCTTGGATCAGATGTAAGTCGTTCATATGAACGAGGTTTTAATTTCATGCCATTTGTCTAAGTTTGGGAGCAAAACTCATCATGGATGAACCACATTAGAGAAAACAATTCAGAATTAACTTATATCATTAATATAGGTGTGGGCCACAGAAAGTTTCAATTTTTTTTAAAATGACCATACTGTGGGTTCATGACTGTCCAATTAAAGTGAATGAATCAGATTGATCAAGGTATGACCCTAATCATTACTTTAGTTGGCCCATACCTTAATTCTCAAAAGGCTCTCTCGACTTCCGCATTCCGTTGCAACTATATGAGAGGACGGGCATAGGAGCATTTTTTATCAGGAAAAAGGCCAATAATGCCTAAGAGACTAGATTAGAAAAAAAGTTCTGACAAAGGAGCTAATGTCATAACGATGTTATACAGCAGGGCTTTATCAATAGGGCTCTCAATGGGTCGGATTTGGATCAGATCCAGTTGGATCCGGCTCCAAGTCCGTATATCTTTAGACGGATTCGGATCGGATTCGGATCCAACTCGGATCCAAAAGGTAATATCCATATCCGATCCATTTATAAATTGTTAGATCCATTTCCGATCCAAAATCCATATAACCATCGGATTCGGGTCGGATCTAGGTCCGAATCTACCCCCATTACAAATCTAAAAAAATATATGATATAAAATATATAATACAATATATTTAATTTAGTAGAAAAATGATGCAAATCCCACTATTTACCTATGGTATGGTCGACATGGCCTAAAATAATTTGTAAAATGGATGGCCAACATGAATATAACATATACAGTAAGATGACAATGAGTCGGATCTTAATCGGATTCGGATTGAACTCGGATATGTTCATGTGAATCCATATCTGCTCCATTTAAGTAATCAAACCTATTTTAAGATCCAAATCTGGTCTGTTTAACTAATCGGACCTATTTTAAGATCCAAATCCGCATTATACGGATTTGGAGCAAATCGGATCTCGGATATGACCCGCTCCATTGAGAGCCCTATTTATCAACCAATATCCCCCAAAGCCCAGCCACTTCTCAAATCCATGTGTGTGAGACCTTCACCGTGGAGCCCACCTTGACGTATATGTTGTATATCCACGCCATCCATTCATTTTTCCAGTTTATTTTAAGACTTGTTCCAAAAAATGAAGCAGATGCAAATCTCTAGTGGGCCACACAGTATGAATTGAATTGCCATCATTAAAAGCTTCTTGAGGGCCACAAAAGTTTTGGATCAAATCAAGCTGTTTTTTTTTTTTTTTTACTTCATACATATCTATGCGACCTCATCAATAGATTGGATAGAAAATAAACATTGTGGTGGACCCCTAGGAAGTTTTTAATGATGGGCGTTCAATGAACCACTGTTTCATGTTGCGGTCCACCTAATATTTACATCTGCTTCATTTTGGGATCATGCCCTGAAATAAGCTGACCAAGCAGATGGATGGCGTGGATATACAATGTCTACATCGAGGTGTCCCCAATGTCAGGGTCGCACCCAACACAGTCTCAAGCTATATATATATATATATATATATATATATATATATAAGGAGTTGCACTACGAGTAGGGCTGTCAACGGCACGGATGTTGATCCGTATCCGATCCATATCCGATCCAATTTAATCGGATTCGGATCAATAATCGGATAATCGGTCGGATACGGATACCCAAAGATGATCCGTTTAATATTCAGGTTGGATTCGGATCAGCCTTGATCCGGCCCGTTAACGACCCGATTAAAAAATAATAATAAAATTAAAAAGAAAAACCCAGCCGTCTCCTTCGTCTGTTGGGCGGTATCATATTCGGATATCGGGTCGGATCATATTCGAATCAGAAACGGATTTCAATATATTTAAACGGGTCGGGTTCAGATCATGTAGTTTGATTCGAATCAGGATTCGGGTTGAATTCGGGTTGGATATATCCTTAATCGGATCGATACGGATAATCACCGATCCGGCCCGTATCCGACCCTGTTGACAGCCCTAACTACGAGGAGGCATTTGATACTAGGGCTGAAAGTTGGGCGGGTTCAACCCGACCGACCCGTGACCGACCCGACATTGGGTTGGGCTTGGGCAAGAAATATCGAACCCGATCTCGAGCTTGGGCTATGCAAACACCAACCTGATAAAGCTTGGGTCGAGCTTAGGTCGCCCGACCCAACCCGAACCCGATCTATATACAAGTTACTTATAATTTTATTATACTTAAGTAAACTTATTGATTTATATTACTTTAGTAAGTAAACTTATAATGTTTGAAATTTGATATACTTTTAGTATTAAATGAGTAGTTATCCTAATTAATTTGTTTGAAAAAAGTGAAGTTCTTCATAATAAATAACTATATACATCATTAATAAAGTCATAGGTACGAAAAATAAGACGTGTATTGAAACATAATAGGCTAATGTAATAACGAAGATATTAGCATTTATCAACCCGATCAACCCGACCGAGCCCGCTTGGGTTGGGCTTGGGTTGAGAATTCCCAACCCTGGGTTGGGTTGGGTTGGGTTGAATTGGGGTTGAGGTATAGGAACCTTGGGTTGGGTTAGGGTTGAGCACCAACCCGACCCAACCCGCCCGACTTTCAGCCCTATTTGATACTCTGGCAGTGTAAGATGCTTGATACACAGGTTGCCAGGAAATTGTATACATGGCGTGACATTTACCAAATTTAAAAGGACTAAAAGAACAATGTAAGTAAGCCACAGCCCGCCACAGCCCGACATCAGATTTGCTGAAAAATCATGACCTCTGATTCTTGGACACTAGTTGGCTGAAATAGAGCCCTTGATATTTTTCATTTCAACCGTCCAATAAATGGCAACTACTAAAAAATAATCGTAATTTTAGTTGATGACACATCTAAACAATTTGATTGCTTGAATGACACGTTTACAGTTTCCTGCGTATCATCCATCATCCTGTGCCAGAGTATTAAAGTTTCCTACTTGTTTATTAAAAAATCAAGAAGTCTTCATCGTTGTCCTTAATCATTCATCTTTAATATTATCATTTCCGTTGTGTCGATTACATTAAAGTTTCCAAAAGCAAGAGAACTTTGATACTCTGGTGTATTGTCATGTTCCATATACAGGCGCACTGAAGTTATACATTTCATGTACATCTCCCCCAAATTAAAACCGTCTATCATCATGGTTTCGAAGTAGATGGCTGGAAAAACCCGAAAATATAATGAAAATATATGATCCTAGCTAGCACAGTGGTTCTCATGTAATTTCCGTTTATTCAACCGTCGGATTTCAACAAGCAAATAAGCATGAGGTCAGGATCATCTAATCAATCTGATTTTGGGATAAGACCCACCTATAGTGGGTCCCATTATTTAATTTTTTTAATGCTAAAATGCCACGTGTACAATTTACATGTGCTTGTGCATGCGACCATAGCATCCGCTCCGCCACTTCCCGGTTAGAATCCATACGAGGAATTATAGGGAAAAAGCATGCGTACGTACGGAAGGGACGTTACTCCCAGAAGCGGCTTGCGGCCTGCCCCCGCACGGACGGAAATAGGTCCAGGCGGGGGCTCTGTGGGGCCCACTGTAACGTATTGATTTTATCCAGACCGTTCGTTCATTTTTTCAGATCATTTTAATATATGATCCAAAAGATGAGGCAAAAGAAATGCTTAAGTGGACCACACTACAGGAAGCAGCTTGATCCAAAACTAATGTGGCCCCTGAGAAGTTTTCATCCACACCATCCATCCGTTTTTCCATATTATTTTAAAACATGAGTGCAAAAATGTGGCAAATCCAATACTCAAGTGGACCACATTAGGGATTGAATGCTTATCATTAAAAACTTCACGGGAGACTGCGGAAGTTTTGATCTCTTCCACATCTATGTAACCTTATGAACTGGTTGGATGGCAAATAAACATTTTTATGTGGGACATAGGAAGGTTTAAATGGTAAGTTTCATTATCAACTGTGGTGTAGTCCACTTGAACCTTGGATCTTCCTTATTTTGGTCAGGGCTTAGATTGGGTATTACCCCCACCTGAACTCAGCTAGAGACGGACTTAGATTGGGTACTACCCCCAGCTAAACGTAGCTAGAGACGGACGGGTATGCTGTCACCTTGGCATTGGTGGAGAGCAGGAGGGACCTGGCTGATGTGATCGGTCTGTCAGCTCTCCACTATTAACGAGGTGCGGGTCCCACCTGCTCTCTACCAATGTAGAGGTGACACGTGTAAAGGAATGTAAAAATCTCTCTCTCATTTACTTTTCTTGAGGAAATCACTATATATAAAGCTGTTTGTACAGCTATATGATATAGCAAATCTTTTGATTTTGTACAATCAAATCCTTTGGATTTGGATAACTCTATGAGATTACAAGAAATCTCTATAAGGTGTGATTCGGTCAATGGTTAAGATCCTCTTACACGCTTCTACAAACTTAACGGGTTATGAATGACATTAAGTTTGTCTCGTAGATAGACAAAATGATTGGTGGACAGCCCTTTGGTTAGAACATCAGCTATCTATTCTTTAGTTGATATGAACTGAACATCAAAATTTCGCTTCGCCACTTTATCACAAACAAAATGAAAATCAACTTTAATATACTTTGTACGAGCATGAAACACTGAATTTGTAGTTAAATATGTAGCACCAACATTGTCACACCATAAGATTGGTGGTTGTGGAAGAAAGACACCAAGTTCATGAAGTAGTGCTTGTACCCAAGTGAGTTCTGCTGTTACACCAGCAAGGGCACGATATTCACTTTCTGTGCTAGAGCGTGCTACAATTTGTTATTTGCGAGATTGCCATGAAGTTAAATTGGGACCCTTGAAAATGAGATATCCTATAGTAGATTTTCTATCGTCAGGACAACTCGCCCAATCGACATCAGAGAAGTCAATTAGGCGAAGAGAGGAGGAACTAGAGAAGTGCAACCCATGATCTATCATGAGTTTTAAGTAGTGAAGTATGTGCTTTACAGCTGTCCAATAATCCTCAAATGAAGAATGCATAAATTGACCAACCTTGTTTACAGCAGAAGCGATATCAAGTCGAGTGATAGTGACATACTGGAGAGCACCAACTGTATTATGATATAATGTAGGATCAGACAACGACGAACCTGAGTAGATTGATAATTTGGTGAAGGATGATATGGGAGTAGAAACTGAGTTGACTCCAAGCATGCTGGTACGGTGTAAAAGCTTAAGAATGTATCATTGTTGAGAGAGTAGAACCCGTCCATCTCCAGCTACATCCTATGTGGGTAGTACCCGATCTGAGCCCAGTTTGGGGCTTATATCCTAGAATGATTGTAAAAATGGCTGGATGGAATGGATAAAACCTATACATGACAGTCGGTCAGAGCCCTTGCCTAGACTGAGTTTGTTCATACCATCTTTCCTGCTAACACGCCACTTGTGTGTGAAATCAATACCGTCGAAAGGATGGCTCCACGCATGAAGATCACCGTTCTTAAAAAAATTAGGCTGATCTGTCTACTAGGTGGACAGGCTTGTATGTGAGTGAAACCGTTGGTTGTTTATTGATTTGAACAGTGTGGCCCACCTTAAGCATACCGGACTAATTTTTATGCCAGGTAATCTTCATGGTGGGGATACCGTTTTCATGGTACTGATGTCCTACACAAATGGGTGGGTTGGCAGGAAAGATGGCACGGTACCATAGGCTGTGGTACATTGCATGTTGGTTAGTTTGTACAAGTGCGGCCATGGTTGGGCTGTTGACCGTTGATCCGATGGACCTAACCATGGATGGGGAATAACCCAAAAACCTCCTTGGTTGGAAGATCCTGACTGGTTGCTTAATGGCCTATAAATAGACATTTGAGAAAACAATACATTGACGGTCCAGAGAAAGGCAAACACTGGACGGTTAAGATCTTCGAATCTAGTGGGCATGCCCAACATACAATGTAGGCCATCAGATGTCTTGCCTGCTAGCCCAGCTGGAAAACGCCTAGGCATTTTAACAACAGGTCTCAGGTTCAAGGAGACACACTAACCCCACCAGTGGGGGAGTGCATCTTGTGACTTACCAGCCGTGTGGGTGCATTGATTTTATCAACTCATTTTAGGGCATTAACGTAAAATTGAAACACATCCAAAGCTCGAGTGACCCACACCATAGGAAACAGTGGGAGTTGAAAGCCTAGCGTTGAAAACTTCTCATGGGCCATTGAAGTTTTGGATTAACCTCATATCTGGGTAACCTTATGAACAGGTTAGATGACAAATAAACATTATTGTGGGCCTTAGGAAGGTTTTTGCCGTAGGTGTCATTATCGGCACTGTTTCTGTGACATGGTCCACTTTGGATATGCATCATCTTGGTTTCATGCCCGAAAAGGAGCCAATATAACGGATGGATGGTGTGAATAAGACATAAACATCTCAGTGGCCCTACAAAGGTTAGTATGCTACAGTGTATTGAAAGAGTGCAGAAATGATGAGATTTGATTGGACCATATGCTACTGACCTACTGTTAGGGATGGGCCATGCAAAGTATGTTTGAAAGTGGTCACCTGAAGTAAGTACTCAACTGACGTCACATGGGGCTAGCCCAATCAAATCTCACCATGCCGTGCACTTACTGTGTTGGGTGAGGCCTGGCCTCATCGAATCCACTCTTAATCTGAGATGCTCAATTAGGTGGGCCCCACCATAGATAGGCCATCAGCTGAAACTCACCCAATCTGGACGATCATAGCCATTCAAAAAATAAAGGTGTCGAAAGCACAGATGTCTAGCAGTTCAATGGGCAAAGGGGGTACCATCCAGAGCAGAGTGGAATGAGGTCGATGCCCCCTCTTGATAAAATACCCAACACATAGCCCAATGTGTAAATGGATTACAATCACAGGTGATCCCAAGGCGTACAACGCAAGTGGGCCACAAAGGAATACTTAGATGGACAGCTATAATTAAAGGTTAAAGAGCAAAATCAAAGAAAGGTACAAGAGCCAAGAAGCACACTTTAATTATTGTATATCGTACAGGTTTTTAGATTATTCTTAGCCAACTTGAAAGCGAGGGTCCTAACTCAAAGAGAGCCCTTATCTTGGGGCGAGCATTGGTTGGATAGTAGGTTTAGCCGTAGAGATTCCAAACCATTTGTTAGTTGGATAGAAAATATTAGATATTTGTTATGGATCACAATAATATTCAATCATATATGTCAAAATTGTATGAGAAAAATAAGTTCTTAAAAAAGAAATCCAACAACCTAAATTAAATATGCATGGCCCACTTACTAAGTGTAATACCCTATTTTGGGTATGTGGGCGTGTTCCTAGTGTCTCCTATTTGATAAATGGTCTGCATCTCTAACACTTATTCCAGTCGCTACTGCTCTGATGATAATGTGGACATGGCCTTAGACACAAAAACCTCATTATTTCGATTAAACAATGAGAGTGGGAGTGGGTCAGATGTGACACAATCAAGTGAAACTTCTAAACCAGTTTCCTGACCCCACATTAATACATGCGTTTTATCCACGCATCTATTCACATGCACCCTGTATGCATGACATTCGAGTTGCATGTGTGGATAGGTGACCAACACTAATTGTGAAATTTAGTCTATTGATTACAATTCGAGGATCCACGAAATAGCAAGTTTCACTTGGGCCCATTTGGATACTACCAAACAAGTTACTTTTCGGTTAAACTTAAGACATTATGTTACTTTTGGCACTTAAGTTCGTTTGGTAAGTATAATTGAAAAGCAACTTATCTCTTAAAAATTACTTATCTTAATAAGTATTTTTTTTAGGTTTTTGACTTCTGACTTCTTTACTTATCTCTCTCATGTCACACTTTTGCTCCTTTTTTTTTTTTGGAGGGGGGGCGGGCTTTTCTACTTCTCTCTCTTAAGTCACGCTACATATCAAAGTTCTTTCTCATGGTTCACTCAATTACTGCTCTCTCATACCGTCCATATTAAAGGAGGCCCCACATGATGGACTGTCCCATCAAAGGTGAGGCTCACACAGTGGACGACCCACGTCAAAGATGGGCCCTACATTAATTGGTGCAAGATCCAATCCACCAATCAGGTTGATCTGATCTTTTACATCTTTCCCAAAAATGGTTCTAGTCCGCTCACCATGTGGACCAAATATTGGAAACAAACGAATGGGTTAGAAAACTTCAGCCAAGTCTTCCAAAGCTGTAGATTTGTTTTGCACTATGGCCCACCTGACCAGTGGATCAACCTGATTCTTGTGCCAGGGCATCCATATAGTGGTCCTGTTCTAATGGATGGAATGTATCTCGGACTAATCGTGCTATGCTAGCACATGCATGGCATGTACATGAGCTTTATTGCACGCACATGGGATTAGAAAAGCTCATTCTGTTAGGAAAACTGCCTCAACACCTAGCTTTTTCTTTTCATGTCAATATATTGCTTATTATATGTAGATTTGAAATTTTCTTCCGAAAGGTTACTTATCAATGTGTTATTACCAAACATACTTATTTACTTATTGGCTGATAAGTATGTTGTTTACCAAACATACTTATCTACTTAATAAGTAAAAACCAAGATAAGTAACTTATATGATAAGTAGCTTATCTTAAGTAACTTACAATCCAAACGGGCCCTTAATATCATCAATTTCAAACTGCTGCTAATATAATTTGAAAAGCTAGTGGAATGTGAGCATTTTCATTAAGGCCAAACTAGCAATGCCTCCTGTTGAGTCCCAAGTCAGCATAAAAAAGCATTTACTATGATTCGGTAGCTACGACCTATCTAAAGTGGGTCCCCACTACTTGGCCAGTTTTATTTAAGTTACATGTACGGCACGTGAATGATTTTTAAGGCATGGGTAGGCACCATACAGTATCTGAGTAAAAAAGGAGAAAAGAATCAGGTTCTTTGATAATTCTATCCAACAATGGATTGCCTAAAAAATCACTCTTATTAGACACTTCTGTCCATTGTTCTGTGGCCACTAAACCAATTTAACGGTTGAATATGCAGCGGGATAAACTGTACAGAAAGCAATGGATAAGATTGTTTCATGGGTTTTATTTTTAAAATGTAAGCTGTCATATCATGTCCTGTGGAGAGAGCTCTACCACACTACGGGTATCTCAGTTCTGCCCTATCATGTCCCATCAAACAATTCCTCTGAGACTACATAGCATAGGTGGGCTCCATCACTTCAACCAATGACATGTTGTGGACTACATATTGTAGCTAGCCTTACCAAATAGCCATTTAAACGGGCCTCTTCAAAATTGATTCTGCTACGAGGCCTGTCTGGATATACCAGGAAAGGTTCTCAGGAAATGGATTGGCGATTTGGAAGGATACGACTCATGGAGTCTCAGCACCAAGAGTCAGCATTGAAAAAATGGGTGGTTTGGCCAGACTCGGCTGAGTCATGACTTTTAACTCAGGACCGAACGAGTTGGTCCAAGTCCCTGAGTCTTAAAACCTCCACCCCAAATCACTGAGTCTTGAAACCAGTGGGCAGGATGCTTTTCAACCAAAATCAATATATGCTGCTGCTTCGGGCAAGACATTGATCTGTCCTGGAAAAAGGCCCAGCACTAGTCAGGTTTTCTGCGCCGGATGTATTGCACAACCCCAATTGAAGATTGGCACATCACGCTCTGAGTTTTAGTTTCTGCATGGAGGGTTATTAATAGGCAGGGCATTGGCCTCGCTAATATATATTTTGAGTAGGCCTCGCTTGACAGCCCGGGCTGAGCAGTTCAAGATCTGGGCCTAAGACAACCCTAGGCCTGGCCTGACAGCCCAGCCTAGGAAGGGGAGTAGTTCGAAATCCAGGCCTCAGACAACCATAGACCCAGCCCATTGACAGCACTATCTACAAGTTGGGCCCATAGTTCAGTGATACAGAACATTGGTCCATTGACCCCATCATGGACCAAAAACTCCCAGATTGGAGCATCCTAGCCACCAATCTTGTTCTCTTTTTCGTTGAATGAGGATTTGCTGCATCTCCTCCACCTGTCTCTCTTCATGCCAAAAACTGAAGGGAAAACTGTCCAATGTTCTTATCACTGAAGCTAGGGCTGAAACCGAGTGTGGTATGCAAATCCATCGGTCTAGAATTTATATATTCCTGCACATGAACGTTTCCGCCAAAATATCCATTGCACCAACATATACATTCTGGGCAGTAATTCCCACTACATCAGAAAACACCCAAAGTCATTAAAACCCAAGTTGAGCAAGGAGAAGCCCTCTTTAGCTATGTTCACAAAGAGACCTTTTTTAATCCAGCCAGACAATGACAACATTGCACTGCAAAATAGAAACCAATAACACCTCATTTATGATGATGATATTGAGATATTTGGTAAGGAAAATTCACCACCGTTTCTATCATTCCTGAAAAAGAATTGACACAGATAATGATTGTTTTCTACAGAATTGGTCGGAAGAGAAGAGGTGGAACAACAACAATTTCCCATATATCACAACGTCTTGCTACAATGTGATTGCACCACCCCACCACCTATATACTCAATTATAATTTGAAACAATAGGAAGTAATTTTACAATGGCTGGAGGAGGCACCTTTTTCATGGTTTCCTTCATTCAGTACGCCTACGTCGCCGAAAATGTCTGAGAATGAAGCTATCCGCATATAGTGGATAGTTCTTCTTGATCAAACCTTTTATGCATTTCCAATACGAGAAATCAACCACTTCACCATCTGTTCGGACTATGAATAAGCAGCGCGAGTTTTCAAAATCAGGATGGTAGTCAATCTGTCCCATAAAAATAAAATTCAATTACACTTGGTAACAAGATATCTGCACATGTTCTTTTGGAATGCAATTTATCAGCTATACAGAAAATTTGTACCCGAGTTAAAGCATAGACAGAAAGAGAATTCTATCTACTAAGGAAATAAAGAAAGCAATGTGGAATGGATTTCAGCTGTTGTATGTGAACGGCATTGTGAGAAGAAAGCTTCTTTAAGTGGCATTTGAATGATACTTATCTTCATGAATTTACAATAATATTAAATAGAAAATGCAGAACTACCAGACTTGGAAGAGAGATGCTCGCATTAGCCTTCTTGCCTCATATGCCATAGGAGCTGAAAGAACAGTTCTTTTCCAAAAGGACTAGTTGTGATGTAGTTTTTTTTTTTTTTTTTTCGAAAGATGATTAATTTTATTAAAGCGAAAAGAAGAAAACCAAAAAGGTGAGAAATCATCCTTCCCAGATCATACAAATCAACTCCCCCAGCATTCCTGCTTTTTGAAAACACTTATATACCAATTTTCCCTCCCTCCCTCCCTCCAACCTGAAAGAAGAATTCAATGGTGTGCATGGCTCAAGGTAACTGTGAGTTTGTGATTTTTTCCCCCTCTTGGATTTACATACTTGTAGCTGCATATGTTCAAGATCTTTTGGACAACGATTGATGGGAACTGAATTATACTTGATCACATAAACTTGAATTAAAGCAAAAGGAAGTGCGCTTTTAGGTTTAAGGATTTTTGCTGCCATCTATGCAAATCCCACGTTGGCAGGAGATTTGTCAAGAGAGGCATTTCTAGGACTTGTATTTGTATTGGGCAATATCTGCCATTGCTTTTTGGCACAATTTTTATTTTCTTTTTGTCCATGACTAGTAATTTATCAAAGAAAAAAAGAAAAGAAAAGATTAAAAAAAAAAAAACGGAATGGGCAGTATCCTATTACAAGTCCATCAATAAACACTAGGCCTGTTTGTTTAGACATGAAATACTAAACATTTTTATACAGATACAGAGACTAAATCAAATTGCCTATAGAGAGACAGCTGCAAACTTTTGGTGTATGGCTAAAAAACAGCACATTTACTAACATTACACTATCAATGTCATTACTATCATCATCATTAGAACCTTATCCCAGCTATTAGGGCCCAGCTTCATGAATCTTGTTACCAAGAGCTTGTTTGACCAAATGATGAAGAGTTCATGATTTGATGGTGCAGAAGTTTGATGGCCAGCTGCCCAGCTGACATCAATCCTCCATTACCAGATCTTGGGAACAGCTGGTATGTCACATCCAAGAATAGTAACTTCATATGTGTGCAGGCACACACGTGCGTGCGTGTGGATGTATGTATTGAACACAACCATAGAAGTTTGGAAGTCTGTCTTTAACCGATGAGCTAGCCAATCCAAAGCCCCACAACAGGGTAAGGTTGATGTCAGGTGGGTGGTCGGTTGTAGAACTTTTTCCAAGAAATAATGAGAATTCTTGTAATAGAAGATGTTGGGCGGGCAGTCGTCAAAACAGTATTCATAATGCCTGATCAAAATTGCTAGGACAAAGCTACGACGATGGTGATAAAAAAATGCCTAAAAAGTATATAAGCATATCTACTCTGGTATTATTATAATAACTGAATACAGTGAGCGCATAATAATTTGTATATACTACCGATGCTGTTAAATTGCCTGTGCGCACGCGTGTACATGCATGTATTTGGGTTTCTATCCCCTTATGACTGTTTAATCAACAAAAGAACAGTTCAGATCATGATTCACATGCAACATGTACGGTATCAAAAAGTGGGAGGACGAAATTTTCATCCCACCAAGGTGGATTGGATCCACCTGTCCATATAAACATGCACACACATACACACACGTCTCTGCCACATACATACCACTCTGGCATTCTCGCTCCCATGCCGGATCTGCCACTAACTTATACGGTCCATCCTCATGGAAAGATGATTGCCTTTGTGGAACCATAATTCGAATAAACAAGAAACAATTAATCAAATTGTTTCATAGATCTTTTCAGCATGAATCCACAATACTATGGCTTAAAAAATAAATAAATAAAAAATAAAAAATTCACAACATTTCAAGGATACTCCGCAAGATTGTTAAATAAGATTTGAGAGCATATCAGCATCAGTCAATGTTCATGGTATTATCATTCAAAGAAGATAAGTGGATGTATTCAGACCAATTAGCCAACTGCTCAACACAGAGTAACAGATTGGACCAACTACAACTAACAGAGTACAGGTAAACAAAGCAAAAGCTTTTAGAGATAAAACTATCTAATACTTTCTGCCTGAGAAAAGTGAGGATAAGATATGAAATATGATTACATAGGTAAAACTATTTCATACAGCCACAAAAGAATCTCCCTAGTTGATGCGGAAGCATCTTGCGTAAATAAATCAGGACACGTGACACGGCATTGCCGGGTAAAAAATAGCAGCTATAAAATATTGGAAAGCACCAAGGAGAGAGAGAGAGAGAGAGAGAGAGAGAGAGAGAGAGAGAGAGAGAGAGAGAGAGAGAGAGAGAGAGATGTACCGTGATGTAGTCTATTCCACATCCTATCTTTTTCTCGAACTCTGGATGATGTGGAAGTATCTTTTCCAGAATTGTTTTCTCATGCTCTGGACTAAGTCTATCACCACTCTCATATCTGCAAAAGAGTTTGCATACGATAAAATAAACAGTAAATAAAATATAGCATTCTTATGAAAGAATGGTCTTATACAACATTGAGTCGTGTTAAAAACATGGGGGGGGGAAGAAAAAATTCTGATGTTTTACATTTTCTCATTTTTTCCAGTATCTTTTCAAGATTTCTTTTTGTGCCAAAAAGAATCAGCTGATACGGGAATGAAATGGTCCGATACACCCTGTATCATATTGCTTTTGGGCCCAGCTGATGCAGCCACCGATATCATCATACAAAACCTTGGGTATTGTACCTTACTTTCTTATTCTACAGAAAAACCACAAACATTTGACTTTAGTATTCTAATGAGAAGAGCACCCTAGAAGTAATCATGGCTTTCATGAAACTTTTGCTGTGTAACCATGGTTTTAAGACTCATCCACTGGGATTTGGCACACCATGAATCACCCACGACTCACGTGAGTCAGGCTGATACCCGTAGTCTCCAGATCTAAAAACCGAACACACTAAATTACCAGCAGAATGCATCTAAATACCGATTCTTTCATCTCTAACATGAAGAAGTGAATTGAGAAACAATTTTTGTGTTTCATTGCATGCTTTACTATTGCCATTGCTCCATTTTCACTTTATTTTGCTCTTTTTGTGTTTTTTTTTAAATTAAAAACATGCATGCATGATTGAGATATGAATAATGAATATAGGGTTACTGTGGAAATACATGTAAATGTGTGTGTGCGTGTGTATGTTTTTTATATACCCCAGCAGAGTACTCTAACATTTCCTTCAAGTAATATATTTAGGTGTTTGTGTTGGTCTTTTGACCTAACACAACATAGCCGTTTCTTCCTCTTCTCCCCTCTCCTTTCCTTCTCCAGATTTCTCTTTTATAGTTCTACTTGGTATCGGAGCGTCTGATCCGTGGCAGTAGGGCCCGCTGCTGACGTCGTCCGTACACACGGATGACGTCAACAGTGTACGACCGATAGTTCTTTTTTGTGTAGACATCATGGGATCTGGTAGATCTGGTTAATCTGCATAGTTTGGAGCAGATTTTGTGGTGTTTCTGCAAAAAATAAAGGAAAAGAAAAAAAAAAAGTCTAGATTTCGTCCTTTCTGCTATGATGTGTTTCTAAAGGAGTTTTGAGCAGATTTTCTCCATGGGGTAGGTGCGGTTGTTCAAGAGCAATCCCCAGATACAAGTATCACGAAGGTTCGCCAAGATTTAAGCATGTTATGGCGTAATTCGTGAGAAGCGGATGCCGTCGGCCCTTTATTTTTAGATCTTTTGCTGGGATTTCTTTTTTTTTTCCCCCTCTTTTTGATGTTATGGGGCTACAGTGTAGAGGCACGTTACTAGGACTGCGAAGCTGAAGTTCTTCTTCTATGTCTAGATGTATATTGTGTACACAAGGAGTTTGATGAAATGCTTCAACCAAATTTGCATGGGAGTTGTTTACAAGAGTTGGTTACAATGGTAGATCTTTCCTTCTCTGTTCATCTTCCCTTCCTTTATTAGGCCTGTTTATGGTGTGAGTGTCCCTCCACCTTGTTGTTTGTTGTGAATGTTGTTGCATGTGACGCACACAAGTCACCACGTGCTATTGTGTGTGTTCTCTCGAGTGTTGCACGTGATGCATACTCAGTTATTGTACAAGTTGCACTAGTTTGTGGGAGAATTTACATGTGGATGACAAGTTAGTGACTCGATTGTTGTCAAATTTTGTTTGTTATGACCGTATACTTGAAGAGAAGATTCAACGGATGAAGGAAGTGCAAACTACAGTTTATGTCCATGTTGTATTTGAGGGGGAGCAATATCCAATGCTCATTATTACCATTTTCTTTATATGTATTCCAAACTAGGCATGATCAATATAATGCTCCAGCTTGAGGGGGAGCATAGAAATATATGTAAATGTGTGTGTGCGTGTGTATGTTAGTTATATACCCCAGCGAAGTACTGTAACATTTCCTTTAAGTAATATATATATATATATATATATATATATATATATATATATATATATATATATATATATATATATATAAGAGAGAGAGAGAGAGAGAGAGAGAGAGAGAGAGAAGAATGCTCACCTGCGAACCATCTCTCACAAGAACTCGTGAGAGATTTTTGAGGACTCATCACGCGTGATGTGTCCACAAAATTTGAGCCGTCCATGTGATGCAGTACCCCAAAAACCCCTCAGGGCCCAACTTTCAACCTAGTTCACAAATCTGGTGGGCTGTGGAAAAAGGAAACAGTTTCCTCCCTTGATTCACCTCTCTCTCTCTCTCTTCTATGGCCCGCCAAAGTTCTGGATCAGGTTGAAAGTTGGGCCCTGGGGTTTTTCAGGGTGCTGCATCACGTGGATGGCTCAGATTTTGGGGACACATAACGTGTGATGAGTCCTCAAAAATCTCTCACGAGTTCTTGTGAGAGATGGTTTGCAGGTGAGCATATATATATATATATATATATATATATATATATATATATATATATATATATATAGTGTTGGTCTTTTGACCTAACACAACACAATCGTTTCTTCCTCTTCTCCCTTTTCTCTCCTCTCTCCTTTCCTTCTCCAGATTTCTCCTCTTTTATATTTCTATTGTTACGCATACGGGAGAAATTATATAACACACATAGCACATCTTTACACATATATACAGGTTTTAAATTCTAACATGGGGAAGGGTGGGGATGGGGGTAGGTAATCCAAATTATCGATGCATTATGCCCCATCAATCTTAAACTTCCAACTTGTGGCCTAGACATTCTAGTTGGTACATATGATGGGACACAGATGGTTAAGAGAATTACATCAGTGGTACACAATACACATTCAACAGAAGAGGCTCCTATGTTGGTTGTTGATATCTTTCCTTCTTGGAGATTTTTGGGGCATGCTTTGGACACAACGACCAGTGGTCTAGATCACTGAACTAAGGGACCCACTTGTCAAAATTGAAAACACATATATGCCGTGCAAAGATGTGGACCGATCACATATTATATAGTTCCTTTGCCCACAGATACTCTTGATATGATGAGGTACCCTTACTCATCATAAGCAATATGATGGAGATGGTTTCTTTAAGAAAGTCTTGTTTGGAACCTTTTCCTTTGGTCCTAAACTTCTCACAATATCAACAAGGTACCTGAAATCAATATGTTTGTGTGAATAATTCCAATATGAAACTCTTTCCTTCCCTACCCAAGTCCCATTAAGTGACTCTAACACCGTATCCATGGCAAGGTGTATGAGATTTTGGAAGCTCATCCAGCTCCACCTTGGGTGGGTCATAGCCTCATAGCCCGCTGAACATCATCTCTCGTTGTATGACCAAAGTACGACATTTTATATGAACCAAGAATTGGGAATACTTGGGGCCTCTCCTAACAACACTCACATAGCCCCTCTTTTGGCTTGAAAATACCGAATAATTATAGA
The DNA here is from genome assembly GCA_003013855.2 of Liriodendron chinense. NCBI lineage: Eukaryota > Viridiplantae > Streptophyta > Magnoliopsida > Magnoliales > Magnoliaceae > Liriodendron > Liriodendron chinense. The sequence continues at coordinate 7,445,834 of ML058453.1, forward strand.
AAAAATGAAAAACCTAGGAATATATCATTTTGTTAAGTTTTTCACATGCATGCAATGGTGTACCAAATCATTCTTTTCATAGGTATTCTTACAAGGAGCCAGGAGGTAGGTCTTTTCGAAGGCTTTCACATTGACAATTTTCCCTCGGCCATTTGTCATCTCCAATTTGCGGATGATACACTCCTGTTTTGCAAGGCTGATGAGAACATGGTGAACTTTTTAAGCATGACAATTTATTAGTTTGAGGTTGTTTCAGGCTTGAGGGTTAATCTCTCAAAGAGTGAATTATTTGGGATTAATTTGGCTGTGGAGGTATGTCTTTCCTTAGCTAATTCTTTTGGTTGTAAGATAAGTTCTCTCCCTACTCTTTATTTGGGGTTACCTTTATGTATTGGAAAACCTCCGCTCTTCTTGTTGGACAAGATTATTGAAAAAATGGAAAGAAAGCTATCTACTTGGAAGCTTAATTTGTTGTCCCTAGTTGATAGACTGAATTTGATCAATGCTTCTCTTTCCAATTTGCCTATTTACTATTTGTCATTGTTCCAACGGCCGAAGTCTATTATTCTAAACATAGATAAACTTCATAAAGATATTCTGTGGCAAGGGCTTGGCGCTAGAAAATTTCCCCTTTTAAATTGTGCAGAGGTTTGTACCCCCTATAATGATGGGGGAGTGGACATTAGAAATCTTAAAATTGTTAACAAAGCCCTCCTAGGAAATTGGGTTTCGAGATTTGGAACAAAGACAAATAGTTTATGGCACCAAATTATAGCTGCGAAATATGGGACTTTTGCAGAAGCTTGGTGGACTAAAAGCTCATCTCTATACAGAACCTCCATTGAGAAAGGAATAGCGAGGGTGGCCCCGTTACTTAGAAACAAAATGTGCTTCTCACTCGATAATGGTAGGAGAATCAAATTTTGGTTAGATGCTTAGTGTGGGTCCCCTATTCTGGCTGAATCCTTCCCGTGTTTGTTTAATATTAGCCTAAATCCTAATATTTTGGTCAATGATTGCTTTCTAGGGAAAAATGGGGGAGGTACTTGGATCCCAAATTTTTTGTAGAAACTTTCATGAGTCTAAAATCCACAAATTTACTCTTCTCCTTATTCATCTTCAAGTTTTCGTGCCTATTGCTATCCAGGAGGATGCCATTCATTGGTCATTGGCAGGGTCAAGTGACTTCTCAGTTCGATCGCTATACAAATCTATCGCTACGCTTGTTGTGGCTGGATCTGCCTCTCACACAAGCCTGGTGTGGTCTTATGGCGTGCCTCCAAAAGTAGCTGCTTTTGGTTGGCTGGTTGGTTGGAACAGCGTGCTAATGATAGACAATCTTCGGAAAGGAGGGATGTGCCTTCCAAACGTGTCTTCTATGTTTAGGGGCGGAGGAATCAATGGATCATTTGTTCATCCATTGTCCTTATTCAACAGACATCTGGCGGAGCGTCTTCCGATTGGCTGGTGTGTCCTGGGTCATGCCCAACTCGGTGGAGAATCTTCTCTGTAGTTGGCATGGGGAACCTGGTGGAGCTCTATGCAAAAGAAGATGGTGCATCCTAGTCTTGGCGGTTTTGTGGGCTCTGTGGGACGAACAAAATAACCAGTGCTTCAGGAACACCAGCGTCTCCAAGGCCAGAGTATTCTTGAGGGTCTTAGTGTTCTTTAGGGATTGGACGTCGTAGTCTTTTGTTGTTGGGCTGTCCTGCCAGCCTGGGGCCTAATTTCGTATTTTAGGTTTTAGTTTTTGTTTGGTTTTTTTTTTTTTTTTAAAGAACATTACTTGTCAACCTCACCTGCCTAAAGCTGAACTTTTTTGGTCTTTCACCTCTAATTTAGGTGTTAAAGCAATTAGTAATAAGAAATTCTTAATTTTCAATGATACTTATAAATTGCTATCATGTTGTGTTTTCTTCATCGATATACGTTACCCCGCTCTGATTAGGTGAATCACGCTTAAATCTTATGTTTTGATCTCCAAAATAGGCCAGATCTAGTTGAAAATCATTTTCTAGCCCTTCTATGCTTTGAATGAAAAAAATAGACAAAAAATGGAGAAAGATTGGGAAAAAAAAATCGCTTTTAAGTCTTTAACCTCTAACTTTAGTGTTAAGGCACTTGGGAATTAGAAATTCTTAGGCTGTAGTGATTCTTATAAATTGATATGATATTGTGTTTTTGTTCTTCATATAGGCTCATGCTTTGATTACTTGAATCACATTTAGATCTTCCGCTTTGATCTCCAAAATAGATCTAGATTTAGTTGGAAAAGATTTCTGGCCTTCCTGTATGCTTTGGATGAAGAAAATAGGTGAAAAAATGGAGAAAGATTGAAAAAAAAAATTACGAAAGGGATTTTTACAACTTTATCAACCGATACAGTCCATATCAGCCAATACACGCCATTATGGATCCCATTTATTCAGGTTAACTGTTTCTTTTTTCTGTTATTTTTCTTTTAGATCATTTCACCCCTGTATTGTAGACTAGCATTGGTCGTCAAAGTTCAAATACAGCCATACTGGCTGACACAATACCTTTTTTTTATACAGTTCCCAAAGGTACCAGAGGACAGCATCAAGCAGTAGTAATAGTAAATGGATAAAAAATGTTAGTCTCTGTAACACCTGTATGGTTCCACAAAGTGACCTGACAACTAACTTGTCAACCATGAGGTACACATTTTAGTCTTAGAAAGGAATTCTTGGTTCTCTTCAGACATTCATACATGATGCAGGATGCCCTAATTATGATGCATGCATATGATCATATATAATCCAGCGGAATAACAAAGTTATGATGCATGCATATGATCATATATAATCCAGCGGAATAACAAAGTAATAATAGTTAAACTTTGAGCATTCACCATCATAATCTAAGAAAATTTAAAGGAAACATGCAATAATGCAGGCCATCATCACAACCACATAATATGGAATTCAAGTATTGCGTGGAATGGATCCGCCAAGGGATAGAACCTCCCGATCTTGCATGGTTATGATCCAATCGTACAATGGTATTCACTAGTCTAGGAGATCGAACGATTTCTCGGATTAGGGAATCGAAAATCTGAGAGATTAGGGTTTTCAATAAATTCTCAGATTTAGGTTGTAGAGGATGTGAAATAATGGGTGAGAAGAAAGAGGGAAAACATAATTACCTTAGAAGAATGTTGGAGGGGAAATGAAGAAGAAGATGATTGGAGAAGAAGAGGAAGATCCACACAAAGAGAGAGAGGGAGGAGGCAATCAAAGTTGTTTTTCATTCAATAATCAAGTAGTAATTCGTGTTTAGGGCTTAACCATCTTAAATAAGCATTAACTAGGAAAGGAAAAGACCAAAACTATCCCTAAAAAATAATAAAACGAACTTTAAAAAAAAAAAAACAACTCGCGCAGTCGTTATGCGAGACGTTGGGCGCCCGATCGGGTGCCCGAAGACAGTCCAAAACGTCCAGAGACATTCGGGCGCCAGATGGACAACGGTTGGGTGCCTGACGGGTCTTCTTTCGCTCATCTTCAACTCATGCTCCATGTTCTCCTTGGGTTCTTCCTATGCACGTGTCTTCCCATTGTGGGGTCTTCTACGTGCCAAATCACATGTGTAGAGCCTTCAATGCTCCTCATCATTCGTCAAGAATGATCCAGGCCTGTCATCGAGCCAAAGAAATATAGGCGTCGCTTGCTTCCCATGCTAATAAACCCTATAGGGTTTGATGTCTGCATCAATACACATTTGTTCTCTTAATAGCTAATAGAACTGACTAGGAACTGCCAGTGCCAGCTGAACTAGATTGTGATATTGCACATCAAAAGGAGGGACCAATGCAAAGGGACTTCATGCCAAATTTTTTCTGCTTAGTTGAATTGAATTGCAACAATTCAATTGAAAAATGACCAAAATGGGTGATCGCCCCCAAATTGAAATTATGATTTTTCAGGTCATAACTTGAAAGAATTGCAGTTAAGGTGTTTGGTCTTCATTATGAATTAAAATGACGCCACCCTCACTTTGGTCATTCATTCGATATTGAATTGGATTTTTGTTATCCTATTCAGCATCCAAACACAACGTAAACTGCTGGATGCAAAGCTGGTGGTCTGGATTCAGGTTGAAACATAATGCTAGCCTCACCATGAAAAGATCCATCGCGGAAGCTCGTGTCTACTAGACTTCGAATCATCTCACTGTACTTGCATAGAATGCACATCAATGAACTTATCAGACCTGAATTTTAGAAAGGACATTGCCACCAATCAAACCCATTGCTGGAACCTTTTAAGCCTTGATCAGACGTTCCATAATCCGATCCAACTAGAATCCAAATTACAACTAACAGTCATACGACCACTTACGAATTAAAAGGAGGAGAAGCAAAAGAATTAGACCTTACTTGCCAGAGTGAAGGATCATCCTAACAAAACCGACGAGCGGCACAGTCTCCTCCAGAATCTGATCCTCCCAATCCACCCACTCATCGTCCTTCTTCCCTCCATCGCCCGCGGCAGGTTCCTCATCAACGTCTGAGATTTGGGAGAATCCGGGAGAAGACGATATCAAGGGCTTCCGCAACAAGGCCGGGTCGCCTGCCTCCTGGCTTTTGGGGCCACCGCCTCGGTCGAGCCCTTCGGCTCTTAGGGCACGAAAACGGACCGGAGGTGGCGCAGAAAAAGAGAGAGAAAATAGAGAGCGAGGAGAGACAGGGTTTGTACGGACGAGAGGAGGAGGAGAGCTACCACAGATGGAAGCCATGGCTGCTGCTGCTTCTGCTTCTACTTCTACTACTGCTTCTTCAACAACATTCTTCTCGTTTTTCCTATTTTCGATCCTTTCTGGAATGGGATTTTCTCAGTTCCTGTTTTTCTTCTTTTTCTCGTCTTCTGCTTCTTCAGTTTGGTTTTGTGGAATGCGGGAGAAAGAAGATAATATAGGAATGTCTTCTTTTTTCCTTTTTTCACCAAAGTGGGACTTACTTTTTAAACAATGGCGGTTATGTCCTCAATCAGGATTAGTATATTGGGAGTAATTTGATACTCTGACGGAGTAGGAAACTTGATACACGAGCACTATGAAATTGTACACGTGGCAAACTTTAAATCAAAATAAACCTGTTAAATTGTGGAACCTACTTTATTTATTTCATGCCCGAAAATTTAGATTTCTTGTAAATCCTGACCTCTTTGTTTTTTCATTTGTAACCGTCCATCAGTCTGAGAGTAAGACCATCAAATAAGTGTAATTTTTTATTCTTGATGCATCTAAACCGCGACCCATGGTTTGGATAGTATAATTTGAATTACCTGTATGCCAAATATGCAATTTTTAAGTGCATGTATATCATGCATCGTATTCCGCCAGAGTATCAAAACTTTCCTCAGCATCTCATTACCGCCGGAGGGTTTGAATACTCGGGTTTTAAGTTCTTGAAAGTGGGCCCTGGGGTAGTGCCGGGCCTCCAAACCTTCTCAATTGGACCATCTTGAGATTTCAATTTGGTGGCTTACAAATGGACGGTTGAGAAAAGAAACACGATGATGGTCCGCATTCAACTGAAAAAGATCCTTAATCAGTGGTTGGGATCTTGCAATCTTGGATATTGGTCCATCAGTACAGAGCATACCAATCGCGTAGATTACCGGATGGGTAGGAAATGGCAGTCCGTATCTGGTACACTAGAAAAATGGTTGAATCTGTGATTTTAACCGTTCATCAGGTGGCTCTCCTTTAATTGTGACCTCTTCAAAAAAATCACTTTGGCCTGATCAATTGCTAATAGATGGATTGTCCATATTTGTTAAATAGGAAATGGTTGATCATAGTCCATCATATGGCGCTCCATCTCTCGCAAAAGTTACTTTTTAAGTGGGAGCGGATCAGGTGAGACCCCAAACTCATCAAAGATCCCTAAACCCTTACTGTGGGGCCCACCTTGATGTATGTAATCTGTATCCACACCTTCCATCTATTTTTTCATATCATTTTAGGGTATTATCCAGGAAAATGAAGCAGATCCAATTATCAAGTGGTCCATACTATAGGAAACAATGGCGATTGATCATTAATAAGCCACAAAAGTTTTGGATCAAACTAAAAATGTTTTTTTACCTTCATCCAAGCTTATGTGACCTTATCAACAGCAACAGATTGGACGGCAAATAATCACTGCCAAAACATTAAAGTACATCCTAAGAAGCTTTTAGGGAAATATTAAAGTGTGCCCTAAGAAGTTTTTAGTAATAAAGTGTTCAATCATCACTATTTCTTATAATATAGTCTACCTAATCATTAGATTTGTTCGGTTTTTTGGGTTAATTCCCTAAAATAATATAGAAAAATGGATGAGCAACATAGATACAAAATACATACATTAAGGTAGCCCCCAAAGTAAGGGTGGCATAATGAGGCCAGGTTCTCACCTTTTAAGTTGATGATAGCATGGGAGCTTGTATTTGAAATGAAAATTGGTATTCAAATCACATAACTATCAAGAAAATCCCAATGAGTTGGAATTCTTAATTATGTTTAGTAACTTATAATTGGAATGTTGTAGTATTTAAATTTTGTGTTTGGACACCTTTAATTAGAATGCATTAAAATTCTTTATTATGTTCACAAAAACTTAAATCTATAAACTAAATTAGCTTTAATATTCCAAGTTAGTAAGCACATTCGACATTTGTCAGAATGATTGTAATAAGCCCTTAGAAATATATACTTTTATTCAAATTAGAAAGTTCCAAGGTGTAAGTGGGCCATAATCATCAGAATCACACATTAGCAACTCGCTAATGTTTTTTAACTGTCTATTTATATGGCCAACATTTTGGCAATTGCATTAATTCTACCGGTAATAATTGAAATATTTCATGGTACCATCAACTTGCCTCATGTAGGGCTGATTAATATTCTAAGAACACCTCCATTACTTGCACAACTCTTCTATTTTTGAGAAGGAAGTCAAAAACAAAAAAAAAACAAAAAAAAAAAAAAAATCATATCAATTACATGAATTCACAGTACAATGAAGGATTTCAAAACACACTAAAAAGTAAATTTTCATTTACCACTAATTTTATTTAATTTCAATTACACTGCACCAACACACACAAAAATATATGCATTTGCACCTAATTACCTATAAATACACCCAAATACAAGATGCAAAATGTCGCCTAACTATTGAAATAATGGCTTAAAAAATAGACAACCCTCTTTGATTTGGAACTTAGAATGTGTGGTGTTTGCCTTGGAACTATCCAGTCACTTACACAGTTGCTTAATAACAATTAAGTGATATGTAAAGGGTAGGGTTCATCCTCCAAAGATAGGTTACACATCTACATTTCATATAAAATGACTTTTTAATATAGATATATACAAAAAAAGGAAATACTTACAATCAGATATGGAGATCAACTGTAGCATGTAGCATGTATTTCTAAGTAAAGAATTCAATTGAACCAAATCCTCTTTTGCTCTAATGATCATACCATCTAATAATGGCTAGAAGGAGGTACCTTTGTGGTGGTTAGGAAATGAATCCCTGGATTTTCCTAGGAATCCATGCCCCAGCTAAAAGATGGAAGGTGGATTTTGTGGTAATCTAATGAATGGGATTCATGGGGACCAAGTAGGCCACCAATGGGTTTAAGCCTATGGCTATCCTGTCAGGTTTTTGGGCTTCTGCTGAAACACTAGGCCTGAGGGCCAGACCTGGGCCTAAATTTTATGCATGTTCCTTAATTGGGTTGCATCTTAGAGCTTGTAGCCAGGCTCGAATCCTCCGTGCAAATTTAACGTTTCAAGGGTATCTTTGTCTACATCATGCATGATTGGACATGAAAGGACAACCTATATCTTGCAAAAAGGAGGTGGCTGGCAAGGTTCGAAATCCATGCGTTACGTTGTGTATCGTTCACAATCGATATTGTTACATATCTCCACATATTTGGCTGTTTCAGGTCGATACACCCAAATTGTTCATGGGCAAAAACCGAACACACCGGCAATGCCTGCAAGTTTCAAGTGATTGTTTGAATCATGGTTGCTGGGCTCAAACTCAGGCCTGTGCCATACATAATCATCGCAGGTTGTGTTAGGGCCTGTTTGTTTTGCTCATCATAGACCTGGGTTGGACTCGGGCCACAGTTTTACTTTACAGGCTTGGCTTGGACGGACCTTGGCTTGGCTCAAACCCGGATGTTGACAGCCTTGGCAAACAAGGTGCATTTCAACATTAAGGTCTCTTATTCGAGTCCAAAAAATAGAGGAAAAAAAAAAAATGCACGAATGTTAAAAACACCAACCTAAGAAGTCATCTCTCTGGGTGTGTTTGGATAGAAGTAAATACATGTAAATGAAATGAAATAGGAGTAAATGTGCATGTACGTGGAAATAAATGGGGGTGAAATGCCTTTTTGAGCTCTCTTTGAGAGTCGCACATGTAAACAAAGGTGCCACTATGCACTTGTCCGCCATACATGGGTCAGACTAATGATACTCCCCAATAATCCAAATATTGCTATATCACTAAAATCATACGAAAAGAATGACCCTAAACCATCCAAAAGATGGCCATATAAATGGATGGTTAAAAAACGTTGGCAAGTTGCTTGTGTGTGATCTTATGATTGTAGGCTATCCGAGGCTCGAAATTTCCTCATTTTTTGTTATAGTATATATTTCAATGGGCTTATTACAACCATTCTATTAAATATCGCATATGTACACTAATTTTGAATATCACATATATTCTTGTGAATATATTGAAAAATTCAAACGCATTTCAATTCCTCCCATTTACTCCCATCCAAATAGAATATTTTGATCTCAAATGCATTTCATTTACTCCCATCCAAACACAACTTAGTAAAGCCATTTATTACCAATTCATTTACCTCTAAATTCATTTTCCATTTACTTTCATTTACAAGCTCCTAAATGAGCCCTAACAACAAAAGCATTGGGAAGTCTTTGCTTTCAGAAAGTCATTTTGTGTTGTTTCACTTTCTTGGAAAAACATAAAATAGTTTAGCCCACATTTGATGAAGCCGATAATTTAAGGTGGAGGGCATCACCCAACAAGATTAAGGCTATGACATGGCCAGATTTGATTGAGCACATGCTGACAGAAATGGGCCACAAAATGCATGTTTGATAGTGATCAGGTCAGGTATGTACTTGACCAATATGAGTTCAAATCCTCTATTGGTTGCCAATAGGGAAACCCTTGTTTGGAGCTTTTTCATTGGTCCACATCACACTGCTTGGAGTCAGTGTGATCAGGTTGCACTGAGTTGTGATTAGGTTGCACTGAGGATGTGACATGGTTGCAAACCTATGTGTTGAAGTGGACCAATTAAAAGGCTCCAAACAGGTTTCCTGTTTGGCAACCAACAGAGGATCCGGATTCGACCAACATAAGTTAGTCTAGTCAAAACATGCCATGTCACCCACAATTGATTCCCTACTCTCCTCAAAAAGTCACCTGATCATGTCATTTTGCCTATCTAATCAATCAATGACTAGGAAAGGGATGATGCGTGTTGATAGAATATGCATCATCGGTATACATTATATGATGTGCTACTTTTGATTTATGATCTTTTCCACACAAAAAAAAACTCTAATCCAATGACCCGAACCATCCAATCAATGGAAGAAAAATGGATAGTGCATATCTATCGCACTAGAAAAGATAAAACCAATTATCTTGACCATCCATTTCAAAAAACAATCATTCTAATTCGATTATCCTAATCATCATTAATGGCTAGGAAGTGAACAATCCACATGTATTACAATAGAAAAAAACATTATCACCCATCATGCGAGACTTAGTTGTTATTGCTAGTGTCAGAACTACTTTAAAAAGATAATACTAACCATTCAAGTGAATGACTTCGTGGATAGCGTCCTATGAGGAGGGCGAACACCCAAAATGCGTTGTCTTGTATAATTGTAACTTGAATTTGTCAAGGAGTATGGACCAGACTCAAAATGATGTATTTGGATAACTTAGACTCACCATTAGTTGATAAAGGCTTAGAATCTATGGCCAATTAAACTTGTAAAATCACCTTGAGTTAGAGAATTAAAGACTCTCCCAACTTGAGATAATTCTTGAACAAAATTTATGGCCAAGGATTCTAGATAAGGATCCTCGGTAATGGTGAAGGAAAGGTTAGGCACCCTCAATTACTACTTATGCTTACGTATAATTTCTACAAAATTTAGAATTTTTTTGTGCATTTTCAAAGTGCCAGGAAGTTTTATGATCAATTAGCATGTTATTGACAATGTTAGAAGTAGACCTAGGAAGCCACTACTCTTCCAAATGATCACCACCAAGGAAATTGTATTGTCTTGATCTAAGGTCAACTTGAAGGAGATAGTAGGTATGAAGTAAAGGGAGAAAGGAAAAGTAAATGTAATATGAAAACAATGCTATAATATGTATGAAATATTAACAATTAATAAGCTACTACTTACTCAAGCTATTGCTAAGAATTTACAATGTTATCCAATGTGAGTTTAAGGAGATAATAACTACTAGAAAGAAGAGCAAATGCAATGTGTATATAAAGAAAAAAAAAAGATTTAAGTAAAACTCGACTTCTAATATACCATGATCCAAATGTTCAACAAAGCATAAAGCATACAATCAAAGGCCACTTAAACTTTGGTAGTAGGCTCATGAGAGTTTCAACATGAAGTCATGGGTTTGAATACCCGTTGTGGTGAAACCCCACTATGGTGTGAGTGCAAGAGTTTGTGTGAGCAATGTGAGTGCGTGTTTAAAAAAAGAGGCTATTTAAACCCCAAGCAAGGGGGTGTAGAGAAAGGAGATGCAAAATGAAAAGAGAAAATAAGTAAATAGATGGCTAGATTGCCACCTAAGCACATAGAAATGTAAGAAAAGTAAAAGAAAGCTAAAACATAAAAGGAGATGATCACAGATCTCAAATCTCAACCCTTCTCCGTCAATATTACATTGTAAGGAAGACTTGAATATTAGCACGAAGGTTTGGATGGGGGCATGCTCTTGGCTTTTCTCTACTGCTCCTCTCACTCTTACTTTCACTCTCTCCTTGGGTAGAGCAAATGAGTGGTTGCTGTCTTGTGTATCGTGTCTAAAAATGAGAGAGGTGAGCCTCTATTATAGAGAGGATTGCTTGGTTTTCTGATAATTTATGGGAAAGCATGTCATGTGGAGCAATTTGAATAGTTGGAGGACATGTGTCATTGTAGATTTGGATAAATAGAAAAATACGTAATTTCACCATTCAAGAGAAGTAAAGTGGCTATTTTACCCTTGAGCAGCCACCGATTTTGCTTTACCAGCATGCTGAAAAAATCTCAGGGAGAGATACCGTGATGTGCCCGAATTTGCAGAGATTTAGGTGAGAGTAATATTGTTGCCCGTTGACAAAAAATTGTGCATTGTCTTGGATGACAATAATATTGTAGCCAGGGCTATCTCAAGGCAAATTGAAGCCCTAGTTGAGGATTCAAATAAGGCTCTTTTTATTTAAAAAATATACTAATTAAAAATAATAATTATATATAATAAAAAATACTACAAAAAAATAAAAAAAGATAGACTATATGGTGTTTAGTCGTTGGAGAAGAATTTTCCTAACTATTAAGAATCATAAGATGAACTCATGATAATAATTAAAGGGTGTCGGAGCCTACATTGCTCGACTCCATACGGATAAAAAAGGATCTCAATCCACCATGTGATGGTAATTAGAACCGTCCATCTTATCAATCATAGCACCAATACACTATTAGAAAATAACGGCACTTCAATTATAATCCAAAACGTTGATGCTTGGAGTTGAATATGATCCATTAAAAAAATTCATTCCAACATTCTTTTTACCTACTTTTGTTTACGGTGCAGATTTCTCATAATGGCCCTTTTTTATGTACCTTACCATACGATATAGTTGAAACCAACTAAAAAAAAAGAGCAATGAGAAATCTGAAGCCCGACGTGAATAGTCTCTGTTCTTTTTTTTAAGTCATGCAACGCACCCACCCCGTGTTGGCTGGGCAACCCACCCACACGGTTAGTCACACGTTGCACTTACCCACCAGTGTGTCTCTTAGCACTGGAACCAGATACCTGCCTATTGAAACGCCTAGTCGCTATGCGCGTAAAACACCCAAGCTCTGTGGGGCCCACAATGTTGTATAGGTAAATTCCACTCCTTCCATCAGGTGAGTACCATTACTCTAATCTTACATGAACAATATCAGCATGATAAAAGACTCATCTGGACCACACTGATGGCAAAAATGTAAAATTGCACCTAAATTAAACCCAGTTCCCTCGGTATGGTCCGGTCTGCCTGAGTTTTGAATCAGACCGATTTGTGCATATGCCGCTCCATTCTCATGAGTCTCACCTGATGAACGGTCTTGATGAAAGATAAAAACCATGGTGGCCCCATGCACAAACCTATGGTTGGCGTCTCATCCTCATAGTTCCCTATGATGTGGTCCACAGTGAGTTGTCAATCTATCTGATTTTTGAAAGCAGGCCTAGAATTCAGGAAAAAAACTGATGGGACAGATTTGATGCCAGACAAGCAATAGCTTTACTATTGTACGCCGTGAGTAAAACACCGTTGTAGAAGATTACGGTTACTCGAAGCCTTAGACTTCTGACTTAAAACATCTATAAAATGAGAGAATCTAGGAACTTGAAACATTTTTCACCCAAATTTCAGTAAACATAGTCCATTTTCTTTTCGTATTTGCACTAAAATTCAAGGAATTTAGGAGCTTTGTAATACCCATAAATGGCTTTAAAGGACCGGAAGCCTTAGGTGACCGCATAAGCTACCTATCAGTTGAGCTGGGCTTGATTGTCACTCATTTGGATTTTTTTATCATAGCAACCTGAGCTCGTGGTAACCCGCCTAAGTGGCGTTTGCTTCCAAATTTTTTATTTGGAATTGGTAGATCGATGGGACCTTACAGCGTTATTATAGATTTTGGTTTTGAGCTCCCTGAGTAGGCTTTTTAAGAGTTTCAAGCTCACAAATCAACAATTCAAATTCAAAATATATATATAGAGAGAGAGAGGAATGCTCAGCTACGCACTTCACGTGAGAGACACTCATGAGCACTTTTTCATGGCTCATCACACGTGATGTGAGCCCAAAATCTGAGCCGTCTATGTGATGCAGCACTCAAAAAAACTCCTAAGGCCCATCTTTCAACTTGTTCCAGAACTTTGGTGGGCCATGAAAGAAGGAAACAGTTTCCTCCCTTGATTTGCCTCTTACCTTCTGCTACGGCCCACCAAAGTTTTGGATCAGATTAAAAGATAGGCCTTAGGGGTTTTTTGGGGTCCTGCATTACATGGACGGCTCAGATTTTGAGCTCACATCACGTGTGATGAGCCATGAAAAAGTGCTCATGAGTGTCTCTTACAAGAAGTGTGAGGAATGCTCACCTGGGCACTTCTCGTGAGAGACACTCATGAGCACTTTTTTATGGCTCATCACACGTGATGTGAGCTCAAAATCTGAGTCGTCCATGTGATGCAACACCCTAAAAAACCCCTAGGGCTCATCTTTCAACTTGTTCCATAACTTTGGTGGGCCATGAAAGGAGGAAACAATTTCCTCCATTGATTTGCCTCTTACTTTCTGTTGCAGCCCACCAGAGTTTTGGAACACGTTAAAAGATGGGCCTTAGGGGTTTTTTGGGGTGCTGCATTACATAGACGGCTCAGATTTTGAGCTCACATCACGTTCGATGAGCTATGAAAAAGTGCTCATGAGTGTCTCTCACGAGAAGTGCCCAGGTGAGCGTGATGTGAGTCATCCACGTAATGTAGCATCTGAAAAAACCTCAGGGCCCAACTTTCAACTTGGTCCAGGACTTTGGTGGGCTATGGAAAAAAGAAATAATTTCCTCCCTTGATTTGCCTCTCTCTCTCTCTCTCTCTTTCTCTCTCTGCTATGGCCCACCAAATTTTTTTTTAATGAAGTTGAAAGTTGGGCCCTAAAGATTTTTTAGAGTGTTGCATCACATAGACGTCTCAAATTTTGAGCTCATATCACATGTGATGAGCCCTGAAAAAGTACTCGCAAGTTCTTGTGAGAGCATGTGGGCATTCCTCTCTATATATACAAGCTTGGCAAAATTACACACGACCCGTTAACCCGCATAAAAAAATCAGTGTTCGGGTCTAGCCTTATCATGTCGGGTCACTGACAGGTTGACTTGTTAACATAACGGGTCGGGTCAGTGTTTCACCTGCGAACCTATTTAACCCGTTAACATAATGGTCTGGATCACCAAACCATGACTCACCTATGAACCTTGGCACTCCATCATATGCAATATTGCAATGTATTCGTTATTCCTCCTTGTCTCACTAGTGAATTCTATTATTTTCGGTGATAGAATGGGCCCACTAAGTGGACCACAGCTGTATGTTAGCTCAAATTGTCAGTTGTCCTCATCAACGGTTTGGCCATCTGATGAATAAATTGGCCCCATGGGTTAAACGAGTTGGATTATGGGTAACCCATTAAATTAACGAATGGGTTTGGATTTCTAGATTTCGACTGGTTAGTTAACGGGCCGGGTTTCGTGAGCAAATTTTTAACACGACAGGACACGAACACAGTTGAACACGACCCATTGCTAGGCCTATTTGAGTGAGTGAGTGTGTGTGTGTGGGGGGGGGGGGGGGGGGTCACTGCAATGGACCTTACATCATGAGAATTTTTAGTGAATCCCATTCATAGGGATGCTTTAAATGTTAATATGACCTAATGAAAAAGGACCACATGTACATCACTTTTCAATTGCAACACCGTTAGTATGAGGGCATAAATTAGGTGAGACAAGGATAATAACTTAGTGGGTGAGGCCCTGGCAGTGGGGCCCATCTTAATGTATGTGCTATACATCAATGCCGTCCATCCATTTTTCCAAATCCTTTTAGGGCATGGTCTCAAAAATGAGACTGATCCAAATCTTAGGTGGATCACACATAAGGATTGAATTCCCAAAATTAAAAACTTCTTAGGGGTCACAAAAGTAATGAATCGAGCTGCTATTTGTGTTTTGATTTCATCCACGTTCGTGTGACTTTATCAACGGGCAGATCCAAATAAACATTCAGTGGACGTAGGAAGTTTTCAATGGTGGGCGTTCAATCACCATTGTTTTTTGGTAGAGTGGTCTGCCTGAGATTTGGATCTACCTCATGTTTAGTACCGTACCCTCAAATAAGCTGGCATAACAGATAGACGGTGTGGATATACAATACACAATCAAGGTGGGCCCCACAGTCAGGGCCCCACCCACTAAGCTGTTACCCCTTGATTGACCATCCTTTTCAAAAATCATTTGTATGATCAATGGCTAAAAAATGAACCTTTTCTAGACCACGCATTCCCCAACTCACCCTCTCATCAAGTAAATAAGGTCATCAGGTGCACCAAATGTGTAAAAAGAGAAATGGATGGTTCATTACTGCCTGCAACAGACACTTCGCCAACACGTTGATATATTGAGCTATGGTCACACATGTGATGCCCCACCAGATCAACGGTTATAGTGAAACCAAGATGCGCGGCCAAGACAAGCAAGGCAAGCAAGGGAACTATTACATGTCTGCACATGGTAGTTTTTATTTTGTCCAAGCGGAGCCCATGATTGAGTAATCCGGACCATCAGTCTGTTGGTCCCTTCATAGGAAAATCCAATCCTTTCAAATTGTGGAGTTCAGATGGTTAAGTAGATTGAAAGGTTGAATGGGGGAGATTCTTGGGGCATAATCCATCTACCGTGGATTTAAAAGACCCACTGCTTGGATCTTGCGGCCCCAGCCCTTGAGAGTTTCCATTAATAAAGATTATTTTGATGGTCTGTTAGATTCCAATTTGCCTATTAGCAAAAGAAGATTATTTTGATAGGATAATCCTAACCATCTAATGAAATGGACCAATTAAATGATTATAATTTTATCAAACAGGTTTGATTTTTGGACTACGGTCCGCTCCTTACTTTACCTATCAAACCTGCTCATATTATAGGTATATAAGTGATGCACGGAAGGATGTGAAACAATGAAAAGAAGAGCACCATCTTCCTCAACTGATTAAAGAATTTCAGTATATAAGAATTAAGAGATAAAATTCAAACAATTTTATTGAAATTTTATTAAATAATGTTTGTATAATTTTTTGACGGTAAAAATATCCAAATAAATCTTATCAAAGCATTCTCAGTATTATTACATTCAATTTTTAAAAAAGTGCAGAAATCTTAAAACTACATAAATAAAAAGACACGATGAAAACAAAAGTTTCTAAATAGTGCAGGGTTAAGCTAAAGGGGTGCTTTATTTTTTGGCCAAATGGATGAGTTTAGCTACTTGGTGAGCCAGTAAACCCTAAAAGTATCGTTACATAAATATTGATAGGACGTGCATTCTGTGATGACGCTCGGATCAATAGTTACAATTGATTGACGGTTCACACTTCAATGACAATTTCTCCTGTGTGTGCTTGGCCCCAATTACATCATGTCCTACCTAAGATTAGGTCAAATCTAATGGACCATTTCTGCTTTTGGTCCAATAGTGCTAAGAGTGTGCTTGCTCTGCATCAATAAGGTGACATCTTTGGTGACATGCCTGCATGATTGTTTCATGTTTGTCCATGGATGAAGTAGGACATCCCGAAAAGGAAAAGAATGGACGGTTTTAAAAACTTGCCAACAGTCCACATGTTTGTCTATGGATGAAGTGGGACATCCCAAAAAGCTAAAGAATGGACGGTTTTAAAAACTTGCCAACAGTCCACATTCTATATGCAAGTGTGACCCCATGATGTGGATTGCCCTTATTTTTAGCTTCTATTCTCCTCTTAGGAATCACCTTAGCACTGCATAGATGTTCCACCTAAATGACATTTCCCACGTGTAAAAATGTGCTTGTGGAGAGGGATGGCCAACGACGCCGAAACTTAGCCCAATTCTCTAACCCTAGTTAGTCTGTAGCTGCCTGTTGAGTAAAGGGGATAACTTGATACTCTGGTAGGGTGTAATGCTTGATATGCACACACTAAAAAAGTATACCCGAGAAGCACGTTAACTCGCATGAACAGTGGAAATCGTTGGCTGCCTCGTAGTCCCAAAATCGAATTGAACAATCCTAGGCCCTGATTCATGGACACTTGTTGGTTGAAATAGTACCACTCGATGCCTTTCATTTTAAACTGTCCAATAAGTGTCCATCACTCAGATGGTCAGATAATTAAAAAAATGTATAACCTTTGGTTCGTGATACAAATAATCTGCAACCGATAGGTTGGACAGTTTAACTGAATTACTTGAATGTAGCCATGCATATAGTTGTGTGCATGTCTCTAGATGATATGCTATCAAATAATTCAATCTTGGTCGTATATTTGATTGCCTGCAAAAGGAATTTTTGGATGTTAAAGTGGAGGTGGAAAGAAAGAGAAAAACTTATTTAATGCAATATTCGCACCCTACTAGTGATTAGAGCGGGCACTGAGTTGAGTCGGACCGAGTTAGGCTGACCTGACTCGATCTGATTTTGAAATAGGCTTGACTTGAACTCGATTCCACTCGGTACCGAGTCTAGCATGCTTGACACGAATCGAGTTCGGTTTGGCCTAGACTAACCCGGACTGACTCCAACCTGATCATAGGGATCGAGTCAGGTCAAGTTAGCACTAAGTTGAGTCGAGTTGTGAGAGCTTACTGTGCAGAGGGCCTGTGCATCACCAAGTACACGACATTGAGGTCACTATTGGAACTCCATACTTACCGATGAAAGGGAAAGCATCAAGGCTTAGAGACACATGGCAAGATTTGTTTGGGCCTCTCATGAGAAAGAGGAATTACTGGAGAGTGGAGAGAGACGAAAAATGCACTTTCGGGAGTTTACTTTTATGGTACCACTCTCACACATGCTAACACAAAACACACGTGCAAGATCCAAGCCTCTCATCAAGTGGGGGTTGACTGCATTAGATGCCCCCATATGAAAAATTAGACCATCCATAAACGATGGCAATAACTAGTACTCAATTTTTTTTAGCATCCGTTTCACTAGCAAACGGGTGGCTCACCTAATAATCAGGCCTGGCTATCTTTAGATCAAGGCCGGGCCCATGAGATGAACTGCCAGGATCTGGAAAAGACGTCCCACATCGGCACGCATTAGTGGCATATGGAATTTTTGATGAGTCGGATCTAACAACTATGATCAAACACAGCCACCCACCCACCATTGATTTCAACATATCACAAACTCTAAGATTTTCATCTTTTTCTCAAATTTTGTGAAAGTGGAAAAGTCATATTCCCAATCCCATGATGACATCGAACTTCCAACTCACCCCTCTCATCATTCTCTTTCACAAAACTTGCAATCTTGTAAATATTTTGATTCAATAGGGCATTTTGCCAACTAGCCGGTCGCCGCTTGTATGGTTACTCCGAGTCGAGTTAGGTTCAGATAAGAGTCGAGTCCATTCGAGTCGGTTTTTGGTCTGAGTACGAGTCGAGTCACTGGGTGACCTGGACTCAACTTGGTTGGAGTTCAGATTGATGCCACTTGTACTCAGTTCGGATCAACTCAACCATTCGGTTCGAGTCAAGTTAAGTCTGAACCGAGTCCCATACTCAGCTCTATCGGTGATTAAACCAGTTTGCAAAAGGGTTACAATAAATCTGCCTCCAAGATACAATAAGCCTTTTTTTCAAAATCGAAGAAATGTGGGCTTCAGCCTGCAAAACTGAAAAACCGCAGCCCGAACACACTTTTACAGTGTACACCCTTAACTTTTATATTGTTACAATTTACTACCTAAAAACTGTTTGCAATTTACCACCTAAAAAATTGCAACTTTACAGAAAAACACTGAAAACAAAAATGGAGAAAAGAAGAAGAAGATGAAATTTTTAAATTCGTTGTTGTGATTCATTTTTTGATGATCATCCTTCCATATTAACTTGCGGGTAAAATTCAAACCATTTATAGCTTTGTACAAGGTGAAATTCAAATGTCAATCAGTAACAAAGTGCCCCTAACTTTATTTACTTTGTCTATATACAGTCCTTTCATATTAAATATCAGATACTGTTTGTCGGGGTGAAAGTGTAAACCGCTACTCGCACTATATATCAAATATGTGCATACATATATAGATAAAAGCGTGCTTAGGTGCATGTAAATGAGATAAATCTAGACTGCAATTTGTGTGTTTAAGAGTGAGTTTAATACACTTTAAATGCATGTAAACATGCTTAGCTAGCTAGACCTCACGACGATGCACTTGGATGCACTTGGATGCATTTTAATACATCTAGTTGCACTTAAAGGCACATTGTCTATTGTTTGGAAGTGGATTTTGTCCTGCCCCTGCCTGAACAGAATCAGTCCAGGCAGGGGCTTTGTGGGGCCCACTATGATGTATGGGTTTTATCCATGTTGTTCGTCCATTTCTCCACATCATTTTATCACCACTACAGCTTCCTGTGTTATGGTCCACTTGTGCTTTGGATCTGCCTCATTTTTGGGCTTATACCCTAAAATGATCTGGAAAAATAGATAAACAACTTCGATAAAACCATGCATCACAGAGGGCCCCACAGAGTACCTACCTGGATTGATTTCCGTCCAGCGGAGGCACGACACAGGCCACTTCCCTATTACGTGCATCAGTTTTGCGTTGGATCCGAATCTTAAGATTATTCTTCCAAGATAAACCTTAAATACTCTACAAGATGGGAATGATAATATACCTGCACTTACAAAAGTATTAAAAATTACGTACGTGAATTTTGAGTTGTCTTAAATAATGGGTCCTAGTTTAGATCTATCATGAGCTGAAAATCACGCTTATTTGATTAGCCATTGGATTGGTGGACACTTACTGGAAGGTTCAAAATGAAGTTATTCAATAGTCTCCCTTTAACCAACAAGTTGAAATATTTGGTTTAGAAAAATATTTTTGAAAAAATGGCGAAAAACCTCTTTTGTTTTTGTCCCATATCGTATAGGAGAAATGAATTTTGCTTCTTTATAAGTAGGGTGTTGTGTATCTTACTTATTTATGGTGAGAAACACTGGAACACCACGCACGCGCACGTGCACAGGCTCGATCATGGACTCGGTCACAGGCTCGGGCTCGATGCGAGGGTGTGGGTATGTGAGGCAGTGTGGTTGTAGAAGCGCTAGTGGCGCACTTGGCAATCTCGCGAACCAGTACAAGTTGTGGTGCGACAGAGGCTAGGTTGTAGGTCAGGTGGCTGGGTTTGGAACAGAAGAGGTACTGTGGGTAGAAGGTTTGACAGAGAGATCTCTCTACTTTTATAGGAGAGCTGCATGGCTATTTAGAGGGACCTGTGTAACTGCTCATGCAGTAATAGTCCAGACCATGTAGTAATAGTTGCATGTGGCTAGCCTAACAGTAAAAAAACGTTTAGCCATTGAGTTTAAACAGCCAGCATGCAGGTGTGTAACTCCCACATGCACAACAGTTAGAAACTGCAAAAAACGGCTAGTTTCTCCTAATAGCCAGAAAACGGCTAGTGTCATTATAGCTCTAGACCAAAACTGTCAGCCATCCTTGCCTATATAAACCGAACAGGTCTGGTTCATTTCAACACAACAATTTCAATCACAACCATCTCAACTAAGCCAGCACCCATCTAAGTCCATTAACCTCTCGGTTTGGTTAATACAAACCAAGCTACTTAACCAGAGTAGTGGTCTACTGCTTGCAAGAAGAAGACCGCCATTCCTTTTTCTCTCTTTCTTTTCATCATCTGCCTGATAATGTTATTGAGTTTCATAGTGGTTCATTCGTTTCTTGCTGAACGTAGAATCACATAAGACTCGTCGTATCCTGGAAGTAATCCGCCTACAACCTATCTGCAGACTCAAAGTAATTTGAGTAGGGGCGAATTACGCTTTAAGGACAGTGTGTTTTCACGTGCTTCAACCTGTCTTTATTTTCGGTTGTTTCCAAATTAATTTATTTTCTGAGATAAAAAATTCTACAACAATCTTAAAAGGTAATTTTTCTGATATGAAAACTGAATGGGTATCATCAATCAAACTAATGAACCAAGATCTGATTCATCTGGACCAGTTCGATGGAACCAATTTCACCGAATGGCAAGATAAGATAAAGTTTCTGCTTACGGCGTTGAAGATATTCTATATCTTAGACCCGAACTTGAAGTCGCTTCCTCCAACAACTGATAAAGACATGACTAAACAGATCAACGCACGTATCAAAAGAGAAGAAGATAATATGCTGTGTCGATGATACATCCTGAACACGTTATCTGATTGTCTGTATGATTAATACACCAGAACCAATTCTGCCAAAGAAATTTGGACCGCTCTCGAGTTCAAATTCAAGGCCGAAGAATGTATGAATAAATATCGCATAGATAGCTATTTCGACCACAACATGGTAGATAACAAATCGTTGTTAGCCTAAATTGGAGAACTACAGCTAATTGTTAGCAAAATTAGTGCCCTAAAAATTGATATCCATGAATCTTTCCAAGTCGGAGCTATTATCGCAGAATTACCCTTGAGTTGGACAGAATACAGGAAGAAACTACTACATAAAACTAAGGACTATTTACTGAAACAAATTCAGAAACATTTCAGAATAGAGGAATAATCCCGAAACTGTGAAAAGAAAAATGAAAACGAAAATTCCTCGTCCAAGGTGCAAGCAGTAGAAAGTACCCAAAATAATAATCCCGAGAAGAACGGTTCCCTGAAACCCAATAAAGGAAAATTCAAGAAACCACAGAAGAATAACGGAAAATTCAAAGGCCCTTGCCTATGTTTGTGAGAAAACCGGGCATTACGCTCGAGTATGCCGACTTCGAAAATCTAAGAATGAGGCAAGTGTAGTTGAATAAGACATAGTAGCCATGATCATTGAGGTAAACATGATCCAAGGTAAAGTACCCAGTTGGTGGTATGATACAGGCTACCACAGTCCATGTAAGCTATGACAGATCAGCCTTTAAAACTTATGAGGACGTGACTAATGGTCAAGAGTTCCAAATGGGTAATGAAGTCCGATCGAAGGTCGTAGGCAAAGGAACCGTGGAACTAGTCTTTACATCTGGAAAGAAAGTGATCCTAACTAATGTACTGCATGTCTCAGACATGAGACGAAACTTAGCTTCTGGGGATCTTTTGGGAAAACTCGTAATACGGGTTGTATTTGAGTCAGGAAAACTGATTCTATCGAAGAACGGGAACTTCGTTGGTAAGGGATATGCTTGTAATGGGATGATTAAGTTTTCCTTGAATGAAAGTAGTTCTTCTACATATATGATTGAATTTGTAGCATTGTAGCATGGTAGATTAGCACACATAGGTTATAGTACCTTAAAATTTATGTATAAGAATGACTTAATCTCATATACAAATAGTCAAAATAACAAATGTGAAGTGTGCATAAGATCTAAATTTACAAAGAAACATTTTCCTAATGTTGAGAGATCATCTCAAATATTGGACCTAATACACACTAATATTTGTAAGTTAAATGGCATTCTTAAGCACTCAGCATGTTCAAGATATATAAAGCAAAAGTGGAAAACTAAACAAGAAAATAAAAGTTCCTCGTAGCGACAGATTGGGAGAGTATTTTTCAAATGAGTTATCTAACTTCTATGAAGAACATGTCATAATACACCAATGCACTGCACCGTACGCACCACAACAGAACAGTATAGCTGAACGGAAGAATAGAACCTTAGTAGAGATGGTCAACTCAATGCTAATACAAGCAAAGTTGCCACTAGGACTTTGGGGAGAAGTACTTCTAGTAGCATGCCACATCGTAAATAGAGTTTCTTTTAAGAAGTTTAACACTTCACCATACGAGGTATGGAAAGGTAGAAAACCTAATCTGGGATACCTTAAAGTGTGGAGGTGTCTTGCATATTGTAGAAAGCTTGATCCCAAGAGAACTAGATTATGATCCAAAGCTATCAAATGCGCCTTTGTAGGGTATGCACAAAATAACAAAGCTTATAGACTCATAGACTCATAGACTTAGAATTTAATATCATCATAGAGTCTAGAGATGTTGAGTTCTTTGAAAACTCACTATCCTTAGAGTCAAAGGATAATGAAATAAAAACTTCAACAGACAAATCTATAGTAGAAGTCTAACAAGAAGTTGAAGCTCCAATCGAACCACGTAGGAGTTAAAGGTAAGAGTAGAAAAGAATCTTGATCCTGAACAGATAGACTCTCAGTGTATCTCTTTTCATCTCGTAGAAGGAGATAGAGAGAATGTCATTAGAAAGATACTTATAGTTATGACTATAGAAGATGATCCAACAACCTATAGAGAAGCTGTAACTTCTAAAGATTCAGCTTTTTGAAAATACTCCATCAATGATGAGATGAACTCGATTATGTCAAACCAAACCTAGGAACTGGTGGATCTACCTCTAGTTATTAAACCCATAGGGTGTAAGTGGGTATTTAAAAAGAAATACCACATCGATGGAACTATTTAAACATTTAAAACTAAACTAGTAGCTAAAGGATTCAGACAAAAAGAAGGAATAGATTATTTTGACACATACTCACCTGTGGCGAGAATAACATCTATTAGGATTATATTTGCTTTAGTATCCATACATCAGCTGTATATTCATCAGATGGATGTAAAGACTGCTTTCCTAAATTGAGACCTTGACAAGTAGGTATACATGTAACAACTTGAAGGGTTCGTTCTGCAAGGAAATGAGAAGAAAGTCTGTAAATTAATTAAATCGTTGTATGGATTAAAACAGGCACCTAAACAGTAGCATGAAAAGTTTGATTCTAAAATACTTTCTCATGGTTTCATACATAATGTAGCAGATAAATGCATATATTTCAAAACAAATAGTAACTATATAATTGTTTGTTTATACGCTGATGACATGTTAATAATAAATAATAATATGGAAGGTGTAACTAAAACAAAGAAATTTCTGTCTTCCGTATTTAAAATGAAGGATCTTGGACAAGTTAATACCATTCTAGGTATTAAAGTAAAAACTCATAGTGGGGATTTTACGTTGTGCCAATCTCATTATATTGAGAAAATAATAAACAAGTTTAAACACGTGAATATTAAAGAAGTGGAAATCCAATTCGATCCAAGTATCAAGTTAAATGAAAATACAAGAAGAACAGTTGCACAATTAGAGTATGCGAGTGTTATAGGAAGTCAAATGTATGCAATGCAATACACTAGACCAGACATCGCATATGCTGCGAGTAAACTAAGTAGGTTTACTAGTAATCTCAGTGTAGAACATTGGAAGGTAATAGGAAGAGTATTTGGTTATTTAAAAGCAACCAATGACTTATGGTTATTTTACTCAGAATTTTTAGCTGTCTTGGAAGGATATACTGATGCAAGTTGAATATCTAGTGCAGGTGACAACAAATACACTACTGGATGGGTTTTTACCCTAAGGGGTGCAGCTGTGTCTTGGGGATCCAAGAAACAAACCTGTATTACTCACTCAATTATGGAGTCTGAGTTCATAGCCCTTACGGCAACAGGTAAAGATGTTGAGTAGCTTAGGGATCTTCTTTTAGAAATTTCATTCTATACGAAGCCGATATCGGCTGTTTCACTACATTGCGATAGTGAAACCACATTAGCTAGAGCTTACAGCGGCACGTATAATGGAAAATCCAGACATATAAGTCTGAGACATGACTATGTAAGATAATTAATTCAAGATAGAATCATTGCAATTTCTTATTTAAAGTCAAATAATAACTTAGCTGATCATTTTACTAAACCTCTAACGAGAGAGGTAGTAAGGACAACATCCAGAGGGATGGGGTTGAAACTCTTTTCAAAAGATTTCATTAGTAATGGAAACCCAACCTAAAATTAGAAAATCTCTATATAAGTGTTCAATGGGTAAAAACAAGTCATTGATACGTGAAAAAGTTTTAGCACTAAATTATACATATACCTCATCCAGGATTATTGTGCTGGCCGTTACAGATAGAGGGTTTAGTCTTATAAACTCTTAATGTAGTCTAGTCTTAAGGATAAGTGTCTGAAAGTAACGGAGACACTGAAAAGACTTCACCTATATGAACGTAGAGGTTGTGCCGCCTCTCATGAGAATGAGAGTTTTCTCGGGATCGTTCATGATACAAGATAAGCACAAGGCCATTAAATGTACTGAGTAAGAATTGTGGGAACTCAAACAACACTTAGAAAATATGTGTGTGATATTTTCGGTCCTGTTATCTAAAAATGTAACGACCCGAGATTTTCGACTCTCGTGTATAATACGACGGCCGAATTTCCAAGTAATTTATGGAATAACTAATTTGTCAAATAATAAAATATAGCATTCAAGCACAATGGCGGAAACAATTATCATCTTATTCTATCAAACTTACTACGTCATCATCAATGTTTAAATAAGGGAACCAACCAATATCCATACTGATTAATTAAAATACAAAACCATGTCTTCTCTTGAAGACTTATTACAATTCCATAAATGTATCAACTACTCAAAAGAAATATTTAATAAATGATAACATCAATTAAGTTTCTCTAACATCGTTATCCGCCATGTGATCGTACGAACATCGAACTTTTTTCCTTAAAAATCGGGTTCAATACCTGGATCTTCACCTGCATCATCTAAATTGTGTTTGGGATAGCGTTAAACGCTATCATAGTGGGGAATATTTCCTCCAAGACAATCAATAATAATAATGTATAAAACTCAGAGTAACGCAACACATTAATATCTTTATTCAAACAAAACAATCAAGTAAAAATCTTTGTTAATGCGATGCATGGAATGCATGCTCTGGCTAAGGCACCCTGGCTAGAATCACAATACATGAAGTGGGAGACTCCCTATTAAGACTTCATGCTAGCCACTAGTCACCAGAGGTTCCTGGGACGCACAAGCCCATAGTTTTGCCCGACCACGTGAGAAACGGGACGCTCATAGCCCAAATCTACACGTGACAGTGTATGAGAGAAGTAGGACGCTCTAGCCTATTCTCAATTCCGTACACCCACATGGAGCCAAGTGAATGCATGACTTTAGTTTCTCCTTTATTTAAGTGTTTTCGCATACAACCAACTTAAATAAAACTCAATGGTCACTATGGGGAGTCGCAAGCAACCCGGCATAGGTCGACAGCACGGGATTAGTGTCCATAACACCAACCCCGGCTCATGAGAATTTGTATACCATTAAAGTTTACTCATTGTCCCGTTTTATGATTTCATCATGTCTCAAAAAGCCAATGTTGTACCTCATGACCAAATTCATTAAAATACTCATGTAATGTATATGGATCCAATCAAGCATCATATACATGTAAGGATCCATTGATAAACAAGCACTTCATTCTCTCAGTTAAGTCAAAAGATATTCTTCCATCATGGACACCTCTCATGAGTTCCATCTCTCTACATCGAATAATTTTACCAACTTAGGGACAAAGAGTATACAATAATGGGATGTCCATATGATGATCTTATACACATATTTCATATCACAATATGAAAACCAATATTACTTGTAAAACACAGATTAAGGAAATAAGGGCACAGATTTCACAAAGATAAATAACACAAATACACATGCTTCTTAGTAAAAAAATCTAAACAATGAATCGCATCATTATATAATGATATTCATTACAAATCCTACATTAAGCTTCATGTTATATGGATCAGCAATTCAAAACAAAACAACTTCACATGCCACAAAAGAAACTTATGATAATCATAATATTATTAATGAAAGGCTTGAAGGAAAATCCTCACCTTAGGATGGACTTAGAAGAAGAGGGTTGTAGAAGATCCTAACCGCTGGAAAAATATGAGAAAGAACTCTCTTCTCTTCTCTCTCTCTCTCTCTCTCTCTCTCTCTCTCTTTCTCTAGGGCATGGAGGCTAGGGTTAGGAGAAGGATTTGGAGGTGCGTAGTAGAAATATGGAGAGGGATGTGCACGCGAGGTCTTGTGTAACAACCTCTTGAGGTGGGTTTCTCAAATCTCAATATTCGGATGATCTATGATAAATTCCAATCCATTCATCTTATCAAGCTCGAAGAGTAGAGTCAGAATACGTAAATTTCTTGATGATCCACATTCTAGATTGGCCGATCCTTGAAAATGGCCTAACGGGTGCTAAAATGGGCTTGATCTCAATTAACGGTCTACACTTGATGATCAGGGCCCAAATTTTGGAAAAATATATGGTCATGATAGGCAAATAATTGTACAAAGATTAGTAGTTGATTGATGGTGAGAAATGCCTAGATCTGTAATTTCAACTTTTGGCGGAAAAGGAAGGGGCTGGCTTTGTGGTTCAATGGTGTAGGATTATAGATCGGGGTCCAAACTTTGTGTAAACTCGTAGTCCTATGAGTATAATAATTGGTCCAAATTTGAGAAGCGATTGATGGTGAGCAGTGGGTAAATTAAAAGGTTCAGATTTAAAAAGAGTTGGTAACTCATTAATTTCTAAAACGGAATAACTTCACGCATAAGAAAGATGCTTATCAAGGTAGGGCACTAAAATCACACTATTGGTCCATGATAAAGACGATCCAAGTCACTCATATGAAAAGAAATATTCGATTACGACTAACCCTCTACTTTCCTCACTCGATGGATATGAAAATCAAGGGTTAAGGGGCTGATTTGACAATCGAACCACTTCTACTATGATTTAAGGGCTGAAATTTGATGTGTATGGTTAATATGTGCCCAAAAGCTTAAATCCAGAGTTTTACGTGAAAGTGATCGTCAGAAACTATAATACTTAAAAATGACATCTTAACTTAAGTTTAACTAATGGCATTTTCGTAATTATCTGAAAAGTGCGTGATTTTTTAAAATTGATCTTTCTACAATGTTTATGGGATCATTTTAAGCAACTTTTGTAAAGGGTCCCCTATCGGATCTCCTACGGATGTCCCGCTATTCATAAATCAACGGTAAATGTACGATAATTAATAAAAAATAAATTAAAAATAAATTTTCAAAAATTTTCAAATAAATCTCGAAAATCTGGGGCGTTACAAAAAATAACTGGTTTAAAGCTGCGGCTACCAGTAATTTCGATAGATCTTTGAAATATTTACACTAAGGAAGGATTCAAATCGAAAGATATATTTCTTTACGCATATAATCTTTTATACTTTGGTAGATGTCGTTTTTTTTGTTTTAAATTATTTTTAACCAAGTGGAGGATTGTTGAAATATTTGGTTAAAAAAAATATTTTTGAAAAAATGACAAAAAAATCTCTTTTATTTTTGTCCCATATCGTATGGGAGAAAGGAATTTTGCTTCTTTATAAGTAGAGTGTTGTGCACCTTACTTATTTATGGTGGGAAAGAGGAGAATGGTGGCTTACCGTGCATGCACATTGGCACGGGCTCGATCTCAGACTTGGATTTTGACTCGGTCTTAGTCACGGGTACAAGCTCGGGCTCAGGCACTAGCACGGGCACGAACACAGGCATAGGCACGGGCTCGGGCTCGGGCTCGGTGCGAGGGCATGGGCATGTGAGGTAGTGTGGCTGTAAAGGCGCTAGTGACGCACTTGACACTTCGCACGTGCGCATCGTGTTACAGATTTGTCGCGACCTCACGGACCGGAGCGAGACTAGTGCGAGTTGCGGTACGACAGAGGCTAAGTAGTAGGTGAGGTGGCTGGGTTCGGAATAGAGGATGTGCTATGAGTAGGAAGTCTAACAGAGAGACCTCTCTGCTTTTATAGAGAGCTGCAGGGTTATTTAGATGGACCTATGTAACTGCTCATGTAGTAACGATCCAGACTATGCAGTAACAACTGCATGTGGCTGGACCAACAATCAGAAAACGGCTAGCCATTGAGTCTAAACAGCCAGCATGCAGGTGTGTAACTCCCACATGCACAACAGACAGAAACTGCAAAAAAAAAAACGGTTAGTTTCTCCCAACAGCCAAAAAACGACTAGTGCCATTATGACTCTGGACCAAAACTGCCAGCCATCCTTGCCTATGGTCTGATTCATTTCAACACAACAATTTCAATCACAACCATCTCAACTGAACCAGCACCCATCTAAGACCATTAACCTCTTGATTTGGTTAATACAAACCAAGCCACTTAGATCAGAGTAGTGGTCTACTGCTGCAAGAAGAAGACCACTATTCCTTTTTCTCTCTTTCTTTTCATCATCTGCCAGATAACGTTATTGAGTTTCATAATGGTTCATTCGTTTCTTATTGAACGCAAAATCATATAAGGGTCATTGTATCCTGGAAGCAATCTGCCTGTAAACTATTAGTAGACTCAAAGTAATTTGAGTATGGACAAATTACGCTTTAAGGACAACACATTTTCATGTGCATCAGCTTGTACTTATTTTTTATTTTTTTCAAATTAATTTATTTTTTGAGATAAGAAATTCTCAATACAAGTGTCCACAAAACAGGGTCTAGGATTATTAATGATCCACTCTTATCTAAGTGACAGTGGTTTGCATACTTTGTAATAGGCATAATTTGAATTGATGCATGCCCTGTATACAATTCGTGAGTGCATGCGTATTGTGGGTCATAGGCAGCCAGAGTATCAAATAGCAATGTCCGGATTAGTATCTATACTGATGCTGGACAGTTTAAACCTTCAAAGCCATGCCACGTGTACAGCTCGTGGATGACTGTGCTTACCATAATTGCGTATCAAATTGCATGATATGCTTCGTTTCCGATTCTAACCAGTTGGGCAATGTGGACCACTGATGTAGATCCTTCTTTAAAGGCTAATTTGCTGGCGGCAGATGGAGAGACAATGATTTTTTTTTTTTTTTTTTTTTTTTTTTTTTTTTTTTGAGAAGTTCCTTTTTTATTTATCCAACAGGCCTAAAGACAAAGGCCCCAAATAGCGGGACGTTGTGCAGATGAGATGCACCACAAAGGCAGGCTGTTTGGACGATCTCCAACATTCTATTTAAGGAAATTCTTCTGTTGATATGGGATTGACTATTTTTTTTTGCTCTATTAAGTGTGAATTTTTTATATATGATCGAACCAAAACAGTTGGGTATATTTGAACGGTTTAGATTGAACTTTATACGTACCATATTAACAGTATTCTTGTGCTTGAGTAACGATGTCCATACTCTCTCGGGGCATTAAATGAGACGTCTTCCTGTTTTGCAATCCCTTCGCACGATCCGCATAGCGAGGAAAGCTGTCTTCCGTACGGCACCCAGCTCCAAATCAGTGATTCAAAAAAGATTAAAAAAACAGAATACGTACCTGCATAGGAAGTTTGTGGGAGATCCGAGCTGTCCATCAAGTGGGCCACACTGATTAGATCTTCTCGCTGAAAAGAGAGATCAGGTCGTTTCATTGCTTCGGTTGGCTATAATGTTACAAAGCAAGCATCTCCTGCACAAGAAATATGTGTGGGGCCCACTTTGATGTTTGTGAGAAATCTATGCCGTCCAACCGTTTTGTGAGATCATTTTAGGGGTTGCGACAAAAAATGAACCGTATCCAAAATTCAAGTGGGCCGCACTAAAGCAAAAGTTGTGAAACGACCTGATTTTAATTGATAGGATGGCAGCAGTGTGTCCCACCCAATGAAGACAGAGAATCTTTCACACATGTGCAAATTGCACCCATTCTTGCTAGTGGATCTGCACGCGTGCTTAATACCTCGAACCACATGCAATTACCTTCCATGCCGTCACTGAACGTTTTAAGGGAAGCGGATTGCGTTCTACCCAATCCGTCCATGCATGGGCTCTGTGGGGCCCATCTTGATGTATGGATTTTATCCACTCCGTCCATCTATTTTTATAGGTCATTTTACGGCATGAACCCAAAAATAAACCGGATCCAAAGGTCAAGTTGACCACACCACAGGAAGTAGTGATAATGACACCCACCTTTGAACAAAACCCATACATCACGGTGGGCCCTACAGAGCCCTGACTCGACAGACTATCGTCAACTTCTGGGCAGGACGTAATCCGCTCCCCATGTGGGATCCATCCCTACTGAAAATCGTGATGCCCACTGTAGATGGGCCATGACGCAAAGCTAAGCTGAAAAAAATCATTCCACTCTTCAATTTCAGGCCACCAAGTAGACTGTTAAATTTAAAAAATATTCAACGTTGTCCATTTAAATTTTAAAATGTGGCCCCATGTACAGATTCTCAGTGGTTTGAACGGTTACGATGGTTTGATTCCATACTTTTGCTTGGAAACGGTATGCATTTTTATAGATAACCATACTCCACAGCGCAACAAATAAAAGAAAAGGAAGACTTGCAAATGCCAGGTCATTTTGGACGCCATATTTCTAGCCTAGAACATTGTCTTTCTAAAATCCAATCCGTCCATCAATGTCTATAGACCATGTTATAATGAGAACAGATAAATGAACTAGATCCAATAATCAAGTGATCCACACCACAAGAAACATTGGATACAGTGTGAATCAGTTTATGAACGGATTGGATGGCATATAAACATCACGGTAGGCCCCAGGAAGTTTTCGACGGTGGTATTTTCCATCCCAATTGTTTCCTGTATTGTGGCCCATTATCGTGTTGTATCTACCTTTTTTTTTTTTAATTTTTATTCTAACATTATCTGGAGAAACGGATGGAGGGATTGGATTTCACACGGACAACGAGGTAGGCCCCACATGGCTTTATGCTGCTGTAAGTCTGTACCACCAACAGCAGGAAACTCGCGTCCAGGTCATCTCCTTTTCAAAAACTGTCTCTCTGCTTATAGATCTTGAACTGGAAATGATAGGTCTCGTTGTCCTATAAGCTGGAAAGCCCTTCTGTCAGCTTCCCACGTTTTCTTTCCTTCTTTTTCGTTTATCCATTTCTGTCCTTCTTGCTATTTCTAGAACTCTAGATCTGCTCAGATTTCCCAGTAATTTCTGCGATTTCCCAAGGCCAGAAATGGAAGGCGGAGACGGCGGTGGTCTTGATGGTGGACCGAAGCTAGAGACCTTGAAGCTGAAAGAAGATCGAGATATCAGAGCCGTCCATGCGATTCGGGAATCGGAAGTTTCGATTTCTTCGCCGGTTACTAGACAGAAAGCTGCTGCTGCAAAGCAGATTATTGAGAACCATTACCGGAATTACTTGCAAGGGCTTCAGGATCGGAAGGAGAGGTATGTGTCCCAGGATCGGTTTCTTTCGTGTCTTTTCTTGGTGCTGAGGATTGGATTTTCTTGGATTCTTGTATACAGAGGGGAATTCAATCTCTACGTTACACGTGGCAGTTGTCTGTAGTGATTCGGATGTTGACTTGGTGGGATGCCATGGGTGGGCCGTTTTGCTGTGGTAGCCGTCCATAATAGCATGAAAGAAATGGACGGTTTGGTACAAAAGGCCAAACTCATGGTAGCTGGATGGTTAGAGTTGCCTAATCACTGGGAATTTTGGAGTACGGCCGGGTACAAGTGGTGGCCCACCAGATCAACAAGCCGTACATGTTTCCACATGTATGGTGAGGATGTCAGTAGATAGAACTTTTAAGATGAGCATGTCGTGATATCTGGATTTGTTTGGTTGTGAATTATCTTCTTGTTGTGTACTACATTCTGTTCTTTAGTCATGAATTTCGGGTGAAATCTGCTGGCAGGGATTCTATCCCTTAATCCTTAGTGATCGATCTGAAAGATACCTATGGTTTTCGGAGAAATGCCATAATGACAGCACGCTTCTTTGAAGTTCTGTGAATTGCCCTCTGTCAGTACACATGGCAAATTGTGTATGGTGAGGATGTTGATCTGGTGGGCCACTGAGTGGATGGGCCGGATGCCGAGTGTTGGGATTGGACAACTCTGACCATCTGATTGTTATGAGTCTTGCCCATTGAATGTGGGTGTTGCTTATTCAAGTTTACTCTTCCTTTTTCGGCTACCGATCAGATGGCTACCACAGTCTGATCACCTTGCTTTTGGGGTATGACCCATCTGTGATGGCGACCCACCAAATCAATGTTCTTAACTTGCACAAATGCCACATCTGTAAAGGAAAGTGCATGTGGAAGTAGCATTCCTTGTTAAGTGTTTAGTCATAGTTGTTCTCTTGGATGCAAATACTTAGTGGTTTAGAAAAGCTAGATTTGAATATTTGACGGCTAGATATTCTGGTTAGCCGTACTGGGTAGGTTTTTTTTTTTTTTTTTCCTAAAGGTGCTGCCCTGGGTCTGGGTAGTTATGTACCAACAAATAACTAAAGAGCATTGGCCATGGAAAGGACCATCTTTTTAAGGCAATGAAATTTACATCTAGAATTTCAAATTCTTTTTATTATTTCAGCAATGTGCAACCTTTTTTGTGGAGTTTGAATGAATCAACCTTTCCTATGCATGCGTACTTGGTAATTGACTTCCATGTAATTTGTTTCAGACGCCAAACACTTCAAAAGAGAGCAGAAGAAGCTCAAGTTTCAAGTGAAGAACAAGAAGAAATGCTAAGAAATTTGGAACGCAGGGAGACAGAATATATGAGGATGCAAAGACGGAAAGTGGGTATTGATGACTTTGAGCAATTAACTATAATTGGGAAAGGAGCATTCGGAGAGGTATTGCATGGCTTTACATTTGAAATAATATGTAGAGCCTTTTAGAGTAATTTACATATCTTCTTCTTTCGATTAAGTAAAAGATAGTTAGCATTGTTTGTTGGATATGGGCCCGTGGCTGTGGGGCCCACTTGTGGGCAACTACTAGCGGGACACGAGAGTTTCTCTCTTTTCCTCATCCGTGTTTTCTAGATTGCATAAAGGTGAGATCGGACCCAAATTTCCCGACGCTTCCCTATAAAATGGGGGAGACTCTCTTGTGAAAAGCATTAAGTGATTCCAAGAGTCCAAAGAGAAAATAGAGAGGGTGATTACCATATCCTATATGTCCATTTGGCCTACCCTTATACGATCCAAGCTGCAGATCATAATCCGGGGCCATCTTAGTCGTAGAATCAAAGCGGCGATCAAACCTATCTGCTCCCATAGTGGTTAGGCAGCCCACTAGACGTGCATCGTAGATCTTCATCTTTTGCCAAGGTCCCATATTGTGTAGACTGTCAGATTCTGTGGGCCCACTCTTCCAGGCTGACTTTGATTCTTTTTAAATGAATTGCTAGCATTATGCATGTCTTGATGGTCTGTTTCAAGTTAAATGATCTGAATGAAGAAACAAAGTTGCCTTGTAGCACATGTAACACAAACACAGGCACATGAATCTATCCGTTGGACATGGACATGACATGTCAGACGCGGGGACCTTAGAAAAACCAATATGCACCACCTCCTTACAGATATATAGTGATATTGAAAATGCCTTTTTTATTGTTAAGATATAGCAACATCGATTTACATAGTTATAAGTACATGTACATGGGAACTTTAAATAGTGTACAAATATCACTAAAATGTAACAGTAAAAGGTACATTAATGTTTTTTTTCCCAGTAGCCTTGTTGATGTGTGTCTGACAAATGTGGTCCACAAAAGTGTTGGACATGGCAGTATCCTTGTTACATAGCTTATGGAAAATTGGTCAAAACAAGTGTCGGACATGGCAATTATTAGAAAATGGAGTGTCCATGTTACACTGCTTATGGCAATTGACTCTACGGCTTTACTCAGATGATCATTGGTTTCCTGACTGACCAAATAGTGATTGGAAACTTCATTCTTTTCGTTGCTCCTTGCTTTTATCCATCAACTGCTTGACTAGTATAGTTTACGGCAAATTGATTCTATGGCTTTTCTTGTATGACAGTTGATTAATGTTTCCTGATTAAATAATTATTTGTCAATGTTAGAAACTTCATTCTCTTACTAGCTCATTTCTCTTATCTATGAAATGGTTGCCTAGTGCAGGTAAGGCTCTGCCGTGTTAAAAATACAGGAGAGATTTTTGCCATGAAGAAGTTGAAGAAATCAGAGATGCTCAGTCGAGGACAGGTGAATAGTCCCTAAAACTAAAACATTGACTAAGAAAGATGCCAGTTGCAGTATTTTTGTATCTCTTAATTCATGGGAGCTTCTCCAATCTCCTCTTCAACTTAAATCTTTCTTATTCCTCTATAGTCGTGAAAATTTCCAATTTTTGCACATAGCATTATGTATTCTATAAATTCGTTTAGCAGGTCAAATTAGCAACTTTCTACCACTGGATTTCATGCACCCTAAAGGGTTCCCTACGTGTCAGTTGGGCTTGGTCAATTGGACTTGGCCACAATTTTACTCAGTCCAAGTGTATAACAATCTTACATTTATATACCCCACGATTGACTAATCTGGATTTTTTTAGAACTCCGTCTTCCAAAAGTTTTCACTTACAGTACTGCAATTATTGAAAATTAGGATTTCGTCTTCCAAAACTTGTCACTTACATCACTGCAATTATTGAAAATTGTCTGCATGTAGCCATGACCCTGACTCTGATTCAAGCCATACAGAACAAAATGCAAACTGTTCTCTCTCTCTCTGTGTGTGTGTGTGTGTGTGGGCGCTCGCGCGTCTTTTCACTCACTGTTTCTCTCTCTCACATTTCAGGTTGAGCATGTTAGATCTGAGAGGAACTTGCTTGTGGAGGTTGACAGCCGGTGCATTGTAAAACTTTTCTGTTCATTTCAAGACTCAGATTTCTTGTACCTTATCATGGAGTATCTGCCTGGTGGTGACTTTATGACTCTTTTGATGAGAGAAAATGTTCTTTCCGAAGATGTTGCACGATTTTATATAGCTGAGAGTATACTAGCAATTCATTCTATTCACCGCCACAACTATGTCCACAGGTATTTATTAAAAAAAATGGTTTTTTAGTTACTTGTGTGTGGATATTAAGCTGTAATCATCATAAGTCTTGTTAATTATTCTTGCTAGGAGGAATTGGTTTCTGCACATTCACCTTCAGAAATGGTTTTGCAACAGTTTTTAAGCTATTTCAGGATGCTAGAAGGAACTAGCAATTTGATATGTGCAAAAATTCATTACTTGAATTTATTTATTCATGTTTGGAATTCAAACCCAATTCTACATTTGTACTGGGAGAAACTTCTTCCAGAGGAAATGTTAAAGAGCTTTGAACACAAAGTGCTTCTGTGTACAGGGACATAAAGCCAGATAACTTCTTGCTGGATAAGGATGGGCACGTGAAACTCTCTGATTTTGGATTGTGTAAACCCCTAGATTACAAATACTCAACAATTTTATTGGAAAATGAAGTCCTAAGCGGTCAGGAAACAGATGAAAATGAAGGACATTCTGGGATTGACAGCGTCCCTTGGATGATGCCGAAAGAACAATTACAACAATGGAAACGCAATCGTCGTGTGTTGGTAGTATTTTCATCCTCAGACCCATTATTCATTTTTATGACATCCCCATTTACACTAACCATGCTTAATAGAACAGCCTATTGAGCCTAAGTGTTGACTTGTCAGTACATCGATGTGTTCTGCAGGCTTATTCTACTGTTGGAACTCTTGATTATATGGCACCTGAAGTGTTGCTAAAGAAAGGTTACGGAATGGAGTGTGACTGGTGAGAAGTAATTCTGTTTTTTTTTTTTGCTCAAGTACAAAACCATAATTATGTTCATCTACATTTATCACCTATGTATCTTAGAACATGGGTCATAGCCAATCATGTCTTGGGCTTATGGTAAGAAAACTTTTGGTTTGAAGGCTGCGAGAACATTTTATTGAGAGGGAAACAAAGGTTTTACAACATAGCGAGGATTCTTGAAACACCATCAATTGGAGAAGGATCCCTTACCTTGCCAAACCATTGACTACATCACTTCCTTACATGTGGGAAATCGAAAGGAGACCATCTGTCTTACCCACCATATTATCAGAAGCTCTTAACTCTACAATCTAGTCTGTGGAAAGATGAGATTGAAAAGCAAGAGCATGATTGGTGGTTGCAGATGTACCTGGCTGCTCCATAGACATATCTGAATGGGAAGAATGAATGATACTTTGAGGGCAGCCAGCTATTTTTCAACTTATAGCATCATCTCTTGGGTCTGCCATTGAATTCCCAAAATTAAGAGGAATCTCCCCTTCAACAGCAACAGTGTTGGCAGCAACATTCTTTGGTTTTGGGCACAGGTGAGGATGTAGATCCCAACAATATTCCTTAGTATCTCACCTTTTCCCACAATGCGTATATTTCAGCTCGTCTCTTTCATCAGAAGACAACTGTTCTTTAGCTGATTCTCTTCCAGAGCTGCTTGACTTAGGGTTTCTAGAATTTGGAACCAGCATAGACTTTTCCATGAACCAGCACAGCAATTTGATCAATTATTGTTGCTTTTCTACTCACTTCTCCTTGAATATAATTATACACTGATTCTGGCAAAGGCAATTATTCCTTGCAAGAATTTGCACCCTTTGCAACTTAGTCACGGTGAAGTCCAGCCAAGAACTCAAAGATCCTGTGATATTCTATTTTCTTAGTTATTTCTTTAGCAGTTTGAGCCAGTGGTCAACAGTGATTCAACTCTTCCTGCTTTTGTCTCATCAGAGCAAAGTATTCCTCTATTGACATTTCTCCATGTTGCATCTTTGTTATTTCACTATGGAGCTGAAAACGCGCAGAGTCATCACTCAAGGAATATCTTCCTTCAATAGTGTATATTTCTTTTATA
Organism: Liriodendron chinense; assembly: GCA_003013855.2. Taxonomy (NCBI): domain Eukaryota; kingdom Viridiplantae; phylum Streptophyta; class Magnoliopsida; order Magnoliales; family Magnoliaceae; genus Liriodendron; species Liriodendron chinense. The sequence continues at coordinate 7,483,603 of ML058453.1, forward strand.
GTTTTCCAAAAAAGTCCTTGACTAATGTTAGGTTGTGTGAAATGAAGAAGCGATAACATCACTGCCAGATTTTAACTTTCCTAATCATTAGGGGATGGATCATCCACATTGGACTCCTTTTTTATTTGTAGTTATGTAACCCAGTTTTCTTTTACTACCAATATGCATCTTAGCGGACTGGACCTTTCCAAATAAATTTTTTCCATCATGCTTTACTGGGGTAATTTATGACACGGGATGATTGTAGCGTCAAAAGTAGTGTCTTTTGAACATTGGTGCCATCTACCATTCTTCTTCTTCTTCTTTGTTACTTTCTTTCTTTCTTTTTTTTTGAACATTGATAATTTTCTTGATTAGAGGCCACAGCCTAAAGAATACAAAGGATCGAAAACAAAAAAGAGAAAATTACAGCTCAAGCCAATGGAAATACAAAGGATCGAAAACAAAAAGGAGAAAATTACAGCTCAAGCCAACTCTCTGGGAACTGAACAATGACCTTCGGTGCAATTGTCCATTCCATAACATGTGATTTAGTCCTTTTAAAACCTTCCAATACTTGCCCCTTCCGATTCCTGAAACATCCACCATTCTCAGCAAGTATTCTCAAGAAATAAAGGAGTGTAATAGGTCTGATTGGCCTTTTGTCCAAATTTGACTAAAATATCAATCATCTGAGAGACGCCTATGTGTGATCTTCAGAATTCAGAGAGCTCCGTGGGCTGATCTAGTCGTGCTGATGGGCCACACAAGCTAGCTGATCACACCAGCGGGGAGATCCTGAAAATTTGGGGAACTTTGTAGGACCTGCCAGTCACTCTGGTCTAACACCAGTGTCCTTTTGGTTACTTTGTTCTGGCCAATAGGGCCCGACTCTGGAGTCTAGACACGCCAGTGGGCTCTATTGATCACATCTTTGCAGCCTGTTGATCTAGATATCCATGCCTGTAGGGCCTGCTGGACACATTGGTCATTTTAATAGGGCCCGCTGGTCATGCAAATGAATAGGGATGTGAATTGCTTGTAGCCAGGGGTTACAGGGATTTCCCTTGACATGGCCCAATGGAAAAGTGCCACGTGCGTGTCAGATGGGGAGCTTGCAGTGAAAAGGTTAAAATCATCATTTCACCAGTGGAATCTCTGCTTTTCATTGCGGGCCCCCACATCTAACAGGTCACAGGCAATTCATGTCAAATGAATAGAGAGCTTTTGTGGGGTCTGGGGCTGATGTGGATGAGTGCTAGATGCTGGCTGCTAATGAGGGCGGGCCATGCGGGCCTGTTGCTGATATGGGTGGGCCCCATAGAGCCAGCCACATATGGGGTATAATAGCCCTGTAGGGCCTGCAGGGAAAAAAAAGAAAAGAAAAAAGAAAAAGGGAGAGAGAAGAAGAGGATAGAGAAAGGATATGATTAGGTTTCCTGCTCTGATGCCATGTTAAATTCATGTTATTAAAGAAGAAATGAGAAGAAAATGGGAAAGGAACAATGAGAGAGCTTGAGATCACCTCTTACATTTACATGGAGACGAGATTAGTTACAAAAGATTAATATAAGCATATGGTGCTCTGCAGGAATACCAAAGAGTGCATACAATGTAATGCTTCTAACAATAACTTGTTATTTATGTAGTTATACCAACTTCGTATGATTATGTAGATTCCCAAAGAAGGATTCTTTTCCATATATTTTGGAAATTCTACCAGCAATGATTAGACCACTCTCAATGCAAGAAATGTTGTTCTGAACATGTTAAAATAGTTTCATAATTGACACCCACCATCTGTACTTTAGGTGGTCGTTGGGGGCAATCATGTATGAGATGCTTGTGGGATATCCTCCCTTCTGTGCTGATGATAAAAGGATTACTTGCCGGAAGGTATTTCAAATATGGTGTTTTGTTGGCCTTACACCCGCAGATGTTTGCTTTCTCCATTTAATCCCTTACTGCTGCCAAATAATCCTAATGGTTTCTGGTAAATCAGATAATAAATTGGAGGACGTGCTTGAAATTCCCTGAAGAGCCAAAACTATCAAATGAGGCTAGAGATCTGATCTGTCGTTTGCTGTGTGATGTTGAAACAAGGCTGGGGACCGGAGGAGTGGAAGAAATAAAGGTAGTTTTCTCTTTTGATATAGGATTAGGTATAGGATATAGTCCTTGACACAAGAAGACTGGGGGCCTAAAACATGTGATATAGTCCCCAATATCGACGGCAGTATGAAATTCACAGAATATCAGGTCATTTTTTTGTTTTTGTTTTTGTTTTTTAACTTTCCATGGTATTGTGTAATTTTGTGGTATGCCAAGTAATCGGGATAAAGCTTAGATGATGATGATGATGATGATGAGTACCACAGCCATTTCTTTATTTATGTCGTTTCTACCAGTACCTATGAAACTGAAATTTTTGCACACAATATTTGATGGTATGGAATTTGGAGCATGGTGACTTCTGTAAAGAATCCCACGCCTCTTTGTCATCGGCAAACTGTCCAAATGTTCACGTTTACAATGTTACTGTTTTGTTAGGCACATCCATGGTTTAAAGGCGTGCAGTGGGACATGCTGTATGAGATGGAAGCTGCCTACAAGCCTGTTGTTGATGGAGAGCTGGATACTCGAAATTTTGATAAGTTTGATGAAGTGAGTTTTTAATGTATATATTTTCTCAGTAACTGCAGGGTGTGCCTTTTTACTCGAACAATGTTATGACTGCTATGACTAACTTCTTGAGGTCTGTATACATTTTTTTTAGAGTCACCACAATGAAAGACACTGTTGAACTATTCTATGCTAGATCCTAATCTCTGATTAATAAGCCATCAAAATGAAAACATTCAATGGATTATTAGTCAGAGATTAGATTTCTAAATAAATCTTGGTTTTTGATGATGACATATCTAAAGTGGGTCACAAAACTCGGACAGTTTGATTGAGTTAATGAATGCCAAGTCGACAATTTCAGAGCGCCCAGGTGTCAACCATCCCACTGCCAGAGAATCAAACCACTACCCTTTTACATTCACTTCTCCACCCCTCTCCCACATCTTGCAAATCACTCTCCTTTGCATTGCATATGCCACATCTACTAGTATATTTAACCATTTTACAAAGATTTTTTTTCCATATCTTCATGAAAAATTTCTGATTGTTGCATGGTTTGCTGGAATCAAATTATCCTTGTTTGGGACTTCGTTTTTAAGGATCACATCATATGATAGAAGGTTTTGCTGACACCCATAGGATGCATTATTCTTGAATTCTTCTTTAGACATTGTCAAATTATTGAAATTATACAATTCTTGCAAGGAATCATATGAACCTTATTGTGTAGGATGGCAACAAGTTGAGATAATATCTATCCATTATGCTTTAAGTAATCATGCTTTGACTCAGAGGAATGATTTCTTGTCATAGCCTTACAGGTGTTTCTTTTGGTTTTCCTAACTAGAATGAGATTTCTTTACTGAACTTTTGTTCCTTCATAGGTAGATGATCCACCATCAGCATTGACAAGAGTGGGACCTTGGCGCAAGGTACAGACTTTATGTTCTTTTAGTTGATCTATTTTCCGTGTCGATGCTTAGCAGAAAGTAATTTATAAGCGATACTTGTCACCTGGATTACTGGTTTCATGAGTGGTAATTGTTATTGGATTAGTGGTTTAATAAGCAATAATTGTCATGTGGACCATGTATTTCAAGTTCAACTTATTTTAGTTTCTATCTTTTGAATTTGTTCATGACACTTTAAATTTTCACAAGGGCACACCCTCGCACATCCTTCATCATATCATTCTGCCCGACTACAAGATTCTTAAAATAGTTTCAAATAGTTAAGGTTTGCAAAAGGGATTCATCTGTTAGACTATTAATTAGCTGTTTTTTTCCCGTTTCAGTTAATTTTCTCACTTTTGCGTATTGCTGATAGTATGCTTGCTTATTGTACCTATTAGGGGCATTTTTATACATTGGAAAACCCAGTAATCCTTTTTTAAATGTTCGGATTGCTCATGAACACACGAGATCTAACTTCCACATGGTAGCAAAGTACTCACAAGGGGATTCATCTTTTTGCCTGAATTTTTTTTCTTTAATTTTATTTCCAGAGGAATTTTGTGCAGCACATCGTTATCATCTTGTAGCAACAACTTCCATGAGAAGGTTGAAACCATGAACCAGATCTGGTCAAGAGATCTCTACTTTATTCTTGTGTGCCCCTTGAATTTCACCAATTCCTTCTTCAACAACCTATCACCACATCTCTTCAGCCTGGATGTAAAGACCCTTGTATAATCTCTTGCATTATTCAATAGATAATTGCTTATTCCTACAAAGAAGTGGCACAAGTAGACAAATGGCCTAATGCCCATCTAGCATGATAATGGGCCACACAAGAATAGTGTACGAACAAGTCAGGGTGCTAAAACTGTACTATTAGGTATTTTATTCTCTGCTAAAATAAAATGGTATGTTCATGATTTTCAACCCGACGGGGTTTGGGTGAACGGCTAGCATCGTGGGTGTGCTCCCCACAGATGCAGGTTCGATTCCCCTCCCCGGCATTACCCGATGCATGCGGTTGCGGGTGATTGCGTGCATCTGTAGGGATTAGTCTTGCCTCAAAATGGGGCGGGGATACCCGGTGTCATAAAAAAAAAATGTTCATGATTTTCAAACCTCCAAATAAATTTTACTTATATATGTTCGATATTGGGCAAATCACAATCATGGCCACTGAGTTAATTGATTCTTGACATGCTTCTATTGACATGGACATTAGCACTGGTTTCTTCAGTTTGACATTGCCTTTTGATTTGGAAATGAAGTAATCTGTTGTATGTTTTTCATGTTTAACTATTGAATATTCAGGTTTTTTGGTAATGATGTGGGCCTTGTTGATTCTTGCAGATGTTGACGTCAAAAGATGCCGATTTTATAGGGTATACTTTCAAGAAATCAGACATGATTAAATCAATAGGAGTTTCAGGTTTGCCCATTTTGAGATTTAAGATACTTTGTATTATGATATCTTATCTAGCTAATGATAGAGCATATTCTCATTTACTTCATACTAATGGCAGGTACAGACATGAAAGTGAACAGTTCTTCAAAGGCACCTTCACTTGCTTCCTTGTTTGGCACGGGTAACTTTCTTCAAATTCCTGACTTCTGTAGTTGCTTCTATATCAAATATGATATTGTACTAAATTGGAATTACAGTGTAGAGATGACTAAATGTATACTATATTGTTCCTTGAAAATTTGTGAAAGTGGGGTCTTGTAATGTCACTTGAATGAGCATTCATAGAGCAAAAATTCTACTTTGATGTAGCAAAATTGAACAAATAGAACAGAGATGAAAGATTTGAACATATGTTCCACTTAAGAAGATCAATTCCTACTGATCACCAAAAAAAAAAAAAAAGGGTGAAGATTGGCTCCCCAAGATTGATATCCAGGGCCAAAATTTGGATTGTGGGAGAACCCAACGACCTTCCATTACTTTAACAATACAGAGGAATCACTCTTCTAACAATCCATAACTAAAAGCAAACTTTTAGGAAACTTTAATTCACTCAAGTATTCATTATGTCCAAAGTATTCCATAACTGAAGTCATGGCCACCGTTACCGATACTCTCCCTCCCTCCCTCCCCCCCCCCCCCCTTCTCTCTCTCTCTCTCTCTCAAACATCATCATTGGTCTTTGGCAACTAATGCCATTTGTGCAGCCGTTTTGGCAGGCACCTAAAAATGAGTTCATCTCATTTTTCTTAATCGTAATTATGTATTAGAGATCATGATTGTTGCCATATTATTTTGTTTGATTTATTAAACATAATGGTCTTTCTTGAGATGCAGCCAGACACTAGAAAGTCATAGTATACATGCTTTAAAACACGATGTTTTAGTTACATGCTTCTTGTCCAATTCTTCTTCTCATTATTAGGACCTATGATGTACAGGTGAGTCTTGAATATGCCACCTGACCCTAGTTCTATTCCCTTGGCTATGACTGCTAGGCTTTTATAAAAGAAAATGACCAGTTTAACCCTTGTGCCATTCACAAAGGAAATAAGAACATGGCACTTTATCAATATTTAAGTTTCATGAATTATGGTTTGTTTTGTATGACATTCAAGACTTTCAATCATGAAATGGTTCATGAAGGTGTGCTCAGATTGTACCATTACCACCACCACTTGTGGTGGTACCGGGCTGTTGTGGGGCCTATATCAACTGGGAATCAGATCCACGCCTGTTCATTGTGTTTTCCCCCTTATGCTCACTATAGAAACCAAAACTCAGGCTGATCCAGAACTTCGGCGGGCCAAACCGCAGGGAACAATGTAAATATTATGCCTAGAACCTCTAAATTCATGTGGTAAGGCCTACCTAGGTTTTGGAATGTCCTAATATTTGGCATCCCTTCTTTCTGACAGTAGGGAAGGTTTCATTGGTTGCATGTCTGCTCTCAACTTTTCCTTATGGTGTAGCCCACCTGAGTTTCCATGTTGTGTATATGCCATCTAATCCATTCAAGACTTCTGATGGTGAAATGGTTCATGATCTCGGCAAAAACTTTTGCCTCTGCTATTTCAGACATCTTGAACTTACCTTGGACCCCCTGATCTCAACATGTGACCATCAGCTTGATTCCTCAACCCTTAAACAGTCTTGTATTATTCTTTATATTGTTTCAAATATGCTGATTAGAATGCTTATGACAGTCTGATGTTTTTCATGCTGATGTATTATAGATATAGATCACATCGACCTGCAAGAAGGCACAACTCCGAGCGATGACCAAACATTGTGACCTGTGTTAGACATCTTTCCCGTTTCCTTTTATTCAATCTTGGTAAAGTCAAACATCTTATTAGACTAGGTACACTAGGCCCATGTAGTTGACAGGGAAGATACTATCATAGGAGAGCATGGTTAACCTGTTTTTCGTGGCAATTATATCAAAAGAATCAGATGCGCTTGATCACAAATCAGAATAATCACGGCAATGTATAGGATTTGAAAAAGATGTAATTTTTTTGTTTGATCTGAGCGTGAATAATTGCACCGGTGCTGACTTAAGGTGCATTGATTGTGGTAAGGGGCGAAATATATTTGCAACTTCACTTGTTCCAAAATTGAATTTTTGTATTTTATTTGCTTGTGAGCATTGCTATATGTGTATGCCTGTACGGTATGCACTGACCAAACCTGGTTTTTAGAGAACTGATCACCTACAGCTTGCCTGCATGATAACATCATGCTGTTCCGTCTTTCCCGCCATCATGCCAGTCGTGTAGGACGTACATACCACACAAATGGCAGGCTCAATCTCAAAGATAATCTATCTTGAAAATCATGCTGATCCACTCATGGGGCGCACCCTTAACTCTGTGTTGATTGTTGAATCAGATAGTCGGCTGTCCATTGATTGTTTGGCTTCCTTGGAAATGTTGAAAGGTTACGGTCAATGGCGAGAGGCATCTCATTACCAGGTTAACTTTTTGGGAAGAAATTAATTCACTCATTTTCCGAGAAGTGTAATAGTAACAGTTTAATCCACATTTCCAACTTTCTGAACAGCCATATCTGCAAGTGGAACTGCACTGCAGTCGAATTGGTCTGAAAATTCACTGATTGGGCAATCTAAACAATCTTATTTCACCAATTGAATTAGGAAATCTGACTATAACCGTCTGGAAGGTCGATTAGGATCATCAAAATTACTGACTTTCAAGATATGCTCCATGCACCACGGGGCCCACAATTTGAATGGTGTGAATGGACTTACATGTATGCCATGTGCATGGTGGATGACTAGGCCTTTCATAAATGTATGGGAATGAGTGTAAGCCAGGTGTCTTTTAAAAGCACTTTCCTAATATATTTTCAGGGTGCAACCCTGACCGTAGGGCCCACCTCGATGTATGTATTATGTATTCTATATCTGTGCCTGCCGTCAGTTTTTCCAGCTTAATTTAGGGCATGGTCCAAAAAAAAAATTGAAGTAGATACAAATTTCAGGTGGACCACACAACCAGAAACAGCAGTCATTGAAGGCTCACCATTAAACAATTCCTATGGTCCACCGTAATGTTTATTAACCATCCAACCTGTTGATAAGGTCACATAAACCTGGACGAAAAGGAAAAAACAAACATCAGCTTGAATTTATCCAAAACTTTTGTGGTCTACAAAAGGTTTTTAATGGACAATAATCACTGTTTCCTGTGGTATGGTCTACCTGAAATTTGTATCTGCTTCATTTTAGAGACCACTCCCCAAAATAAACTGTCAAAACAGATGGATGACGCGGCTCTAGAATAAATACATCGCGTAGGCCCTACGGTCAGTGTCGTGCAAACATAGCTGGTTTTAGGGTCACAGGCCAGGATCGCCGGTGTAAAAATTGTGGACTGCCCCATCCATAGCAGCTCATAAAACCCTTGTGAGACAGATGCCACCAAAAGGCAGATACCTTGATGGATTGTCTACATAGGAACCTCATTGTTGTAATCAATCTCGATTCTACAAATTTGATACCTTGATTTGATTCCTGACCGGCAATAGTAATCCATGGTGCGACCCACATGACGGAGGGTTATTTGTTTTTAATAGGCCGGCTAGAATGGTATAAGCAAGGTCTTGAGAGGTTTAAGCATTCAAATAGATGACCAAGACCAATTGGGTGGGACCCTTTTTGTTGAAATTACCTGGACCATCCATTTTGCTTGACATAAAATTTGATGGTTAGCAATTCCCCTGACAAATCATCAAGGAGAAGTGAAGTCTTAATAGGGTAGTCCTTGTAAAAAAATAAAATAAAATTAGATGGTTAAAATGAATCTCGAGTGCCATGGATAATCCAAGGTGGAGACCACAAGATTGATGGCCTAGGCTGATGAATGGGCCTTTTTCATTGTAGATCTAGACCATTCATTTTGCCTAGCCATTGATCTGATGGTTGGTCAGCCATCAAGGTGATTCTTAAGAGATGAAATCAAAACACGAAAAAAAAAAAAAAGTCTGATTAGTGATTACTGATCAAATAAGTCCACACTCACCTATGGCACCAAATTATACACATTTAATACAGGTTTATATGGTTAACTGTTACAACATTTCTATACTCACATATATCCCGACCCCATATTGCCTTCACATGTGCCAATGTCATACATGTGCAGAACATCCCAGCCTTCCATCAGGCAAGGCCTACCACGTGGATGCTCTAGCCCAGAAATCAGGCCAGCCTACTGATTAGATGGGCAACATTTCAACACATACCTAACTTCACTCTAGCTGTCCATTTGCCTGTTTTGTGTGCTGGCAAATCTGAGTGGACCACCCTGATTTTTTAGCAAAGGTATCCATGCAGTGGGGCCCACCTATGGACAGTTCAAGTGCTCAACACATTTGCCACAATGGCACGGGTGGTATGCAGGGGGGCCAGGCTACAAATACAGATGAGATTGTAACCCTCTCCATCATCGTCATCATAGCAAATTGTCAGAACATAGAAAACTCAAAGAGTACCTAATGCAATGGCCATTACACCCGGCATCATTTGTTTAACTGTATGTCTAATTCAATATTCTTATTGACTGTACAAAGAATAGATGGCTAAAAAGATTAAAAATCAAAACGGACTCAAATACCTGAACATTTGAAGAAGAGTGTGAGAATTTGCTTGATGGTTGCAGTGGTCCAAGTTAGGAAATGTGAGAGGGCATTGCTATACAAAAATAACTTCAAACTTCGCACAAGGGTTGCTCTCCAGATATCTACTGAAACTGGCATCACCCTCGAATTTGAAGGTGTACAAAGCTTGTCTTTGGGTAATGCCGATGGGATATACTCTATAAACTTTCAATTCATCCCCTCCTTTAATACTCCGGGGCCTCTCTTGCTTCCAGATGGGCAAGTGATTTAGGGACTTGAACTTTGCAAGCACTGCTGACTCCATTGCTTTCAAGGTCAGATCTCCGGACCTGCCCACCAATGTCAGCCGTGAAAACTATTTGATAATGTAAATGAAAATTTAAGTTTCCTCAATGTCACCAGTGAAAACTATTTGATAATGTAAATGAAATTTCATGTTTCCTCAGTTGTTGGAAAAGAAAATGTTAGGCTGACATTTCGAAATACAGTCGTATTGATGAAAGGTTAGGCTGACATGTCGAAATACATTGTATTGATGAAAGGTTAGGCTGACATTTCGAAATACGGTTGTATTGATGAAAGATTAGGCTGACATTTCGAAATAAGGTTGCATCGATGTTCCGACACTAAGTGTTCAGAGTACTCGTATCGTTACATGTGATTGATGACCTGGGATGTGGAAGCATGTGCAATATTGTCGATAATTTCATAAATACCGGGTAAGATATTGCTTTCTGAGGGAAACGTTGGGAAAATGGTGAAACTTTTCAGTAAAACTTCAAGATATGTTAAAAGACGTAATTATACACTTTGAATTCAAATATTACAAAAAAAAAAAAAAACCTACGCATAATAGGTTCCATTGTATAAGGGCCCAAATTATGCATTGTCAGAAAAAAGTATTTAATTAATAAACATGATTCTAGTGCACTAATTTTTAAGAAATAATGCAATAGTTCAGAACATACAATGCACTAATTAAAAACACCTGTAGGAAATATCACTTGTAAAAAAAAATGGTTTTTAATTTTCTAAAATTTTGCTAATATTAATGCTAATATCATATGAATCAATGATACAATGTATTTTTCCAAAGGGATTTTGTCGATATCTCATGGAACCGCCGATACATGCGATAGTATCAGAGATATTATTGATAATGCCATGCAAACTTTATTTTACCTACAGTATCTGTATACCGACCCAGCAATATTGATAGTTTCACCAACATTATCGATGATGTTGGAGATACTACGAATGCTCGACGCTGGAGCAATGCCCATGCCATCAGAAAGAAACAGAAGGTGCAAGGACAAATGTCTAGTCAAGATAAGTGCTGGAGCAATTCCCATGGGAGAGATTTAAGATGTGATTTGCAGCAGACATGCTGATATGGCACGTGCACAAGATCAGGTTCATTCATCATGTAGGGAAGTGAACAAATCCTGGCCCAAAAATAGGCACATTTGTGTGAGAACAAGAGAATTTCAGGTGAGGAAAAAAAGAAAAGAAAAAAAGATGACCAGCCATCTGTAATTCAATGCACACGTGACCCATCTGATGAGTGGACCTTATTGAGCTTTTTTACAGGGTGTGTTCATAGTGGCCCCACCTAATGCTAGGATCCCATGGACATGTGTCAAACTGGCAACGGTGCTGAGAACTGCCTCTCCTAGTCTCCACATGCTCATTGCCTTGGCATTTCTCTAGCCTCAATGGTAGTCGCAAACAAAGCAGCAAACCTCAGTTTTCTGCTATTTCTTGGCACGGGGCTTTCTCAAGAGATTTTTAACTTCTGGGGATTTTATTTTATTATTTTATTATTTATTTTTGGTGAAAGGTACTGATTTTATTCACAGGCCAGAGGCCAAAAAGAAAAGAAAAGAAAAACAACAACAAGAGGAAAACCAAATAAAATAAAAAAGGAAAGAACATCCAGCCACAAAGGCACCCTCAACCGCCACTAAGGCACCCACTACTTAATACAGATTCTGGGGACTTTCTTGGAACATCTCAGAAAACCATGCAGAAAATAAAGTAACAATGAAAATAGGGGAAAATAAATTTATAATGATAGAACAAATTTTTTATTTATTTATAGAAATACCATTAGCATGAAAATTGCAAAACATGGTAATAATTTGGGTTCTTTGATAAACAGAAAATAGCAGAGTATTTCTCACTATTTTCATGTTAAAAAATACTAGAGTACATCAGAAGCAAAATGTCACTGATATTTGTTACTAAATGCTCCAGTGCCCTCAGAGCTATAAGCTATAGTGCTCCTAGTTGCTGGTTCACGTGGACAGTCCAATCAATTGATCTACATTGTCCATGAAGCCCAGAGCACATTCTCTGGGCTATGATGTAAAAATCACACTGATCAGATGATCCAATCTATCCTTAATTTGGCCTTAATTTTATAGCCCTACATTTTTCAAGCTATGCAAGGGCTGGTTACAATCGCCCAACAAAAGTGATTCTTTAGTATCATAAGCATTGCATGATGGATCCTAACATATAGATGGATCGAATTGGTTAGCGGACCTATTTTTGTGTGAATGATCTTGACCATCCATATTAAAGGCTATTAATCAAATGCTTATATTTGTCAGATTGGTGTCATGCTTGCATGGTAAACCATGAAATGTGCATTATTGGACCTAGTGAACAGTCTGGATCAATGGATTGGATGTGTCCCAATGCAACTAGGAGCACTATAACTTGTAGCGCTCTCAGAGCACTGGAGCATTTCTCCATATAAAACACCAGGTTGATCTCACAGTTGGATGGGTTATTCTTGTTCTGCAGAAAAGAGATGGTAAGACTGATAGAATTACCTCAAGAAAATGGACTCCATCTCGAACCTCCCTCTTTCTCTCACGAACAAATGATAAATGGTTTCTGAGCCTTTGGTGCAATTGCAGGGGCGCTTCTGGAACCTGATGCTCCATTCTTCTTGCTCTCGGATCTTTGTTGCAAGATGAATACAAAGCCGGCAGGATGAGTGAACAGCTGCCATGTCCACAAGGGCCTTGAAAGAATCAGATGGACCCTCGTACTTCCACCTATGCAATAAGCCACCCCATTATCAGGAGACTTGATGGAAGTGGGCAAAAAAAAAAAAAAAAAGGTGACAAATGACTCCCAAAAATTCCAAGAAAAAGACCAGCATCTCCAATAGCCTTTATTGGGACCCATGCAATCCCCAATGTGGTTGAGTGGCTATAGTGTTTCTTATTTTCTGCTTGGGTTTATTGATAAGAAGATTAACAAAATTTGAGGTTGATGAGGACCCAATCCCCAGGTTGACCGTTGATGATGAACCGTGTACTTCCGGTTTCTCATTTTGATTAGCTGTTTCATAGATTTTTAGTGCTGAAAACCAAACAAGATCAGAAATAAACTTTTCTGACTGACTACTTTAAAGACGTTAGGTTAACATGGCCAATCTAATCTCTCAAGTCTCACCACCCATTAATCAACCATACCATAGTCGAAATATACAATGTCCAAACAGGCATTTCCTCGGCCAATAAACTGTACATGCAGGAGTCACCTTTTGGTGATCTGAACCGTTGGGACCCATGGGTGACTGGAGACTGCCCCAAAATCTCGTCCACTGGATTGTCTAACTTCTTCATTGGACCTTGGTTGAATATGAATAACTGGTTGTGATCATCCATTTACATTAGGCGACTTGGATCATCTAATATGGGAGGTTTGGGGCATAACTCATCCCATGATGAGGCCCACCGGATCAATGGGACCAAAAGGTAGGCTGCAGCTGCACCATTGCTGGGTCACCTCTTTCTTTTGGGAAAAAGGCATGTTAGATAATACCCTCTTATAAACATATCTTTGCCTGATTCACATACAACATATTATTTTACTACACAACCATTTGCATAACTCCGTTCTTCATGTCTACCCATAGAGTCAAAACCAGGAATTATGTACAACTAATGTGGTGTTTGAATAAAGAAAATAATTACTCATTAATAACAGAAAATGCAAGAGAAAAGGAGTGCTGTGGGACATTTAATCTTTGAAAGCTGCAGGGCATCTCCACTATTTTGAAATTGCCAGGGGATTTTTTGGTATTGTCAGAAGAGAAATTGTTCATTTGCTAAAACAACAGATGAACAATGTTACCTTACTGATCGATTATAAGCATCAGGATTTGTTGCAAGGTCTTTCATCATCTCGGCTATTGGAACAACATCGTTCAGCTCTCTGATATGCAAAACTGAATTGGGAGAAGGGGCAAAATCTTGGATATTCGGAGCACCAATGACGACAGGGACAGTGCCTGCAGGGTTTAAATATAAAAGCAATGGTGTCAGAACCACAGCACAAGCTTCTCATTAAACAATGAGAAATGCTGATGCAGTTAAGGAGTGGTTTGAAGAAGCAATTCATGGCACACATGCCAATGTGGCATAGTATGAGATCCCGAACACTCATCCCATGGGACAACCATGAGCATGCCCTGGCAGACAATTCAAGAGGGTCCACTCATCAGGTAGGATATACATGTATGTTGAATATAGACAATTGGTCATCTTTAAAAGGGGGAAAAAGAAAAGATCTCATAAACATGTGGCCTGTCCAATATTCCAATGAGTGAACTGGCCAGATTTTTTAAGCCAGAGTGGGTTCATGGTTGCTTATAAGTTGCATGGATCCTGACAACACGCACAGCAAAATGCCACTTCAATCACTCGTGCAAATTGCACCAGCACTTCTCTTAAAAGGTATGTGGTAAGGCAGACCTAAACTCTATAACAAATGTAACAGAAGCCCCAAAACTATGAGGACTGTTACTCAGAGTGAGGTACTAATGCATTCTATGTTGCCATGGTGAAGCAAGAATAGGATTCTGTAACTCTAGCAGGGAACTTGGCATACCAGCAACAAGAGATTGGAAGAACTTCTCCGTAACGTAGTCCTCCTCATTAGAGTTTTCAAAAGCCAAGCTGAATTTATAATGTTTCAATCTTGCTATCTTTTCCACTGTTAAATCATTAAAAGAATCAAGTTACAATATGCATTTACTGGTTAGGAGAGTAAAACTCTTAATACATGGTGTCATTTTGTAATGAATGCGTCCACTGTTAAATCATGAAAAAAAAAAGCAACTTACACTCTATGCACTTACTGGTTAGGAAAGTAAAACTCTTAATGCATGATGTCATTGTCTAATGAATGCAAGAGGTAATCACCCATCACATTCATGGCGATAGTGCGATTACAGTCTCCCATCAGATCATTGCAATGCATAGAATCACCCATCAAATTCATGGCAACAACTATTGAGTAGTTGTGAACTACGCATTTGACTCTCCAGAAAAAAAGAAAAAAAGAAAAAGCAGTATTATTTCTTGCATTACTTTACTTTTTATTTTTTATTTTTTTGAATATTAACAATTTTATTTGAAAAAGGTCAAAGCCGTAGATTACAAGTATAAAACAAAAACAGATTTACACATCCCACCAACATTCCGATACATTAGAGATGAACTTTGATGCTTGCCCATTCCAAAACATGAAATTTGGCCCTTTGGAAGACTTCCAAAACCTGCCCCTTATGGTTCCTAAAACATCAATCATTCCTCTCAAATGATAGAGCCCAAATACCTACTAGTAGACTTGGGTGCAAAATTTTCCTCCCGATCTTCCCTACACCCCCACCTTGCCAACTTAAGAAAAAGTTATCAATAGAGCCCGGCAACACCCATTCAACACCAATAATTTGAAGAAGTTACCCCACATTTCTCTAGTGAACGAGCATTGGATAAGTAGATGATCCACAGCTTCCTCAGCTCGAAGGCATAAGAGACATAAATTCGGCAGGATCATATTCCTTCTGTGGTGATTATCCAATCTAAGATCTTTTTTCCTCCCCACTAGTCATGCAAACACCGCCACCATTGGAGGAGCACCATATTGCCAAACAAACAACGTTGTACAGACCCCATCCAAAGAAGCCTCCCTGCTTACAAACATATAAAGGGATTTCATCGAGAACTTACCAGATTTTCCCTTTAACCATACCATTGAGTCTGGTTCTCAAATAACCAGAGATACCTTTAAAAGCATATCGAACAAACTAATAAATACTGAGATTTCTTCGTCCACCAAGTTCCTTCCACACAGCGGGGCCCATACTACCTCTCCCGCAATAGAAAAACAACTAGCCACTCTGAGATCCGCCTTAAGAGAAATTCCCGCCAACCATGGAAAAAGATCCCTAAACCTATGCCCTGCTACCCACTTATCTTCCCAAAATCTGATGTTCTTCTCATTCCCCAAAAAAAACCCAACCCCTTTCCAAACTTTATGTTTTATTGACACCACCGGCTTCCATAGATGTGAGATTTGGTGTTCTTCCCGTTCCCCAACAGAAACCCAACCCCTTCCCAAACTTTATGTTTTACTGACACCACCGGCTTCCAAAGATGTAATGATCTATACAACGATGATGACCTAATCGACCAACCTCTATCTTCCATCCCATATTTCCTACATATCACCTCTCTCCAATGAGAATCTACATCTACCCCAAACCTACATCCATTGCCCCTAGCAATGCTAAGTTCATATCCTCCAACTTCCTAAACCCCGCACCTCTTCATCTCAGGGCTTACATACTACTTCCCATTTCTCAAGATGAAATTTATGTCTTCCACTCCTTTCCATAAAAAAAATCCCTCCTAAGTTTTTCCAATTTATTCAAAGCCGACTTTGAACATTTGAATAGCGACATATAATAAACCAAAAGATTAGACATACCCGGCTTGATCAAAGTTATTTTCCCACCCAAAGAAAAACGTCAAGTTTTCCATTGAGACAACCTTCTTTCTAACCTTTCAATCACTTTGTCCCATAGATGCTTCACCGGTTTTCCAATACATAGCGGGAGACCTAGATATGATGTAGGAAAAGCAGCCTCCCTACACCCAAATTTGTAACCATATATCTTCACCTTCAACTTTGGAATTCCCATCCCCAAAATTTCACTCTTACTAATATTAACTTTCAAACCCGAAACTGCTTCAAAGATGACTATGATTGCTAGAAGGTTTTCAACACTGAGAGAGTCTGCCTTGCAAAATAACAAAGTATCATCTGCTTACTGCAAATGAGAAACCTGGAAATCCGACATTTGTGCCATCTCCACGCCTCTAACTATCAATCCGCTCAAGGCCTTCATGATAAGTACGAATAAATATGAGGGTAGAGGATGAGGATCCCCCTAATGTAGGCCTCTCAATGTTGAGAAAAAAAAAAAAAACCATTCGAGGAGCCATTAACTAGAACTGAGAATTTTGCCGACTTCACACATTCTTGCATCCAAGATCGCCATTTAGCCCCGCATCCCAACTTGCTAACATATAATCCAGGAAGTCTCAATCCACACGAATCTTTTTCTATGTCCAACTTGCAAACCAAACCTTTCGAGCCTTTTCTATTGCAAGTGTCTATACACTCATTCGCCACCAAAAAGCTATCCACTATCTGTCTTCCTTTTACAAAAGCCCCTTTTGATTATGAAATTGTTTCACCCTGCACCGCTCAGAATCTACAAACAAGCATCTAGGCCAAGATCTTGCAAGGGCCACCTAGTAAGCTGATGGGTCTAAGGTCTTGAAGGCTTTCAGCAACCTTTTTGGGAATTATAATTATGAATGTGGCCCCCAACTTCAATGTTATGCATCCTTTCTCATAAAATTTGTTAATAAACGGAAGTACATCCCTCTAAACCAACCTCCAAAACTTCTGATAGAATGCAATTAGAAAGCCATCCGGCCTTGGAGCTTTATCACTACCCAATTCCTCCACCACTTGTTTAACTTTCTCAAAAAATGCCTTTCTCAATGATTTCATTGCTTGTGATGAAATAGAGTCAAAAGACAGATTATCATGTAGCGCCCTATTCCAATGTTCTTGCAATAGCAACTTTCTATAGAAATTGACTATTGAAGGACATACATTAGCCTTTTCCTTAACCATGATGGATTTTATTTTGTTAACCCTTGCCCTAGCACTTGCCATAGCATGATTTTTTTTTTTTTGTATTTTGATCACCCTCCTTCAACCAAAGGGTCGTGATTGTAGACAGCATTTAATTTCATCCTCTCGCATTATATTTTATATTTCGCCCGATAAACTTCTCGCCATGCTCTCTCCTCTTCCGATAGGACTTCTGACTCTTTTTTAACATCAAGATTCTGAATTTCCTGTAGAATTTGCAGTCTCCTCCTCTTGGCCCCCTGATTCCTCTTTCTTCCATTTACAGATTTCTTTTTACAACATCTTCAACTTTAAAAATAGCACAAAACCTGTCGAAAAAGAGGACCACTACTTAGACACCTTCCCCACAAAGCCTTCTATTTCTAGCCAAGAGAGCTTGAATTTGAACGGGCAGGGACCCCAGTCTTCCTCATCTATCTCTAACAATATTGGACAATGGTCTGAGACCAGCTTAGGAAAACCTCTTTGATGAATCAATGGCATTTTCTCCACCTAATCTGGAGACAGAAGGAAACGGTCTAATTTTGAGTTAATCGCTTTAGGTTGATCATTCAACCATGTGAATTTAACTTCACCCATAGGTAAGTTGACCATTTCATTTCTAAGAATCCAGTCCGAAAAGTTTCGCATACTAGTGGTATTTCGATCCCCATTTAATTTCCCATGTACAAATCTAACTACATTGAAGTCACCACCAACACACCATGGTAAGCACCATCTTCTCCTGACATGAGTCTAGCTCTTCCCAAAGAGCAAAGTCTCAATCAACATAGCCCATAAACCACTGAAAACACCCATCTAAAACCTGAGGATACTTCTTTGAAAACTAAGGATAATGAGTATTTCCCCTCCAACAGTACTCTTTGTACCAAATATTCGTATCCCACACTATTAGAACATCTCCTGCTAATCCTAATGTTTCCAGAACTTCCCATTCTTTATTCTTCCCCCACCACAGTGAGTTAACAATTTTCTGATCCATCCCTTACATCTAGGTTTCCTAGAATGCTGTGATCTGCACTTTAAACTTTCTACACATTTTTTTTTTTATTATCTAACCTTGCTTCTGCAAACACCCCAGTCCCCTTATATTCCATCTTAATACCTTCATTGAGCACTTGTTGATCCTAGATGTCCCTCACCCAAATCTGAACTCTGATTGTCAATCTCCACACACACCAAATCTCTAGCACTATTGATATCTGAACCATTTCTGTCCTGCTAGGCTAGTAGCCTACCCCTTCTACAAACTCAAACAGGGCCACATAGTCCTCTGGCCTATCACCGAACGTTACTCCCACTATCATGATATTTCGACCTGTAAACATTTTTATACTGTTTCATTCCTTGAGCCATAAAGCCAAATTACTAATTGCACTTGCCGCATCAGCATCCTTTAGAACCAAGGCCGCTTCTTCTCTGACCACCACCTGACGCTCGATTGCCAACGGGGTCATCGTTTCTGGTTCCTCTATCTGTAGATTTCCCCCTGGACCAATAACCCCTTGCTGCGACTGGGTATTCATCACTGCCACTTTCGACATGAAGATCTGCTCTACGTAATCATCGTCCGACGAAGGGGAATCATCATTGAAATCAGTTTACGACACTATTTGAGAGGCTATGAAGCTATGCCACCCTAGAATTGATCTCTGCTACTGATCAGCGTGTACGTTGTGCCCTAACCCCCTTTCTTCCTGCATCGAGGCCTTCAAAATCTGACCCCTAGAGCCGAAGAACCCTTCCAGAGGAGCTTCGATTGGACTCCCACGAAGATTTGTGGACTCTAATTGAAGAATTGAGCGTTCAGGTTGGGGACCCTTGTCATTTCTTGCTTCCAGCTCCTTTGTTAGTTGTAACCTGCTCGTAGCCTTCGGAAGCGCGTCTTGATCGGGATGTAACTGTTCATTTGAGCCGCACATGCCACGAGTTAAGTGATTTTGATCATGCGTGAAAGTCTGAGGAGCTTCCTCACATGAACCCACATTCACACGTTTAAGAAAGGCAATATCTTTCCTCGATCGAGCCACTTCCCATCGCGCTCTGTCTCTCTCTCTCTCTCTCTCTCTCTCTCTCTCTCTTCAACATTAATTGTGTCATTAGAGGAAGTTCCACATGTCGCACCTACATTCACTCTTTCATCAATCGACTCCTTTCTCTCATTAATACTCATGGAAAAAGTAACATCGTTTCCTCTCTCCTTGCCACATGTCAGGGCAACCCTGTCTCTTTTTGCACCGCCTTTATGCTGAGCAATGAGATTTATACCCCTTTTGTGATCGAGAGTAACCTAAGAAGACACTTAATGGACCTAGGACTCAACTTGTCATTACTACCATAAAGAATCTAAACAAAACATGTACATCTAAAAATCTTAAGGGGTAAAGGAAAGGGTTTATCATGTGGATGCAAAATTTCGAATGAAGATTTGTGTGATAATATTCGAGAGGGAACGCGATTAATTAGAAACATAGCAATAAATAAGGCATCATCACAAAAATGTTTAGGAAGATTCATACCAAGTACGAGAGTGCGGGTGACTTTAAGAAGGTGATAGTTCTTTCACTCAACCATGTCGTTCCATTGAGTAGTTCGTGGACATGAAGTACTGTATAAAATCCCATGGTCCTGCAAAAAGGATAGAAAGGCATGCAACATGTACTTGCCCCCATTGTCAGAGTGTAAAATTTTAAGGGGGATATTGAAACTGGGTAACCACCTCATTATAAAATACCTTAAACATATCAAACAGTTCCTACTTGGATTTGAGAAGATAAACCCATGTCATCCAAGTGCAATCATCAATAAAGGGAACAAAATATTTATATCTAAAAGTAGAGATAACAGGAACAGGACCCCAAACATCAGAGTGGACTAGATCAAACGGTTTTGGGCTCCTCTTAGATGAACTAGTCAATGATGTTTGGAGAACCCACAGGTTTCACATCATAAAGTTTGAGATATAAAAATTGAAGGAAACAAAAGTTTTAACCTAGAAAAGGATGGGTGCCCTAAGTGGCAATGTCATCAAGACACAGACTCCCTATCTACGGACAAGGCACTAAAGTCCATCACAAGTGCATCATCAAGGAAGTAAATTCCGTCACAATTATGGCCCCCACCCAGTGTTTGCAGTGTCGGTATCGCGTTACATTTCGTAGCCTTGGAATATAGATACATATCGTGTATCACTAAGGATATATCGGTTGTATCGAGTAATGTATCGCACTTTTTGGGAAACATGGGGAAACATTGGGAAATTGATTGAATTTTTCAATGAAACTTCAGGGATTGTTAAAATGGACCTTAATACACACTTTTAAATCATAATATCTAAAAAAAAAGTCCACATAATGGAGTTCCTTTGTAAAAGGAATCCTAAGCTATGCGCTGTCTGACTGAACTGATGCAACTATTGTTTAAATTGACTCCATAAGATATATAAATGTAAGAAGACATTAATGAAAACACAACCAATTCATTGACAAAGTAAAACAAGCAAGAGAGTTGAGAAATATACCTATGGATGATGCAACTGACTGCTGCCTAGACCCCCATAGAGTTGCACGGTGGCTCGTAATCATCGTCTCCATCTCGACGAGGTTGGGAATAGTACTGTTGCTCCACAAATTGATAGTATTGTGCCTGGGTCATAGTATAATGGTGCCAGCTAAGATACTCCCTGACATAACATTGGTACTCATCCTCTCCAAATTGAACCAGTATGCCTATACGTGGGTACTGTGTAATCTTCACAGTCTGTGAATGATATTAATCTGGGATAGGGCATAGATGGTGCTCCGGAATATCCATATTGCTCACCATATCCGTATTTTGGCCCATATCACTGCCCATATGTGGAAGTGAACTTGACGCAAGGACATCCGACCAACTCACCAAAAGCTCCGCTGATGGGGGAGGCATGGAATATCCTTTTATCTCATAGCCTAGGCCAGGCCAGGCCCCTGGTTGAACCTTCCTTCGTGAGCCGCCCCACTTCGTATGGGTCCCGCTTCGCATGGTGTAGCCGCTTCGCACGATCTACCCCACCTCGAGTGTGCCCCCGCCTCACACAGGCTGCCCCACTCGAGCCCGGTGTGAAAATGCCCCTGCATTAGAACTCCTGACTGTAGTCGAAAAATGATGAGTTGTAGTTGTTGGAGTCGCTCACTGCATACCCACCGGTCCATATCCATATCCCTCCTGGGTTTGTGATCCATATCTATACTATGGCATGGAACTTGAGCTCCCCTCCCTTATCCGTGATGTAGATCTAGAGTCACGACGTGCTTGATCTCTAGTACCACGTAGGACCCACGATCATACGTCTCTCATAAAAATAGCTAATAGTCGCTCCTCTATATCTGTTAGTGGTTGGGTCTTTTGTTTCTCACGCAACTTCTTTCTGGTGTATGCTTTGTTGATTAGAAGCCTCTCACGTGGTTCATTTAGACAAGAACCGTGGTTGGTGTCCTAAGTGGCATGATCAAACTCCCTCTCCCCAGTAAATGGGCTAAGTGGCCTCTGAGACTGACTCCTAGTATGAGAATCACTCTCGCTGCCACCATCCCTATCGTTGTCATCATCATCATCGTTGTTGTCCCCATCCCCCCCGTCGTCATAGTACCCATTACCATCCCCATCGCTGTCATCATCATCATCGTTGTCGTCCCCATCCCCGTCGTCATCATCATTGTCGTCGTCCCCATCACCATCCCCATCCCATCCCCGCTGCCACTACTATCATTATCATTATCACCACCACCACCACCACCACCACCACCACCATCCCCATCACTCGCCTGTATCTAATAATGTCTCGCCTCAACGTGACCCGTGTGATAAAGAGTGTCGCGGGCTCCCCAAAGGATCCCTCGTCAACGGGTCGAATGACTCAGGTGGAGATCTCTGCTGCAATACATGGGCATCAACATCAATGCCTTGTTCTACTCGCCTCCGCCCCCACATGTGGCTCCGGTCGCCCATCAGATGTATCCAAGTTGTCAAACCTAACCCACTGGTAAAGTGGGTCATCATTGTTGGCCTCAGTATAAGCATGTTGTCCGATAATCATCAGATACAATGGGTCTTCCTCTGCCTTTCTTCTTCCTTCAAAGTGGAGCACCCTCTCTCAGAGCTTCATGTTGCAGTGGCAGTAGACCAACTTCTGAAGCCTATCGTACCCCAATCGATTCCGCTTATTCGTGTAGATTAGGGAGAATGTACTCCAATTTCTCTCACAGGGTAATGAGGACACCATCTGTGCCAGCACACTGAATAGCCAGGCACTGCAATACCTCGTAATCACAACCGTACATGGCCCACCATTCAACCGCGAAATAGAAATGTTTCTCATTACTTTCACATCTACCAAAATAGTATGAAAAGTAAAATTTCATTCCAAGAGATTGTATGAAACATGCAACAACTCACATGCCATCATGGTCGTCCTCGATCTCACCGTTGCCTCATTCCTGAACTTCCCCGTAGCGTCACGGAATTTAACGATCTGATGATGGTATAAAGCAATAAGGGTAAGTCTAAACTCTAGAGTGTTTAAGATATAAGATGAAGCTAGTAAAATGACAAGTGCAGACATCTTTACCTCGGAACTGAATGTGGCTTTCCCATCACAGTGGGGGAATAAGTGAGCATACACCTTCTGCATAGCCTTCTTCAATGAGTTGCCTTGGTAGAACTTGCGGGTGTAGTGGTACTTTGGATTCAAAACGTAAGCTGAAACCCAACAATATACACATATTTACACGTGATAACAATATAATGGCTATGCATGGTATGCACAGAAGTATATAAGCTGAATAAATCAATCATTTAACTACTTACCCGCCTTATGAAGTGGGTGTGAAAGGGTCTTTTCCCAACTATTGTCTATAATTGCATGCACCCACCAGTACGACTTAGGAGCTTTGGCCTGGATGGCGTCTTTCATCACTTGTATGGATGCATACAACAATTCCATTAATGGATATACCTCATTGTCGACCGTCCTCAACATGCTATATAATGGCCAGCACATTGCGCACGCGTTCCCAGAATGCATGGCTCAACAAAAGCTCCTCATACCTCCAAGTCACTCTCTTCTCGCT
The DNA here is from genome assembly GCA_003013855.2 of Liriodendron chinense. Taxonomy (NCBI): domain Eukaryota; kingdom Viridiplantae; phylum Streptophyta; class Magnoliopsida; order Magnoliales; family Magnoliaceae; genus Liriodendron; species Liriodendron chinense. Next base: position 7,507,416 of record ML058453.1, read on the forward strand.
CTTATTCCAATCAGAACACTCCTTAGAGGTGAAGAGCTCTCGTAGCTTCTGCCTGTGTTTGAAAAGGCTACTCAAGGCGATGTAATTCGTGTTCACGTATGCCTTCATCTCCTTATACTCATCATCAAGATACTTCCCCATGATCTCACATGGAGTGGGTGACAGCACACCCTCACCCCCTCGTTGCACTTCAATTATCATATTCTTGAACTGCGGGCTCCTTTTTGCATTCGCAGGAATCTAATCATATATAAAAAATTTAGCAATGAACTTTCCAAATTTCAACCTTCTTTCTCACGTCCCCTCACTAAACATATCCTTTAACTTCTTTTGTGTCCGACCAGCCTCCTTATACATCCTCGGTTCTGAAGGTGGATCCGGCATCCACATACTACCACCACGCGTCATCCCAAATAAACCTTTCCTACTACTCCCCCCCAGCCCCAGCCCCAGCCCCACTCCCCCCAGCACCAGCCGCACTCTCATGAGTAGACCCCTCAAATATAGGCCTACTCGTCTCCAACCGCCTCATTTGATCATTCTCCCACTGTTCTTGGATTGATTTCTCAACCGCATGTCTAAAATTTGGATCATCATCCCTATCTAGATCCACCACATCTTCACCATATGGTGGCCACCCTAGCTCTTCCCTAATCTCCCTCTCTCCTTTATCTTCGCATTCTTCTTTAGGGCCGCCCTAATCTCTTCCCTCATATCTTTTGGACATTTGGGGCAATCCTTGACATTTCTATACCCCCCGCTAGATGCTCCTTCAAGGGGGTTACCCCACCACTCTGTGACACATGCCCACATATATTACATATGGCCCCATATCGGTTATTGGAGACAAGGTGACCATATCTCCCTCCAATATCTGGTTGTCTCCCTTCTCTATCTCCTATCGACATGTTTTACCTGCAAAAAAACGTCATACATATTAGGAAACAAACAACATAAAAAAATTTAGGATAAATTAATTTTTAATTAATTTCTTAAACCAAGATTAATAAATTAATCTTTCAAAACTGTTAATCAACACCTTCACAACCTTACTTTTATGTTTCTAATCCAACGTTACTCCCAATTTTAGAGGAGTTGAGAAAATTTGAATTTCTCCCAATTTTCCCCAAATCAGGCCACATAAACTCAAATCATCAAATTAGAGTGTATGTGATGTTAGATTAGTTCTATAATAATATTCATTCACAACCAGGAGTGGATTAACAGCTGTTAGAAAAAAAAATTAAGTATTTTTTCATAATTATTAATTAAAAAATTAATTAATTATTTTCGAATTTGGAAAAAAATGTTGCAAATCGATAAATCAGCCCCCCCTTACATCTTTAAAATGTTGTTTCTGATCCAACATTGCAAGTAATTTGGGAGAAATTGAAAATTTTCGAATTTCCCTCAAATCGGCCCCATCTCTCAAATCTCAAAATCAAAGGCTGTAATGCTTGATTCTCCATGCAAAACATGAAGAATCAAGCATGTCAACTGATTTGCAACATATTTTAGTCAATTTAAATGGAAAAAAAAAGAGTTTTGAAGGAAAAATACTCACCGAGTTTAAGAATGGGCCAACTTCGGATTTGCTTCGAAATCAATGATTTCCTCTCAAGATCCTTGCAAAGGAAGGACCAAAATCTACCCAAAAGTAGGTAGGCTACAAGAATCAACAGAAAAATGGGTGGAATGAGCGTTTTTTTTGTGAAAAATGCAAATGGGGAGGGACAACGCGTCTGAATGATATCGTCGACATTTGGAATATACTAAAGGAGAAAACGACGATATATCGTCGATATAGATAATATCGCATGATATGATATTATCGTCGATGCTCTGGAATCAAAGTGTTTTTTGTTAATCTTTGGGCATTTTGTATCGCAGACTCGCGATATCGATAATATTGGCCGATATTATCAATACTGCAAACACTGCCCCCACCAATCATCTGCGTTTCGTCTGGAGGTCCTGAAATACACAATGAGATGGAAATAAGGTTACTGAACAAATCAAAGTTTTCGTAAGAGAACTGATAGATAATAGATTGAGGGGAAAACGAGGAACATATTGAAAAGTACCCCAAAGAGCTAAAAAGCACTCCTCCAGGGATCTTGAATCTTGTTGAAATTTCTTGATATTTGAGGTCAATTGAAAGATTCTAGAAACATTTTGTGCTTCTAAGTACATATCATGAAGGGTGTGCCACATCCTTTTTGCTGAGTTAAGGAATATGAGGGAATTGCTTACAGTAGGTTCCATACTGTTAAGTAGCCAAACCATGACTTGGTAGTTCTCCTCAATCCAGGTCTTGAAATTTCCATCCGTAGAATCTAATGCTTCATGCAAGATATAAGCGAGTCTATCTCTTCCTCCCAAAAACAGCCTCACAGATTGAGCCCATTGCAAGTAGCTATTATCATTCAACTTTATCGTTGTGATAGACAAGGGATGGGATTCCGAAGATCCTACACCAGAGCTTGAACTAATCTTGTCCTGCATAGGGGCCCACAAAGACAAACTCAAATGGAAAATCACTTAAAGAGAGGAACAAGAAGTAGAAACACAACAATTTCATAGAAAACTGAGATCCAGACGGTGGCCTAGAGGTCCAGAAGCAGCAAAGACCAAGAGATGGCTGAAAAAAGCAACACAAGCACTTCATAAGAGCAGGATAAGCACCAGAGCATACACCGTGAGCTCTGGTGTATGTTTAGACCCACCAGGGCCCAAAGCCGGCACTACCGGTCCATGTTTTTGCATCAAAACACCACCAAATCCACTCATTCTAAAATGGCACCCTGAGTAGGTAAAGACAATGGATTTGACCCGCCATGTGAAGAGAAGCACAAAAAAACTGTTCCCGATTTGAGGAGAATCAACAAAACTCAAAAACTTGGGGGTTCTCCACTGAATGTAAAAATTAGCTCAAACATACCTCAAATGATCTCAAAAAAATCTTGCAAAAATCACCATAAATCTTCTAAAACCGAGATGTATTAAACCATGTCCTTCCTAATAAAAAAAAAATAGGCTTTACAGACTGTACATATGCTGACGCCAGTCATACAATTGTTGACATTAGAAGATTACCATGGAACCAATCAACTCGAAGTTATATGCTTTGATACCAAGCTGGTTTTTTAGGATTTAGGGAGAAATGAAGAAGAAAAAGGACAAGAGCAAGAGAAAGGTGTGAGAGAAGACAGAGTATTGAGAGACAAGCTTCTTAGTGTGTTAGGGTAACAAAACCCCCACACCTTTTATTATAAGGCTAAGAATAAGGAAAACATACTCCTCAAGAACATACAACACTATATATACACATCCAAAAAGACACAAATATCACACTACTCTTTCTATAGTTTTGACATGACCTTGCTATTCCATTTAGTGCTCCTGAGGAATACTTCCTCTGTAAACCCTCTTCTTCGATCCAATCAACCGCCATTAACAATGCACTGTATTCTTCACCATCCTCTCTTGAATGGTGCTCCTCCTGAACCACCTTGACAGACACCTTCACATTGTTGACTCTTAAGGTGATTGATTCCGGAAACAAATCGATCTTCTTTTTTCTGATCCGCATCCTTGCAAACCACAAATCTTCACTGTTATTTGTCCGAGGATCAATAGACTGCACTGCCTCGATGCATTCTCCAATCTCCGTGAAGATGTCGTCCATCCAGAATTCCATCGGAACATTCCAGACTTGATACCAATGCTCCTAGCCAAACACAGACCACTCTTCCCATTTCCGAATCCTTCTCACTGTATCATCTTGCCACCCTTATATCCATGTGATTTTGAGAGCTTAGAGAGACTACGAAAACGTTCTTCTAAAGACTCGTAAGTACTATATCTTCTTCTTCAAGCCCTCTGCAATTTTGGATTAGCCTAGCCACCATATCCTCTTCCTTTATACACGATTTAACTGTAGCAACAAGACAGAATTGAAAAGTCTTCAAGGAATCATCTAGGACCTTGTTAATCCGCACTTCCGACCCTTCTTCCGTAGATACCCTCCATAACTATTTCTCTATTGACCGCTCCCCTTTCTTAGGCACCTCAGCCCCCTGCTTTGGGGCGTTCATCACTACATCTTTGAGATCCTCCACCATTCGAGTTCGATGATGCCGGCACCTGTCCCTGGGACGTCAATGTTGTTTCCCTGAAGTCTGTCATTCTCTTTTTCTTGTATGGAATTGAATTCTATTTGTATGGAATTCCCCTTTTTACACTATTTGCAAGGAGGGAGGGAGAGAGAGAGAGAGAGAGAGAGAGAGAGAGAGAGAGAGAGAGAGAGAGAGAGAGAGAGAGAGAGAGAGAGAGAACAATGTCGAAATCATTTTTGATTTCCAAAGTTTTCTGAGAAAATCATGGAAATTAATGTTGACCTAGAAAGGTGTCAGATCAATTTCCATGGTGTGGCAAGAAAGTGAGCCAACACGTTTTGGTTCCCTTTCCAAATTTTTTCCATGAAATACCATACTCCAAAACAAACAGTGGGCTCATTGTTGGAATCAATTGTAATCAATGTCCTGCAGATTTCATTTTTCCATATCCACATTTTGTTTCAACAGAAGCACTTGGTGGAAATCAGTCATTTTGGACCAGTGCATATTCGAAACTTGACACTTGAAATTCAGTTCCACACTTGGGCTCCATCAATTGCTCATAACATACTTAATAAGAGAATGTAAATATTCTATTCACTATACATCCACAAAGTTCTCAACTCCACCTAATAGTGGTTGCTCCAGCTGGAACCCAGCCCAATTAAAGGAGGGTTAATGTCAAGTAGGCAGCCAGTTGTGAATTCTTGCCAAGCAATCATGAGAACCCAACCCCAAGTGGTGGGGGACAAGGCTATGGTGATAAATAACAACAAGATGATAACTACTGAAATGCAATAAAAAGATTTTCATACATACCGTTGCCGGCATGGTTCCGACGGCAGGCACCATAAGAATCTATTTTAATATCCATCTTCATTAGCATATCAAGGGCCTTCAAACGGAAGTTGCGTGCATTACAATTGGAAATGAAAGCAACTGCAAGGGCACTCTCAGTCTTCGGAAGCATGGGTGCCATGATGTCATACTCAACCCATGAAAAATAGCCAACCGGGACATCCGAGGAGAGACTAGTTGTCATTACAACATTATACCCTTTCCTATGATGTGTAAAATGGCAAGTATCAGTGTCTATTGAATTTGTACAAATAAATTGGAAGAAACATAAGTGATGTTGATTAACGAAAGATGATAGCAAGATTTGTGACAAGACTTTTTAACTCCCAAATCCCAATTGATGCAAGAGTTTAAATATATGTATTTTCTGAAACTATATATGTGTCAGAATTTGCAAATATGACACTGCTTAGGCCTGTGTCTTGGCACTGTTGCTTAGGCATGGTCCTTTTTTTTTCTAGCATTAATAGAGACATGTTACTGAAACAGGCTAAAATTAGCCAAAAATTACAAACCAAACCAAAACCTAACAAGACATTAAGTTCAGGCCTGCAACACCAGACTCAAAGACATCCATCCTAGCTTTCAATATGGCCTTCGAGGCTTCCTTGGAAGTGTCCAAAAATAACAATTATTTCGTTCCCCCCACAACTCCCATAGACCCACCAGTAAAGCCAACCTCCAATGTCCTCACCCATTTTTGCCGATGCTCCCTTCACTCCACAAGCACGTGAAACTTTTCTTAGAGCCAGGGCTCACTCAATTCACCCAAAAACTGCCTAAAAATAATCCCACACCTTCCTTGCATAAGGGCATTGAATGAATGGATGATCGACCATTTCCTCATTGCGCAAACAAAAGGAACACGTGTTTACAATAGTCATTCCTTTCTTCCGCAAGTTTTCGATGGTGAGCACCATGTTTTATCCAACTAACCAACAAAAGCGGCGACTTTAGGAGGAGCCCAACAATGCCAACAAAATGAGGTGTGCACAAAAATTGTGTTTGAAGAAAAACCCTCTAGCATGATATAAAAAGGATCGAACCGAGAAAATTTCTTTTTTTTTTTTTGTTGATGAGCCAGATCATTGAATCCTTTGCCGATAAGGACAAGCTAATCCCAGAAGACGATTCAACAAGGATAGAAACTCCTCCCGCAAATCCCTCCGACAAGGCGGAATGCACACCAGCTCAGCCCCCGAAGACAGAGTAACACCAGTCATTGTAATTTCTCCATCCACAACATTACTTGCCAACCACAGTAGGACCCACTCTTAGACTTTGATTCCCCACCCAAACATCCTACCAAAATCTAATCCTACTTCCATCACCGAAAGTAAAACCAATAACTTCCTTAAATTGCCCTCCTACACTCACTATATCTTTCCGTAACCCCTGTTGCTTTGTATAAGAAAGAATCTTTGGCCACCATCCCCTCTTATCCATTCCATATTTCTTAAAAACAACTTCCTCAAAAGACTGCCATCCTCCAACCCAAACCTCCATAACCACTTCCTAATAAGCGCTTCATTCATGATAGCTAGATTTTTTTTAATGCCCACTCCCCCTTCTGAGAAAGGTTTGCAAACATCCTCCCAATGCATCAAATGAAATTTATTCTTCTCCTCCGCACCGTGCCATAAGAAATCCCTCCTTAAACGATCCAATTTTCTCAAGACAGACTTGGGACATTTGAACAATGATAGGAAGTAGATTAGTAAGTTCGATAGAGCCACTTTAATGAGGGTTAACCTTCCCCCCAACGATCAGTGACAACACTTCCATGAAGACAACTTCCTCTCTATCTTTCAACCACCTTGTCCCAAAGATGCAAAGCAGGCTTTTCGATACAAAGCGGCAAACCCAGATAAGTTGAAGGGAAAGATCTCTCCATGCAGCTGAACACCTTCGCCATCGTTTCCTCCTTGGAAATACCTATGCCCAAAATTTCACACTTGTTTACATTCACCTTTAGGCCTGAAACCATTTCAAAATAGAATACTATCTTTTTCAAATTGTCTACTTGGACAATATCAGCCTTGCGAAAAAGAATAGTGCTGTCCACACATTGTGAGATATCCCAAACTCTCCCTTATCAACCTTGAAACTTTGAATGATGTTCCTTGAAGCTGCCCTATCCATCATCATGATAAAACCTTCCATGACTGCCATAAATAGGAACAGCGAAAGGGGGTCCCCCTGCCTCAACCCCATGGAAAGAAACCTCTAGGCGCTCTATTGACCAAAATTGAAAATTTAACCAATCGGGTACATGCTTTAATCCACCCCCTCAAATTTTACCTTCTTTGGCTCAAGCAATTGATACATTCATGGGCGATCAGGGCACTGTCTAGAATCTAGCAGCCTTCACGAAGGCCCCTTGAACCTTGGAAATCACATGTCCTAAGGTACCTCAAAACCTTATAGCTAGAATTTTTGCTAAAATGCTTTACCAAGAAAACCTAATGCAATCCTAATTATCCATTACTTCAAATCCTAACCTAACTACCTATTCCAATAAATATTAAAAATGACAAAATATCCTTCAATCCTGTCACAACCACATGCTTTTCAGCAATGACCATTTTTTGTCATTCAAACATCATTTGATACCAAAAAAATTGGCCACACGAAATAAGTGATGAAAATACTTACGGAAATCTTGTTCAAAAAGTGCTAAATTCCTACTCTAATAACTCATTAAATAATAATCCTATGGACCTATGGAGCCCATCATCCAATCAAACCATTGATTTGGTTCAAACACTACATCAAGACCATTTAGGTGTTCCTGATTAACCCTTGGATGGGCATGCTATGCAATCTGATGGACTCATCCTCGATCGGCTAGTTTCTAGGGCCCACCTAAGACAATGAAAAATGTGTGGCCTAGACGAATTATGAAAGAACTAGGCTAGTTGCTTTTACTCCTTATATACTATTGTGATGCAAGAAGATCATTTATAAAGGTAATCTCACCTACAAAACATTGTAAGCTTGGTTCGAAACATCATCTTATATGACTTGGCATTGTCTGAGTCATATCACTTTCAGTCCAAAAAGAAATGAGTAACCACAACAATACAGGAACAAGTTAGACTAAGTCGTACCAAGTCAGGGTGAGTCGTACAAATTTAATTCCTGAGGTGAGTTGCACTTTGAAACTTCTACTTAAATTCGTGATTGTAAAAATTGAAAGGCAAATAGATTTCGTTGCTCGGTAAGGGGAAGTTGGTACCTAAGTGTAGAATTGTAAGGAGAGAACTACTTTGGGAATTTATTTTCTTTTTTTATGAATTTTGGAAATTGACTTAAATAATAGTCATAAATGGAATGGCTAGGATCATCCAATAAAGTATTTGGGCCATATTCCATCCATGGTGGGTCTCCAAAAAAAGGCCCCACATGTACCAAGTAAATTCATTAGGATAAATTTGCATTGTGATGCATCGAGACCTTACAATTCCTCTACAAGGAAAGAACCAGTATGTTAGATTAAAAGATTCAACTTTGAGTGAGTATGATTTGTCCCAAATGAAATGAAGCTTGTTACACTTAAACCCAAAAAATGGGAAGAATTTGATAAGAGAAACACACATATAATGTTTTTGAAAAGTTACCATTTTATTAAAAGGAGGCTGAAAAGCCGAAAGAATTATACAGCAACCCTTGACCCAAAAGAAGGGGAGCACTCTTCTAAATCTAAGGAGATCAAACCCAATGCATAACATCTAAAATAGCCCATCTGAATATGCCTCTGCAAGTGCCCTACTACAATTGCAGAAGCACTGATTGTTCCTTCTCCCCATAAGTGATGCGGACATTAGTGGTGCACTCTTTAGAGTGTACCAAAGGAGGCGACGTCACAGATTGAGTGTTGGAGCAAATGAGCTGATGTGGATGGACACCGGGCCCATTGGACCCATTTTCTGACGCGTTACGAGTACACGAGCTGTAAGATCGCACAGGAGCATCATGACCGCAGGACCGTGGAGCGGATTTACTTTTAGGTGATTTTCTATTTATTTTCGTGTTTCTAGGCGTTTTAGTGTCATTGTTTAGTTTTAGGCATTTTTATGATATTTTCTTTTGTTTTCAAGCACTTTAGTGCACCTTTTATTTTCGTAGCTTATATATACTGTGAGAAACCCTATTTCGAATTTATTGAATGAATAGAAAATTCGGCTGCTTGTCTTCCTCTTATTTCAAAAGATTAAGGTTTCAGGATTGGCCCTCATGCGTTGAGAATTCCACCCCGGTTTTCATTTTTTTCTCGTCTCTAGTTCTTCAAGGTGCAAGAAAGGTAGATTTTTCTCTTTTCATAATTTGTGCTATCATTCATCTCGAACCTGTTATTTCCCCACACATTCGTTCTTCCCTGAATCTATCCTTTTTGGTACGATCGGAAAAAAGTGATGCCTAGCCATGAGAACCAGATCCAAGCTTGACTATGGACTGGTCTATGCTAGATCTAGGATATCCTCATATCCCTAGATCCTCCCTATTTTATGGTTTTACGTGATTCTTATGCTAAGAGGCATGATCCAGACGGACGGATCTCATCTCTGTGTTGAGATTTGTTAGTTTCCTCTGATTGAAAACAGTTAGTTGTTAATTTTATTATTTGAATATCTTCCAACTGAATATACATGCATCTAGGGTTAGGTCATCGCATGCCCCTGCATCAATAAGGCCTAAAGGTTGGCCAATAATGCCAACCTCCAAAGCTTCTTACCTTGCCTCATGCCAAGAAAGAAGCCTTTGATTGACACAAGCATGACCCAAGCCACACTTAATATGCCCAAGAACCTCTCCCAAAGCTCTCAATTGAAAGGGCAATGAATAAAGATGTGGTTGACTGACTCCTGCATCCTATAAGCACACGAGCCACCCATTGATGATTAACACCCCTCGCGAAGATTATCGATCGTCAACACTTTCTCCCTTCCCACCAGCCACACGCTAAAGCCGCAACCTTTGGAGGAGCCATAAGACCATAAAAATGATGAGTGCACTTGAACCTTCTTCAAAGAAAATCAGCAAAGCAACTCAAATAACGATCGCATTGAGAAACACCCAGCATTATCTTAGATGCAAACAATGAAGTCCATGGACAACAAGGAAAGTACTATTCATGTAAGCCGATTTAACAAAACGATAAACTCGCCCTCTTCCCCTTCCAACAAATTCCTATAGTATGAAGGGGTCTAGACCACCCAATTACCTAAAACCAAGAAGCAACTAGCAATGAATACATCCACAACCGGGGACAAACCACTAACATCAGGAAATCTTTATGAAGAGCTCTATCCGCCAGCCACACATCGTTCTAGAACCTGATTCTTCTACCATCACCTAATGAGAAGCTGATCCACTTTGAATCTATTACCCACCCTAGAGATTGCCTTCCATGTCGTTGTGGCCCTGTATAGGATCACATTTTTTGTTCGCCATCCCCTTTTCCTTACACATACCTCCTCAAAATTACCTCTTTCCATAGACCGCCCTCCTCAAATCCAAACTTTCACAACCACTTACCCACTAACACCTCATTCATAAACCCCCCCCTTCCCCCCCCCCCCCCCCCCCAAAAAAAAAAAAGGAACTTGTACTATTCTTCACCCCCTTGCTACAAGAAGTTGTGACGAAGCCTCCCTAGCCCATCCAATACCTCCTCCAAACATCAAAAGAGAGAGACAATAGATGTACCGGGAGATTCAACATCGCCACTTTGATTAGCATCAACCTTCCACCCAAAAAGAGATGCTAACATTCCACAAAGACAACTTTCCACCTTCTCAATCACCCCATCCCATAGATGCTTCGCTAGCTTGCCTCTGCATAAAGGGAGACCCAAGTATGATGATAGGAAAGACGTCGCCTTGCACCTGGACACCTCTGCAAGCGCTTCAACCTCCTCCTTCGTAGTCTCTATGGCTAGCATCTCATTCTTGAGAACATTCATCTTTAGACCTGACATTGCCTTAAAGCAGCAAATGATCTTCCTTAAGTTATACACCTCAACAGCTTTGGCATCATAAAAAGAAAAAGAATGCCATCTCCATACTAGAGGTGGGAAATTTGAAAGTCATCTCTATTCACCTTAAACACGCTTCTCAAACTCGCCTCAAGCCCCTTGTCCAACATTTTGCTCAGAGCGTCTACCACCACTATGAACAGCAAGGGTGACAACAGATCCCCTTGCCTTAGGCCTCTTGAGGATTTAAAGAATCGCTTGGGCGACTCGTTAACCAACGCCGAAAATCTGACTAATCTGACGCATTCCTGAACACGACCCCTCCATCTTTCCCCACACCATATATGGTCTGCAGATAGTTCAAAAAGTCACACTCAACATGATTGTACACCTTCGCTATATTGAGCTTGCATACAATGTATTTTCTGTGCACTCATGGGCAATCAGAGTGTTATCAAGAATTTCTCCCTCTACAAATGCAACTTGAGCCTTGGAGATAAAATATCTGAGAACTGAACCTGGATGTGAAAATCTTCGCTAGAATTTTATAGGGAGCTCCGATCACTTGATGGGCCTAAACTCTCTCAAACATTCTGCACCCATCACCATTTCAGAGGGGAGATGATTGTTTGAAAAAACTCTATGATAAAGCCCACCACTTCCTTCTTCACCAACTCCTAAAAGACTTGGAAAAACGCTAAAGGAAGCCATCCAACCTCAAGGCCTTATCCCTTCCCTACCCATCCACTGCTTTCTTAACCTCCTCCGAAGTCAGCTTCTCCAAAGCTTCTGCCACCTCAGCAGTGATTGATGGGAAATCCAAGTTGTTAACCCTCGGTCTGCCCCACTTTTCTCTTGTAAGGAGATCATTGCAGAATTGGAAAACAGTGCCGCACACGTTCGTCTTTTCTACCACTCTAACCCCCCAAATAATAATAATAATAATAATAATAATAATAATAATAATAATAATAATGCGGATCTTGTTGTACTTGTACCTTCCCCTGGCGCTAGCTATCTCGTGGAAGAACTTCGTGTTCTTGTCACCCTCCTTAAGTCGTGTGGCTCTTAACTACTGCCACCATTTTCTCTTCCTCTTTCAAGTGATTTTTATATTGTAAAGAGAGAGAATCCCTCTTAGCTTTCTCTTCCTCCAAAAACTCCATCCCCTCTTCCAGAATTTCATTGAGAATGGACCCTTTCTCCAACTCTTGACTGCCTAATTCTTTCTTCCAGCAATATGACAGGTATCGAAAAGGATGAGGGCCTCAATTTTCCTCCACTTCCAATAAGATTGACCAATGGTTGGAAATGGGCCTCAGAAGGCCTTGCTGCCTAACAAGGGGGAACCTTTCAATCGACTCTAGAGAAATAAAAATCCATCAAGCTTTGATCTCACATTCGAAGCTTGCCCATTGGACCATGTATACTTGATGTCTCCTATAAGCAGATCGACCAACTCATTCTTTTGCACTCAGTCTGAAAAGTGCCTCATACTGTGAGTGAGACGGCCCCTCATAGATTTCTCAATAGAGAACTTAGTTACATTAACCCTCCTATGCATCATGGCAAACCCCATTCCCAATAAAACCATCCAGCTCTTCCCATATGCTTCCTCTATGGCTCCATTGAAAGTTGGAAGCAACCTCCTTGAGAAGAATAGAAACCGAAAATTGGCCTCGCCACCAATCCTCCTTAAACTAGATATTAGAATTCCAAAGCGTTAGCACCCCACACCTGTGGCATCCAATACACTGAAAATTTGTCAGCTCATCGATTGCAGCTTGGTCTCTTACAAAGCAACCACCTCCATTGATGTGAACATCAGTGGTGCACCCTTTAGAGTGTACCAGAGGAGGCGACGTCGCAGATCAAGTATTGGAGCAGACAAGCTGATGTGGATGGACGTCGGGCCCATTGGACCCATTTTCTGATGCGTTACGAGTATGCAAGCTGCAGGATCACGCAGGAGCATCATGACCGCTGGACCGTGGAGAAGATTTACTTTTAGGTGTTTTTCTGTTTATTTTCTTGTTTCTAGACGTTTTAACGTCGTTGTTTAGTTTAGGCCTTTTTATATTATTTTTTTTTATTTTCAGGCGCTTTAGTGCACTTTTTATTTTCGTGGCTTATATATACTGTGAGAAACCTTATTTCGAATTATTGAATGAATGAAAAACGAGTGTTTCTTCCTCTTTCTTCTAAGAGACTGGGGTTTCAGGATTGGCCCTTGGGGTGTTGAGAATTTCACCTAGAGTTATTGTTTTCTCTTCTTTTATTCTTTAAGGTGCGAGGAAATGTAAGATTCTTTTGATTCATAATCTGTGCTTCATGTTAACCCATTGTTTTTCGACATCGTTCGTCCTTTTCTGAATCCCCCCTCCTTTTGGTGCAATCGAAAAGAAGGATGCCTAGCCATGACAACCGGATCCAAACTTGACTGTGGACTGATCTATGCTAGATCTGGGATATCCTCATATCCCTAGATCCTCCCTGTTTTGTGGTTTTACGTGGTATTTATGCTAAGGGGCATGATCCGGACAGACGGATCTCATCTCTGTGTTGAGATTTGTTAGTTTCCCCTTATTGAAAGTAGTTAGTTTCGTAATTTTATTATTTGAATATCTTCCAACTGAATATACATGCATCTAGGGTTAGGTCATTGCATGCCCCCTGCATCATCCGCCTTATAGCACTTACAGTCTTACACACATCCCGAATTTGGGCTCTTTCCCCACACACCTAATTTTCCAGCTACAATCTCCATCGGTTACCATTTGTTCCTCTCCTCCCCTTATCCCCACACCTTATGTTGATCCTACACCATAATTTATTGTGCATATCAAGCATTTTAATTCCCTACTTCTTCTTGTTGCCCTCAAACATTCTGACTAGCTTTCTGCCTGAATTTTTTGCTTTCCCCTCTCTTTCATGAACTTGAAAAGAGTAATATAGTCCTCTTCACTATCCCCGAAAGTGACACCAACTAGCCTTCCCACTTGCCCATATGCTTCCTTTACCCAACCAATGCATTTGGCCATGGAAATGTGACCATCCTTTTTCGGATCCGATGTCACTATCTCAAAAGAAATGGCTCTTGCAAAACCCCTTACCTCATCAACACTAGCTGGAAAAGTTTAAATCGGAGAGACAACCAATGCTTCTGTAGACAAATATTTGATAAGAGATGGCACCAGTAGCTCCAACTCTATAACTAAGCTCACCCCGAATAACGAATTCTCCCTGGCTTGGCTCCCTTGCTGCTTGACCGTCCATGGAGTTCTCAAGCGCTACAATTGCTCGGGCTTCCACCTCCACCGAGGAGCTACTAGGAATTGGAGGTTGTCACCACTTTCCCAGACACTTTCCGCCTACAAGGGGGGAGGAAGATCCTGAACCACCGAAGACACCCTCGATTGAGTTATCTATCAACTTAATAGCATGAATGCTCCAACTCCAACTCCAATTCCCATTCCCACGTCCAAACGTTCTCTTGCTCCAACTACCAACAGCCATTGTTTGATCAAAATTGACTCTGACTCAATTAAATTTCCATCAACAGATTTTATGAATTTCATTCAACAAATTCTATGCTCTCATCATTACAATCACTATATAAGCTAGTCCCTATCTACATGGAAGCTTCTCTGTTTGGACAGCTGTCGCGGACAAGATTCTCATGATTGTCCAAAGGCAAAATATGGCTATCCTGAATATTTGTTTCAAGTGCATACAGAACCGATCCATTATCTCTTATTAAATTCGAAGCAACCTCTACAATATGATCGTTACTTTTGCACCTCTTCATTTTTCTTGTTTTCATTTTTCTTATTTAAGACTTCTTTGATATTGAGTAAGTCATATCCGTTCAATTGGGGATCCAATTAAACCTAAAGGCAAAATTCTCTAGAGATTGGCAATCATGAGGGAGGTTTGGATGGATTTTAACAGGAGGATCTTTTATGTATTGTTTGTCACATTTACTACATTACAAAAAATGACACATGTTATTGTTAGCTGGGGAACAATCTTTTTGATGGTTGTTTCCATTATCACAAAGCCACTGCAAAATTGGCTTGGTTCCAAGATGTAGTTGAAGTAACCAAATTCCATTGAGTCAGACAAGAAGAGATACAGCTAAGAAATCTAACAGTGAAAATACAGAAGAAGGCAAGAAGACTTTAAGCGAAAGATACCAATGCGCTCTTGTGCATTTGAAACAGCATGTTGTGTTTTTGCCTACGTGTAACAATCAATTTCAATCTGAAATTTTTTGGGCCACGTCAGACCCACATGTTGGGCTTGGACTCTTGGACACACATATCCAGCATGACAATCAAAGAAAGGGAAATGATATTTGCACCTACCCTATTGAGTTACATACGATTTGAAACTGTGTCCTATCTCAATTCCCAAATGGAAATGGGTGGAAGCAAATCAAAGGGTTGGGTGTAAATAGTGGCTGCCCTAAACAAATCCACATCAGTCTTTTTCTTCGTTTGTGTGTTTGTGTTTTATTTGTAAATATACCGCTGCATATCAATTCTAACAAACTTGGATTAGTAAGACAAATGTTCCAGTCTCAAAAACAGCTGCTTTCATAATGCAAAAGAGAGGATCCAGATTGTGCTTACCCACCGTCGTGCCTCAGCAAGGTTGTTCTCTGCATAATAGTGCGAGGATTCCATGGATCGGAGGACTCTAACTGTTTGTGTATCTCGAGATACACCAAACACAGCATCGAGTTTCTTACCTGAAGCAGGTGTAAAACCAAACCTACACCCAACAGAGCACGAAGGCCACTCCTGGATAGTAGTGAGTAAAAAACAGTAAAAATAAGTTCAATATAAGATCAAGAATAAAGACAGACATCAAGGTCATTCCTTTTCAGCATCAAGAAATTTTATCAAATATGATTACGGATTTCAAAATGCAAAGTTTTGCACAAATGCAAAAGAACAAGAAATGCAACCATCTCACCAAATGCTTATCCTTCACAACTAGAAATTGTAAGCACAAGATAAGGGACTTAATGGACAAAAGTGCAGTGGCTAATCACTGGAGTAGTCACCTGATTTCTGCTTTTCTAACACATGTTAATGTGGCATATGTGTGTGAGATCCAGGTTGTCCTTGGTGAGACCTACCATTTTATCAGCCTTGGCCAGTCGTCAGGCCACACCAAGGTTACCCGGATCATGGATCACTTTGCAAAATGGTATGGGAATGGGTATGCAGATGCAACTTCTCCAATGCATGGTATGCTAGGAGTAGGTCACATGTCATTTCAATACATACACTAATTATATACAATATAGTTATATATATGAAGTTATGAACTCTATTTTTTTTTTTACTCACACATGCATGGGCACTCGAACAGTCGAACCATTTACCTCAATGTTGAAATGCAGTGCGAATTATGAACTCATATTGCAAAATTATATATGAAATGGTGAATGTCATTATTATAGACCTTAAATGCTTAGTCTTATATCCTCATCACCATCGTCATTTAGCCTCATCCCAATAATTGGAGTCAGCTTCATGAATCCTATTCCACCATTCCACTTTATCAAGTGCGGCCATGCCTTCAATTAGACCATAGGTCAACAGTCTTTTCTTACTACTTCCATCCACATTTTTTGAACCTTCCACTTGCTATTTTAGAGCCTTCAACTTGTCCTATCGCTTACTCTCCTAACATCTACAACTTTATCCTTTAAATATTTATCTTTTACTATCCCTAACCCAATTCTATTATTGTCCTTTCCTACATACCAAATTTTATATCCATCAATTTTTCTAGTTTTGGCCCTCTTCCACTTGATCTCTTGAAAGCAAGCAATGTTAACTCTCCTTCGTTTCATCATATCTACTAACTCTTACTGTCAATGTTCTTATATTTCATGCAGTAAGGCGAATCATATTCTCTTGGACTAGCTTCTTTACCCATGCGCGTCCAGAATGGTGTGGGAACCCTTGCCTACTTCTCACAGAAACTGGGCCTTTTTATGGTGCACTGCTTTGAGCAGATGTCCTAGCTAATCCTTGCCCACTTCTTACTACACCCAGGTTCCAATGCAGTGCATCACTTACAGGTAATGCCCTAGCATGAGTTTAGAATGTCATATTGTTCAGATTCATGATGAAAGTCATGGCATAAGTTTGATGCTGGCCACCAACCTAACACAAGCCTCCTTTATCCGAGTTGGGACCGGAAATGAGAGCACAAAACTCCCACAAGCACAATGGTAATACACTATTCAATTTTTTTTTTTAAGTTGTAATAGACTAATACATATGTTGCTTACAATCAAGCATTATCTAACAGTCTGCTACATTGGTTAATTATAATCGACGAATTGATTACAGTCAACGAGTTATTACTGTTACCAAGTAAATTGAAGTATAAATCTCTACATTGTAATATAAATTTTCATTACAACTTAATCAATAGTAAGAATATAGAACCACAATTTGTGGTCACTAAAAATAGTGACCCTGATTGCAAATGCCCCATAATCTAGATCGGTCAATCTAGAATGGAAAACTTGGGGAGTTTTGTGTTATAGGTAACATCAGCCTCACACATATGGAAAACATGGATGGTAAAAAAATGGCCAATGGTCCTCATTCACCATGCACATGTGGGCCACTTCATGACCAGACTAGCCTTCAGGTCAGTGCACATACACACCAAGGCCCACTTTGCCAATGACCAAAACTTGCACATGTGCCACATTGGAACACGTGGCTAGAGTAGAACTCTGATCTCTTCCAAGATTAAGTTGAAATTGCAGGCATGCTTAGTTTATTTTGTACTTTGTGTTTTTCTCTTAGTTGCAGGGTCCTTCTAACTGGGTGCCACTGCCACTCCTGCTTCGAATCACAGTTTTAACTCTCGCTCCCACTCCTTCTTTCTACATAGTACACACTTATACTTGCTGCTTGAATTTGGAAACAGATGCTTCCCCGCTCCGCACCTGAATTTGTTGCTAATTCCCTTCATGCTTCGTGCAACTATAGTTTAACTTTTGAGAGGAAATTTGTTGTGAGAATAAGTTGTATGTGGGTTCACACGTGTGGGAGTTGGGTAGACGAGGAGGAATTAGTTATCCACTTTATTTTGACTTACAAATTTGATTTTGGCAGGAATCCCAGCTATGTTTTCTATTTATTGGCATGGAGTTTGGAGAGTTCATCACCATATTCTATCCATCTTATATTGGAGTTCTTGCTCATGTTTTGGGGGGGGGGGGGGGGGGGGGGGGGGGGGGGGATGTTCTTACAAGCTTTCCGTTTTTGTAAACCTTGTTCTTGTAGTTGTTTCCTTTCAAGTTTAAAGGTTAAGTTGCATCGAACTCTTGGTTGCATCTTCATTATTCTTTTCTTTTTTTCTTCTCAAATCTTAGTTGGCTGGACGATCATGGTAAGTTAGCTAGTGAGGAGCAACTCAGTTCAAGGGTGTTAACTTCAGCAGAACTCATTCACTTCTCTTCAAAGTAACTATGACGCTCTACTAGACCACTTTAAAAAAGGGGCAGCATTTGTCTGTCCTGGAAAGGACTCCAGCCCAAATTTGAATTGTTGGTGTTGGAACTATCAGGGCCAGGCCTATTTAAAATTTCGCTTTAGCTCAGCCCAGGCATTGCCTGTTTCCATTCCTATTTCAAGCTCATGCTTTCTAAAATAGAAATTTGTGCCTTTCGACTCGGAGGGGGAAAAAATGACACTAGATCAATAAAAAGGGAACAAGCTGATACTGTGCTAAAACATACCTATTTGGTGCCATGGAAATCATTCTAAAAGAACAGACATCCCATATTTGCAATTCAATTTTATCTAATAGAATCCAAATGCACCCGAATTGTTGTCATATCCTCTTCACTAAAATGAATTTTTGCAGTTCAATTCACTTGTACATCCCGACGCAGCCTCAGTTACTCTAATAAACCCCACAGTTTTGCTCGTGCCATCTAGAAACATTATAACTTTACTAAAACTTCAAATGGGGCATGCTCGAGTGGTACTGGTACCACTGTAAGCTTACTCTGTTACTGGGCAGATGTGGGGCCTACGTGAAGTATGAAGGCCATCCAACCCATCCTTCAGATGTGTCAGTGCCAAAAATCAGCCTGATCCAACACTCAAGTGGCCCACAACACGGAACAATGTGAGGGGCCCAACTGAATTTCAGAACAGCATGATTTTCGGCCGATGAAGGGTCTTAATGGCATGGATTTCATAGATACAACATAATGGACCCTATATAATTCCTTCCCAACTTGTTCCCTGTGATGGGGCCCACCCAAATCATGGATCAGCCTGATTTTAGGGCCCTGGATGTAACATGCACTGATGCATATGATGGATGGGTTGGGTTTTATGCATGCATTAATTCGGCCCAACATATTCTCCGTACCAGTACCACTAGAGCGCGTCCCATTTCAAATAAGGGACCAAATAGAAAAAGAAAAAAACACTCTTACTTCCAAATAGCATATCCACAAACACAATTCAGTCAAAAAATCAACACCATTCTCTTCTATAAATTCAACCCCAAGAAAAAAGAAAAAAAAATACCCAATTTATACGTTCCACATGCAAATCCAAGATAGAATCACTCGATTGAGAAACCCAATAACTGAAACGGCAATTTTCCAGAAGATAGAAGAAGAGAAAGTTCCACAAAAGAAAACCAACCTGCCGATTGCCGGAAACCAAAATGGGGTCCTTCCGAAAATCCCTAGTATATGGCACGGCGTCTTCTCTCTCCCAACCAATCCTCGCAATTTCCGGGTTTGGCCCGTTCATCATCAGGAGCCGTCGCATCGGATTCCTCTCCCTCTGCCACCGACGGAGAAGAAGAAGAAATGGTAGATGGATCGTAGAATGCATGGGTCCAAGAGTGCACCATGGCTGCGTTTTCCGCGGTGCCAAGACGGCCCAAGAATGCGATCTCTGCAACGACAACGAGAGCGACGAGAAGGGGTATCAGAATCAACCATCTATTCTTAGACACACCACCAATGCCACCTTCGGTCCGCATTGTTGGTTTTCCTCCTTGGCCTGTTACAGAAGCCATCAGATCTCAGCACGGGGCAATGCGAAAAGAGGAATCAGAGCCGAACAATAATCTGTCTCAGACTCTCAAAGCACGCGACTTTCCTGCAACTCCTGCATGGAGTGTGTTTTTTTTTTTAAGGCTTTTTTTTTTTTTTTTTTTTTTTTTTTTACATGGTATCATCAGTTCATCTATCCATCCCATCCATTCATTCATCCAATAATCTGACCATCCATCTATCCATCACATCCATTCATTCATCCAATCATCTGACCACCCATCTATCCAAACATTTTTTAATAAATAAAATTTTGAGAATATCTATATATTGGGTATAATATCAAAATATTGTTGATATATTACCGATACAACTGACACTCGTAATTTATGCAGTAAAAAATTTGGTAATGCCATAGCCTTAATACATTAGTGATAGCAACATTTAAAATTCATACAGTTGAAAATATTGATCATATATTGGCAACATTGATAGTTGGCGATATATCACTAATACGTAAAAATTTTAATACTAGCATTGTTATCCAGATCGCAAAGCTAGAGATACAGATAACATTTGGGATATCATGGTACCATTAGATACTCTGAAAAAGGGATGCACCGCAGGAAACAACCACCATTGAAATCTTCTTATTGCTCATGGCGATGTTTTTATGCGATCAAACTCCTTCGTAAGTTGTCGTGGGCCAATAATAACGCTTCAATGTTGAGTGTTCATTCCCCACTGTTTCTTGTGGTCCTGTTTAATTTTGGTCTCTCATCATAACATGAGCTAACGAAGGGATTTTACATTTGAACATACGAAATTGGATTGCGAACTTAAACTGAGTTTAAGGCTGTAAGAGGTCAGGTTTGGGGCGGATTTAGCCAAAACCAAACCCACCCATTTACTAAATGAGCAGGTTTAGGTCGGGTCTGAGTCAGCCATCTGGGCCTGGTAGAGGAAGATCTACCCAAACTCATTTATAAATGGGCCAGGGTCTAATGGGTTGGGTTTAAATTTGATATGCAAGCATATTTACCAGATTTAAAACCCAGTCAAGATGGCCGGGTTCAAGCCTAAGGGTTCCCTTGCAATGTAAACCAAACCTACCCAATGCCCATGTACTAAATGGGTTCAGGGTCATGTCAGGTCAAGTCAAGCCTAATATAAAGGAAACCTGATCTAGAACCATTTAGCATCTCGGCCTGTTCTTGGACCCATTGGTAGTGGTCCACTTGAGCTTTGGATATGCTTCAATTATTGGATCAATCCATTAGTTTCTTGAGCTCATTTCTTAACATGAGCCCAAAACAAGGCTGATCCAAAGCTCAAGTCTGTGATGCAACACAAACAGCGTGATGGAAACAGCCCATGGTTGAAACTTTTATGAAGCCATAACAGTTTCAGCTAATATTTGTTTCCTGTGATGTGGTCCAATTGAGATTTAAATTTACCTCATTAATGTTGGGTATATATCATAAAATGATTTGGAAAAACGGATGGATGGTATGGATGAAACACATACAAGGTTGATCCAAAACTCAAGTCCGCAATGCCACACAAACAGTGTGATGAAAAAAGCCAATGGTTGAAACTTTTAAGTAGCAATAGAAGTTTCAGCTAATTATTTGTCTCCTCAGCTCTTTCTACGTAAAATGTCTCAACACAGAGTTCTACATATCTAATCCCACCATGGGGTGGCTAACATGGCGGGGGGACTAATAGTGTGGGTGTGTACTAACAGTATGTGTGGGGAAAAAAAAAATGAATAGTTTGGGTGGAATATAAACATCACGTTGGACCCAGGAAGGTTTCAACAGAAGATATTACCATCCCCACTGTCTCTTGTCACCTGGCCCACTTGAGTTTTGCATCTGCCTCAATTTTGAGCTCACGTCCTAATATGATCCGGCAAAATTGATGGACGGAGTGGATGTCACACCAACATCATGGTGCGTGTGGGCAAAGGCAGTTTGTATTGGGAACCCTTGTATGAACGGTATGTGGCAGCCGGAGCGAGCTATAACTACAGGAGAGATAATTGGAGGAATTAAGATCCTAGCCATTGGCAAATGTAAAATTAGTGCATAAGTGGCCCATGGTTGAATAATCAAAACCATTAAAGAGAAAAATTAAACTCTGGCAGAGTGTGATGGATGATACGTAGGCACTTGGAAATTGTATCAAAGAGATTCTTAAGAGGAACGAGGGAATTAAAAGTGGGGCCCACAAGATCAACAGGCTAAATCCATGATCATATGGCTTTTTGTCATAATATAAATTGCCCATTTTGATGGGCACTGATCGGATGACTAAGGTCACAAAATGATTGTGATTTGTAAGAATAACATGGATTTCAGAGGTGGGTCCCACAAGAAAAGATCTAATCCATGTTCAAGCAGAGTCGTGTCACATAAGATTGACGGTGAGACCAAGGAGTAAGCTGTATGTTGTCACAAATGAAATGACATGGGCCGTCCATTTTGTTGGCCACTAATAAGCTGGCTAGCATCATTAGATCAATGCGATTCTTGAGAGAAACATGGTGGTATAAGTGGGACCTACAACACCAACATTCCAAATCCTTTCTTATCATAAATCGCTTTTTTGTCCATTTTGTTGGCATGTTAGGGGTGGGGCCATCTTGTGGACCCGTCCAAAAAAACCATTTTGTTGGCCACCGATTCGATAGATATGATTTCCAAGTCAAAATGGTCCTAAGCAGCCGGGCGAAACATGGGTGGCCCGCATGATAGATGGTCTAGATGCATTATCAGGCACGTTGTAAAAAAATGAATTGGACCATCCATTTGTTGAGAAATGATCACTGAGGATATGTACAAAGGTTTTCAAAGGTCATCAACAGCCAATGAAGGTCTAAAGAAATGCATGACTAGATCTACAATTGAATCTTTTATCATGGTCCCATCTGAAAGCAAGCCTAGAATCTATTCTTACATAGCATTTCCCCTGGAAAGACTACAAGGAGAAAGCCATTCTAAAATATTTTTTGACTTGAAATTGTTACCAAACGCACACCTACCTTCTTGTGATTATACATGGACACAGATGAATTTGAGGTTGACAATACATGAGATGGGCATTGCCACGAAAGTGCCTATATGCAAAGATATAGCTGGTCCACCCATTGAGAGGGTGACACGTTTGTGATTGAGTATAAACGTTTTGAAGGATGATTTTTTCTTTCTTTCTTTCTTTCTTTCTAACCGTCCATATTTCACGCAGGGATGGCCCATCTGATGAGTGGACCAGCCTGATTTTTGTGAATGGTAATCTTCAGGTTGGAGTCATTGAATGTACCGCTCAGATTCGCACACGTTCCAGGTTGTACACGAGTTTTGTGCAGAGGCGGACGTAATGGGGTGTGGATGAACGGTGTGGATATACAAGACATCATCAAGGTGGGCCCCATGATAAGGGTAACACCCTCACTGAGGTGTTAGGTGTTACCCTTACAATGCAGGTCTCACCTTAATGAATTGTTGTATATTCATACTGTTTTTTCATCTGAGTTTAGGGTGTGAAACCTTAAACATATTAGAATCTCAGGTGAACCACACCACTTAAAACAATCGGACAACCATTCAATATCTTTTTGTGGGCTACAAAAGTTTTCGGATTAAGCTGATCTTTGTATTTTCCCTTCCATCAAGTTTAGTTGACATTATCAATAGGTTGAACTGGAAAATAAACATTACCAAGACAATACAATAAGCCCTATAAATTTTTTAATGATGAGGCATTCAATCACCACTGTTTCCATGGTGTAGTCCACTTGAGATTTGAATCTGCTTAATTTTTTGGACCACGTCTTGGATATACAACAAATTATCAAAGTGGGCCCCACTAAGGTGTTAACGGGATAACACCGAATTCTCTCACGACGTAAAGTACATAGCTTTGCGTGCAAGGAAATACTCTTGGTCAAACGAGGCTTGTGCATCAGCGTAGAATGACTTTTGAGAACTTCTAGGAGAATCGATGCTTACATGACATCATCTTGGATATAAATAGCGGTTTGAATCCGGACTTTTGAGAACTTCTAGCGGTTTTCATTGACAAATGAGGTCCAGTCGTACCATAGTCATGTGAACAGAGACTTCGTATGCTACCACCGGGTTTCAGTTTGGACAAGTGGGGCCCACGTTACAGTTATCCAGTCTTTGATATGTGGCTCTCACTTGATGGCCCATGCACCCAAAGTTTCCTCCAACTGAATGATGTTAGACATATGATATTTGTGTGGTTTAGGTTGAAGGTGAGCCATTGGTGTATTTTTCATCTCAGTCATCTATTTGTTAGGCCAAGAGTTGGGATTTTTTTTTCCATCTTGGGGACTTTTATTAATGGACCACCCGAAGTAGAGTAGATCATATCAATCGTTTGGATCACTGCCATGGGACCCACTTGTAGAAACTCAGAGGAGCGATGGACGGTCCCTGCATGGGCACACATAGAGACAAATCAGTAACGACTGCTGTTCAGCAAGGAAAAGGCCCACTCATAGTAGCGCGAATTAGGTGGGTGGAACGCGGATTGCGTCCTACCCCCGCCGTCTCCAGCTGGGAACGGGCAGGGGCTCCGAACGGCCACCGTGATATATAAGTTTTATCCAGACCGTCCATCCATTTCGACGTGGAATTTTATGGAAGTGGACCAAATATTTGGCAGATCCAATGTTCAAGTAGACCACACCACGGGAAGCAGCGGTGATAATGATGCTCACCGTCATAGGGCTCACGATGATGTTTATTAGCCATCCAACCTATTCATAAAGCTACATAGATCTGGATAAAGGGAAACACAAATATCAGCTCAGTCCAAGAAGTTTTCAACGGTAAGAGTTTAATCTACATTGTGAGGTCCATCTATGGCTTGGATCTTCTTGATATTTAGTCCTACTCCATAAAATGACACACTGAAATGGATGGACAGTGTGGATGAAACTCATATATCATTGTGGGCACCTAGAGCCCTTGCTTGTTCCCCGCTGAAGACGGGCAGGGTAGGACTAGAGCTAGCTCAGTTAGCTTGCTTGACTCGGCTCAGAATAACTCCATTCGGTTCGGTTCGATTCGAATGTTGGCTCTAAACCAAGCCGAGCCTTTTCTCCATGCTTGAAATGAGTTTTGAGCCTAGCTTGAGCTAGGACCTAGTTTGATTCAATTCGACTCGTCGTAGCTCACTTTGGCTCGCTCGGCTCAGCTCGATTAACTCAAATGGAACTCAACTCAACTAGGTAAGTTGTTTAGTCCCACATCCGCAAAAGAGAGCAAAGAAATGAGAGATAAAATTCTCTATAAAAACAAGTGGGGGGTGCAATGGGCTTTGGACTGCTTTTGAGCTTATATTTTAAACAATTTTAGGCCGTTCCTTCAGCCTTTCAGCCTAGTTTTTTGTTTTTTCCAAGCTTGAACTTAGCTTGAATTGGGCTCGAAAGCTTGGTTGAGCCAGCTCAATCATGTCAATCCAGATTGAAGGCTGAGCTGAGCCAAATACAAGCCAAGGTGGTCATTAAATAAGCTTAGCTCAAACAAGGCAAAGCTCAGCTTGGCTCTGCCCAACTCGACTCACGTCCAGTTCTAAGTAGGACGCAATGGGGTTCAGGTGAGGCAGGGGTAACAGCTCAGTGGGGTAAGCCCATACCATGAGACCACCTTGATATATATGTTATATCAAATGGCCACCATCTAGGCACACGTAATGATTATTTTCCACCCGATTTGCATAACGCAATCGGGATCAGATGCAAATCTCAATGACCACCATTAGGCACCGCAATGATTATTTTCCATCCAACCGGTTAATGTAGCAAAAATACAAATATAAGCTTTATCCAAAACTTTTGTGGTCCCCAGGAAAAGTTTTTAATATTAATTATTCAATTCCGACAGTGTGGCCCACCTGGGATTTAGATCTGCCTCATTTTTTTGGACCATGAGCTGGCAAAATGGATAGACAGCACAGATATACAGGCGGGCCACCGATCAGGACCTCAGCCGGTAAGCTGTTACCCCTGCCTCACCTAATCGGCATCCCATTCATAGATGGTTAGATGGTAGAAAATTTTGGTTGGGATCAATCAATAGCTGAGCCCACATGATGCATGGTTCGGATTATCGTAGCCACATGCTAGAAATCCGCAATATGAATGCACGAAAATGCAGGTGCCACGGAATCCACTCTCAACAATAAGAGAACACCCATAGCACGTTAAGGATACCATCCAACACCGTTCTTCCATGCCAACGAGAAGGTGGCGCCATCACTTCAGTTGGTACAAAAATCAGGCCGATCCACTCATCAGACGGCCACACGTATACTTTGGGACAGATCATCCCATCAGACTGGCCACACGTGGTAATTTTGCGACAGATCATCACTACCCATTGATTTAGACAGTGCAGACCACCTGATGAGAGGATCAGCCCGATTTCAGCACCTGGCGAAAGAGCTGGACACGAAGTGAGTTTAACCGTTTGGATCGACTCGGATCGACTCGGTAAAACTCTGTTCAAACAGAAAGTCTTATCGTTCGAATACACATGGTGTGTTCGAAAAAAAAAAATTCAATTCAATTTCAAACACAGTCTTGTTCGACTCAACTTGAACTCGACTCGACTCGTTTGTTCGACTCGATTATATATATATATATATATATATATATATATATATATATATATATATATATATATATATATAGAGAGAGAGAGAGAGAGAGAGAGAGAGAAAGAAGAAGAAGAAGGGTGGATGATAAATAAATGTGACTGTGAGCTCAGGAAAGTTTCAATGGTGGACATCATTCTCCTCACTGTTTCCTGTGGTGTGGTCTATTTGAGTTTTACATCTACCTCATGTCTTAGTAATGCCTTAAAATAAGCTGTACAATTGAATGGACGGAGTGGATAAAACAAATACATCATAGTGGAACACATAAACGAAAAAAATTGATATTTACTATTCAATAGAAAAAATATTTCCAAGTGAAAAAAGTGAAATTGTTCGAACTCGTTCAAACTCGTAAAAATTATTCAAAATCCATACGTTCGAACATGTTCGAACATGATTGGGCTAGACCAAATTGAGTTCAAACATATCAGCCATTCTATTCGAATGTTTGTTCGAACATTGTTCGAACACACCCACTCAAGCAGCCGAACAATCCGATCTACTCCATGTTCTACTCGGATCAGATCGTTGTCCACCTCTACCTTACGGCCTTCATGGTGGGGCCCACTTTCTGCAAGGCTCGGATCTCAAAATGCACATTTAAATGTTAAGAAACATATCGACATTTTTAAGTCCACATAATAAAAGCACTTACATATACACGTTCTACAAAGAGGTGGGCCTTATTTTAGGCACCACGACCCCTTAATCATCGTCGTCATCATCTTAGGCGAACGTGGGCACCTTGCTAATTCCACACGCACGCACACATATATGAGAGCCGTACCCATCCACACGTGAAAATATGAAATACGTGTCAGATCTGATCTTTCCATCAGGTGATCAGCTACTCTGTTTAGATCCTCCAGCATAGAATGAGGCAATTTGCCACCTCAGGGTGGGCCACACTGTATCCAAACAAATGAATGGCCAGAAAAAAACTTTCTAAGTTGTGGGCCACCCAAAAAATGAAATTAGATCTAAGCATTAGTTTCCAGCCTTACGGAAAGCTCTCAAATCTCATACACGTATTTAATATTTGCAAGTGTGCAGGTCGTTCAGTTACAAACCTTGCTAATCCCCCGCGGGGAAGAACAGATCTTCATCCACGGCTCCTGATAATCCATCTTCATCTCCTTCAACGGCACAGGAACACCCACGTCAGCACGCGCCCTCTTCTTGCTGTTCTTCAACCAAACCCCGAACAGCTTCAAGCGGTGGTGCTCCTCCTCTCCTTCTCCTCCTTCCGCTCTCGACTCTCCTTCACTAGCTCCCCGCATTATGCTATTTATCTTCTCGCGATCCACTTTTACGTATTTGGACAGGAATGCCACCAGCTCCTGGCACTGCTTCTTCGTCTGCGCCAGCTCCGAGCTGAGGAGTAAATTGTCTTTTCTCAATTTCTCGTTCTCGTCCGATAATTCCGAGATCTGATTCGTCTCGAGCTTTGGAAGGCTGTGAGAGGATGTAGAGGTTGAGCCATTGTCTTCGCCTGAATTGGACGTGGAAGAAGGAGGGCCGTTGGGCTTTGAGGGTATCGGGATCTGACCCGTCGGTGCTGCGGACGTGGATTTTCGACGGTGGATCTCGCACAGGATGTCCTTCTCTCCTCGGCGGAAGCAGTCGTTCGCAAATTCCCATCTGTCCGGTACGATCTTGTGGAAGCCCTGCAAGTTACGCGTGTATTATTACATTGTGAAAGCAATCTGACCATCCAATCGGTGTTCATATGATTGATGCCGTAGATTTAACAGGAAAAAAATGGATGGATGGTTCAGATCGTCAAATGAATGTGATCGTGATGCTATCAGCTATCCACAATCAATCAACACTGTTTCCTATGGTATGGTAGGCCTGATAATTGGATCTGTTTCATTTTTCGGATATTGTCATAAAATAATCTGGTAAAACGGATGGACGACGTGGATGCATAAAACATACATCAAGGTGGGCCCCGCGCTAAGGGCCGCACTGTCTAGGGTGAGTTGCGGCCGGGTTATCACCTAATCCCCTCTCGTGATGCGGACGCGAGAAGCACTACACGTGTTACACATGTCCCCCCTACTGGCTGATACCGGAAGCACTCCACGTGTAACACACATCTGCTAATACAGGAGGGCGCGACTTGGGTGAGACCCCGGAACCAGCGATGTGGGTGGGATCCTGAACATAAGGCCCACCTCTATGTATGAATTGTATATCCATACCGTTCATCTTCTTTTAAAGATTATTTTATGCCATGAAACCAAAAATAAAGAAGATAAATACTTTTTGTGGACCACACCATCAGAAACACTGATTAATGGCCATTACAAACCTTTTGTGGGCCACAAAAGTTTTCTATTGAACTGATATTTGTTTTTTCCTTTCATCCCTGTCTATGTGACCTTATCAACAGATTTGATGGTCAGTAAACATTACGGTGGACTCCAGGAAGTTTTTAATGGTAGGCGTTCAATTAGCACTGCTTCCAGTGGTGTGGTCTACTTAAAACTTTCATGCACTTCAATTTTAGGAATGAGTCTTAAAATAATCTGAAGAAGCAGATGGACGGCATGGATATACAATGAATGCATCCAGGTGGGCCCTAGGTTCGGGGTCCCACCCACATTGCTGGTTCCGGCGTCTCACCCAAGTCGCGCCCAATACGGGACGCCCGTGGGAAGCGACTTGCCTGTGCCCCTCGGCACACATGACGTTCCCGTGGTCGGAAGCTATGTGGGGTCCACGGAGATTCCCGGGACAAATCCATTCCATCCATCAGTTTCACAATACCACAAATAATAGGAATCTAAAAATCAATCAGATCCAAAACCTAGGTGGGCCACCCCACACGAAACAGCGTGGATTTAATGCCTACCATTGGAAACTTCGTGGGTGCCATAGAAGTCTTTTATCAGAATGATATTTGTACCTACAGTCTGAGTCGTAGTAACCCTATGAACGATTTTGATGGCATATAAACATCATGATCGGCTCCAGGAACGTTTCAACGATGGACATTTCCGTTCTATCTGTTTCATGGTGTGTGGCCCACCTGAGTTTTGGATATACCTTATTTTTGGACTCCTGATCTATTGTGGTCTTTCAAAACTGATGGACGGAGTGATTTGTCACTAAAATCAAGGTGGGACCCACGGAGCTTCCAACCAAAGGAAGCCGGAGCACCGGCGAGTCCCCAACATGCCACCTGTTTAGCAAATCACTACCATTAAAACCGTAGGATCCAGCACAAACCTCACTGCTGACGAAAATAGGGAACGAAATAGGTGGCAAGTAACTGTCGTTCCGGCTAAGTATGCCCCACCTGATGGCGACATCTATGCAGGTGATATCATGCGGGCCTACCTTTCTAATGATGTGATGATTAAAAAGTGCCGGGAGAAAAATGGTACGGTATCACAGGCACCTTGCCTGTAGGTGTGATCAGCTCCGTATCTCGAAAGGGGAGAGAAATGCCAACGGGTTAAATCGTTCGATCGTTACAAACGGAGACGACGTGTCAAAAACCAGGGCAAACTCACCACCTGATGGCCCACAGAAGCACATCAGCTGGTCAATTTCTGAACCGTTCATTTCTTTCGTCAACATGCGGCCGAACTGATGACCCTACGTAGCTAATTTTCAACACCCGGCGTCTAGGGATAAGGATCGCTTGAAGGGTCATAGATATCACACACGTGTATCTCGTCCCGTGTGAGTGTTGAGGGCATTTACAGCAGTCGAGCTAGTGGAATTTCTAGTCGGTCAAAAGCGACTGCGATTTTTTAAGCAGTAGACGTGACGCAATCTAACAAGATACAGACCGTTGATCAAATGGATTCCATACCGGAATGTCCATAGCTTAATATTTCGAGCATTAGCACATCCACAGCTGAGGATCATGGATTGGATGGTTGTGATCACTGTTAACTCAGGCCATTTGTAGGTACTAATATGGGGTGAAACAGCTGCAAGGAAAGTTCTCTGTGGGTGGGGATCCTATCAGTATCATGATTAGCGGTCCCGATTTAATTCCACGACATGCCAGAAGGTCGAGGCAAGCATCACGTTCTCATCTTGACCAAGCACATAAACCATCTACAGCCTAATTTTCTAGCCACGAGCCAACCCAGAATGGGCCAGTGATGTTCAGTGGACCCCACCCAACCTCTACCTCTCCCTGGAAACTGGAAAGTCAAGTTAGGACCACTTCTGGTGGTATCGATCCAACGGTGATAAAACGCTCTCCCCAACTTTCTAATTCTAGAAAGAGCTTTTTCGTTACTTTCATCGACAAAATTCCTCGGTGATACCAAAACTACAAATAGTGCTTTCTAGAGGGATAAAATGACCCAAGTACCCTTTTACTCTCTCTCTCTCTCTCTCTATGAACGGATTAAACAAGAATCTGGATGATCCAACAACAAGGTGGGCCACACCAAACAAAACCAATGTGTCTCACCGAAAAAAATCCAAATTCACGAGTATCCTTTATGATGATTTGATCGGCCGTATTTTAGGGTTCCTCTTCTCGGTCATGGTCCGGTGCATATGTTGGACGGGTTAGATGTAACACACATGCTATGTGGGCCCCACAACCTTAACTACCTTTTGTTTTTTGGTTTTTTGGTTTTTTTTTCCCTAAATCGAAGATATTTTGGTAGTTTCTCCAGCACCACTCATTAATTTCCATCAGCGGAGGCACTGTTTAGTAAAATGACAGCTCTTGGGATTTTCGGAAAAGAAAATTCCCAAAATAATAGAAATCAGAAGAAAGTGATATCGTATGGTATGTACGTTAAATTAG
The DNA here is from genome assembly GCA_003013855.2 of Liriodendron chinense. Classification (NCBI taxonomy): domain Eukaryota; kingdom Viridiplantae; phylum Streptophyta; class Magnoliopsida; order Magnoliales; family Magnoliaceae; genus Liriodendron; species Liriodendron chinense. Next base: position 7,538,915 of record ML058453.1, read on the forward strand.
TATACAACTCCATCTTTCCTGGGAATTTTTCAATTTTAAAATGAATCCAATCCATGTAAACTTTGGACCCCACTGTGAAGATAACCTGAGGACCAAAATCAGGCAATCCACTCATCAGGTAGACCTCATTAAGGAACTCAGTAGATAGACGATGGTATGAGCAGTTTTGGCCAATCTAATAAGAGGAAAGCATGAAATTCCTGAACGATAATCTCTACGGTGTGATCCACCTCTTACATGGATCGGATGTGCGGGAAAAGTCATACTTCGGCGGCGAGAAAGATGGGCTGCATAACAAGCTAGAATACATCATGCTACAGGTGAGAGGCCGGATCCACCGAGGTGGGTGGGACCCTGACTGTGGGGCCCACTGTGATGTATATGACTACATCCACGCCGTCCATCCGTATTGAAAACTCATTTTAGGCATGATCCAAAAAATGAAGCAGTTCCAAATCCCAGATTGACCATAGTATAGGAAAAAGTGGTGATTGACAATTAAAAACTACTCGTGGCCACAAAAGCTTTGGATCAAGATGATATTTGTGTGGTCACTTCATCTCTGTGTTTGTGACCTTATCAATAGGTTGAAGGGCAAATAAGATTTCCGGTGGAATCCATGAAGTTTTTAATGGTCGGGATTCAATCACGACTGTTTCCTATGGTGTGGTACACCTAAGATTTGAGTCAGCTTCAAAATTTTGGATCATTCCCTAAAATCAGCTATAAAGATGGTTGGATGGTGTGTATTTAAGTCACATGCATCACCAGTCAGGGGTCCCACCCACCTCGGTGTATCCCGGGTCTCACCTAATCCACTCCCTTCATTTCATATCCGATGTGTAGACCTTACAAGGTGGGCCACACAAACGATGATCACCTTATACGTAACTCGGGTCCATCCACTGATTGAACTGGATACAACTTCAAAATCAACGGATCCTCACTTGATATGAGTTACTGTGAAGATTTATATCCACTGATTGGATCTTCATCGTGTGGCCCACTTCTTTTACGGATTGGATATTCTATCCATATCAGCGGGGATAACAAGAGTCTGCATGTGAAACTTCACATACTGTTAAAAAAAAATCCGATCCGTGCAAAAGGCGTGTAACATAACGATGATCACCTGATCTGAAAAATCAGGCAAATCCACTCGTAGATTGGGACACGGTATCAAAATCAACAGGAAGATGATGGTGTGGACCATTCAAATAGAGGATCCACCTGATTTTAATACCATCTAATCACCAGTGTGCGTCCCACCTTTTACAACGGATTGGATATTGTATACATAGCGGGAAACAAGCCTCTATATGTGAAACTTTTCACCATGAGCGCATTTTAGCGTTGCCCATTAAGCGAAGCGAAGATGGGAGAGGAGATGGTTGGAAGAACGTACATAGGTGTTAAGCTGTCGCACGAAGCTGGAGAAGTTATTGTGCTTGAAGTATTTGGGAAGGACATCCCTAGCAAATTCCGCGGGACACCATACCACGAACGTAGTCCCGCTCTCGTTCCACGATATCATCTCATCCGTGCTCGGATCTTCCACAAGCTGGTACGTCTTCGTAAGAAACGGAGCCGGCTCGCACCTATTCGAACCCATGTCCCGCGTTCCACAAATCCAAAAAGAAAAAAAGAAAAAAAGAAAAAAAATCGTTTAATCCAGAAAGAGGAGAAGAGCTGTCAGGAACTCCCACCCCCAGCAGTAAAAACCAGAAACAACCCCGCAATTGATGAGAATCAATCCGCAGCGGCCCATCACGAATCCCGACGCAGAACCATGATTATCAGGAGAGGAGAGTCGTTTTGAGATGGGAATGGGGGTTTTAAAAGAGGGGTCGGGGTTCTAGAAAATTCGAGAAAGCTGAGAGGAGGAAAAAGATGGTATGAGGATAGAGAACGCACTCACGCGCTTTTGGAAGCGCAAGATCGCTTTCGTGGAAACCGTCTCGTCTTCTGGTCGGTTGTCAAGAAGCTTCCTCTCCATCTTATTGCTATTGGACGGCCAGGGTTCCAAGACGTGTCGATTCGTTTCTCTGTACGCCGATTGGCTGTTGGGATGTCCCTGGTCACCCGATTCTGTGGGGCCACCATGATGTATGATGTATGTGTTTATTCACGCCGTCCATTCTTTTTGCTTTCTCATTTTAAGTGTATGAGTTTAGAAACGAGGCAAATCCAGAGCTCAAGTGGACCACCCCAAAGGAAACGGTGAGTATAATGACGCCCACCGTTGAAACCTTCCTAGGACCCACCATGATGTTTATTTGCCATCTGACCTGTTCATAAGTTCACACAGATTATGGAAAACTTCCGTGGCCCCCACGAAGTTTTCAACTGGAAGAGTTTAACCTCCACTGTTTCCTGTGGTGTGGTCCACTTGAGATTTATATCGGCCTATTTTTTTTTTTTTGGATAATATACTAAAATGAGCTTAAAAAATGAATGGACGGAGTGGATGAAACATATACATCACGGTGGGCCCCAGAGAGTCGGGTCACCAGACAATCCGCGTCCATAGGTTGGTTAGTTATTTGCTATCCTTTGCGAGACTGTGATGCTCAAATACCCATGCACTTGTGCAAGTCTCGCACGTATACCTCATATGAACCGTCCAAATAGTGGTCCTATGCTAGATACGCATATGCTAAGATTCGAGTTGGTTAGACGGTTGTGATCTCTGGTTGATGGACATTTTATTTCTCGAATTTGAACTGCTGACTAACCGTCCATTAGATGTCCACATGCCACCTCCTTAGTGCGCGCGATACTCTGTTTACGATGCAGTGGGACCCAGATTTGGACGGTGTAATTTGAGGTACACAAATGCCACGTGTACAATTCACGTGTGCATGCTAAATCACACCCAGCGTTTGATTTTGATCATCCTAACAATTAATGAAATGTACAGTCGAGATAGCTTACACTCGGTTGGCACCTTGGATTTGGTGATAAATGAGAGTATTTTAAATCCATATAGCTGCTTTTTCTCGTTGGGCAACCTTAGATTAGGAGGCATTTTAAGAGGAATTAAGAGGAAATGTCTTTTTTACTTCTCTTTTAAGGCGAGAAGAGTCACACATGTAACAAAAATGTCTCTTAACTACTAATCCATTAGACACATGCCATGTTTATGATACCTCAAAATAACTCAATTATCAACCATAATACTAAAATCATATTAATAGAATGATATGAATCATCCAAATGTTAAGCATTTAATTGGACGGTGGAGAAATGTTGGTGAGTTACCTATTTGTAGCCATTGCATTTGTGGCTCACCTTAGGCTCAGAATTTACTCCTTTTTGCTGAAGTATATATTTTAATAGACTTATTACAACTATTATATTAAATACCACATATATATATACTAATTTAGAGTATAAAAGCTAATTTTGTTATTCAAGTCATGTGAATGTACTGAAAAACTCAAATGCCATCCAAATACAAGCTCCTAAATAGGAGATTTGGATTCTCTTGCATTTCAGCTAAACACAAATGAGAATTTGGAATCACCTTGATTTCACTGTAATTGTGATTTAGATTCCAAGGCATTCCAAATCCAAACTCCCAAATGGGCTATTATAGAAGAACAGGTCAGTCAACATTTGACAAAACAGTATGATGGCGCCCACCAGAGGTTGCTTACGATTCCTAAAGAATCACTTTTATAGGATCATCCTTTGTAACCATCACATCAATGGCTCATGGAATGGATGGATATGGAAAAGAAGAAAGCTACCTTTTGTAATGGCTTGGGATCATCCTGTCCATTGATCTTTCATAAAAGCTAACCGTGGGCTTATCTTGATACATTGGGCTATTAAGGACATACTTAAGAGCTTGTATTTGAAATGTATTGAAATCCAAATCACAAATAATTAAATAATTAGGGTGATTCCAAATAAAATCTTATAATATATTTAAAAGGAATTTGAATTTGATTGTTAGATAATTTTAATATTTCAATTATTTTTCACACACCCCTCATACTCATGCACACTCACAACATAACAAGTGCCATGAACTCGTGTTGAAACTCATGTGAGTCTACCATTGACCCATAAGGTCACATGCTAATATTTCAAATTAGTATATATGTATATATTTAAAAGAATGACGGCAAAAAGCATATTAAAATATATACTTTGACAAAAAATAATGAAATTTTGAACCACCGGTAACCAACAAACATACATAGGATTACAAATGAGTGATGTATTAGTGTTATTTAACCATGGATCTACATGTCCAATATTTGGATTATTCTAATCATTTTATTAATATGATTTTAGTGATGCAATTGATAATTTAATTAATTTTTGTATCAGTCACACACACACATATATAAGAGCAATTAAAAATATAAAAATAAAAAAGCATTTCGCTCTAAATTGCAGGGAGAGATTTTAAAATTCTATTTACCTCCTAATCACACTACCAAACATAATCTAAGGTAGTCCTTTGTCGTTAATTCTTTTTTTAGTAGCTTCATCAATGTTCTTTTATAGGACCCCTCTAGTACCGACGTTGGTGCTAAAAGAACTCTATGAGCCCCATCGTGATGTATATGTTTGATCTCACACTACCATCTATTTTGCCAAGTCACTTTAGGGAGTGAGGGGAGTGGATTAGGTGAGACGTTCAGTTCACCCATGATTAAGTAGCTCTAGCCATGGGGCCCACCTTGATGTATGTATTTTACATCCACATGTCCATTCATCTTTTTCTAAATCATTTTAGGGCATTATTCCAAAAAAATGAAGCAGATCCAATTATTAGGTGGACCATACCTTAGGAAACAATGTTGACCGACAATTAATGGGGCCATGGAAGTTATGGATCAAGCTGATATTTGTTTTTCCCTTCATCCTAGGTTTATATAACCTTATCAACAGATTTGACGAAAAATAATAAACAATGTGCCTCACTATAAAGGCCACATCATTTTGAGTGAGACCGGGATCTCACCTAATCCACTTAGAGCACATGAGCTAAAAACCGAGGAAGATACAAAGCCCAAGTAGACCACTGAGTGTGTAATAGGGGTGGGTGGGTGTACTAACAATGGAAACGGATTGGCTAGTCTACCCTACACCAGCGACGTTGCTGGTGTGGGTATGTGGCGGCACAGACTAGTGCGCCAGTCCCCGAGCACATTGTACGGAAGGTTCAAAGAAGATTAAGGCTCTATGGACCCCACAATGATGTATTTAGTATATCCACACCGTCCATCCATTTGACAAGATTATTTTAGGGCATAATACCTAAAATGAGTCATATCCAAAACTCAAGTGGACCACACCACAAAAGGCAGTGGAGACAATAATCCTCACCGTTAAAACATACCTAGGGCCCACCATGATGTTTATTTGCCATCCAACTGTTCATAAGGTCACACGGAACCTGAATGAAGGGTAAAAATAAATATCAGACTGATCCAAAGCTTTAAGGAACCCTAAGAAGGTTTCAATGGTATACGTTCAATCTCCCACTGCTTTCTGCAGTGTGGTCCATTGGATCCTTGGATCTGTCTTATCTTTTGGCTCAAGCCTTACAATGGTCTCAAAAAATGGACGGACGGTTTGGATATGACACATACCTCTAAGTAGGACCCATAGAACTTAATGATGTCACTACACCAAGTGTAGGGTACACCAGCCAATCTGCTTCCTTATTTGCCATCCAACCTAAAGTCACGTAGACCTTGATGAAGGGAAAATACAAGCGTGGATGAAGGGAAAACACAAATATATGCTTGGTCCTAAACTTATGGAGCCCTCGAAAAGATTTTAATGGTGGCCATTCAATTCCCACCCTGTGGTCCACACTTATTTTTTTAGTACACAAACCCCATTGGGCAAGTAAACCCCTAAGACCGTTTCAACGGTGGGCATCATCATCCCCACTGCTTGGCAAAATGGATGGACGGCGTGTTACACATACATAATGGTGGTGATGCCCACAGACCTTTTCCAGCACCGATGTGACGTCGGTAATGGAGGGGACTTCTACTTGTCTCTGATGGGTTCAACTAGTTCGCCACATTAGAGCAGTACTTGGCGATAGCGATGGCTACACCGCCAGCAAACCTACCAAATTTCCGTTTGGTACAACCAGGCCCATTGCCTGGTGATCCTGTCCATTGGTTTATTGGGCCTCAGTGGATGGACCATACCCCAAAAATATCCTCACATTGCTATCCCGATCTTCCATTTGTGGACTGCAAAGATAGCCAAGAAGGAAAATACAGCAACAGTGAACATCAGAAAAGACCCGGTATTGATGTCTAGGATCAACCAGTTAGGCTGATTTTTAGTACATGGCCCATACAAGGTGGGGTGCAACAGATCAATGGTTGAGATCTACTGAATCACGCCACCAGTTTGTACAAAACTGAAAACTCAAGTTTACTGTGCATAACTAGGGCTCTCAATGGAGCGGGTCATATCCAAGATCCGATTAGCTCCGAATCCATATAATGCGGATTTGGATCTTAAAATAGGTCTGAGTACTTAAATGGAGCGGATATGGATTCACAAGAACATATCCGAGTTTGATCCGAATCCAATTAAGATCCGGCTCATTGTCACCTTACTGTAATCCGTTTTACAAATTATTTTAGGCCATGTTGACCATGCCATAGTAAATAGTGGGATTTGCATCATTTTTCTGCTAAATTAAATATATTATATTATATATTTTATATCATATATTTTTTAAGATTTGTAATGGGGTGGATTCGGACCTAGATCCGGCCCGAATCCGATGGTTTTATGGATTTTGGATTGGAAATGGATCTAACAATTTATTAATGGATCGGATATGGATATCACCTTTTAGATCCGAGTTGGATCCGAATCCGATCCCAATCCGTCTACAGATATATGGACTTGGAGCCGGATCCAGGTAGATCCGATCCAGATCCGACCCATTGAGAGCCCTATGCATAACCTTGGTTTATGGCCGGTAATATGATTTCTCACTTGGCACGTGCCCCAACCGAGTTTTCAAATGTGACATGTGCGCTCCCAATTGCATACACCAGATCAATGGTCAGTTGGTGGGTGTTAACCCTTACCGTGCGTAGCTCACCTTGATGAGTTTATTGTATATCTACGCCGTCCATCCGTTTTTATAGGTCATTCTAAGGACATGATGGTAAAAATTAAGCAAATCCAAGTCTTAGGTGGACCACGCCACTGGAAACGGTGGTGAATGACTATTAAAAACTTGTTGTGGGCCATAAAAGTTTTATATCAATCCGATCTTTGTATTTTCCCTCCATCCAGTTTTGTTTGACCTTATCAATGGGTTCGATCGAAAATAACATTACTGTAGGCCGTAGGAAGTTTTTAATGGTGGAGTTTGGATCACCATTGGGCCCACACAGCACCGATCAATAGAAAGGTTGTTAATATGCAATCAACAGCCAACTTTGTCTTTTAAAAGGCTTTGATACTCGGGCAAGAGTATATAGATAATAATACACATGCATTTAGAATTTGCATGCAACAAATATAGTAATTTAAAATAAATTATATAAATTATTGATTCTAGTTTAGACGTGTCAAGAACTTAGTTTTACTTTTATTGGACCATCTTCCTAATGGATTAATGAAAATATATGCTTAAAAACAAAAAAATTATTCAACTCTCCTATTTCAATGGTTAGAATTATTCAACGTATGTGACTATTGCCAAATGACTTCCATAGTCTAGCTTCTTAGATTGACAGAAACGTGTGTTCCACTTTGTAACATTGAAAATGTATGTGTATGGTGTAAATACGTTTCATGTAATTCCTGCCAAGATGCGCAGTGCTGAGGCGCCACAGTGGGGATGGGCCATAACAAATCACATCCATTGGTCAACTGAAGGCATCGGTAGAGATCAAAGCCGTTCAACAAGTGTGGCCTACCGGATATGCGTGTGGACCCAAAAATAGGCTGCCCTGGTCATCAAATGGGCCACACTTGGGTGTCAGATGTGGATTGTGTGGTCAATTCCTATTTTTAACTGTCCACGAGCAGGCCCCTTCATGATGGGTTCTGATTGTCACACTGCCAAATACATCAAAACTTCACATTCAACTTAAAAATGACCCAATTATATACTTTAACCAGGATCTTCCAATGTGAATGAATTTTATTGCAAAGGACATCCAAAGTAAGGATCATTTTATAGACGGTTTGGATCACTTAATCATGGAACCAACACGTATAAAAAAAAGAACTCTAACATAATAAGGACCATCGTGGCATAGTACCTCATATTATGTATTGTGGGACCTAACCAATAGGGAGTTCTGGAAACTTTCTGGCCACAAATGGCTGTAGGACATACTGACACTGCCAGTAGGCAGGCCCACCATAATGTATGTGTTTTATTCACCCCATGGTCTGTTTACGTTGTGGACCAGGTTTCACGTTAGAGTGCTAAGGAGACACACTAACCTCAGCGGTGGGTGGGTGCATTGTGTGACTAACAAAGTGGGTGCGTTGCCCAGCTAATAAGGTGGGTGTGTTGCATGACTAAATTAAAAAAATAAAAATAATAAATAAAATCAAAGGCTCTCACATGTTGACACTATACAATCATGACCGGAGCAAAACCTACTCTTATTTGAGAATATTCCTTTAGCAACACACATTCCGTTATTAATGTGAAGGCAGGAATTTTTAAGCTCTCTATTCGGAAAACGAATCAGTATTTGCATGTAGCCACACTTGTCATGGCTATTAATGAGGCAACATGCCCACCACGTCCACAAGAGACTCGTTAAGAGAACAAATCTTACCGTGAATCCGATTCTAATATTTTCGGTGAGGCCTGTCTCTCGTAGTCCTTCTAAAATGGGAGATTTTTCCCAAGGCGTTTGGAAAAGTTGTAGTGTTTGAAAAGATTTTGGAGATCCGCATATCGGACCAATGTTCAAGCGAACCCAACCTTAAGTTGGACCGAGATTTGAAGAAACAGACATGTCGGCTAAATCACACCCTCCTCACCATACATCAATAAGAATTAAGAGAATGGAAGGACTAAAACAAATCAATGCTCATTGTGGATCCGTATCAGGTGTCAGGTTCCGCTATCACCCCACACAACCACCCATAGGGTGGTTAAGGCAGGAGGAGATCTGATCCGGATAGTCCAGAACCTCAAAGTAGAGGAATGGGGCCACTAGAAGAGTGGTCATGATCAATCTAACATCTTGATCAACCCTTGAGGTCTCTGGATCCAATGAAGCTTTAGTGGTCTCTGGGCAAACATCTTCGCGAAGGATTAACCACGAGAAAAAGATCAGAGAAGTCAACAAGTCTGGATCTTGTTGTGAATTTCTGATATCTGAAAATAAATTAATTGGAAAAAATCGAAAATAAGGACAGGCTGAAGCACATGAAAACACGCTGTCCTTAAAGCGTAATTCGCCCCTACTCAAATTACTTTGAGTTTGCTGATAGGTTGTAGGCGGATTACTTCCAGGATACGACGAGCCTTATGTGGTTCTGTGTTCAGCAAGAAACGAATGAACCATTATGGAACTCAGTAACACTATCTGGCAGATGATGAAAAGAAAGAGAGAAAAATGAATGGCAATCTTCTTCTTACAGCAGTAGATCACTACTCTGATCTAGGTGGCTTGGTTTGTATGAACCAAACCGAGAGGCTAATAGACTTAGATGAGTGCTGGTTTAGTTGAGATGGTTGTGATTGCAATTGTTATATTGAAATGAACCAGACTTGTTCGATTTATATAAGCAAGGGTGGCTGGTAGTTTTGGTCCAGAGCCATAATCGCACTAGCCGTTTTTTGGCTGTCGGGAGAAACTAGTCGTTTTTTGCAGTTTTTTGCTGTTGTGCATGTGGGAGTTACACACCTGCATGTTGGCTGTTTAGACTCAATGGCTAGCCATTTTCTAACTGTTGGGCTAGCCACTAGTGCCTCTACAGCTACACTACCTCACATGCCCATGCCCTCGGCACCGAGCCCAAGCCCGTGCCCTGTGTGCGATATTGCGAAGCACTGGAACATGTAATCCATCATTCTCCTTTCTCCCACCATAAATAAGTAAGGTGCACAACACCCTACTTATAAAGAAGAGAAAATGCTTCTTCCCATTCGATATGGGACAAAAACAAAGCATGTTTTATTATACTTTTTAAATTCGTTTTTAACAACAACAAAAAACAACAGATCTAACTAGAGTCATTGCTTTCCAACGTGGGCCAAGAGTTTTCAGATCTGTCAAGGAGACTTTCTTACCTAAAAAGTCTTCGACTTAAGAGAAAATTATCTAGAATTAGTAAGAAAACTCTAGCAAAGGTTTCATCGCCTTGACAAGCTATAAAAATGAGTAATTGAATAAGAGTTTGATGCCCTATGACAAACACATTAGTCTATCTTTGACATTATCTTTCATTTCTCTTACCTAGCTTAATTTTACATAGCTATTGCCTAGTGACTCCTACTACAATATTATAGGAGTAGAAGTAGTTTTCTACAACCTTAAGTTGTAGACTATGATTACCTAAGTTATGATTTGGTTGATCATATTCACTTGTTCATTTGCGAAATATTGGATTGAGAGTATTGATGAGAGAAAAAGTCATTTAAGTTGTACACTTATATCTATTGTCACATGGTAAGAAGATCTCAATTGGAAGGTATAGCCTCCTACCCTTCCACAATTTGCCTAAACGGAGCGCAATTTAGATGGTTGAGAGGACTCTAAATCTCATGTCCAATCTCCAATTTATCCATCTCAGTGCCGAGGACATCAACAATTCAATTAACCCTTGTTAGGTAGACTTTGGCAGCCCACTCATCATACTCACATGCACGGAAATCTAATTCAAGCCCTCATTAACATATGTGGCCAACTTGATTGATTTGAGAGCAACATCGTTGGTCCATTCTTTCAATTCAGTTATTGATTATTATTTTAAAGCATGAGCCCAAAAATGAGACTCATCCAAATTTCAAATGCACTAAAAAAAACTTCTTATGGGCCTAAAATAATGTTTTTTTGGCATCCAACTTATTTATTAAGTTACATGGCCTAGATGAAGTTTTAGTGGTGGGTGTTCAATCACCATTGTTTCCTGTGGTGTGGTCCACCTGAGGTTTAGAGCTGCCTCATTTTTTTGTTTATGCCCTAAATTAAACTAGAAAAAATGGACTGACAGTGTGGATAAAACACATACATTATAGTGGGGCCTGCAAAGCACCGTCCTGTAGCCACGTCTCTACTGGAAATGGCATTATGCAATATGTGTCACTCACCTGACAACTTTCAAACATGCTTTGCTAATGCCCATCTTTTGCCCACCATGTTTGCGGTCGCCATCCAATCTGACCCGTGGAATCCGGATCCATTGTTGAAATCGGGCAGATAACCTCTGCTTCTGCTGCTCTGATTGATCGTTCAACCTGACTGTGTCAGAGCAGCTTAAGAACAGCTCAGCTCCTACACAGTCAAGCTAAGCTAGACCAATATGTGACGGGCAGAGTTTCTCATCCCGGTTTCAATAAAGGATCCGGACTCGAGCCCGTAAGACTAACGGAAGAGTGCGGTTGGGCCACGTGTCCTGAGATGGCGCAGGAAAGCCGCGTTCTTTTCCTACCTAATCTCTCGTTCTCTCTACAGCTTGAAAGCGGGAATGTTGGAATTCTCACACCCATTCCATTGACAGTGATTGCTAGAGGGACCACTCCACTTTGACTCTGGACCCGCGACTTGGATGGTTTGGATGGACTCGATTTCAGCTATTCCGGCAGCATATGGGACGCGGATTGCCTACTGATCTGTGAGGCCCACTGTGATGTTTCTGTATTATCATCCATTTCTCTAGGTCATTTTAGGACATGAGCTCATAAGTGGACGACACAGTTGGAAACCGTGAGAATTGAATCCCTACCATTGAAAACTTTTTGGGGGCCACAAAAGTTTTGGATAAAGCCCACGAAAGGTTTCAACTGTGGGTATCAATATCTCCACCGTTTCCTGTTTTTGGGATCATTCCTTAAAATGAGCCCATCAAACGGATGGACGGCGTGGATATTTCACAAAAAAACAACAAGGTGGGGCCCACAGTTTCGTCGGTATGCTATGGAGTAATGACTAAGTACGCAATCCGCATCTCAGCATCTGTGGCTGGATTGAGCCCACATAACCCCACGTTCGGATTCCCCAACTGTTCGTTTGGTGCGTACGATCTTGGTGGGCCGTGGTAAAAAAAAAGTTCTGGCTATTTTTGATACAGACCATCCAATGGTTGGTGGGCCCTCAAATGAATGGTCAAAAAAAAAAGAAAAAGAAAAAAAAAGGAAAGCAACGTCCACATTCATCTGCGAAATTACGTCTATCGACCGTGATCTTAGGCATGGGATGCAGTCCATAAGATGGTGTGGTCGGATCAGCTTGTGGCCCCATATAGAAACACGTGCCTTATGATCGTGAGTCGCGATTGACACAATTGAGGCTCCGTCTTCTTTCATTGCGACTTCTTTGTCATCTTATAAATGGACGGCCAACTAGTTTTGCTACCCTCACTCGCACCTCTCTCTACACGCACATTTACACTCACATAAGTTCTAACCTGGAACTCGTATGGGACATCTGAGCCGTTTATGAGGTCGGGCCCCAAGTTTGGCTATCAGGCCAGCCATATGGAGATGCCCGGTGTGGACTGTTTGTGATTTCTTTTAAACCGTCCATCTGGGGTGGCCCACATGATGAGTTTGTGGGCCATCCAGACTTTTGCCTATGACCATCTTCACTAACTGGCACGATTGGAAGGTCGGCTCGTGCGGTGCGTATGAGAGCTTGGTTTGTATTGGCATTGAAAGCTTTGGACGGCGAGAAGTAAAACCATGTGCATTCGGTCAAAATGCGTAACGGAAGGCTTCCGCGTCACGGCAGAAGCTTCCATTTCGATGTTAGTGTGGTCAAATCGAGACGTTGACAGCCATCTTTGACAATCCATCAACCTAGTGTACACGTGTAGCGCAGGCAAGCTGATTTTGGGGGGGGGCGCGAATTTGGTGTTACCCACAGAGCAGCTTAGTGGTTGTTACCCTCACCGTGTGGGGCCCATATTGATGTATTTTTTTTATATATCTACACCGTCTATCTGTTTTTTCATATCATTTTAATGATGTGGTACAAAATCCTATGAAGAAAAAAATCTCAGGTGGACCATACCACTAGAAACAGTGATTAATAACCATTAAAACGTTTTGTGGGCGACAAAAGTTTTGGATCAATCTGATCTTTATATTTTACCTTCATCAAGACCTTATTGACATTATCAAGATCATTGATTTCAAATAAAAATTACCGAAATCTTACTATGGGCTCTTTGGAATTTTTAATGGCGGAGCACTCAATCACACTGTTTCTAGTGGTATGGTCCCCTTGAGATTTGGATCTGCATAATTTTTGGAATCTCATCTTAAAATGAGCTGTAGAAATGTATGAACGGAGTGGATCTACAAAATATCGTCCATGTGGGCCATACGGTAGGGTTAACACCCACTAAGCTGTTCCCCGGGTAACACCTAATTCGCGCCCCATTTTGGGATGTACCTTCCTGGGGGCATTCTTTAAAGCGCATGGACTGAAAATCACATGGAGTTGGACCACTTAACCATCTGAGTTTACCTAACTTTACGGTTAGATTATCTGGATTTCCATCTGGTGGGTCCTACTGAAGTGGTTCATGGCACATAGGCCGGTGGGAATGTAGATCGCACACTGAGACACTGCCAGTTGCGATGTTGCTACTGGACGGTGCTCTGTGGGTCCACCACGATGTATGTGTTTTATCCGCCCCGTCCATCCCTTTTGGATCATTATTTTAAATATGAGCCCAAACATGAGGCAGATCCAAATCTCAGGTGGGCCACACTACCTTTAAACAGTGTAGATTGAAGGGCACCATTAAAAACTTACTAGGGCCCACTGTAATGTTTATTTTCCATCTAAAAGATCTTCTAAAGTTTTATTTACCTGGTGGCCTACCAGATGCATGACCGACTTAAGGTTTTGGCCAGATGATCAACCCGATGGGCCCCACCTAATAAGCAGATTGCATGTCATACAAACGTTTGAAAGAGAGGATCTTTCTTTCTATGGCCACAGAGTCAAGTACGTGCTACATGGGCTAAGACATTTTCATATGGTGATTGAAAATGACTGGTCATCGTACAGACAACGGCACCACAACATGTGGGTGCGTGCGGCTTGTGTGGGACCGTCCTTACCATTAAGCAAACCTGGTTGCATAGTGTTTTATTTGCGAGATTCGATAATACCAATGGTTATACGGCTAGTTAAGTTTTAGGTATAACTTTTGATTTTTGAGTTTTAGAAGTTTGCGTAAAAAACTTTGGAGAATAATGTGATTAGGTTGGATTGAAAACTTAATATTTTTGGTAGAAAACCACAAAGTCGTAGTAGGAGTAGAGGTACTGTTTACCATTTATAGTAAGTCATTTTTTTTAGGCGTTTGAGTTGGAAAATGAATATGCTACTTCATAATAGGGTTTTAATTTCTTATTTAAAGCATTTTTTTTTATTATTCATTTAATTAGTTTATAATTTGTTAGGAATTATGCTTTATTTTCTTGTGGATGTATGAGGATTCAGAAGTAGTAGGTAATTATACGACGAGGGAGATGGTTGATGGACCTTACCACGTATTCCCTGTCACCTAGCACAAATACAATCTCATTTGTTCATGAGATCCAGGGGGCTGTGAACGCCCTCCCAACACGTGGCGCACTGCCCTAACTCCTTATGTCCTTGGTGAGAGGCGAGAAAGGAATAGGATGTCCAAGTGTGATCGTTACAATTTTTTTGTTTAGCATGCAAATTTGTATTTGCTTTGATTAAGGAAAACTTAGCTGCCTCCGTTGTGCAATGCCTTTTTTAGGGAGGTGAGAATGATCGATGAGCCGTATGGAGTTGCCACTAGTTAGGAAAATGGCTTTAATATCTATAGTTGGCTAGCAGTCAGTAGAAATGTTAGAAGATGAATAGGATAAGGAATGCCTCGCCTACAATGACTCCTATGCTGATCTGTACCGTTAATTCAGGGTAAGGGCCTCGATTATGGAATAGAGAAGGGGTTAGGCACCCCTTTTTCCACCCGTGCAGTGCACGGTCTCTACTTTACGAGGTTTTAATGATTTCTATTAAGAATTTTATAATGACCTTCAAAATGAAAGAAAATTAAGTAGAACTATAAATTAAAAAAAAAAAAAAGAATGATAAATTTAACAACTAGCCGTTGAGGTAGTTAACTGCAAGTATGGAATGTGTGGAACTGGAATGTAGTGATTCTGAAGAGGCAGGGGAGAAAAGGGAAAATCAAATACTTTTCTTGTACAGAAGAGGTAATTGAACGTCCCCAATCATACCTCATACTCTTCACTCGAGCTGAAACTGGTAATCGCCTATCATGATAATTTACTAGAGGTTAAGTGCGCCACTGAACTTTAATGAAAACTCTTAGATGAATTTGGATTGTCTCCTATATAGTGATTATGATGACCTGAATTTGATCATCCTAGATCAAGACCAAGGATTAAATTGACCTTGGATGAAAATATGAGAATTCTTAGCACCTTTCTTTCTGTCACACTCTCACTCTATGTCCCTCCTCCCTTGCCAAGCAACGGGTGCTATCATTCATAGGCAAAAATCACCCACTGTTGGTCATTGTGGGTGGACTGTTTAGACGGATGGAATAGTGATTACATTAACCCATTCATAGCCAGGGGAGGTAAGCAGGCCACTCTTGGTCGGAGAAAGCAGCCACTCTTCATGCCGTCTAGCATGGGATAGGGTATTAAATGCACTATTGTGCCGTAATTCCACAACCATTAATCATAGACTTTGAGAGAACTGGTGGTCATATCTAGAGGGGTCTATTGTGGGAACCAATACACAACGAGTGGATCAAGGTGATCTTCATGGTGGGGCATGCCCTCTTGGATGATACGAATGTACTGCACAAGTGGCATGCGAGCAGGAAAGATGGCCACGGATTTCGTGTGAAAGCCTTTCGCATAAAGTTCATGCGCTAGGAACTTAGGTGGGGCCCACCGTGATGTTGTTAGCAATCCACCCGGTCCATCCGTTTGGTGAGCTCATTTTAGGACATGAAATGAAAAATGAGCCGGATCCAAGACTCAAGTGGTCCGTACTAAAGGAAAAAGTGGGTAGGGAAATATTATACCGTTGAAACCTCTCTGGGTCCAAAGTGAATGTTTATATGCCATCCATACCGTTCATGAGGTCCTTCCTACTGGAATGAGCTGAAAAGGATAAATATTATCCTGATTCAAAACTTCTGTAGCCTTACGAATATTTCAACTGTGTACGTTCAATCCTCACGTTTTTGCCCCACTTGAGTCTTGGATCCAGATATTTTTTTGACAACATGTCCTAAGATGAGCTCACAAAACGGATGGACGGGGTGGATTTCTCAAAAACATTACGTTGGGCCCCACCTAAGTTCCAAGGCATGAACTTCGTGGGAAATCCGCGTCCATCTCCGCGTCCAGGAAGGATTATGGTACGGCACCAGTTTTGTAAAAAGAGGTGATCTAAGGTCCGATTCCACCATGATACGGTCCACTCAACAAATAACTTCTAACCTTCCATGTGTGTACGACATCCAACCCATCCAATAGGCTTCTTTTATCGTGACTAGCTTGTGTAAAAATCAGCCAGATCCACTCATCTAATGGATCACACTTGTAATATTTGTTTTATCAATGGATGAATATCGTTTTTGTTTTGTGGCCCACCTAATGATCGGATGCGGCTGATTTTTATATACAACCATTCTCAAGGTGGGGCCAACCTATTAGAAGGATTGGATCCGGCATTAACATGATAGGTTGGACGTTATCACTGGGTGGACTGCAAATTGTGGGCCCACATGTTGGACTTAAAACCTTCTCAGCTAAGAATCTGTCCCACTGTCAAATGTCAATGCCACTAAATTAAAGAGTGCACGAATCTTATAGGATTGGACCCTTAACATGAATTGCATGATCTCACAAGCTCCATGATATCAAAGTTTATAGAGGTTTCCTCCAATACATCGCAGGGTACGTTTTAGGCTTCAACCGTTGGATTCTAGATTTTTTTTTTTTTTTCAATAACCCAGACGATTATATTTGATAGAGCCTCGGATGGGGATGTCCGGAAAATCTCTCCACTTAAATATTTCAACCCTTTGATTATATAATCGAAAGTTATGATGACCATTCATGTTCAAAGCAAAAGAACCGAATTATATGTTGAAATGATCAATTGAAAGCTTTTATCTATTGAATTTGAATCATACAAAGTGAGATTTGTCGTATAAACGGTTTGGATCTTTGGAATGCAACCTAGATTCCAACGCTAAAGTGGCGGTGTATTGCATTGCGATAGGGATGTAGTGGACAGAACTAAGATTTTAATAATTTCACTATGAATATTTTGGCCACCATTGCAGTTGGTAACCAAACTACATGAAACAGTTGTGGTTGACTATTTAAAACTTCTTGTGGTCACAAAAGTTTTCAATCAAGCTTTTTAGGCACACATACTTCTTGTGGTCACAAAAGTTTTCAATCAAGCTTTTTAGGCACACATACTTCTTGTGGTCACAAAAGTTTTCAATCAAGCTTTTTATGCACACATAAAAATGCTAGATCGAGAGTAGTTGTCACGTTAATTTTGTGAGAACTTTTGACACTTGATATAGGTATAAAATCCGAACCATTCACTAGATGAGTCACCTTATCAATCCCCCGAAGCTAACCTTTTGGCCTGATTAAAAAATATAGTAGGTCATAGCAAAGTAAAAACCTCCTGGCCTTGATTTACCTCTCACTTTAATTTGGCCAGCCAAAAATTTAGATCAGGCTAAAAAGTTAGCCTTGAGGGTTTCATAAGGTGACTCATTTACTGAACAATCGAATTTTGTGCCTAGATCACTCGATAAAAGTTCTCATGAGTGAAGTTTCTGTGATAACCTCTTTCAAGGTGAACATAACTCTCTCTCTCTCTCTCTTTACACACACACACAAAGAGAGAGAGGGAGTAATGCTCACCTCCCCACCTGTTCTCAAGAGAACTCGTGAACACTTTTTAAAGATTCATCACACATGGTGTGAGCTCAAAATTTGAGCAGTCCCAGATGCACCACCTCAAAAAACCCCAAAGGCCCAACTTTCAACATGGTCCAAAACTTTAATAGGCTATAGCAAATAGAGAGAGGCAAATCAAGGAAGAAAACTGCTTCCTTTTGCCATGGCCCATTAAAGTTTTGGACCAAGTTGAAAGTTAGGCCTTGGGGTATTTTGGGGTGGTGCATTACGTGGATGGCTCAAATTTTTGGATCATATCTCATGTGATGAATACTCAAAACTATGCCTAGGTGATCATTCCTCTTCTCTCTCTCTCTCTATCTATATATATATATATGTGTGTGTGTGTGTGTTTGTGTGTGTGACCTTATCAATTCATTAGATGGAGAATAAATATTACAATGGGCATTAGGAAGTCTTCATTGGTGGGTCTCAATCATCATTGGGCTCCAAATGAATGGAACGTGTGATTATACAATACTTACATCAAGGTGGGCCCTACGGTAAGGACCACACCATGTTTAGTGAAGCCAGAGCTGCACCTAGTCTGCTCCCATATTAGGGATGCATTGGCCAGGCTAGGCCATGGCAGACCGGGCTCTGGTCCTACTGGGGCCACTGGCCGGGCCACCCAGACCATTGCCACCCCAACCTGACATGGCGTGAAACACAAATATGGAATGAATGAGCCAAATGAGTAAGGCGGTCAGCCCCATCCTGTCAATCCTGTCCGCTGATTGGCTGCCTTGATAGTTCACGTGCTCTGGGTCGTCCATTCATTCAACTTCGTCACGGCTTCCTATTGTTTGACAATGTCAAAAATGTCATGGCTTGCATTTACAAATCTCATGTGACCAATTCAAGATAGCCTTGGAGATATATGCATGACTTGGAAATATACATTATACACTGAGAAATGCTAAGCATGCTTGCACTTTGAGATGGTCTGGTGCATCTACTCCTACGTGCCAAAAGCGCACACATGTTTGAGATCCGGTCCACTCAGAATTTAGGGTGAAGTTTAATCATTGCTTAAAACCCAAAAAATTCAAGGCCGTTGATTCATCAGGTAGGCGAGATATGCACGTTGAATATGGACCGTTGATCAATTCTTTTAATATAAGTTTTTTTGCAAGATGATTTTGGTCCTGCCGATAGAAGCATCATCTAATCCCTTCAATATAGTTTAGTAGTAGAATGAGTTGCCTGATGAATGGACATGATCACGGTCCATCTGACTAGAGAGAGTACACTTGCACTCGACATTGGTCATATATCATGCAGAGGAAGCAAGCTTAGTCACGTGAGTCACCGTACTAATGTAGAATAATGTTTACATGGACTCGGATTCGGTAATCGGTAGGGACCCCTCCAGCACCCAGGTTGGTACTGGTCAGTGCTAGAAAAGCCCTGTGGACCCCACCATGATGTATTTTTATCCACGCCGTTCATCCATTTTGCCGGCTCATTTTGGATCATGAGCTAAAAGATGAAGCAGATCCAAATCTCAGGGGACCACACCACAGGAAACAGTGCTGACTGACACCCACCATTAAAAATTTCTTGGGGCCCACTAATGTTTATTTGCCACCCAACCTCTTGATTAGGTCACATAGGCTTGTATTAGCTTCATCCAGAACCTTTGTAGTGGCAAGAAGTTTTTAATGGTGGGGTTCACTTACCACCGTTGCCTATAGGGCTCTCAATGGTGCGAGTCAGATCCAAGATTCGATTCACTCCGAATCCATATAATGCAGATTTAGATCTTAAAATAAGTCCGATTAGTTAAATGGACCAGATTTGGATCTTAAAATAGGTCCGATTACTTAAATGGAGCGGATATGAATTCACAGGAACATATCCGAGTTTGATCCGAATCCGATTAAGATCCGGCTCATTGTCACCTTACTGTATATATTATATTCATGCTGGCCATCCGTTTTACAAATTATTTTAGGCCATGTTGACCATGCCATGGTAAATAGTGGGATTTGCATCATTTTTCCACTAAGTTAAATATATTATATTATATATTTTATATCATATATTTTTAAGATTTGTAATGGGTGGATTCGGACCTAGATCCACCTGAATCCGATGGTTATATGGACTTTGGATCGGAAATAGATCTAACAATTTATAAATGGATCGGATATGGATATCACCTTTTAGATCCGAAGTGGATCCCAATCCGTCTACAGATAAATGGACTTGGAGCCGGATCCAAGTAGATCTGATCCAGATCCGACCCATTGAAAGCCCTAGTTGCCTGTGGTATGGTCCACCTGAGATTTGGAACAAGTGGACCACACCACAGGAAGGAAGCAGTGGTGACAATGACACCCACCGTTGAAAGGTCACATAAACGTAAATATTAGCTTGACCCAAAACTTCTTTGGCCCAAATAAGTTTTCACTGGTAAGCGTCCAATTCTAACAAGAAGAACTTCTTGTGGTGTGGTCCACTTGAGGCTTTGATCTGCCACCTTTTTGGACTCACTCTCCAAAATGATCTTTCAAAATGGAAGAACGGCGTGGATAAAATACATACATTATAGTGGGCTCCACAGAGCCCCTGCCAGGACCGTCCATCTCTAGCTACGTCCTGGTGGGGTAGTACCCAATCCGCGTCCCACATTTATAAGGCGTTTAGCTAAAATACATCCTGATGTATTATTATACTAACATTATAGGGATTAGATTTTCGATTATTGTTGGTGATCTAAACCGTTGATACGACGATATACATGCCTGATGCTGGATACTTTTGAAAATCCACAAGGTAGAATATCTCAGTTGTCCATTAAACAATGTTTAAGTAGATGCTCCATACTCAAAGTAAAAGAGTTAAATATGTTGAAGGTTTCTATTCGGGGAGAATATATTTCCCGGATATCTACCATCCACCATGAGGTCTATCATTTAAAAGTTTTGGATCAATCTGATCTTTGTATTTTCCATTCATCTCGACAGGTTGGATGGAAAATAAACATTACGAAAACCTTACTATCGGCCCTTTTAATGGTGAGGCACTCAATCGCCACTCTTTCCTATAGAGTGTTTCACCTGAGATTTAGATCTGATTAATTTTTGGGACCAAGTCCTAAAATGGGCTGGAGAAACTGATGGACGGCGTGGATATACAACATATCATCAAGGTGGTCCCCACGGTAGTGTTGTTAACTGGGTAACAACTAATCCGCTCCCATCGCCTAGCCTTCGATATCTTCTTTCTTCAGCATATAAATCTAAAAGACAATGTGGGCCCCATGTTTAGAGGCGGCCCAGTCCCTGGTCCTACTGGGCCCACTGGCCGGGCCGCCCAGCCAAGTACGGAATAGAAAATTTCCCCTTCCACATCCAAAATATCCAACTAAAAATTAAGGAGGAGCCAAATGCGTGAGGCGGTCAGCCCCAATCGTGCCAATCCTGTCCGTTGATTAGCTGCCTTGATGGCCCACGTGCTCTGGGTCGTCCATTCATTCAACTTCATCACGGCTTCCCATGGTTTTACAATGGCAAAAATGTCATGACTTGCATTTAAAGAAATCTTATGTGACCAATTCAAGATGACCATGTTTTATTTCATGACTTAAAATATATACTGAGAAATGCTAAGCATACTTGCACTTTGAGATGTTCTGGTGCATGTGCTCAAAATGGCGCACGTGTTCGAGATCCGGTCCACTCAACACTTAGGGTGCAGTGTAATCATGACTCAAAATCCAAAAATTCAAGGCCATTGATTCATAGGTAGGCCAGGTATACATTTTGAATATGGACCGTTGGTTTTTTTTTTTTTAATAAAGTTTTTTTTTTTTTTTTTGCAAGATGATTTTGGGCCTGCTGATGGATGCATCATCTAATCCCTTCAACTTAGTTTAGAAGTAGAATGAGTTGCCTGATGAATAGATATGATCACGGCCCATCTGACTCGCGAGAGTACACTTACACTCAGCATTCGTTATATATCACAGTAAGCAAGCTTAGTCACGTGACTCACCGACTCACCGTACTAACATAGAATAACGTTATACTTATATGGGACACGGATTCGGTAGTGACCCCTCCAGCACCCAGGCCGGTACTGGTCAGTGCTGGAAAAGCAATGTGGGCCCACCATGATGTATGTATTTTATCCACGCCGTTCATCTATTTTGATGGCTGATTTTGGATCATGAGCTAAAAAATGAGGTGGATCCAAATCTCAGGGGACGACACCACAGTGATGATTGATGGCCACAATTAAAAATTTCCTAAGGCCCTGCTAATTTTTATTTTCCATCCAACCGGTTGATTAGGTTACGTAGGCCTCGATGAAGGGAAGCACAAATATCAGCTTGATCCAAAACCTTTGTGGGGCCTAGGAAATTTTAATGGTGGGCAATCAATTGCCACTGTTTCCTGTGGTGTGGTCCACCTGAGATTTGGATCTACTTCTTTTTTTTTGTTTATCCTTAAGATGAGCTGGAAAAATAGATGGACAGCGTGGATTTAATACATACATAAATCATGATGGGCCCACGTATCTTTTCTAGAACTGAAGGTAGAGCCCACCATAATGTTTGGGAGAAATCCACCTCGTCCATCCGGTTTTGCACCTATGTTAGGACATGAGCCAAAAAATAATGAGGCAGATCTAAAATTCAAGTCCGACACACTACAAGAAAGAATGGGATTGAACGCCCACCGTTGAAACATTCGTGTGGCAAAAGAAGTTTTCAGTTCGATCAGTGGCAATGACCTTATGAACGGTTTAGATGGCATATAAACATCATGGACAACCCGGGAAGGTTTTAATGGTAGGAATTCCCCTCCCAACCTTTTTCTCTTGTGTGGCCCACTTGTATTTTGGATCTGTGCCACTTTTGGGCTCATGCGCTACCATGAACTGGACAACGGATCGACCAGGTGGAAGTCTCAAAAACATCACTGTGGGCCCACCTATCACAGTCCGTGTTGCTAGCCATTCGCATAGGTATAATTAGAGTTGTAAATGAGCCAAGCTAGCTCAGGTTAGCTCACTCGACTCGGCTCGAACCAGCTCGATTTGGCTTCTTTTGAAGGCTGGATTCAAACCAAGCTGTGCCATTTTTCCAAACTCGAAATGATTTTCAAGCCAAGCTCGACCTAACCCAAGAAGGTCAGCCTAACTCGGCTAACTCAATTGAAAAAGTATATTTTTTAGTCCCATATCTCTCTATAAAAGTAAGTGGGAGGTATCGATGGGCTTTGGGCTGCCTTTGGGCCTGATTTTAAAATGTTTTATGTCGGGCTTTGGATTGGACCTAAGTAAAATTTTTTCTACGCTTGAATTGGGCTCAAACTCGGCTCAAACACTTGGACGAGCCAGCTCAAACATATAAGTCCAGCTTGAAGGCTGAGCCGAGCCAAACATGAAGCCAGGGTAGGTCATTGAACGAACCTAGCTTGAACAGGGCCAAGCACGGCTCGTGTACAGCTCTGCGTATAATTTGGCCATGTGAACTTGACCACCCATTTTCTTCAGCCATTTTATCACAGTTATTAGGCGTTTGTTGCGATAAATCCGTATGTATTATTATAATAACACTACAGCGGCTAGATCTTGGATGATTGTTGGTGATCCAAACCGTTGATTCAATGACATACATATCCGATACTGGCTACTTTGAAAATCGTCAAGGTTGGAATATCTCAATGTCCATAACAATGTTTAAGTAGATGGTCCATACTCAAAAGTAAAAGAGTTAATACTGTTGAAGTATTACACTCTGGGACAATTTATTTTCCGTCCATCCACCATCCATCATGAGATCTATCGTGTAAACGGTTTGGATCATTGAAACATTCGATAGATCCAACGGCTATAGTCCCATTGTATCCTATAACAATACCTGGGGGCATATTGCATCAAAACCCCCTTTTGAAGATCGATGACGCGGAGTGTGTGGTGACTAGTGTGGAGCTCAACGCAATCGCGTGGTGTGGTTTCTCTGTGGGGTCCACCGTGATGTATGTGTATTATCCACGCAGTCCATCTATTTTCCAGCTCATTTTAGGGTATGAGCTCAAAATTGAAGCATATCCGAAGTTTAAGTGGACCACACCACGGAAAACAGTGGGGATAATAACGTCCACCGTTGAAACCTTCCTAGGGCCCACAGTGATGTTTATTTGTCATCCAACCTGTTCAGAAGGTCACACATACCTGGATGAAGGGAAAACACAAATATCAGCTTGATCTAAAACTTCTTTGGCCCCCAAGAAGTTTTCAACGGTAGGTGTTCAATTCCCACTGTTTCCTGTGGTGTGGTCCACTTGATCTTTACACATGCTTCAATTTTGGGCTCATGCCGTAAAATGAGCTGGAAAAAACAGATGTACGGTGTGGATGAAACACATACATCATGGTGGACCCCACAAAGAATCCACATCACGCTATAGTGTGGTGAGGCTTCACACTACGCAATCCCCGTTCGAAGATGTAAATCCAACAAGACTCTAACGGGGCCGCATTTTTCAATAACCCAACAATCCCCCCTCCACAGGGGATAGGGGCTCCGACTTTCGCTTGTGGGCACTAGGTGTGGGCAGATTGGGGCTCCCGAATACTAGCTTGGCTGGGCCAGCTCTGATACCATTTGTTGGGCGGTTTCACCTCAAAATGGCTAGGCATTATTGAGGGGCCTCTTCCCAATATATAGCCGAACAATCTCCCCAACCTCTAGCTGATGTGGGACAAACCCAACAAAATCTCCTACATTACAAGATTCTAATATATCTATCTTTGGCCTTTTATTCCGTCAGATATGTAATGTCGAGAGCATGGCCCACCAGATGAGAATTCTAGATCACCTAACTGCGGGACCCAGATGTACTGAAAAGCCCTATTTCCTATTTTATTTTTATTTGCATACACACGTCCGTTCATTAGTCATGCTAAAAGATGAGAACAGCAATTATCTAATCAATGGTCAAGATCTGTGTTCTGTATCAGTTTTCAAGATTAAGCTAGCTAGATAGATACTCTCCATGCTTAATTCATATAAATCCTAATAAATTAAGATTTGTGTGGGCACAGCACATATAAAATGTATTTTTGGCATAAAGCATGTTTGGATTTCTGATTCAACTGATCGCTGTAGACTGGCATTCCCCCTTTGAATTCTCATCCACTGCAAGCTTGAAATTATTTAGTTAGGCATATATTATAATGGGTTTCTCTTGAATAAAATAATCACGCATTAGGCTGCGTTTGGTTGCACCAAAGATCATGAAATTTCATGATTCAGTCTAATTCAGTGTGAAGTATCATGAAGTTTCATGATTCAGTCTAATTCAGGGTTAAGTATCATGAAGTTCATGATTTATTTAGTGCAACCAAACGCACCCTTAATCATGCATGGGTTAATGATATTTGTATGTGAATGTGGAATGAGTAATGACATACCTGCATCAATGTGTTGGTATATGGACAAATATTGTGCTACCCCATCATGATATATATGGTGATCTATTCTATTGTTACTTGCTCAAGGACCTTCTTGGTCCGCCCTACCGCCTTATCTTGACCGTGGAAAATTGAATTCAATCCAATTGGAATAATAGCAAGTGGGCCGCAGGTGAGCTCAATGTGCTTAGATCCAGGAATTCCAATCTATGAAAGTAGGGATTTCAACCAAACAGCTAAAGATGGTTGCACTGTATTTGGCCGCTAAAATGGCAAGGACACCTCCTTTCACCCCTGCAACGTTACAGGGAGTTAATTGATACTCTAGCAGAGTATGAAGCTTCATACTCAGACACTCAAGAAACTGTGCAAGTGGCATACATTAAATCACACTGACTAAATTGTCACTAAGAAACAGGACCAAAATCAAACTGCCAGAGTATGAAAATGTTTCTTTTTATCTACATCACAACATACAACCAAAAATTCATCCATGGATTCCATTGAGGTTTTTTCTGCAAGGCATTTCCATTGAGACAAACAGTCATGTACAAATTTACTTGCCATCTTCAGGGCCTTGTTGGTCAAATCCATGATGCAGCATGGAGCTCTTATTTGGTCTACCCACTGGCCCGATCGGACGGTGCTCTTACGAAGAGCAATGTTGCCATGAGACATCCAAACACAACTCACCCCACCAAAACAGAAAACTAAGCAGCTGATGCGGCAGATCTATCGATACCTGTACACCATGAAACCCCCTTTCCTTTTCCAAGACACATCCACATGCAACACATGTTACCTACAATGTGTGGACACAAGACAACACCTGCATGCACAATGGCCCGCTGAATTCGGTAGCAACATGCTCTTTCAATAAATAAATAAATAAATAAAAAAGAAGAGAGGCCCTCATGAGTTACATAAGAGTCGCTCACCCCATGTTCCCAAACCCTAATGTTTTGATGAAAAAAGGGCAGAAACATCATTCTGCAGAAATTTCATTCATTACATCATTCCACATACCAAGCAGTTCTCGACTTACAAAAAAAGAAAGAAAAAGAAACAAAAAATTAAAAAAACCTAGATATTAACTGAGGGAAAAAGAGATTCTTCCTATGCAGAGATGTAGATAACTAGCCTGTTAGTAGTAACCATACCAATCTGGCTACACGTATATATCTGTGTATATACCACCATAACGTAATATGATGATTGAAATGAAACAGTCATCTTCTTTGGCCTCCTCAATTAGCATTTGAGCTGGGATCACCAAGCAATTGAAGCTTTCTTAACTTCTGAGTGTTTTTTCCTTTTCCCTCCCTACTTGTTCACTTAGGCCTTTTTAGGATGGGTCAGCATTCTGTATAGCTATGGGTCCTCAAAGAATGGAGGCCCAGACTTCAGGCATACAGAGGCAGTTTTGTTCTCAGACCGCCCATCTTGGCAGTCTTCATCTCTTTTCTGCCAGGAAGCATAATTCTCACTAGTGCTTGCTGTTACAGGAGATTTCCCAGTTGGGACAACCTGAAGAAGGGGGAAAAAAAAAGTCAGAATGAGATTCACATGTGACACCTTGAGAATGAGATGTGCAATGAAATGAGTTGTATGCATTACTTGATCTTTGCTCGAGACATCAGCAACTGCAGTCCTCGCCCTTTTCTTCATGCATGAACTGCTTAATTGTTTGCCTTCTTCGCAAGCTTCATCCACAAAGTTCTGATCTGACATCTCTGCAAAATAAAAAGTAGTTTACCCACATTGGCCGAAAATAGCCATAAAATATCATTTGTTTTACCCTTATCACTAGTTTTCTGAGTAATAGCAAATACCATTTTGAAATCCCCAAGTCAACATCTTCACTTCATGAAAATGCTGCATAGGTCGGACTTAGTCCAACCAAGGATATGCATGACATGTTTGGGTTTTAGGCTGGGAAATGGGGCCTGTGGTAAATGGTCCAGACATTTGGCTTGTTGGGGCCCTTCATTGATGGACCACATGCAAAATTCTTCTCAATGGACTAACTTGAACCCCCCAAGTTGTGGGGCCGCAAATAGGCAGTAATGATGATAAACACATCAGTGGTTCACCAATCAACTTAGAAAAGGGCCACATATTGGTAAATGCGATTTGTCCAGTCTAGGAGACTTTTGGGGGAGGGTGTCTACCCTTGTTGGATAGCAGCAGTCCAACAGCCTGGATCATGGAAGCATGGGCCACCTGTCGAGGATCATGGAATACCTCCAATATGCCCCCTTAATCCAGTCATGTGAAATATTTGAGAGTTATCTAGAACAAAACTTATTTTCGGAGAGTAAGCTCTCTCAAACCAAGCTTTAACTGATGGCATGTCGTCTGAGCCAATTAACCATGAGTTATTGTTCCTTGATTAAGTTGAAACCTGCAACCTTCAAAAGAATAATGGTTTTTTTTTTTTTTTTTTTTGGGGGGGGGGGGGGGGGGGGGGGGGGGGGATGAAAACTAAAGACAGTGACATGAGCAGAAGGAAAAGTAATACCACCTCTAGGGAAAGGAAACCGTTTACACTTACATGTTTTGCCATACCTACATGTTTTTCTATGGAAACTGTCTCAGGAAATGCTTTTCCTTTCCATTTTCCAGTGTTTAGATTGCAATTTTGAAAAGAAAGTCTCTTTCCCCGCTAATTTTTCCATTTAAATGTCACATCAGAAAGTAACTTATTTTCCCACTGATGGACTTCATGAAGAAAAGGTTTTTCTTAGTTTTTGAGGAAAGTAAATCAATTTCCTCCTGTGTTTTTTTCTCAAACAGAGGAATTGTCACATAAAAGCAATTCATTTTGCTTTCCTTATTTTTTTCAAGGTTTTCTACAGGGAAACATAAGCATTTGGGTCTAAAAATTTAGGTTGTCAAAAGTGCTTGTAGACAATAAATTGTATGCGAGCTTTTGCAAGAGCTTCATCAGAAAGACAAGTAGTTCAATGGATGGATTCTGGATTGAAATGCCAACCCCATTAGTTGATCCATTTTCCATACACTAGATTCATATCGGTCCTTTTCTCTCTCTCTCTCTCTCTCTCTAAGGTATCTGTAGTTGATCACAATCACCAAGAACAAGACAACCCTTAGCCAAGTGTCTGTGAACTAAGCTGGGATCTGTCTGAAAGCAGCACTAGCTGAAAAGTAGCATGCAGTTCAACATATTGGAGATAAAACTATCAACCCAAGAGATTAGTGATGTCATTGTATAATCTTTTATTAAATCCTACTACTATTAAAGAAAAAATAAAATGACCCAAGAAATTCTACCACCCAAGCTTGCTATGTAAAATGAAGTTGCTATCTTCCTGAAGATCATAGTCAGTATGGAAACTAGTGCATTACAAAGGCAATACACTCCAGAAAGTCGGCATTATAAAGGCAATACGTTCCAAAAGTAGCTGTTCTTCAATTCTGACAAAGTGAGTTGTCGACAAGCCTTGAGTTTCTTTTCTCCTATCAAAATGGGGATATTTTGATTTCATGCTCCCATGAAACACAGAGTGGCAGTTTTACGAATGGAATATAAAGCGAAAGAATCTTTATATTACACAGATTCCAACAGTCTCTTTATCCAAAGATGTTGCTTGCAGCCCAACATAAAGTCCACAGACCATCAACAAACGATTTATGACATGACTAAATCCCATCTCAGAGGTGGTGGGAAAGCATTGAATAATGGATGAAACGATGTGGAAGTTCGACTTCTGAGGAGAAGACAAGCTGACAGACTCTGAGCATTGGTGCAATGTTAGGAGATGTAGCTGAGATAAATAAGAAACTCAATATGCTGTCTAAGAGACGGACCAGGAAACGGGTCTTCAATATCAAGTCCAGCAAAAAAGGTTAGATAATGGAAACTGAAGAAATTTTTACATAATGGAAACTAGAAATTCAGGGAAAGAAATTCCACCATTCATTCTATACTAATTCCCGTTAACAATGGGATAGATCTTGTTCATGGTTTGTAAATCAGAACTCAAAAAGTCAATTCTTGTTTTTGTTCTTTCCAGTGTTTCACTCAATGTGTGCTGTAATGATAATGGTGGCTGTAACAGCCACCGCCATTCCTGTTACAATACAGGCCATTACAGTTGCTAGGGTCATTTTTTTCTATAACGGCTATTACGATAACGGTTGGCACCATTACCATTACATAACGGCCAATACGGCCCCGTAATTACTGTCACAGCATACCTTGGTTTCACTTCTTGCACCTCAGAAATCCCTTTTGAACAATTTCATTTGCTTTAATATTCATTCTCCAAAAATGTGAGGGCTACTGTAGCTGCGTAGTCATGAAAGCTTGTATGGATATCTTGATGGTCATCATGTGATATGTCAGCCTTTTGTCTCGATAATCAATCA
This sequence comes from Liriodendron chinense, assembly GCA_003013855.2. NCBI lineage: Eukaryota > Viridiplantae > Streptophyta > Magnoliopsida > Magnoliales > Magnoliaceae > Liriodendron > Liriodendron chinense. Next base: position 7,568,904 of record ML058453.1, read on the forward strand.
TAAAAGAAAGGCAACATATTCAGATGTTTCCATTTCAAATATAACAATTGGTTTGCTAAGACAAAACACTTTACTATCTAGTCCACCTCATAAGAAGATTTCCAAATGATTGATGGATTTCCAATAATTCACGAGTGGAGAGATTGGAAAGGATGTCACCCATAGAATTCATGCTGGGTTGAAGAAATGGAGACGCGCTCTGGAGTTCTATGTGATTGTTCCATACCACCCAATTAAAAAGGAAATTTTATAGGATAGATATAAGACTACCCATGCTTTATGGGACAAAATGTTGGGCAGTTGAAGAACAACATGTTCATAGGATGAGTGTGGCTGAAATGAGGATGTTGAGAGGGATGAGTTCCAAGACAAGGAAGGATAGAATTAGAAATGAATGCATTCGAGGGAACTTAGGAGTAGTACCAATAGGTAATAAGATGAGGGAAAATAGACTTAAGAAGGTTTGGTCATGTGCAATGAAGAGACCAAGAACCATACTGGTTACGAGTGTGTTGGTACAAGTTGAAAGCTCTTAAAGGGCAAGGGAATGCCCAAGAGGACACGGATTGAGGTAGTAAGAAAAGACTTATGACTTATGGTCTAACTGAAGGTCTGGCTCTATCAAAAGAGTAGACTGGTGGAATAGGATTCATGTAGCCGATTCCAATTAATTGGGATAAGGCTTAGATGACAATGATGAAACTCCAAATTTTGATTTGATCTTCATATGTTGCTTGCTCTACAATCTGAAGGCCAAATATACACCTTTGGCTTGAGTTTGAGATTTGCAAATCGACTCCTTTGTAAATGCCAAAATATAGTCATTGGCCGGAATTGGTGGTGTTATCAAGGGGGATTTTGACCATAACAGAAGACAAATATTCCATACTATCTATGAATGGACGGGGACAAAAAACTAGTTAAATGCATTCTAGAGAGAACTTTTGACACAGGACATCCGACCAACTCACCAAAAAAGCTCCAGAGCTAATGGGGGGGCACGGAATATCCTTTTATCTCATAGCTCATGCTAGGTCAGGCATCGATCGAGCCCTCCTTCATGAGCCGCCCCACTTCGCACGGTCTGCCCCACCTCAAGTGTGCTCCCGCTTTGCACGGGCCGCCCCACTCGAGCCTGGTGTGAAAATAACCCTGCATTAATCACCCCTGATGAGGAGTCTCGAACACGAGACTTCCCGTTTTGATACCAATTTGACGTAAGACATCTGCCCAACTCACCAAAAGCTCCAGAGCTGATGGAAGAGGGGGAATATCCTTTTATCTCATAGCCCAGGCTCGGCCAGGCCCCGGTCGAACCCTCCTTTATGAGCCACCCCGTTTTGCATGGTTTGCCCTCACCCCGAGTGTGCTCCCACTTCACACTAGGCCGCCCCACTCGAGCCCAGTGTGAAAATGCCCCTGCATTAATCACCCCCAGTGAGGAGTCTCGAACACGAGACCAACTTGGCTCTAATACCAATTTGACATAGGACATCTGACCAACCCACCAAAAGCTCCAGAGCTGATGGGGGGGCACGAAATATCCTTTTATCTCATAGCCCAAGCTAGGCCTCGCCCCGGTCGAACCCTCCTTCATGAGCCACCTCGCTTCACCTGGGTCCCGCTTCGCACGGTCTGCCCCACTCGAGCCCGATGTGAAAATGCCCCTGCATTAATCACCCCCGGTGAGGAGTCTCGAACACGAGACCAACCTAGCTCTGATACCAATTTGACGCAGGATATCCGACCAACCCACCAAAAGCTCCAGAGCTAATGGGGGAGGCATGGAATACCCTTTTATCTCATAGCCCAGGCTAGGGCAGGCCTCGGTCGAACCCTCCTTTGTGAGTCGCCCCACTTCGCATGGGTCTCGCTTCGCACGGGTCTACCCCACCCCAAGTGTGCTCCCGCTTCACACGGGCCGCCCCACTTGAGCCTGGTGTGAAAATGCCCCTACATTAACTTTGATTGATAAACTAAGATAAATGAGAAAATGTGGTTGTTTGAGCTCTAGAATTCCAGAGGAAAATGGTCTGCATGCAATTGTTTTCTTCATTAAGAATGCTCAATTTGCTCTTTGCCCTTTGCTATTTCGATCTGGTTCGCCATTCTCGGTAGCCTCCTCACCTCCTGGGTCATGCATTGCTCAGATCGGGACCTTTTGTTTGCTTGGCACAGTGGCGGTGTAGTGGGATCTGATCGCAAAGTCGTCTAGCGCCTCCATCCTAGCTATTTTCTGGGTTATCAGGAAAGAGAGAGAGGAACAATCGTTGCTTCCAAAACTTTCCCTCTCCCTTGGCCCGAGTTCTCGTCTTGATCTTTAAAGACATTGCGGACCGGTCATCCTGCCTTCTCGCTTTCGATCGCAGTGGTCCTCCCTCCCGATTTTTGTTTGGGCCTTCAGCCTAGCTTGAGTTGTATAGTCATTTAGGCGTTTAGTTTGTTTGCCTTGTTTTATTGCTTCTCCTTTTGCTTTCTTTGGTTTATGTGTACTTGTTTTTGTTTTCTGTTTTTGTTCTCTTTTGGCCTCCTAGCCTTCTAATAAAATTTCAGCAATCTTCAAAAAAAAAAAAAAAAAAATCGCTCTTCCTAGTTCCTATAGAAAAACAAAATATGTATTTGTTACTATTGTGGATACTATTTATATAGTAGTGAGAAGCAATAGATGATTGAGTGCCATGTTGATTTAAAGAATAAAATAATCATTTCCTAATGAAGGTTGACTAAATTTTCATAAATAAAACTCACCACACCCGGAATAAGACTTCTTGTCTCATCATTGGGTTTGCTTTTTTACCTCTTTATCCAAGAGTGGACTTATGAGGGGGCAGATTTGCAGGATCATAAAACCCTGGTATGGAACTCGTTACTCCAAGTTGGTCTAGTTCCCAAAATTTGATAGCTACTTACTCGGATATCAGCATGCTATTAGTTTGTACGGTGGTTAGGTCAGTGTCCTACAAAAGTCAGATCATAGGACAATGATCCCATTAATATGACTCTTTGCTATGTCAGAGCTGCACTCTGCAGGATCTTCATGCCCCATGAGCAGCCTTTTTTTTTGTTAGTCATGCCATGCACCCACACAATTAGTCACACAATGCACCCACCCACCGGTGGGGTTAGTGTCTCCTTAGCATTTCGAACCTGAGACCTGCTGTTGAAACGCCTAGGCGTCTTCCAGCTGGGTTAGCAGGTGAGACACGCCCCATGAGCAGCCTTGATGATGATTTCGTCCATGAAATCTTCTTTATCGAAAGAGATAAGAAGTGCACGAGAATACCATTGTCATAAAGAGGAAGAACTACGAGAACTAACTTGATAAAAAGGAAACTCTAGAGCCATGACATTTGGCTGGAGTGGAACATAATTTCCAATGCAAAAAAACATACTGAATTAGACTAACACATTTTCACGGAAAAAGGACACCAAAAATAAAAGAATTGTGCCTGGTGATTAAAAACCAGCAATCCATTGACATGGAATGTGTCAAAGAGAGTATATGAAAGGCGTCATACATCACCTCTAAAGTTCACTGACACTTATGCACAGCTTTTGAGGGGAACATTACAGTGATCTTGCAGCATCAGTTTATCTGTTAAGTTCTTTACTTAGGGGCTGTTTGGTAAAACTTATTCGCTGCACTTATCACTGAAATAGGCATTTTTCAGTGATTTTCCCCATTCAGACTGTTTGATAAATCCTCAAAATTAAGCACTTAATGCAAAATTTCACGGAAAATTTTGGGATTTTTTTTTTAAGTGTCTTCCCTCTTGCTTACGGCTTAACACTGAAAGCGGTAAGTGGTTTTAAATTTCAACTTTTTCTAAATGGCAATTTTGCCCTTCTTTTGATAACTTCCGATGCAAGCTTTGACGAGAATCAATTGTGATGGGCTGACGTGGCAAAGTTATTTTCCCATTACAATGTATGTGTTATATCCACACCGTCCATCCATGGTGTCCATCCATTTTTCCAAATCATTTTAGGGCACGATCTAAAAAATGAGGTAGATCCAAATCTCAAGTGGACCACATCACAGAAAACTATAGAGATAATGATGCCCACCGTTGAAACCTTCCTAGCCCTACAGGATGTTTATTTGCCATCAAATCTATTCATAAAGTCACAAAGGCTTGGATGAAGGGAAAACGAAAATATCAGCTTAATTTAAAACTTTTGTGGCCCCCAAGAATTTTTCAATGGTACTATGGTAGATATTCAATGCCCACTGTTTTCTGTGGTTTGGTCCTCTTTAGCTTTGTGTCCGTCTTATTTTTAGGTTCATAATCTAAAATGATATGGAAAAATGGATGGACCGTGTGGATCTAACATATATATCATGATGTGGCCTATATAACTTTGCCACATCAGTGTGGTCATGAGGTGGCTACTATTGCGGACGGACAGAGATTTGGACGCAGATTTCTTGCTATTGCCTGTCGCTGCAAGTTCCTGTGCTCAGAACTTAAGTGGGGCCCACCGTGATGTTTGTATAAAATCCACCCGTTCATCCATTTTTGGAGATCATTTTGGAATAGAATACAAAAAATTATGAGGATCCATATCTCAAGTGGGCCACACAACAGGAAAAAATGGGGAAAGAAATTCTTACTGTTGAAATCTTCCTAGAGCCCACCATCATATTTATATGCCATCCAAACCATTCATAAGATCATTCCCACTAGGATGAACTGAAAACACAAAAAAAATTAGCTTGATACGAAACTCCTATGGCCCTACGAATGTCTCAGTGGTGGTCGTCCAATCTTCACTGTTTCCTGTCATGTGGCCCACTTGAGTTCTGGATCCCCTCATTTTTTGTAATCTATCCTATAATGAGCTCTAAAAACAGATGGACGGGGGATTTATCACAGTGGGCCCCACCTAACTTCCTATTGCAAAAAATTAATGTGACACAATCCAGGAGGAAATCCGCCGGACGCGGATTGTGAATGCAGGAGCGGATTAGGTGCTACCCGGATAACACCAAGTTGGCGTTACCTTATTGTGTGGGGCCCACCTTGATGAATTTATGGTACATCGACACCGCCCATCCCTTTTTGAGTTTAATTTTGGGTGTCATCCCAAAACTTAAGCAGATTCAGATCTTGTGGACCACACCATTGTAAAAAGCGGTGAATGACCATTAAAAGCTTTTTGTAGGCCAGAAAAGTTTTTGATCAAGATGATCTTTGTATTTTCTCCTCATCCATGTCTAGTTGTCTGTATCAATAGTTGGATGGAAAATAAACATTATGGGTATGCTTATGGTAGGCCCTAGAAAAATTTTAATGGTCGGCGTTTAATCACAACTATTTCTGGTGGTATGGTCCACTTGAGATTTGGATCTACCTAATGTTTGGGACCATATAATAAAATGGGCTAGAAAAATGGATGGAGGACGTGGATATACAACACATCATCAACTTTTGTAAGAAATTTTTAATGGTGGGTGCTCAATGTGGTCCACCTGAGATTTGAACCTGTGTCATTTTCGAACTTATGGAAGGTACTTTGTGGACCAATCATTGGACGATACTTTGTGGATCCATCATCATGTATGTATTGTATCTATGTTGGCCATAAATTTTGGATAAGTGTTTTTAGTATGATAAAAAAAATGATGTTGATTCAAGTCTCAGGTGGACCACACAACAGGATAATAGTGGTGATTCACACAACATTTCATATATTTATTTAATTAAAGAAGATTATAGCACATGGTCCATTAATTGAGGGGTCATGCTTGAGATATGTATGTGGATGGGGCATATGTGTGCTAAATTTGTAGCAAAGCAATAAGATATTTTGTATCATATCCTCTAAAAGATAGGGATTAAGAAATAAGGGCAAATATGACAAATTATTATTTTTCAGACATTTGTGGTTTGTTTTTACCAAACAGATTTTTGTGAAAAAAGTACTTATTTTCAGATGTCAAGACTTATTTCAGACAAATTACTTAACAAATTTTTCAATACTCGTAAGTACTTAAATTCAGCAATTTAAGTTTTCAGCGCCTAAATTAATTTTTAGACTTTATTTTTTAGTTTACCAAACGGCACCTTAGGTGTTCAAAGATTTAGGCACTTATTTAATTCATAATTGCAATTTAGTCATTAAAAACATGTAATGGGAAGATGAACAAATGAATGGGGCACTCATCTCAAGATAATTATCGGACCTTTGACTTGGCATGAGTTTGTTTGGCATCGTGACCACTTCTTTGAACATTATGATACTTAACCCATAATTGTCTGTAGCATAGCTTTAGTGCTTTCTAGATCACTTCCAAACCCAGTGCCCTTTAATGCAACAACTATGTGGAGGTAAATGGAGCCTGATGAGTAGATCCATCACATACAACCAAAAACATCACAATCATGCTAAAGAGTAGTCTTTCACTCATCAATTTGCCATTTTGGTTCTCCCAAGGTACTAGCCTCACAACAATACAATAGAATGATGACAATCGCTTCCACAATATCGTCACGAAAACATGCAGGCACTCCCTCCCTCCCTCCCTCCTTTAGACTTGGCATGAGTTTGTTTGGTATCATGACCACTTCTTTGAACACTACAATACTCCACCCATTACTGTCACACACGCGCGCGCGTGCGCACTCCCTCCTTTGACTTGGCATGGGTTTGTTTGGTATCATGACCACTTCTTTGAACACTACGATACTCCACACACACACACATTTATGCATGAGAAATGCTCCAATGTTCTCAGATTGCTGTAAGTTATGGGGCACCTAGTTGCATTGGGATGCTTATACAGTCCAATTCATTGATCCAGACTGTTCATTATGTCCAACACACATTTCACGAGCTACCATCCAAACATCACACCAACCCAACAAATATTAACCATTAATCAGTGGCCTTTAATACGGACAGTCAATATTGTTTACAGAAAATAGGTCCAATAAACAAATTGATCCATCTATTTCTTAGGGCCCATCATGGATTACCTATGATTTTAAAGAATCACTTTCATTAGAAAATCATAGCCATCCCATCCATAGCTGGGAAAAGGATGGCTAAAGAACATAAGGCCAAATCAAGGATTGATTAGATCATCTGATCAATATTATTTTTGCGTGGTAGTCCATGAAACACGTTCTGGATTTAATAGCACCGTTCAGATCGATCGATTGCACTGCTCAAGGGGACCGATGCAATAAGAGCACTGGAACATTTCTCATATAAATGTTTGTGCTATCTTTTAAAAAAAATGTGTGCGTGTTATCTTTAAAAAAAATGTGTGTTATCTTAAAAAAAATGTTTTGTCTGTTTTTTTTTTTTTTTCAATCTTCGATGCAGAGAAGAGCGTGAAACAATGAGAGAAGGATCACCATCTTCCTCAAGTGATTAAAACCTTGAATCCACAAGGAGAGTTCTTGAGTCCACAAGAAAATAAGAGAGAATAATAATCTGAAACTTTTCAATTACATCACTTGTATATATGACTCAAAACCCTAATTCGAAAGTTACCTAAAATAGCAAAACTCTTAACCCCAATTCGAAAGTTACCTAAAATAGTAAAACTCTTCTAAAGCTTAATTTTCCAAAAATACAAAGTTCAGATAAACCTTACCAAAGGATTCCTATCATGATTACAAGCAAATTTCTAAAAAGACAAAAATCCTAAAACTCTAAAAATAAGAAGATAAGACAAAATTAGAAATTACTAAAAATAATATTTTTTTTCCTAAAATCGCAATTTTGAATCGGAAATGTGGGTTTTCTCGCGAAACGGACGGACGCCTAAAGTATACCCTATAGTGACAAGGGCCCGCTACATAAAGATCGACCCCGGATGGTCCACTACATAAAGATCGATAGGTTGTACGTTTCGTGACGATGCCCGGATCAAAAGTTACAGCTGATTTATGGTCCAAACTACGAACGGCAATTTCTCCCTATCCAGATTGATTTTCTTCAAACCGGACACGCCTAGGCCCCAGTTACATCATGCTCTACGTAGGACTGGGCCTGGATCTGACAGACTACTTCTGATTCTGTTTGGGCTTCTTTTGGTCCAGCCGTGTTTAGAATGTATCTGCGGCCCACTCTACATCACTCTTGCATATTAAGTTTCCGATTCTTATTGAATTGTGAAATAAGGAGCTTGAAAAGATATCATCATCATCACTATCCTAGCCTTGTCTCAGCTATTCATGGTTGGCTTCATCGAGGTAGCTGAAGAGGCAGAATGACAATTTGAAGGTAATTGGAAACATGAATTTTAAAACTGAGCCCTGGCTCAGGACATGGTAAATAAAGGAAGAATTTTGATGCGGATCTTATCAAGTTATAGTCAAAAGGTACCTGTATTGCTGTCAACAGAATCTTGATGATAAATGCTACAGGAACGCTTTGAACTAGTTGCGAGTCCACAGGTTGTCATTCCATACTTCTGCCCAACTAAACGGATCGATTCGCCAACAAGATTTTCATTTTTCTGAAGGGCTGATGTTTCTTCTAGCCTTTTCCCCGTGGAAGCTGACCTGAAATGCTGGATCCATGGATTTCCGAGAAGACTATGAGACTCATTTCCACTGTCTAATTGAGTCCAAGCCCTTCCAAAATTGAGCTTCTCCCAGCAGCCACTTCGTAGAACCTTAAACTGCAAACAACTTATTTAGTCAAACAACTCAAACCAGCAAAAGCGTACATGATTTTGAAAACAGTAGAGAACATAAGGGAACATGATCTGATTTTACACCTGCCCAGAAGAGACATGGCTGTTGGTGTTGGATTGCAGAATGTTCTGACTCAGCAGTTTTTGTGTTCTTGACAGCCGACCATGCAAATCCACTGACTGATACTCACGGTTGTGTAGCTGTTTAACAAATGACGCTTCAATGGAATCTAGATACAAACTGTGTTTCTCATCTGTCCATTCAGTTGACACAGAATCCCCCTTTTGAATGCCCTAATATGAAGATTCCATTGTCGAAAATCAGAAATGTGTTCATGAAATTGCAGAAAACTAAGAAATGGATCTAAATAAAATAAGTAAACTCAGTAGAAACGGAAAGAAAAAGAGCACAGAGTCCAATTAAATAGAGGTTAATCTCTCAAGTCTTCATCAGAATATCAAGTAGGAAAGAACTCAAGCATCATAGGCAAAGATAACCAATTGAATTGCAGAACAAGTAAATGGAATCGTCAAGACAAGCACAATGACAGGTGTAGAACTATGGTCTTTACAAGATACAACTCTCTCTACTTCATTTGCACACCACTATAGCGGCCATGGTGGATGCAACATGGAAATTTCAAGATATCCCTGAAGCATATCCTTCCCTCCTAATTGATATGCAGCTAAATGTGCATTGATAGGCTATATATTTTCATGTTCGTTCAATTAACTAGAGAGCAACAGCAAAACGCCAGCATTCACTAAACTTCCATTGACTATCCGTTAAAATCCCAAAAAAGGAGGGTTTTTTTAGCAGTGAGTTGGCTAATCTCTTGTAGAGAATCAATGCTTCTCTTCAATAGAGAGACATCCTCTCCGGAGATTCTCTCATATTGTTAGTGACCAAAAACTCTGATAAGTGGACAACGTAATTCTCATTAAGTCAGCGTATCAATCCTCATTACTTTTTATAGTTTAAGGATTAATGATTTTCATTAAATGCATATCAATTTGTCGGAAATACGATAATGAGAGCTATTATGAAAAAGAGAAGAATATCCTTCATTAGGAGAGTTTTCATTAGGAGAGTTTTTCCCAATGAAGTAGAGTTACTTTTTTCTTCTTCAAGAAGTAATGAAATTTTATTAGAGAAACACCAACGGGGCAAACAAACAACAACGGTAACAACCAACTTAGGTAAGGAAAATATACTCATCAAAGGATTTTTAAGGAAAAATCCCATTCCAGCACCTCTGACTTTGCCCTTCTAAAGACCTCTGAACTTCTTTGATATCCAAAGCACTGGTTGTTTCTTTCCCCTCAAATGACCCATAAACTGGCTAGCAAGGCTAGCCTCCACAAAACCTTAACCTTTTTTCCATAACCGACCCAATGCCATGCCAAGAATAAAACCTCAACGGTTCCAAACATCACCCATGGCGCGTTAAAGAGGCCAAAAAACCTCTCTCCCACACCAATCTAGCAAACAGATAATCGATAAACAAGTGGTTTATCAGTCTGCAAATGACCTCATAGAGAAAGAACTGCTGGCCTCTGTAATCCAACCACACCCGCACCAACATCACCCACGGCGCATTAAAGGGGGTGAGACTAGAACAATCCCCCTTCACCAACCACCTCGCAAATGACCTCATAGAGAAAGAACTACTGGCCTCTGTAATCCACACCCTTCTGTCCATGCTAACAATAGGGATGTAAACCATATTGAACACATTCATCAACATGAGCAGCGATGAAAGCTCATCATCTTTTAAATTCCGACGAAAGGTCGGGCCCCACACAATTTTCCCATCTACCTTCTGATAATAATCATGTACAGTCGCCCCTCTGTCCACAGCAACCATGAAAATGTTTCAGATCTTTCACAGATTAGAGACTCTCCACGCCATATATCCTTCCAAAATTCGATCTTTGACCCGTTGCTGACACTGAAATGCATATTATTACAGAATAGTAGCTGAACCCAGGTCACCACCCACCAAATCAACGAGCCACATCTTCTTGATGCACCCCTGATGTCCTGGCCCGTTATTCTAAGTCCTATACTTTGCTGCCAACACATTTATGAGTAACATCAGCTCACCATTACCCTCTTGCCACAACTATTGTCTTAACAATGTCATATTTATATCTTTAATGCTAATTCCCACCCATCCATCTCAACATCCTTATTTCAGCTACACTCATTCTGTCCCATAAAGCATGCTGGTCTTATATCTATCCTCTAAAATTACCCTTTTAGTCTGAGTGGTACTCGACCATCACATAAAACTCCAGAGCCATATCTCCATTTCTTCCACCCGCTTGAACTCTATAGATAACAACCTTCTCAATCTCTCCATACCCATGAACTATTGAACCAAGATGTCGAAGTGGTCATTTTGGGAAACTTCTTGGTCAAAAATCTTTTTTTTTCTTTCCAGGGATTGGGATCCTTGACTGCTTTCTTTGTTTCTGTTTCTCTTTGGTCTAGTCCCAGTTTCGTTGCTTGCTGTGTTCTTGCATGTTTTATTTTCGTTCTTCTTCGTTTTTTCCTAGTTTTAGTTTTACAGGTTTCTGTTAGGTTCCTTTTTCTTTTTCTTCCTGTCTCTTTTCTTTGGCTTTGGCCCAATAAAGTTGCCGTCTTTCGTATAAAAAAAGAAGAAAAAACAAATCTTTACTAATTCCTTGCTCCCACTCTAATTGTTACTAAAATGCACTCCATATACTATGTTTTAGTCCAACTAATTTTAAATCTATATTAATGAAAAATTATTTTAAAAAAAAACTATTTCTAATATACTCAGATCCTCAGCATTGCAATCTCTCTATACAAGAGAACAGCGACATTTTTCATAAGAGTAAAACAATTTCTACAAGTTTCCCCTAATCATCTTCCGATCTCTCTATACAAGAGAATAGTGACATTTTCCATAAGAGAGTAGAACATTTTCGACAAGTTTCTCCTAATCATTTTCAGTGACTTTCATATCCATTAAAAAGACATTCTTACAAGTAACCTTTCACTTTGTTTGAAGTTATGTGCATAATAAAAGAAATTTCCCACACTGGAAAATAAAACAAGCTTGATCATTATCATCATTGTTCTCTCATCCCAGCTATTTTGGTTCTTCTTGACTGATGCTGTTTCACAAATCATTCCCATCAAGGTCTTACTGTCAAGAGGGAACAAGACTCCATGTCCCTCTCACTACCCCAACCCAAATCCTTCTTCCAACCCATCCTAACTGGGGCCATCTCCAATCCTCAAGGCACAAGGTCACGAACAATCTTCATTGGCTATCCATAATTTCATTATTAACTCAAGGTACCTAATAACAAAATCTCACAAGTTCCTCCATAGAAAGTCAATTCATCTAGAGAATCCATTAAAAGAAATGCCATTTCTAAGTCCTTAGAGAAACAACCCTCTTTTCTTAAGCAAATGCATCAGAAGCTTATCTAACAATGACAGATCAAACAGAAATCATGAAACCAAATTCTTCTAATAAAATTAGGGAAATAAGCACCATATCAATTCCCCTTTAAATATGTGAATTACTCTAAAACAACAACAACAATGACAATTTCACATTCTCGCCGGCCAACAGAAAAACAAACCACGCAATTCAATAAGAAAAAGAAAAAAAAACCCACCCATCTCCCATCTTCCAATTTCCACCCAAACCAAAACAATCACAGCCGATTTTGCCAGACAATAACCTCCAAAATAAAACCCATAAGAAAAAAAAAAAAATCAAGCATCAATCCACAACATCCATCTTTCCTCTTCAACCTTCCACCATGAAACCAAAACCCCAACACAATTCATACAATCTCGCACAACAACCTCAAAAATTAAAAAACAGAAATAAAAAACGAAAAACAGAAGATCAAAGGACGGATCCATTACCGATCTTCCATTCTCCTCCGACCATACACAATCCGTCGAATTTCCGTCGTCTAGGGTGATCCTTGAAGTCTCTGAACTCCCCTCAAGCCGGTCCACCTCATCGCTTCCATCACAACCGTCCATTTCCTGATCCAAAAGTCGTAGATCTCCTTCCATTTCTCTCAAAATCTTCTCTGAAAAAAAAGGAAGGAGCAAAAAGGAAAAAAAAAATAAAATCGTCTCTAATAAACGCTTTCACCGAAAATTCTCAATCCCTTTCGTTTTTTCTCTTCTTCTTCAAAACGTCAAAAGTAGAAGCTGAGTCCCACGTGGCACGCTTTTACACGTGTCGTCATCGTCAGCGCGATGCCACGTCAGCGGCTCGATAATATCTAACCGCCAGACCGAGCCAGATATTTTCGAGTTGCAGAAAAGATCTCTCTCGGCGCCAGAGATGACGTGGCGCTGAAGATGGGAATCCGGGTTCGGTGCTCCTTGTCTGCGGGTTACACTGCTTTGTTGTTTATGCTGTCCCTCCGGACCACCAAATTAATTTGCTCCCCCGTGGGGACCCACTTGGGAATGATGTACTTGGAATGATCTGATGCACTGCATGCCTTCCTTTTCAGAGCCTATGAAGCATGTGGACCGTCAAATTGGATGGTGGACCCGTATTTAACCTACCATCAATGGATTTTAGTTCGATCGGAGGGATCGGAACGAAATGATTGATCGGATAGCTAGGATCGTATGATTGAGAAGAATGTTAGGTCAGTGGGAAGTTTTAAGAGTGGCCTACCAAATGGACGGTCTATATTGATGCTGAAATTGACGGTGTTGGTACGTGTTGTACTATCATATGATGCATTGGAATTGTACTAATCCATGGTCGCGATTCCACCATTATGAGGTGTTCCAGAATGCATCCGGACGAATCGTTCTAGGATACGTCGGACACTTCGATTTTTGGAAATATCTTCTTTTTTAATGATCCAAACCGTTTATATGATGGGCCACATCTTGGATTTAGAATTGAAAAAAAAATAACGAACTTTTATCATTTGAGTCTTTTTATTGGACAGTTTTGATAAAAAAAAAATTGAATAATCGAAAGGTTAGAACAGTAAATACGAGAGATTATTTTGGAATCCACCGTCCACGTTGACGGACATTCTATAATCGGTCTGTTCAATTGAAAAGACCCCATCCAATAGCTAATTGCCTTAGTGTATTCCATCACAGAACATCGCGATGTATTCTAGCGAAAGTGATACAGTAGGATTGCCGTGACCCAGGTATACCTGTGGCCGGGGCTGAGTGGGGTACAAATAGAGGTACGTGATAAATCCACTCCGTCCATCTGTTTTAAAAGACCACCATAGGATATTGAGGTAAAAATCAGGTAGATACAGAACTCATGTGGATCACACTCACAAAACAGTGGGAACGGAAATGTCTACGGTTGAAACCTTCATGAAGTTAACCATGATGTTTATATTCCATCCAAACTGTTCATATGGTTATCACCACTCAGATCAACTGTAATAAAAAATATCATTCTCATACAAAACTTACGTCACCCCAGGCGTCCAATCCCCCACTGTTTCGTGCAGCATGGCTCACATGAGTTTAGAATCCGCCTGGTTTTTAGAATCCTGTATTACTGTGGTCTTGTAAAATAGATGGACGGAGAGGATTTGTTAAAGATATCTATGTGGGCCCCACGCTACCCTGGCCTGATGTCACTGGCTGAATGGACCGGGCTGGCCCTGCAGGCTTGGACTAAAATATCAAGCTCACGGGTCGAGTCAGTCGGGTCGCGGTCGGGCTTAAAGTATAAGTCCATTTGAAAAACGGACCAGACATGAACTAGGCTGTTCGAAACCTGTCAGCCCAGCCCCACCGGAATATATTTTATATTTTAATTTAAAATTTAAATTAAAATATTTTCCTAACTTTCAAAATTTAAATTTTACACAATTCTTTCTTAAAAATACATATTCCTCCTAAAGCTTCTTTTATTCTCTATAGAGTTGTTAATTTTTTTATATATGGAAAAGCTTAGGAACAAAGGAAAATTTCTCTCGCCATGTGAAAGGCTAGGCTCGGGCTAGGTTGAGTTCGGGTTGAGCCCTACATTTGTATCTTGGGTTGGGTTAGGTTGGGTTTGGGCTAGACTATTGTGGTCTGTTATGGGCCCAAGTAGAGGTTGGGCAAATGTTGAGGAAGGTGGGCCTAGTTTGGACAGAGCTTGGCCTGGCCCTAACCAGGCCCATTGACACTCCTGCACAATCACTTCGAATTCCTATGCGCCCTCTGCCCCTTGAAGGAGCACGGGCTTTCACCATGACGGAATTGGTCCGTTGAGTATGCCCATATTCCTTGTTAAGCATGAGTGGGCCCACATACTTGGATGATATAGTGAATCAAACTGTCCATACTTTCGGCATGGCTATAGGTAAATTATCATCTTATAATTACACCTGAGTGAATGATAGTCAATAGTTTCGGATTGCATGTGACCCGGGCATAGAGATATTCCCGTGTTGAGGGTTGTGTAGAGCTCATAGGATGCTTGTGACAAACAAGAACTTAAAAATGAGGCAGATTGAAACTCAGGTGTGCCTTACCACATGAAAGAGTGGGATTGAACACCTAGGGGTTGACAGAAATTTTGTATTAGGATAATATTTGTGACGACAGTTTATCTCAGTGGTAACAACCCTATGAACGGTTTGGATGACATATGAACAACATGGTCAGCTCTAAGAAGGTTTCAACGGTGGTGGACGTTTCTATCTCCACTGTTTCATTGGTGTGGCCTACCTAAATTTTGGATATTCCTTGTTTGTGTCTACTTTCCAATTGTGGTCTTTTGAAACAGATGGATGGAGTGGATTTGTCACATACATTTCTGTGGGCCCCACACAGTCTCAAGCACAGATATATCTCTGTGCCCAAATTTTTTTTTTTTTTTTTTTTCTATAGTAGAGATGCCCTGAGCGAGCGCTACGTTGGCCTGAAAAATGGATCACATGACAAGTAAACAAAGAGCTTGCTACAGTTGACAATTCCAGCTTGCACCTATCTACACGCCATCACATGTGCCATCATGACACATGTGTGAGATCTAATCCATCCATTGTATGCGTGCCACTTTCTAGATGCATTTTTTTCAAAAATCCGTTTGATTTTAATATCAAATGTATGGGCTAGTGCAGGTTGAGGCAAACCATTGGTTGTCCATCGTGTCTATATATGTGGCTCACTTGATTAAATTACTAATCTGATTTTTATGCCTGGCCTATCATTTTCTAATGTTTTAAGCAATGCAAACCGATTATGTAACGAGTGATCTATGTATTTTACCCACTCCGTTCCATCCATTTTACTTACCAGATAATTGCAGGACTTAGTAAAAAAAAATGAAGCACATCCAAATCTAAAGTGGGCCACACCACTGAAAACAGTGTGAATTGAAAGTCCACGGTTGAAAAATTCTTGGGGTCCACAAAAGTTTTGGATCAAGCTGGTGTTTGTGTTTTCTCTTCATCTATGTTTATGTGATCTTATGAATAGATTAGATAACAGATAAACAACACAGTAGGCCCTCAGAAATTTTCAACCGTTGAAATCATTGTTCCCACTATTTCCTGTGGTATGATCCACTTGAGCTTTCAACATGCTTCAATTTTGGGCTCAACCCTTAAAATGAACTGGAAAAACAGACGGTGAAGAAACCACATGCATTCACGGTGGGCCCAACAGAGTTTTCTCATTACTATAAAAGTATACTGAGTTACTCAATAGCACAATCCAATTGCTTACAAAATGGCATTTTGACAGGAAAGACGGGGGGTGTATGGCAATTTGGTGTAAAGGCAACGGAAGGTGTTTATTTTTCTGGCTGCAATCCCATGTTAGTTTTACACTATTTAAAAAATGGAGGTAACTCTTCAATTGTACACATGGGCAGCACCACTGCACAACAATCTAGACCGTTCAAATTGCTAACCTAATGTATGCTAAAAAAAATTAACCATATTAACCACCCTATATTGCCCTTCAAAATTTGGTTCATTCGCTATTTTACTTTAACCATGCAATAGATTGCCATTACTTAGATTGTTAGAATTGCTTTATCAATGTGATATTAGAGATATTCTTCATCGAGGATGTGCCAATGATTTTGATGGTCTGGATATATGAATGTACATCATTGTCACATGCGAGGAAGATGAGTGACCATCATTGTTAAAATGATGACAAACTAACATGGCAGTCTACTTTTAGCTTTCTTCTCTCAAAAGATAAGCAAATGTGCATTGTTGTTTGAGAGCAAATCTCCCACAAGCCATCCCGGCCATTCACTACATGAGTCACTCAAATGAGTTGTTGGGCTTGGGTTAAGGGATTTGGGGCAGAGATTTGTGAAATCCATGAATTTCAAATCTCCTCTTTTTTTCCTTTTCTTTCTTTTTTTTTGTTGAGATTTATCAAATTCTTGATCCTCAAATTTAAGTCCTTATAAATCTACGATTCTGAGGCAAATCCAAGTCCACAAAAAAGCTAAGACTTCCAAGTTCTATAGAATGAGAGCCCTTTATAAAAGCAATAACAATTATTTCAGTTCAACAAATGCTCCCAAATTCATTAAGTTTTACCTTGATTCTTAGATAGTGGACTTTGGGATTTGCTAGATCCAAATCCAATGCAAATCTTAAATTTAGTAAATTCATTGTTTTAACAAATTCATATTATCATTTCCCTGATCCTAAGAGTAATGCCGTGGCAATTTAGTTAGGAAGATTCTCTCTACTTAAAGGGGAAGCTTGCCACCAGCTGCTTTAAAAGGGCTAGACTCATGTGATGGTTTGACATCATTTTAAAAATGATGGAAATGCTTCAATTAAATATGTGCCTTGTCATGGATTATTTAAATTGATAGCTGGTTAGAGAATTTGCATCCATTCTTTAAACTTATTTTACTACAGTTACATGGAGACATATCGGGCAAGGGTGGAAGGACACTCATACTAAATGTTAGTGCACTTTTCTATGGCATACTAGTGCATTTTGTTTGTCAATCACTTGGGTCAGTGAGTTTAGCGTCGGTTGAGCTTAATAACGACAAAGATCGAAAACTTAAGATGAACCGACTGCATCAATGAAGAAATAAGTAAAAGAGATGTTTTGGTGTGCCTTAACCTTGAACCTAATCAAAACTAAACCCGTGACTTCAAAATGGGCAAAGGCTATGGATTATATTCGTAGCTATTGATGTAAAGCTACGAATATAGTCCGTAGCAGAGCCATATCAGTCCGTAGCACTAGGTGTATCTATGACTACGAATTATATTTGTAGCGATACATGATAGCGACGAACTAAAACTGTCGCGATAGAGGATCGGTTCGTAGCAGTTACCCTTCGTCTTTGTAGCTGTAGCTACAAACTCTTGTTTAGGTCTACGAACTATATCCGTTGCTAATTTTTGTTTTTAAAAAAAAATAAATTACAAGAACAGTGTATCCAGCCATTGCTGGTACGTGCCTTGATAGTTCAATCCAAGCTGATACAACTAAAGACTTGACAACTTATAAACCCTAATACGCTATCCTCATGTGAAATATAAGCGAGTTTTTAAAGTTCAGCAAATCATATGAATTTTTGAAAGAGGTAGTTTCAAATGACGATGCATTTCATTATCAGTTCCAAGACTTCTGCTCTTAGTTTCAAATGACAATACATTCCACCCCCCATCAAAATCAGCATTGTATGGAGTACTTAACAAACAAATTCAAGCAAAAAGTTATGGCATGATTTTGAGTTGACGCACCATTATAGACATTTTGTGAAGTATGGGTTGCCAATTAAAAAAAACAAAGTCCCCATCATTCAAGTGCCTCTCCACCTACAAATAAGATGATATATTTTCAACAAGGTGAAACCTGGTTGCTTGGCAATAAAGAATGAATAATAGATAATCATGTACCTTATAGCCAAGTTCTAGATGATGATCACTAAGTACTGAAGATCAAGCCTCTGTTCATCTTTCCTTATGATGTACTTGGCACCAGTTTTACTAGGAGGAGGATGGGGCCCATATTCTACAAGGTCCTTCGACCTGACAAGTACAGGAATCATTTATAAACTACATACATGAAATAGAAGGGCAAAATACATAATAAATAGAACTAGAAAAAAAAATTGACACATGTCAATGTTATATGGTGACACAGTTTCTGGATATGTTAAATTAAGAGCAATACTCCATGGCACTCCAAGTTCATCAATGTTAATTGCCGGATTTGGTATGATGACAGTTCGTGCTAAAAAATCCACAAGCTTTCCCATCAAGTTGCCTCTTAATCCAACCTTCTTTAGCCTTGAGCCGACAATACCCAAACTTGATCCTTGGGACAGTTCGTCCATAAGATAACCAACATTCATAGTCTAATACAACATCCAAATGTTGGTGAGTTCAAAGATCAGGCAATCTTCGCCATCTACATCGCACCAAAAACTTCGACCACGCATGTATAAGGCTGGTGAGTTGTTGCAGATGATAGACTAGTGGTGAACACATTCTAATCATGTTCTATCCGGTCTTTTCCACTGGAAGAGGAGCTTGTGAATGCAAGCGGACATTTTACGGTATCAATTTCCATTGAAAACCAATGGCCCACTTAAGTCGTTGTCCTAAATGAATTGACCAGAATATCAACGGTAAAAAATAGGGCTACCTGATGGTGGTTTACATTTTCCACTCTCTATGCTGCCTCAACCACCCGCACAAACACATGCACACACAGAAATAACGTACAAGTGTCCTAGTGTTACAAATAGAGTATAAGCTATTAATACAATAGAGAAACTTAAACAAGTCTGTAATTTTGGGATTTTCTTTTTTCTTTTTTTGTTTATTATCTATACTGTTGAAACATTCATGGTAAATTCACAAAGGTTCAATAAAATTCACAAAAAATGCAACAAAATTCAGAAAAGGACAACACAACGCAATGATTATAATAGATGAACTGCAAGAGGCCATGTTGCAATGGTCCTAGCCATTGATTGTGGTTAAAAAATCATGCCTGCATAGCTGGTCCTGGCCTTTGATTTATCCAGTTGAATGTATATTACAGCCCTTTTATCTAAAACAAAGAGAAAAACGCCTCACTCTCCACAGTCAACTCCATTCAATGGTCAGAATCTTAGGAGTGTTTTTTGGACCGTGGCCCCATTCAGATGAGCACCTAGCAGATTAACAATTCCAATCATCTAACCATCTCTACATGCGGGACCCATGCTGGATAAGATGGACACAAGTGAAAATGAAGTAGAAAAGGATTGGTATGGGCAGTCTAACCTTATTTTACTTTGGGTGTAAGAAATGGTTGCCTCGAACTTAAGGCTAGTTGGAGCATGCCATCTAAAGTTCAAAAAAAGCAACAGATTAATCCCATGGTTGCTGAAAATTATTCCACACTACATGAAAACCATTGTACATGCTGGAACCTGTATTGAGGTCTCGGATTTGTACCAGGATACTGTTAGAACTAGAAAAATGCTCGGACGCAGTTTTTTAGTGTTTTGTTGTTCTGGGGTTCTGAATAATAGAAACATTTATAGATAATCACAAGCACTCACAAAAGTACACAAGAGAAGATATATCGCAAGGCAAATTTTATTCCAGAGATCCTGAGATCTTGTACATTTTAGGCCGTGATCTGGCACGAGCCCTTAATTACATCGAATGATCGATGACCCTTGATTAAAAGGCAAAAGACTAGTCAGCGGGGACTATGGTCTCAGAGTTCATGGTCTTGGAGACCTGTATTTGTGCGGTCGTAGAGACCTGTGTTTGTATGGTCGCGGGGACCTGTGTTTGTATGGTCGTGGAGACCTGTATTTGTTGCGTTTTGTTATGGACTGATCCATCTTTGTACTAGTCAGATGTCTATGTCCCATGTTTTGGCCGGAGATCCGGCCTGAGACTGTCAGGGTTTTTAACCGAGGGGTGCTACTCTGGGCCTGTGCCCGTCGTTTGTGACGGGTGACTGCGGGAAGACTGATCTGCAGTTGTATGTACTTGAACAGCTCAACCAGCGGATGCCGTTTGAACGGGTAGGGCATCGACTGTTCTTGAAGTGTCAGTCTTTAACAAATTGTGTGTAATAGTTCAGAACTCTCTCTATATGGTTTATCGTGTTAACCATAGTCCCATTTGCTTAGTCCGAACATGAATCCGGGTCATATTATGATAGTACATGTAATGATGATACATCAGTATGATTCTGGGCACTGGCGGCCTCCTTTCGATAAGTTACTTCGTTCATTTCGTTGGATCGGATCAGACTCTAAAAGCTTGCATTCTGCTCATTGGGTGGCCCGGATGAGTTATTTGACTGCTCCATTGCGTTCGGAACGCCCGAAATACTCCAAATAGGCCCAAACGGGGTTCGAAAACATCATAAAATGAAGATTTAAAGGTGCTGAAATGGACGTTTAGAGTGCTGATTTTTACGATCCGCTGGCCTGATTTTACTGATGCGCTGAGGCCAGTGCGTCTAAAAAATGATTTTGTTTAAGATGTGTATTTTCTGATCCGCTGGCCTATTTTTGTGATGCGCTCGGGCCAGTGCGTCCAAAATGACTTTGTTTAAGGTATGTATTTTTCTGATCCGCTGGCCTATTTTTGTGATGCGCTGGGGCCAGTGCGTCCAAAAATGACTTTGTTTAAGGTATGTATTTTTTCTGATCCGCTGGCCTATTTTTGTGATGCGCTGGGGCTAGTGCGTCGATAAAACAAGTTTGGTTCAACATATTTCGCGATGCGCTACTACACTTATGTAATTTTAGGTCATTTCTCCACCAGACCTACTGTGGTCGGAAGTGGGATTTTCGGTGATCGGAAAAGGGTTTCCGACGGTTGGAAAATGATTCCGGCGAGGGATTTCGGTGGTCTCTTTTTCTGGATCCGTCCAAATGAGCCGGAAAAGGGGGTATTTATACCCGAAGTCAACCAATAGGAGCCCGCCACGTGTAGCACGCCGAGAAAACATGCCGGCGCATTGAGAAAATCACTCGGCGCGTCTAAAAATGCCTTAGTTCGAATGTTGATTTTTAGGGCGCACTGGCTGTCAGTGTATCCTAAAATTTCTGAAAATGCCTGATTTATTGGACGCGCTGAGGGTCAGTGCGTCTTGAAATTCCTGAATTATTAGACGCGCTGGACAAATTTCTTGATGCGCTGGGTGAATTTCTTGACGGGCTGAGGGTCAGTGCGTCTTGAAATTCACTTTGTAAAACTGTCTGAATTACTTGATGCGCTGGGTGAATTTCTTGACGCGCTGAGGGTCAGTGCGTCCTGAAATTCACTTTGTAAAACTGTCTGAATTACTTGATGCGCTGGGTGAATTTCTTGACGCACTGAAGGTCAGTGCGTCCTGAAATTCACTTTGTAAAATTGTCTGAATTACTTGATGTGCTGGGTAAATTTCTTTACCCGCTGAGGGTCAGTGCGTCCTGAAATTCACTTTGTAAAAATTGCTGAATTTCATGATGCGTTGATCATGAATTTCTTGATGCGCCGACGTACTCGTGTTTTACAAAATTGGATTTTGCGAAACGAAGGGCTTGTGGGTTCCGCTTTGCGATGGATGTCGATGCACTGGCTCTATTTCTTCATGATTGAGTAACCCTCCCAAATTTGGAGGGTTCTGATCATGATGAACGGTGGGGTCCACCACTGGCTCAATTTTTCATTTTTGGTCAAGTCTGATGTGTTTGTGATTTTGGCTGAATTTGCTGATGCACTGTCCTTAAATCCAGTGACGGGGCAAATTGTACACTTGCGATCCCTATTTTGAGGATCCTGACTTTTAGGACCCCAACAGATGCCCCTCCGATGTGTTGGGATGGACGCGATCGTCCATTGCGGCACATCGAAATTTTCAGGGTCCAGCTATAAATAGAAAAAGCTCTGGTCATTTTGGTCATTTCACTCATTTGACTGTACGGGATTTCCCTCGCCAGCGCGTACAAAAATCCCCAGCGCGTCAAATAAATCTCGCCAGCGCGTCGATTTATTGGCTTACGCGTCCGAAAATTCAAGCTCGGAATCTTTTTCCGACGCGCCACCCCCAGCGCGTCACAAATTTGAACTTTGTTAAATTTTATGGTTTACTTCATGCACTGGGCCTAGCGTGTGTTTTAAAGGACGCGCTGCAGGCAGTGCATACCCCCGTTGGAACTTTGGCCATTTTATGAACGCGCTACCTCCAGCCCGTACCCCCGTGTTTGCGGAAACCCATTTTATGGACGCACTACCTCTAGCGCGTACCCCCGTGTTTGCGGAAACCCATTTTAGCGACGCGCTAGATAACTTTGTGAATTTGACCCTAATTAATGGACGTGCTAGGTCCAGCGCGTAGAGTTTGTGGACTTGGGGGTTTTGTCCGACTTTGTGGCCGCGCCAGGGTTAGCGCATACAATAATTCAACTTATGAAATTGGCGGTTTTTAGGATGCGCTGTGCCCAGCGCGTGCAGTTTTTGGACTTGCGATTTTGTCCGATTTTGAACATTTTTAGACTTAAAAATCTCCTCCTTGAGCGATGCGTTGGGCCTTGGCGTGTATAATCTCTGGACTTTTATGAGCCCCTGAGTCTTAATCCCACCTTAATTGATGTGATGGAGTCCGTTAGACACGCTCATGCTTAAATAGAATCACGAGTTTTGAGGTATGCTTAGACTCTTAGAGTATGCTTTGGATCGTCATGCTAGTATTCCAGCCCAATTAGGTCTTTACCCAAGACAATTGGGACTTGTCATTTTGGGGCGGATGAGGGTCTAACACTCTCCCTTTTAGTCTTTCACATGGTTATTGTTCACTCCCCAAGTACAGGGTTGCGAAGTAGTAATAATTCGGAAAGACCGAGTATCGTTCCCACAAAGATTTATGTATGGGTATCCTCAGAATTTGTCTAAAACAACTAGTAATTAAGATCCTATTAAGAGCTAAAACTGAAATTATAGCGATTTGGGTTTAAACAGTGAATGGTTAAGGTAATTTCAATCTAAAAAGGCACTAGAGCGCCAAGGATCCACTTTTAATAAGTTTCAATGCATTAACACAACTAGGTCTCTCATAACTCAATCGGAATCGAATTCATATCTCTATCCGATCGGAATATAGAGCGGTTCAATCAACAATTATCTAAAACAAGTGCTTATTCATTGATTTGATTCCCACAACCATGCTCAGGCCTTGGGCACACTCAATTGTATAGGCCAAGCCTCTTTCCAATCTAGTTGAGATTCATAATCATAGCTTTCACCAAATCCTGTCACTAGACCTGATTACAAGTCATGATTAGAACTCTAGTTAAATCAAAATCAATCAATAAACAACTATTTTGAATTATATAACAAAAGATAAGAATTTTAGTTGAATGAGTTCCCACATGAAAATCAGGCCATTGTACACAAGGCAATCAAAGCGTCTACCATGCCCGGAGTCGATGGTAGATCAATGAACTGCACAAGCATAACAATGCTCAAAGCTAAGATACTAAGCTAGGATCACTAAGAATCACATGAGCCCGGAGTTATCAAGAGATCAAAGTAGAAACCAAAATAGTACTTGATTCAAACTCATATTGAACTAAAATTCATCAATTAAAACATAAAAGGAAACCTAGGTTGCATTAATCCATCAAAAACGAATCAAAAGCTTCACCTCTTAGCCCTAGCTAAGAGGTTTTAGTTCATCTCTAACATCCTTGAACTAGAAGCCTCTAAAAACATAAAAAATAACTAAAACAGGAAGAAAACTAGAAACTCGAAGTAGAATCCGTCTCCTAAGCAATCCCCACGTCCTAGCCTGCTTTGATATGAAGGGAAGATGTCCTTTTATAGCTTGGAGGTGTCCTTTACGCAAGAAAGTTCCAGATTTCGCGCAAAGTTACGCAATTGCACAGAGAATTCTGGAGCCTGAAATAGAAATCTGACTGTGTACATGTGGCCGACCGGTCTGGACCGGTCGGACTGGGCTGGCCGACCGGTCTTGACCGGTTGGGCTCTGTTTTGCATTAGTCCAGCAGCTATAGCCGACCGGTCTTGACCGGTCGAACTGGGCAATTCAACTGTCCATTGCATTCCCTTGGCAGGTAGTGGGTGGCCGACCGGTCTTGACCGGTCGGGCTGCCTTGGCCGACCGGTCTAGGCTGCATTTTCTTCTTTATTTCTTTCTTTCTTTCTTCTTTTCTCTTCTCTCCTTGCTTTGTCTTTCTTTGGTCCTTCTTCACCCTTCATCCAATGAACTTCAATGCTCGTAAAGCGCTCCACTTAGCCTTCAATTTGCGAAATCTCCATCTTGTTCCTACAATCACAAATTATGCATTAGAGTAGTCCTTTAAACATGTAAAACGTGCATAATGAGTGATGAATTGGGGTTAGAATATGCACAATTGAGAGCTCAACAGTTATCTTTTTAAGGGGATGTCGGCCCTTATCTGCCTAAAGTTTCTAAGCCGAACTGGGTGACGTTCCCTTTTTAAGTTATGTAGAGTTGATACGTACCTGGATATACTCTTTTCTGATACTTGCATTTTGCCTGATGTTTTGGTGTGCTTGTGCAGATCTTCATGGCTGGTGGTTCTTCCAATGCTGGCCCCTCTGGCTCCAAGGCAACTACTCGCAAAAGGTGGCAAGACCGTCCGATCAGAACCCTCAGTGGTTCCATTCGCCCGAGAGGTTCAACTTTTACGAGCGCATCCTCACATTGCCGAAGGACTTTTAACGAAAGATCCTTTGCAATAAGGTTCTACCAACCCCCCCCCCCCCCCCCCCCCCCCCCCCCCCCCCCCCCCCCCCCGGATGAAGGCACACAGGAAGAATGGGATGCTTGGTATGCTCCCTTACGGGGTTTCCGGACCAATGAGGTGGTTGGGTCCGAAGAGGGTGAAGCTAGCCTGGTCGCACTTGTTCCATCCGTCAGACGAGGTTGCCCGAAGACGACTGGGAAAAGTGCTAAGCAGGTATACAGGGAGAATCAGGCCAAGTCAAAGTCTGATAGGATGAGGGTTGTCTGGTCCTCCGCGAAGTTAGCGGTGTCATCTCTGGTGATCCGTAACCCCTATACAAAACAATTCATTCGATTCCCCAAGAGCTTCCAAAGATATCGCTCCTTACCGAGCATCGAGCCATCCGACGTGTGTCGCGCAAATTCATTTTACTGTGTCGACTCCTAGACGTCTATCCCCGAGACATTCCTCAACTGTGCCGTATCCAAGAACGGTACTCTGCAGTCTGTCCTTGGGGAGAAGGACATGATATTCTTGGAGCCGAATCACGACCCACATCTACCATTTCCAACCCACTATTACGAGACCTTACGTCAAAGGTTTTGTCCTCCGTCAGATGTGGAAATCTAGCTGACTGGAGGGTTCAAGACCTGAGGGCATCTGAGCCCTCATCCTGGCTATGAAGCTTGGGCCAACCGAATAGTCGAGCAGCATGAAGAGACTTTGAAGCAAGTTGGTCTCCTGAGGGCCATTCAGGCTACGTCAAGCTATTTTCATCGCGAGCCGTGCATCTACAAGGGCTTTTTGAACCATTGGAGTTCTATCACGAACTCCTTCCACTTGCCCTGTGGAGAAATGAGCATATCGCTTTGGGACCTGTATCGGATTGCAGGTCTCCCTATTCGCGGCCGAATCTATGATGAATGGACACCCAGTGACGAGGAGCTATCAAAAAAGAAGAAGGGCGTCGATGAAGGCTTTTATTCTGAAGCCTGTTACAAGCTATTCGCGGAGCTGCCGCAGTTCCTGGGTTCCAAGGATAAGGTGCCCTTTGAAGATTGGCTGATTTACTTCAGCCATGGTCTAAAGTGAGTTTCTTCACTTGGGTTGTACTTCTTGTATCTTGTTCCACTCTTTTCTTTTACTGATGATTCCTCTTTCTCTTTCAGCCTGGATTATGCGTCATACGACGAAGGTCACAGGGACAAATTAGTCTTAGAGGCCAAGATGAAGACGAAGTTCTCACAGCCGAACAAACTATCTCCCACCTGCTAACTCGCCGGATTCCTGACTTATTGGCTATGCTGCGTGGCCCTTCCAAGCTCTAAGCAAGCGGACAGTGTGAGGGTTTCCTGTTTCGCCGTAGCGGGGAGTCTGGCTAACGGTCATCGTTATGCACTAGCCCCAGTAGTATTGTGCTCCATATATTGAGCCTTCGGGGGTGTCATCAGCAACAAGGGTTCTGCTTCCTTTGGGATCAATTCCTCCTTCTGCGGATGGCACTTCCTCTCGGGTTGGCTCGGGGTTTACTTCCCGTGGGTCTATGGCATGGAGCTCAAGGATTTCATTCGAAGAGGATCGGTCCCATTGCATGCCTTTCAGAAACGGAAGATGAACAGCGGAAACTTAGCAACTATTGAGACAAAGATAGCTCGCCAGGATGACGTCGACTTCTTTCTCTTCTCGGGCACTAACAGTGAAGATCCGAAATTGCTTGACGATGATGAAAGTCTTAGCTCCTACGGGCGTTGTTTTCTGATATCAATCTGCCTGGGCTCACTGCCTTTAAGGGAGGGTGCCGAATTTTGGAGAGAGTCGTACTACCCGAACCGATTTGCCCGTCAGTTCGGCTACGACCAAGGGGGGCCGGAGACACTCGAACGGGTGACAAGGTAGCAACGAGCCTACGGCACAAGGCCAATACACTAGAAATGGGTATGGCGTCAACTCTTGCTAACCAGGTCGGGCTGTTCCTTCATTGTTCCGGGCACAGAGTATACCCCTGGTGCTACGTATGGGTGGATGAGGTGGTGGGCTCACCAATATTCCTTAATTCGGAACAATCGCCAGGTAGCTGACCCAGTTTTTGTCTCTCCTCCGATCGTCGACCCTTCTCCCGCTGACGGCCTGGGCTATGTGGCAGAACCGCTCCATCAGTTGGCCACTCCGGGTGTGCAGAAGTTTGTGACCTTTCTGAACGTAATAATAGATCATGAGAAGCCGGAGCATACTCTTGAAGGGTGGATCGCTTATGGCCAGAGAGTCACACTGCAAGGGAATCCGGATTCCCCACTCGTTGGTCCCATGGCAGAGGGATAGAGAGAGCGTTATGTCATTGGTGGCGGCGATGACGAGGCAGGTGACGCTGGTGAAGAGGAAGATGTCAGTGGCAATGATGGTGGGGATGATAATGATGATGTTATTGGTGATGGCAATGATGGAGGGGGTGATGGTGGTGATGAGATCATCAGAGAGGGCGGAGAGGGTGACGTTGCGGCTGCTACGACCCCATCGACCGGCGGTCGGGGAGGTCATGGTCAGAGCCCGGCCAGTCGGACGAGTCTATCCAGACGTTCTGCTCCCGGGGATAGTAATTCTGAATAGTCTCCTGAGCGTTCTGGGCCTCGAGTGAAGATTGCCCATCGTGCTCCTATCGCCGACGGAGGGAAGAAAATAAAGGACATGTGGAAGCTACACCGGGCAGAGAAGGCACGGAGTCGTCTCTCCAAACTTGCCGACAACGTTTCGATCGATGATGCCTAGTGGACCGAGGGAGGAGGGGGAGATGAGTTCGCAAGCAGACTTCAGCGAAAAACGCCCCACGGAAGAAGGTGGAGATAAGGAGCCGATATATGATAGATCTGTCCTTGAGGCAGACACAGAACCCATCCCTATGGAACTTGATGGTGGGCCACAAGCTGAAGATCTTCCTCTTGCCGACCCTGCTAGTACTGTAGCTGCAACCAACCCTAGCCCTACCCCTGAGATCGTTGTACCTTCTCCTCCTGAATTGCCTGAGCCAGCAGTGGAAAGTGTAACTGAACGTGTCCCGGCATCACCAACACCCGTCACTTCAACCAGTGCACCGGTCGATGAAGTTCCTACTGGTATACTACTTGCCTCATTACCTTGCTGGTTTCTTTTCTTTCTTCGGTGTGCTAATGTTTATCATTTCTTCGGTTGGCAGCTGCTCCAACCAGCGTCTCGGTTCCTGCAGTTTTGCCCGATGTATTTGCTTCTTCTCTCCGAGGCTTGTCAAGGACCAAAGCAAATTTGCTGAAGAGCCTCCTGTCTGACATCGCTGATTCATTAAAGAGCGGAGATGAATGGTCCATTTTGGACGAAGCACTGCAGGCACTAGAACTCAACGCTACGTGGCTCAGAATTGACATTTCTTTGATAGTCGGTCACGTAGCTCAGTTCAAGGAAGGGATGGCTCGAGTGAACGAGGCGAGGCACCTCAGGGTTGATCCTTCTGTCGAGGAAAAGCGTGGTCACTTGCGGTCCCTCATTCTAAAACTTGAGTCACACGAGGCGAACGTGGCTGCAATAAGGAAAGATTGGCAGGTTGCTGACGCTGAATGCCAAGAGGCTACTGAACGTCTCGAGGAGATTGAAAATGAGATGCCCAGTTACAAGCCGAACATTCTGTCGTCCATCTCAAGCTTTCGAAGTTCAGCGGTCAGAAGGCACGTCTGCAGTCTTCCATCGACCAGCATGAAGCAAAATGTAATGATGTGAGGGCCCAAGTTACAGAGCTGAAGCAATCTCTTCAGGATATTCCTGACCCTGCCCAAGTCTTAGCCGAGGCTGAAACAGTACAGAAGGTGATTGAAGAATCTGCAGTCAACTTGTTAGATCACTGTTTGAAAACTTTAGACAATTAAACTGTAACAATCTCTGTTTGTAACTCAAAATATGTTGTAATGGATATTGTAATGATATGTATACTATTCACATGATTTTTGTTATGTTAGTCATAAACAAAGTGCTAAGTGAATTAGGAGATGTGATAAATGAATTGAAAGAGGATAAGTATTTGGCAAGATTACTTTCCTTTTGACTTTCCTGATCTTCGTTTGCATGTCGTTGCTTTGGTGAATATATAAGCTTGTTGTGCTTTATGTTTATCTTCAAGAATTCAGGTATGTATCTTTAAGTCTGACATAACTTGACGACATAAGATTCAGTCTATACTCACGGCATGGAGATATATATCAGGACTTGATGAAGAAATCTCCTTGCTCTAGGAATCCATATCGAAGGCCAGCTAATCATAATCTTCAATTGCATGCTCCTATTATAAAACAATTCATAGGAGAAAGTCGAAGATATTCTGATGCGAAATAAGATATAATAGAATGCCCGAACCATCTTTGTATGAAACCATATACCAAGCATACATAGGAATAGCATCATATACCAAGATTTGAATTTATAAAGATACTTTGATGAACACTTCTCTACTTTAGGAATCCGTATTGAAGGTCGGTCGATCATAATCTTCAATCGCATCCTCTCGTTGTGAAATCATTCATAAGAGAGAGCTGAAGACGTTTTGACGCAAAATGATACACAGCAGAATGCCCTAACCATCTTCATATGAAGCAATATACATATAAGAGATCATTAACTATGAATTACCCCATATAGAGTAAAAGAAGGCCATAACGATAGTAAGAAAACCCCTGATGGAGTAATGATATGAAAGTGTTGTATCTTATATAGGTCTTCTATATAATGAGCTTCTCTAGTCCGACTAAACCGATTCAAAATTCTGAAGATATGATTGCGGTCGATGATTATGATCTTCAGTCTTGGATTTAGAACTGTATTGGTTCAGTTTAGACCCGTAGTCTGGGGTATCTTAGAATTGTATTGGCTGGTTTATACCCGAAGCCTGGGGTATTTTAGAATTGTATTGGCTGGTTTATACCCGAAGCCTGGGGTATTTTTGAATTGTATTGGCTGGTTTATACCCGAAACTTGGGGTATTTTTAGAATTGTATTGGTTCAGTTTATCCTCGTAACCCGGAGACTGTGTGGTTCAGTTTATCCTCGTATCCTAGAGGCTGTGGCAATTGTGGCACTTATGAAAACCCTTCGGAGTTTGTCTTTTCATTTCCCTTCTGATTACGGTACCTGTCGTCAAGGAAAGCTACACTAATATTTCATATTTTACACATGCAATGGTACAACGTTAGTGGATGCATAAATATATAGAAAATGTAGTGCATGAATAAAATAGGTGTATGCATGAACACGTGTACACCCCTGCCTCCCTTCTAGCTTTCCGCAACTATTCGTAAGCATTCATGATTTTTCGAGTTCGGGGGACGAAGTCCCTAGGTAAGTGTTTTCTTGAGTTGTGTCTGTTGAAGCCATTTCGGGCGGACTCTTCTTGAGTTCTTTGATTCTCAAGTTTATGATGCCTTGGTTTATCATCCTCTGAATCTTTCCTTTTAGGGTGAAACAGTTTTCAGTTCTGTGCCCCTACAATCCGGTGATACTTACAATAATTAGGGTCTCCTACGCATCCTATTTCATTTGGTCGGATGGGCTCTGGTAATTGTAATTCTCCTTTTTTGATTAACTGTTCCATAATTGGGACCAAGTCGTTCACATCGAATGTGTGTGATCTGTTTGCCCCATTTCTTTCAACAATCGTTGCCTGTCGCGGGTCCTTAAATCCCTTGTCCTTGTCTTGAGCCTTTGATATCTTAATTTCTATCCTGCATCCTAACCCTGGTTGCTTTCGATCCTTAAGGTTCTTTCTCTTATCAACATTGGTCATCTCTCCCATTTCACATCTTGGTCTTTTTCCTTTGACTGTTTGAGATAACCTTTCCCTCGTCATCTGTGATGGCAGTGCGGTAGTATGCTCGAATGAGACATTTCTGGGCCGAACCTGTGACTCTACAATCATAGGTCTCTCAGCTGCCCCTTCCGATTCCTCCATCGATTGTTTAGTTAGCACAATGGTGCTTTGAACTGCCCCTTGCGCAACTAGTGCTGCTAGAATCTCCTTGATTTCTCTCATTTCCCTCGTCATGTCTTCTTGGACTTGAGCTAGCTTATTAATCTGTTCTTAGATAGTTGATGATTCGTCTTTCTGGTCACTTGGCTCTTCTTCCTCGACGACCTGGACCATTGCGACTTGTGCTAGTTGTGGTTTCTACTCTACCATGACGACCTTTGTGATGGATGCCCCTATTATTTCTTCATCTGCTTTACGAGTTGTAATCTTAGGCCTCTTCTTGACAGTGCTAGGAATTTATCGGCTATAAAGATGAAACTTTGAGCTCTCTTTGTTGTCGTAGTCCTACCAGTTTTATTGACTCTGTTAGTCTGAATATACTGCTACTGTTTCTTGATCACATGGTGTGGCTCAACGACATTCTTCTTTTTGCATGAGGTCCTTGTTACTGCTTTCTTTAATCCTTTCTTTTGCTCGCACTTGTGAACCAGCTACCAGTCTGATTCAAGAACGACTGTCGCGGTTGCGGGGAAGTGGGAGAAGCTAAATCTCCCTATAGTGAGGAAGACGCATGAGTTGTGCCATCTCTTCTGTCTTTGTTAGTATCTTACTAATTCTGTTGTGTCAGGAAATCATTAGAACAGTTCATAAATGCGGCCGGGAGTGTGAACCCATCGATCGCGGTGTATAAACTAACAGAAAAAAGCAAGGAGAAAAATATGTGTGGTTGTGGAAGTTCGTGGGTTTGAAAACCTTTTAAATGTCTATTGCCTTAGAGATGAAGGGAAGAACGTTCCCGTTGAGAGTCGCCAGTTTAACGCCCGAGGGCGCCGAAACATTACGCCTCGCGGTGGCTTTCCTATGCGTAGATTCAGTGTTTACAAGTAATTGATCTTAGAGTGTCCCTATATTCAGATATAACCAGAGATTCTGGTATAGTTCGTTCCCCAGTGGAGTCGCCAGTTTGTTAGAACTAGAAAAATGCTTGGACGCAGTTTTCTGGTGTTTTGTTGTTCTGGGGTTCTGAATAATAGAAACATTCATAGACAATCACAAGCACTCACAAAAGTACACAAGAGAAGATATATCGCAAGGCGAATTTTATTCCAGAGATCCTGAGATCTTGTACATTCCAGGCCGTGATCTGGCACGAGCCCTTAATTACATCGAATGATCGATGACCCTTGATTAAAAGGCAAAAGCCTAGTCAGCGGGGACTATGGTCTCAGAGTTCATAGTCGTGGAGACCTGTATTTGTGCGGTCGTAGAGACCTGTGTTTGTATGGTCGCGGAGACCTGTGTTTGTATGGTCGTGGAGACCTGTATTTGTTGCGTTTTGTTATGGACTGATCCATCTTTGTACTAGTCAGATGTCTCTGTCCCATGTTTTGGCTGGAGATCTGGGCTGAGACTGTCAGGGTTTTTGACCGAGGAGTGCGACCCTGTGCCTGAGCTCGTCGTTTGTGGTTGGTGACCGCAGGAAGGCTGATCTGCAGTTGTATGTACCTGAACTAGCTCAACCAGCGGATACCGTTTGAACGGGTAGGGCATCGACTGTTCTTGAAGTGTCAGTCTTTAACAAATTGTGTGTAATAGTTCAGAACTCTCTCTATATGGTTTATCATGTTAACCATAGTCCCATTTGCTTAGTCCGGACATGAATTCAGGTCATATTATGATAGTACATGTAATGATGATACATCAGTATGATTCTGGGCACTGGCGGCCTCCTTTCGAGAAGTTACTTCGTTCATTTCGTTAGATCGGATCGGACTCTGAAAGCTTGCATTCTGATCATTCGGTGGCCCGGATGAGTTATTTGACTGCTCCATTGCGTCCGAAACACCCGAAATACTCAAAATAGGTCCAAACGGGGTCTGAAAATATCATAAAATGAAGATTTAAAGGTACTGAAATGGACGTTTAGAGCACTGATTTTTACGATCCGCTGGCCTGATTTTATTGATGTGCTGAGGCCAGTGCGTCCAAAAAATGGCTTTGTTTAAGATGTGTATTTTTATGATCCGCTGGCCTATTTTTGTGATGCACTGGGGCCAGTGCGTCCAAAATGACTTTGTTTAGGGTATGTATTTTTCTGATCCGCTTGCCTATTTTTGTGATGCGCTGGGGCCAGTGCGTTAAAAAATGACTTTGTTTAAGGTATGTATTTTTTTATCTGCTGGCCTATTTTTGTGATGCGCTGGGGCCAGTGCGTCGATAAAACAAGTTTGGTTCAACGTATTTCGCGATGCGCTACTACACGTATGTAATTTTAGGTCATTTCTCCACCAGACCTGCTGTGGTCGGAAGTGGGATTTTCGGTGATCGAAAAGGGTTTCCGGCGGTCGGAAAAGGATTCCGGGGAGGGATTTCGATGGTCTCTCTTTCTGGATCCGTCCAAATGAGCCGGAAAAGGGAGTATTTATACCCGAAGTCAACCAATAGAAGCCTGCCACGTGTAGCGCGTCGAGAAAACATGCCGGCGCGTTGAGGAAATCATTCGGCGCGTCTAAAAATGCCTTAGTTCGAATGCTGATTTTTAGGGCGCACTGGCTGTCAGTGCGTCCTAAAATTTCTGAAAATGCCTGATTTATTGGACGCGCTGAGGGTCAGTGCGTCTTGAAATTCCTGAATTATTAGATGCGCTGGACGAATTTCTTGATGCGCTGAGGGTCAGTGCGTCCTGAAATTCACTTTGTAAAACTGTCTGAATTACTTGATGCGCTGGGTGAATTTCTTGATGCGCTGAGAGTCAATGTGTTCTGAAATTCACTTTGTAAAACTGTCTGAATTACTTGATGCGCTGGGTGAATTTCTTGACGCGCTGAGGGTCAGTGCGTCCTGAAATTCACTTTGTAAAACTGTCTAAATTACTTGATGCGCTGGGTGAATTTCTTGACGCGCTGAGGGTCAGTGCGTCCTGAAATTCACTTTGTAAAGTTGTCTGAATTACTTGATGCGCTGGGTGAATTTCTTTATGCGCTGAGGGTCAGTGCGTCTTGAAATTCACTTTGTAAAAATTGCTGAATTTCATGATGCGCTGACCGTGAATTTCATTGATGCGCCGACGTACTCCTTTTTTACAAAATTGGGTTTTGCGAAACGAAGGGCTTGTGGGGTCCGCTTTGCGATGGATGTCGATGCACTGGTTCTATTTCTTCATGATTGAGGAACCCTCCCAAATTTGGAGGGTTCTGATCATGATGAACGGTGGGGTCCACCACTGGCTCAATTTTCCATTTTTGGTCAAGTCTGATGTGTTTGTGATTTTGGCTGAATTTGCTGATGCACTGTCCTTGAATCCAGTGACGGGGCAAATTGTACACTTGCGATCCCTATTTTGAGGATCCTGACTTTTGGGACCCCAACAGATACTTAAAAGATCGTGATAAAGTTGCAGGGAATTGATTAAAACTGCTAGATTTTTAATTTATTTGCTGCATTTATGGTATAGTTCCTGCAACTATTTACATGTTGTGGAAATTTCTAGCAAATGGCAAGTCAAGAATGATGAATTGTTGGAAATCAGTAAATACCCATGCAAAAGCTCAACAAAAGGAAAGTGTAACAAGACCATTAAGATATTTGCACAAAGAAATCTTCAAATTAATTAAGAACACAAAAGATATTTGCATGTTGTTTACTACTATAAACAAACAATAACAACTCACCTAAGGCCCTGTTTGGTAAACACCTAAAAATGAGTTAAGCCATAAGCAAGCATCACCTGCACAAGTCAGAATTTGTAGTTGAATAAAAGACTCATGAAAGAAATTTCAAAAAATAAAATTTGAATAAAGCACCACCTTACTCATTTTTTTGGAAGTGTCTAGATGACCGTGACCATTAGAATACCCTTATTCATCTTAGATTGGCCCTAGGTGTCCCAAAAGATCACCTAAAGAATAGCCTCAGAGGTTGCATGAACTGCTGCAAAACACAACTGATAAAATGCAATTTTCATACTCAGACTAGTCATCCGACCGGTCGGCAACAGGCCCAAAATGGACAACAAGCATTCATTGAAAAATATGTCTAGGTGTGTAAATTGACCGGTCGCCCGACCGGTCAAGGACCCCCTTCGACTGGTTGGAGAGAGCTGTTTTATAGCCATTAGAGCTTTGTGTATTTAAAGGCTTGACTCGTTTTTAGGGGTAAGAAAAGTGATTTTTAGAGGATTGAAGCCATCATTATTGGAGAACACTAGAGGCTCAATCTCTAACCATTGCAAGGCATCTTCCTTGTAATTTCACACAAGAATGGAGCATTCCAAGCTCATGTAAAAGATGACCTTCAACCCCTCTTGTTCTCTAGAGTTTGGATATTTCTTGATAGTCATATCCTTTTTCAAAGCTCTAAGATGAGATCATTGTAGGTAAGCAACTCTAGGCAACTTATTCCTATTAGTTGTGGAGTTCTCAAACCTATCATCCTATCACCTTGGGCATCTCAAAGGCATCACAAGTAAGGTGATTGATCAAGTGTAGCTGAGGCATTGGCGACGCAGCGGCAAGACAATCGGTGGAGCACGGGAAGCTGAATGAAGCACGGGAGAGTGGAGATCAAGCAACGCAAAGCGACGCTGAACAAGGGGTTAATCCGACAAGTAAGGTTGTCTTTATTAAGAGTTCATCCACTAAATTCCATGTGGGAGTTGAGTGTAGAGTTTGTTTATCAAACTCAAACTAGGGTCGTTTGCCGATCATTGGCTTGTTTGTCGGCTTAAAGACTATGGGTTGTTTAGCGCTCCTTGGCTCATTTGTCGGGCCTAAATAAAGACTCCAAAGGGGAGCCTCCGACACGGGAGTAAACGTGCGTTTGGGTTGAGAGTTAGCCTTATCCAAATACTCCGTTTATGGTTGAGAGGTGAGCTGGTAAAACCTCTGTGTAAAGGTTGAGAGGTGAACCTCATTTAAAACCTCCGATAATGAATGCCGGTGTTCTCAATGTGGTTGAGTACTTGAACCGGGAGTGGAGTAGACCCAAAGTCGAACCGCTATACATGCTTGCGTTTGTGATTGTTTTGAGCTCATTGTTATCTTAGCATTGTGTGTTTGATTGTTAATTATAAATGTTTGATAGGAATGTATGCTAGACACTAGATAGACACATCCACACACAAGATGTACTTTCACTAGTTGTGTGGACTTGAGCTTATTGATCCATTCTCATAAGTCTACATATTGCATAGATTAGGAACTTTATTAGTTAAATCATTTGTTTATCTATGCATGCTTAAACTAGGTTGCTTATTGTTTAAACAATATGCTAGTCTTGTGATTGGACCCACTTAGGCTTGGAAGCCGAAGTGTTCTTACTTAGTTTAATTTGTTAAATTGTGTAAGTAGGCGAAAAGAATTTCAAAAGATCCTAATCACCCCTATAGGACTTAGCCATAATCCTAGTTGCTCTTTAAGTTTCCTCACATACAAAAGTGTCGTATTAAACTACCAATGTAATTTCAATTAGTATCAGAGAGGGTTGCTCTTCAAGGACTTAACCATCTAAAGTAAAATCCGATACCGAAGCATTAGCATGATGTCTAACCGAGATAGGGTACCACCAACCGTCCACCATTATTTGACAGGTCCAACTACGCCTAATGGAAGGCTAGGATGAGGATTTTCTTACAATGCATGGACCGTTCGGTGTGGCTAAGCATACAACGTGGATATGCCTTGCCCTCCGAACAAGTGGAGGTTGATGGAAAATACATTGTCATTCCCAAAGATGATGAAAAATGGAATGACAGTGAGAGAGTTCAATACATGGCAAATGCCAAAACTCTCAATGCAATTTGCTGTGCGATTTTTTCGGAAGAATTTCAGCACATTCTCACATGCGCAACCTCAAAAGAAGCGTGGGACATACTTGAGGTTACTCATGAGGGAACTAGCACAGTAAGACACTCGAAGCTTTAACTTTTAACTACCAAATTTGAAATTATTAAAATGGAAGAGTCTGAAACCTTTATGGAGTTTTATACACAACTGTGTGACATTTGTAACTCCATGTTTGCCTTGGAGGAACGGGTTTCGGAAGGACGTATATGTGGAAAAATACTTAGGTCCCTCTTGGAGAGATTTAACACTAAGGTGGTAGCTTTAGAAGAGTGTAGAGACAGACAACATGAAAATAGAGGAACTTATAGGTTTTCTACAAACTCATAAAGTACACTTTAAGGCTCCCTCTTGAAAGAGAAACATCGCTTTAAAAACTTCCCACAAACACTCCCATAAGAAAATTAAGAGTGAGTCGGAAGAAGCTAGTGATGATGAGGAAGATGAGAAAGATAAGATAAATAGAAAATTTAGACGGCTTCTCAAATTTGATAGAGGAAGTAGCCATGAGAAAAAGGATAAGAATGATGAAAAATATAAAGAGAAATCATCCAAACTCAAATCTATCCGGTGTTACAGTTGCGGTCATCGTGGCCATATTGCCCCGTATTATCCGAAATGGCCTAAACCGAAAGGTAAAAAGGCAATGACTGCCACTTGGGATGATACGGAGGAGTCCGAATCCAAATCTAGTGATTCCACTAGTGATGGGAACTAAAATATAGTGAGAGTTCTTATGGCTTCCACCACTACCTCTCTTCCTCCTAATCTAAGAGAGGATCCCAACCGCTATCCCTTCTAGGAGTAGAAGGAGTTTTCAATCTTCATGCTACATTTTATGAGGGTGTTGTAGAAATTAGTTACCCTTAGGCTAATCAAACTAAACATAGTTAGTATGGGCAACTAGAAATGATTATATAAGAATATCTGAGGATTTCGATTTCATTTTTTGTGTGTATAGGCAAATCAAAGGATTCAAGCCTCATTAGCCCAAATTTGATAGTTTAGCCTTACTTTTATTTTGTATATTTGCTGTTAGATTGTTTATCTACTTAGATTAGCTAATATTGCTCAATTACATGCTTCATTGTATACTAATCTTTGCTTAGGATTGGTCTTGATATACCATTAGGGGAGGTTTGTTGATTGGGCTATAAGCCCCTTGTGCCTTTATTGAAAATGTATATCTTTGACTAATTATGCATGATTAACTATGCTTAGATAGTTACATTTTTTTATTAATCATGTTTCATAGCATGCTCCATGTTTTAATGTTCATTCACTGTATACTCTCCTTGTTAGCATGTGCTTATTGTTTTATCTACAATATACTATCTACTCTTACCTTAACCTTAATTTTTTCATCATTAAGGGGGAGATAATAATTTGTCAATTGTTGACAAAAAGGGGGAGAAAGATCAAGTCCCACCAAAACTATGTTTTGTGAAATAGGGATTGACAGGTTATGGGGGAGCAAACTTAAGAGGAGCTGTTTAGTTAGGCATGTCAAGAGTCCTGTATTTATTTCATTATTAATGTAATCTCTTGTACATGTAATTTATTTTGGTACGTTAGGTTTTTGTAAGTAATTGACAAAGGGGGAGATTATTAGTGCACTTTTCTGTGGCATACTAGTGTACTTTATTTGTCAATCACTTAGGTCAGTGAGTCCAATGTTGGTTGAACTTAATAAAGACGAAGACCGAAGACTCAAGACGGACCAGCTATATCAAGGAAGAAGAAACATGTAAAAGAGATGCCTTGGTATGCCTTAACCTTGAACCTAACCAAAACTATAACCTCTAGATGACCATGACTATTAGGATACCCTTAGTCATCTTAAATTGACCCTAAGTGTCCCAAAAGATTACCTAAAGAATGGCCTCAGAGGTCGCATGAACTGCTGCAAAACACAACTGACAAAATACAATTTTCATGCTCAAACTAGTCGTCCGACCGGTCGACAACGAGCCCAAAATGGACAGCGAGCATTCATTGAAAAATATGTTCGGGTGTGTAATTTTTCGTCCGACCGGTTGATTGGTTTGACCGACCGGTCCTCCAACCGGTCGGCAACCTATCAATTTAAGATAGCAAGTTTTTTTTTCCAGGCCATGAAATACGACCGGTCGAAGAGAGCCGTTTTATAGCCGTTGGGGCTTTGTGTGTTTAAAGGTTTGACTCGTTTTTAAGGGTAAGAAGAGAGATTTTGAGAGGATTGAAGCTACCATTGTTAGAGATCATTAGAGGCTCAATCTCTAACCATTGCAAGGCATCTTCTTTATGATTTCACACAAGAATGGAGCATTCCAAGCTCATGTAAAAGATGACCTTCAACCGCTCTTGATCTCTAGAGCTTGGATCTTCCTTGATAGTCATATCCTTATCCAAAGCTCTAAGGTAAAATCGTTATAGGTAAGCAACTCTAGGCAATTCATTCCTATTAATTGTAGAGTTCTCAAACCTACCATCCTATCACCTTGGGTATCTCAAAGGCATCACAAGCAAGGTGATTGATCAAGTGTAGCTGAGGCATTGACGACACAGCGGCAATACGATCGAGGGAGCACGGGAAGTTGATTGAAGCACGAGAGAGCAGAGATCAAGTAACTCAAAGCGGCGCTAAACAAGGGGCTCATCTGACAAGTAAGGTTGTCTTTTTTGAGAGTCCATCCACTAAATTCCATGTGGGAGTTGAGTGTAGATTTTGTTTATCAAACTCGAACTAGGGTCGTTTGCCGATCATTGACTTGTTTGTCAGCCTAAAGACTAGGGCTGTTTGGCGCTCATTGGCTCGTTTGCCGGGCCTAAACAAAGACTCCAAGGGAGAGCCTCTGACACGGGAGTAAACGTGCGTTTGCGTTGAAAGTTAGCTTTGTCTAAAAACTCTGTTTATAGTTGATAGGTGAACCGGTAAAACCTCCGTGTAAATGTTGAAAGGTGAACCTCATTTAAAACCTCCGATAGTGAATGCCGATGTGCTCAATGGGTTTGAGTACTTGAACCGGGAGTAGAGTAGACCCAAAGTCGAACCACTATACATGCTTGCATTTGTGATTGTTTTGAGCATATTGTTATCTTAGTATTGTATGCTTAATTGTTAATTATAAATGCTTGATATGAGTGTATGCTAGACACTAGATATGCACATCTACACACAAGATGTACTTTCACTAGTTGTGTAGACTTGAGTTCATTGATCCATTCCCATAAGTCTACATAGGTTGCATAGATTAGGAGCTTGATTAGTTAAATCATTTGTTTATCTATGCATGCTTAGACTAAGTTACTTATCACTTAAACAACATACTAGTCTTGTGATTGGACCCACTTAGGCTTGGAAGCCGAAGTGTCCTTGCTTACTTAGAAATTGTGTAAGAAGGCGAAAAGAATTTCAAAATCCCATC
Organism: Liriodendron chinense; assembly: GCA_003013855.2. Taxonomy (NCBI): domain Eukaryota; kingdom Viridiplantae; phylum Streptophyta; class Magnoliopsida; order Magnoliales; family Magnoliaceae; genus Liriodendron; species Liriodendron chinense. Next base: position 7,609,484 of record ML058453.1, read on the forward strand.
CCCCCCCGGACTTGGCCATAATTCTAGTTGCTCTTTAAGCTTCTGCACATACGAAGGTGTCATGTTAGACTACCGATGTAATTTCACTATAAACAAGTTGAACTTGATTTCCTATTCCTCGGGCTGGACTTAATTTTCCTGACCCTTGCGGGAGAATATTACGACAGTATATTTGCTTCTCCCAAGATTCAAACGCATGACCTTCCACTCTGATAGTATGTTAAATAACCACTTTGCTCTAAAAGCTCGAGCCGTTAGAGGATAGTGTATCAATGTATAACAAGGAACTTTAACATTATGTTATACATCAATGCCCAAACTTCATTGTCGTCAATGTTTTTTATTTTATTAATAATTTCTAACTAGATATTTTTATAGCTTTCAAACTCAAGTTGCTCTTACATGTTTTTATATGGCTTTCAAGCCACTATTCCCCGCACTTTTAGGTCTGGAGTTAGATGGTGTTTTAAAGTAGATTAGAATAATCTTGCTGTACCTCCAAGATAGGTTAGGATATTATTTGGATATATCTTGTAGATATGCATAGAAGTATTCCAGCTGAGCAAAAGATATTCTCTCCTATGTATAAATATGTTTTCTCATTTAAAGTAATAATACAATACAAGATCTCAAAAAAAATATAGCTTTTAATGTTTTTAGATACCTCTAAGTGACAACTACATCTAAACCAAGTTGGCAACCCTTTTTCTTTTTTCTTTTTATTTATTACATGCCCACATCACACACTCACCCACCCACCTACCCATATCACATGGGCACTTATCCCATGATCTCAGTGTTGAAACAGAGTCCATCTACCACCGAGCCGGACTCCAACCTCACTCTAACATAGGACATCCATGTTTTAAGTGAAACTTCCCATGCATCAAACGACCCTTAAAGAAGTTCGTTTCCTTTTTTATTGTTAGAAGCCAACAACAGGAATTAAGATAAGCATTTCGTAACCGGTGGCTTGCATCTTTGCATAGTCTACACGGGCATCCGATTCTAACTAGGGAGTCCAATTATTCATTATCAAATCCATCAGTTTCTTGTGTCTGATGAAGGATGGCCTATGCCTTAAAATCTCCTCAACAAGACATTCTTAAATGTTTGATTTGTGGCCTAATGATTGATAGTTAAGAAGTGAAATACAACAACACTCCAATTCTAACAAGGGAATCAATGGACTGATAGATTGTTAAAGAAATTGACCAACAGCCTATGTTTAGTATATATGTGTGGCCTCACATAATGAGTGGACTTGCATATTTTTGGGCTTGCTAGGCCATCTTCTTAGTCAGGTCCACCTAATGAATGCGCATAAGATAGTCTCTTAAATTAGGACATGTGACGATTACGATCGTGTTAGCAGTTCTCCATGGTATTTTGGAAAGGAAAGTGATTTGTTTTTAGAGGATCTCGCGTTCGTTAAAAAACTAGGAGAATCTGGATTATACCAGAATCAATAATTGAAACTAAGACGCAATACATGACACATGGCCTACAACTTTGCACAATATAAAATGTACATGGATTATTAATTCATTAGAGAGAGAGAGAGAGAGAGAGAGAGAGAGATCATTCGCATATTGTCCCATCATGCATGGATTAAAAATCTCCTTAATAAGACAATCCTGACCTTTCAATTTATGTTCTGCACATAGACACTCGTGAAGAAAAATATAACTAGAATTATTTGTTAAATCTTCTAATCTAAGAGATTACCAGGTGCTCCATCCACGATTGGATTTAAAACCAATCGATGGTTAAAGAAAATGATCAGCCATGTATAATATTCAATGTAAACATGTCTCATTGTAGTAAGTTAATTGGCATATCTTTGGGCTAGGGCATCTTCACAGTGGGCTAACGTAGGGTAGGCCGTAGATGACTTTATGGAACCCTAGCATCAAAAGAAATTATGAAGATATGGCATGCACTATAGATTCCAATGGTCATAACTTAGTGATTGGTTATTAGAGTTTCACATATAAGATAGTGTTGGAAAAAGTCATCAATGACCCTTAGGACTTGGCTAATAACTCAGCTGAATTTTCCCTTGAATGGTTTTTAAAATAAGGTCATTTTAAAGGTTAGATTTAAGTTCAAAAACAAAATATATTATTTCTAGTAAGTTATAATTTTCTATTTTAAAAATTATTTTAATGTTTTGAAAAGTCAACTTCTAACTTAAAGTCTTTATTTTAATCATCTAACAGAGTTTCAATAAGTTTAACTGTTTTTACTATTTTTAGTAAGTTTATTATATTAAATAATTTTTTACTGTGTAGGTTCATTGCTTTTAAGAAAAGACAATGATGGTTTCCTCCATGCTAGCCCCACCTAATGAATGCTTGCGTGTCATGTGTGTGTACCTTAGTCTCGAAGTCTTACATCTTTTACAATTTTAAATAAATGCATGCGTTTTTTTTTTCTATAATTAATTAAAATGTTATAATTATTTTGATTCCTAAGTCAATGTATGCTCTATGATGACCAAAGCTGTCAATGGGGTGGGCCTGAGGTTAGATGTGGCCTGATATTGAACTGTCTGGGCTGGGCCTGTACAAAATTTTGATTTTGCTGGGTCTGGCCCGGGCCATTGACAACCCTAACAATGTGCTATCCAACGAGTTTGCTGGTGTGCTGGATTAAGTACATGCGGGGACCCTAGAACCAAATGGTTGATTGATGGGCTCTGAAAATCGGTCAATCAATGGCTTACACACAGGTAATAAAAAAGAAGAAAAATATATTTCAATGGAAAACTGTACATATGGAAAGTTGTCCCAATATTGAAGGGCTGGGATCTGATGATTTGTTAAGATCTTGGGGCAACCCTTCTTCTCAGGTAGGCCCATCAGATCAAAGGTCTCAATCACCAAATCATTGGTGCCACTGCATGGAATCTTGGTGCAGACAGTCATATATAGGGTCCAGCCCCAATCGGGCCCGTTTAAGTTTTTGGGCCTAAAGGGCTAAAAGTTAGGTCCAAGCCCATCCCATTATAGATGCAAACGGGCTCAAATTCAAGCTCTGACCAGGCCTCAAATAGAACGTGCCCTAATATTTAAGGCAGACCGGCTCCATTATTTTTTGGGCCCTAAAATCAGGCCTGAGCTGCCCAACGGGCCTAAAGATTAAACCCAAGTGCACCCTACGGCGTGCTTTGCCTGAGAGTCTGATGAGAAAGCCTGAACCATTGATTTGGAGGGTCCATTTGTTTCTTACTCTTGCATGACTGAGAGTGAATCGACCTGATTCTTGGGCCAAATAATCTAAACAACATGGCCCATCTTATGAAAAGCTCGGATCTTGTACATGTGTGATGATGGAAAGTGTTTTGGCATGTAGGCAAGCAGGGCTATATAAGAGTCTGGGCTTGGCATGTTGGAATGCGTAGCTATGGTACCTAATCAAGTTGTTAGTGTTCTAAGCCCAGCCAATGCAGACTCAATATTTTGAGCATGGGTCCACAAGGCCTGGCCCAACCAGTTAGAAATTCAGCCCAAAACCAACCCTAGACCTGACCCTTTGGCAACACTATGTGTGACAAGTGGCTAATTGGGGTGGCAATGGGCCATGTAGCCTGGCCTTGTAGATCTAAAACTAGGCCCAACATATGGGCCCACGGTTGAAATCCAGGTCCATTGCCTAGATCAATGATGAATGACCTAGCCAGCGGTGCCTAAGCATTCAAACATGCGCCATGATGCAGACAAGTGCAAGTTCTCTCTTTGCCTTACAGGATTGGGCCAGGGCTTTCTTAGCCCAATTGAAGTGGCCCAACCCAGGCCCATCCAAAGACCACCCACAGCCACCCATCTCAAGTCCAACTGGTTGGACCACAAGGTATGGTCCACCCAGCGGATAACTTCCAAACTATGAAGTGAATGTGAAATCCAACACTCCCAATAGGTTGTCCTAACAACAGGGATCACTAATATAAAAGATCCGCCTTTCATACGCATCAGGTGGATCACACCCTTCCATTGATAAATAGCAAAATACAAGTGTGGTCCACTGGATTAGTGGATATGGATTATGTTTTTCACGCAATGATTCTTAAGATAGGGCCCACCTATTGGACAGGTTGGATATCACACACAAACGACAGATTGGAAGTTATCCCAAATCGATGATGGAGCATGGGACCCTCAAAAATTGCTGGATCAATAGCCCAGATCAAAGATTGCCTCTGATTACTATAAATGGGAGACATGTGGGTCATGGAAAACAGCATCCTATTGCAATGTTGGTCGTCACCCCTGACGTGGCAAGTTGGGTCCCAGGGCTGCTTTGTTTTGTATATTTTTATTTATTAAAAGACATGCATTGAGTTCTGAGGTCTAATGGGTAATTGGGCCCGGCCCAACTTATTTAAGTCCATGAAATAGTACTTGGGCTTGCACATGCCTGAGCTAGCCCATCGTTGTACGGTATACACGCATTTCAATTACGATTAGTGGGGCCCATAATTCGATGATCCATACGATTGATACGTCGTCTCCTACCGTGGATAGACTGTCGTTAGAAATATCCTCGTCATGACAATCCTAACCGTTGGATACATTGACCACAGATAGACGGTTTGGAAGAGAAATACAACACAAGTACACGTTCAACTGAGAAAGGTCCCCTGGGATATTCTAATTTGTAAGATAGCCTTGATTCCCATGTTTGCTTTGCACACCATTTGAAACATGGTGGTGACTCTTCAAATGTACACATGTCAAGTTGTACAGAAATACAGACCGTCCAAATCGGTGACCCAACTGGGATGGAGCATAACCGAAAAATTGTACTCAGAAAATAATGTTGACATCTGATTTTCTGTTCGAGTTTGGACCACTTGATATTTCATTTCTAACCTTTCATTTGATATACAGCCATTACTTGGATGGTTAAGATTGTTTGATCCATTTATTTTTAGAGATACACTCTATCCAATGTGGGACCTAAGTTGGACGGTCTGGATTACTATACACCAGAGCCGCATCTCGATACCAAGACCTCAATGTTGAAACAAGGTCATCTTCACCCAGTCTACCACTTAGAGCTATAGATGGGGTGTGTGTACTAAATAAGCTACACTTTTTGACATCTTCTGTAATGTGAAAAGACCATTTTACACCTCAGTTGCCACAACATAATAAATGGATGGCTAAAAGATTTGTTTTAACCATGGCCACATGAGAAATGAAAGGGCATGATTTTGTAGGCCAAGGGTGAAAACCATGACGTAGAGTAGGGGGAAAGCTCCAATCTCTCAAAGAGCTTGAATGTATTATGTATGATTGCTTGTGAGAGGTCTTTATTCTTGCCTCTGTGGTAGACCACAGGTGGGATTTCATAGTACCCATAGGTGGTGAAATCCCACTACAGCCTAAGTGTAGGATGTGTCTGTGCGTAGATAGGTGGGGTTCCAGCACCCATAGGTGGTGAAATCCCACTACAGCCTACGGCTAGGGTGTGTGTGCGTGCGCGCCATAGATTGCATGTATAAAAAAAAAGAAGAAGATTGGCTTGTGAAAGAGAGATAATCCTTTATGGCCCGTTTGGCACCCTGGATTCCAGGAGAAAGTGAGGGAAAGGAGGAGAAACTTGTTGCTTTATTATGTTTGGCACCATGGATTTGAAGAGAAGTGGATTTGAGTGGAATCCAGGAGAACTCAAAAAGGCACTTTTAGCCCTTTTTCAAATCCTCAAAAAAAGGTGGGATTTGAGGAGAAATCCTTCCCAACGTGGGACCCACCATAATATGTCCCTAACTATGGGACCCAACATGATGTACATTTTCCATCCAACTTGTTGATAAGGTCACAAGGACCGGGATGAAGGGACCACACAAATTTCAGTTTAATCGAAGACTTTTGTGCATCATAAAAGTCTCACTCTCCATTTTTTCTTGTTTTATGGTCCACTTTAGATGTGGATTTGCTTTATTTTTTGGATCTTGGCATAAAATGATATGTAAAAATGGATGAATGGCATGGATTTAAAAATCGAGGCTAATACGGTAGGCATACGGTGGGATTAAAATTTACACCGTCCATTCCTTCATGTTTGATTTCTCTCAAATCTTGGCTACCAAACAGAAAATCTGGAATTGATAAGAAGTGGAATTGGTGAGAATTCATATCATGGAATCCACTTCTCCTCACTTCTCAAATCCATGGTGCCAAACGGGCCATTACTACTTGGATTCTAACCATATTCTACATGTGATCATTCATATGTACTTGTTAGGTGAAGGACCTATAATAAAAAAATAAAAATAAAAAATTTCAATCAAAATTATCATTTTTTCCTTCTCGAGTCGCACATCTAACATAACATGCTCATATGACACATTTTCCCAAGACCAGATATCGTCACATGGATATTTGGGTAACACCTGATTGCACACAATCGAGTTGGGTTCATTGACCCTGCCAATCACTCAAAACCGCTGACAGATTGGGTGATTCACCATTTGGACCTGTTAACTACTTAGAACTGAGCAGTCCAGCACCGTATACTGTCGTTATATACATTCCTGGATCCGTTCCATGCAGCGTTTCCAGTCCAAACCGGTTCATTCCCGGAAGCCGATTGCCTGCCAGGGCATAGAGATATTTATGGGCCTGGGGCTGTGTGGAGTCCACAAAGATGTATGTGACAAATCCACCCCGTCCATCTGTTTTGAAATACTACAATAGGACAGGAATCTAAAAATCAGGCAGACCCAAAATTCAAGCGGGTCACACCAACAAAACAGTGGAAACGGTTGAAACCTTCCTGGAGATGACCATAATGTTTTTATGCCATCCAAACCGTTCATAGGGTTATTACCAATCAGATAAGAACTGTAGGCACAAATATCATCTAAATACAAAACTTCTGTCACCTCAGGCGTTCGATCCCCACTGTTTCGTGTGGTATGGAACACGCGAGTTTTGTATCAGGATGATCTCTGCGCCAGAGTGGTAATAACTCTATGAACAGTTTGGATGACATATAAACATCACGGTCAGCTTCAGGAAGGCTTCAACAGTGGACGTTTCTATTCCTACTTTTTCATTTATTGTGGGTGGATCTACCTGATTCTTAGTTTCCTGTCCTATTGTGGTATTTCAAAACATATGGGCGAAGTGGCTTTATCACGGACATCTCTGTCGGCTCCACTATCCCCAGCACAGGTATATCACAGGCAATCCGCTCCAGGGGGCACCTTGATGATATGTTGTATATCCACCCCGTCCATCCTTTTCTCCAGCCCATTTTAGTTCATGGTCCCAAAAATTAAGTAGATCTAAATCTCAATTGGACCACACCACAGGAAACAGCGGTGATTGAGTGCCTTACAATCAAAGGGTCCTTCGTAAGGTTTACTAATGTTTATTTTCCATCCAACCTGTTGATAACGTAAAGAAGACCTGGATGGATGGAAAATACGATGATCATATTGATCCAAAACTTTTACGGTCCACAAAGTTTTTTTAATAGTCATTCATTAATATTTCTAGTAGGGTGGTTCACTTGAGATTTTTATATTCTTCATTTTTGGAATCACATCCTAAAATGAGATGAAAAAACAGATGGACCGTGTAGATTTACAAAAAATATATTAAGGTAGGCCCCACACGGTTAGGGTAACACCCACAAAGGTGTTACCCGGGAAACAGGTAATCCACTCCATCAATTCCGGTTTTAAATACCAACGTGTATGCCGTACAAAGATGCCACCCATGGTACAGTACTTTGTGGAAATAACTGCACATAAGCATAATTTACCCTTTTACCCCCTCCTTCCACATGCATTGCACGTGTCAGACCATTTTGGTACACCACAGTGGAATCTTACAGCTACACCAACGTGTGGATTGGGCATTGGACACCACTTTATACGGGATTGAATAACATCCATCCAAACCACAGCCATGAGAAGAACAATGGTGATCGAAGTGACACGTCAGCAGCCCGTATGTGGCCATCATTGAGGAATTTGTAAGTGGTGTGGTAAGATAGGACAGAGCATGGCTTAGCCCCTGTCAATTTCCTGACCCCATGTTTGGATTTTAGAATCCAAGTCCCAGAATTCATGTGGATCCACACATGGCAATAATTCATGAACTTTTGTGGATCCTCCAACAGAGAATCCTCACATGAGTACACATCACCCCTAATAGATTTCCATGTGATGCCTTGAGATAGGTGGGCCATCCCCCTAGACTACCCTATCATCCATTGACAGTGATTGGATTGTTGAAATCAGAGGACTTGTCCTCATCCATTGATGATGAGCCACCCCACCTAGACTCCCCTCGTTATCCTACTGAGGAGTCATTTGATACTCTGACAGTACATGATGCTTGATACACAGGCCCTCAGAACTTGTACTTGTTGAACATATTAATTCAAATTAAACTGACTAAATTGCCAGCCAAGTCAGTGTCCCAAAATCAAAATGATTGAGATTTATAGCCTCTGAGTCTACGATGGTTTGTTGAATTAGGACCATTGGATATTTTCATTTGTAACTGTCCAATAAATGTCCAACAATTTGAAAGTCGGATAACAAAATAATGTTATTTTTGTTTCATAACACATTATTTAGATCCCATAATTTAAATTGTTTAATTTTTAAATTATGCAATTTCTAAGTATGTCTGTGTATCATTCATCACACTCTACCAGAGTATCAAAGCTTTCCTCTTTATCTACACGGGTTGGGGTGACGAAAGTTGATCCAATTCCGCCGTATATTCCAAATTAGTATCTTTATTTGTCAGCCTTATATTCTCTCGAACTTTATTAGAGCAATGATCGATCTTTTGGTACACTTGGATTAGACAATGCTCAGCCTATCAGCTTTCTCTAGTGAGCCACTTTCATGGCTATGAACTAAACATCTCCTAAGATAAGAATCCTAACCCTTAAATAACTGGCAGAACAAACAGACAGCTAAGAAAGAAAGTACACCAACAGTACACACTTCCACATAAGATGTATATTTTGTATCTAGAATGCTTCAAATCAGGGGACTTTCTGTGCATGGGCCATCCATGCTGACACCCATCGTACCAACGTTTTGGATCATTTACTTATGGCCCCACTTTAACAAACTAGACCCAAGTTACTTGTTCAAATTCTTGCATGCTGGAATAAGAAATTGCACGTTTAGACCTGAAAATTTCATACTCTGGAGGTGTGTGAAGGACTGATACGCAGGCACTTAAAAATTAGGTGGAAATTGCACACGTCATATGCAAGTAATTTAAAAGGGTCATTGCTAGTAATTTAAAGGGAATTTTACTATTTAAAAAAAAAAAAAAAAAAACTAAACTAAACTACCCACATAATATAGAAGTTACATTCTTGTGCCTTTTTTAATAAGGTTTTCAATAAGATATCCCATTAATTTAAGTAATTATGAGTGGAGTACCTTCCCTTAAGCAGCACCATTAAAAGGATTGGCTGCTAGGGTCAGCCCTACCATAATGTTTATATGAAATTCATCTGGACAACTAGGTGAGTCATCTCATGTTAGGCTTAGGACTCAAAATTCAACTTTAGGACTACATAATTGAAAATAGGGTACAAGGTAGTTTTCAACCTCAAATTGCTTCTCTTGGTATGGTCTACCTGAATTACTAAGTCATCCCATGTTAGGCCTAGGACCTAAAAATCAGCTCTACGTGTGATTCTGGTGGACCACACAATTGGAAATAGTGTGCAAGGTAGTTCTCACCCTCAAAATTGCTTCTCTTGGGATGGTCCACTTTTTTTTTAGTTAGCACACACATCCCACTGTTAGTACACACACCTACACTGTTAGTCACCCTCCAACGTTAGCCACCGCCAGGTTGGGATTCAATACATGTGCCTAAGTGTTGAGACAAGGTTAGCTTCACTCAGTCTACCACTGTCCCAAAGGTGTGGTATGGTCCACTTGAATTACAAATGAGCTGATGTTTGAAAGCCCAGCCTAAATTTTGGTGTGCCATTTAATAGTTGGAGTGAATTTCATATAATAATCATAGTGGGCCCTATGAAAATCAAGAGTAGACGTCTCTCTCTCAATCTTTTCCTTTGGTGTGGCTTGCTTAAATCATAAGTTAGCTTGATTTTTTAGTCTACGCCTAAAGTAGGATTACACATCTAATGGTCAGAGTGGATCTCATAAACACTTTATGGTGGTCTATAAAAAATCAAGGGCGGCGTCTTCTCCCAATTTTTTTTTTTTTTTTTTATCACACGCACTCACACACTCCATGCATGCCCGTGCACTCACACCACAAGGGGTGCTGGAACCCATGACCTTATGTTGAAACTTTTGTAAGTTTGCCACTAAATCTATTCAAAACAAAAAACAAAAAAAAAAACAAAAACAAAAAAAAAAAATAAAGATTTAAAGGGAATTTAGGTGCCACCTTTGGTTTTTTACATAACCACTGTGATGTTTATTTGAGATCCACTTAGACCATTAGATGTGTAATTGTACATTAGGCATGAAGCCAAAAAAATCAAGCAAGACAGGAATTCATGTAGGCTACAAAGAAAGGAAATAATTAGGAGAGATTAGTGGACATTTATTGGAAGAAAAAAAAAAATCAATGGTCCTATTTCTATGAGCAAGTGTCCATGAATCAAAGGTCAAGATTGTCCAACCCATCTAATTTGGGACTATTACCTAACAATGATGCTTTCCAAAATTTAGTTGGTTTAATTTGAGTTAATGTAGGCAGTGTACAATTTCCAAGTAGCTACATCAACCGTCATACTCTGTCAGAGTATCAATTAACTAATCATTTTCTAAAAAATAATGGTGATAAATAGATTTCCGGATCATCTAGAGCTCGTTGGTCGGACTGGTAGAGACATATCCCCTCTACGGGGATCTTAGTTCTAGCTCTCTTGCACAGATTCTTTACAAATCCTTTGGAAATGATTACTCCAATGAATGAGAGAGAGAGAGAGAGAGAGAGAGAGAGAGAGAGCACGCTCTCTTTCATTCCCATCATGACCCCTACTTCATATAGATGCTTGAGTGCAAACTTCCTATAATTGCTTGTGACTCAGACTCATGTGGTCAAATTTCTCTACTTCCTCAATTTAGTGTTTGAAATTTCTCAATTCAGTGAGATCATAAAAATCCCTGGTGCAGATACATAAAAGGATTGCCCCCATATGCTAAGGGTTTGTTTGGTAGTGTTAATTTGGAATACCATGGAATCCAAAATCAAAATTTCATTAAAATTCAAGTGATTGCGAATCTTTAATTATGTTTGACAGCTTAAAATTGGAATTCAAAAGGTTGTGTTTCGCAGCCTAAATTTTGGATGCAAAGAAATTCTGCACATGATAGTGAATTTAATGAAGTAGATAATCTTTAATACCACAAAATGGCATGCACATGTGGCATTTTAGATAATGTGGCATGTTAGATAATCACATTAATAGATATACTTTGGCTAGAAATTATGAGGCAATTGGTCCACTAAAACTCCTGTTCAAGATAATAAAAGCTATTCATTTCAATATGTTTATTTGTAGCCATCCTGTTCAAGAGTTGTTGACGATTGTAAAGGATCACTTTTCTTAGTCAATCATAGCTATCTCATGATGGCTTAGGAAAAGGATGGCTTCAAAAGAAGGCCAGATCATGAATAGATTTGATCAATGTAATTTTCATATGGTATCCTATGAAAATGTTCTAGACATAGTCGAGAGTCCAGATTGACTGGTTAACCGTCCAATTGATCCAAGGAGGTGTTGAATGACGTCTTCAATCCAGATAGTTTCGGGGTTTCGGTCAACTAACCGTTGTGTTTGGTTGATTGATAATACCCCAAATATGTTGTTTTCTTGTTGGATTGTTTTCGGATAGTGTCGGCCGATCGAAGCTTAGTGATCGGTCGATCGATAATTGGATCTTTATAACTGTGACTCTCTAGACTATTTTAGGCTTGCTCGGTCGATCGAACTCTTGGGGCAGTCAATCGACGGCCGCACGTTATTTAGTGCGGTTTTGCGCATTTTGTTTCTATTTCTGATTTAATGTTATATAAATGGGTGTAATTAGGATTAAGGTTTAACATTTGGCTTCTAAACATGTTTAGATGGTTTTGGGAGAAGAAAAGCCAGGGTTTTCTCTCCGGAGTGATTTTGGAAGTGTTCTCTATCTCATGTACTTTTATTTTTCATAGTGATATTCACTCTGTGTCGTGGTTTTTTCCTGCAAGGGATTTTTCACGTAAATTCATTTGTCTTTTGTGGTTGAATTTGCTTAGTGCGATTGTGGTTACTTTACTTGATTCTATTCTAAGTTGCTTCCGCAAGCCCCAACAGGAGGTACTTAGAAAAGACTTGATAACATATGGTTTAACTCATAGTTCTAAAACTTGAACTCAACTCAAAACTTAGTTGAGTCAACTTGATTTAACAAGATTGTGATCCAAGTCACTACAAAACTTGCCCATGAGCTAGATTCATTCCATTCTAACCCGATAGGCCTCATTGAGCTGACTCGCCAACTTGTGGACTCAACGCCACTTAAATCAAGTTGGACATTAAGTGATGGACTTTTCAGTGGTAAAAAAAGGCACTAATAACGAGACTCAAACCCTCAACCTCTAGCACATGCAAATTGACCACTCCACTGGCAGCAAGAGGCTTTGCTCAATAATGTTTGATAGATTATGATGAAATCTTCGCTCTAGTTGTAAAGATGACCATGATTAAGATTTTACTTACTACTGCTTTATTAATAGACATTGTCCCTACACCAGCTAGATGTGAAAAATTATTGACCATGTTACATACACAGGGCTTGCAGCTAATGTTGTCTAATTTTTACAAAATACTAATTCCAAATATCTATTATCGCTTGCACTTAATATTAAATATCATGTTAATCCAAGAAGATGATCATTTGAATCAACCCATTGAGTTGGTAAAGTTTTTGAACTATGATTTAGCTGAGGATGTGATTCTTGATAGAGTGGAATGATAGAATACCATTGTGCAGCTAATATGGGGTTAGCAAGGTTGAAGGCTTAGGTGGTGATGATGGTCCATTTAGCTAGTCTTAGGACAAAAACCCACATGCCACGTGTACAGTACAAGAGAGCTGGGACCCTTGTTTGGCCTTGTTTTAAGCATATGTCAAGGACCTTGGCTTTCAAACTCCCACTTCCAAAGCCAACGACTGTTGATTTTTGGCTTTGTAGTCATCCAATCATTTCTCTCGTCTTGTAGTAGAATCGTTTACCATTCTTCACTTGTCTTGTGAGAAGGCTGCTGTGAGAGAGCACTTTCTACTAGTTGACCATGGGAACACCAGAGAGATCAGATAAGCATTCGAAAAGGCCATTTTCAAAAAGAGAACTGATCCCCTACAGGTTGTTACTGGTGCAGTACTATCTTTCCTGCTGACCTTGCTTCTTGAACAGGACATCAGTATCGTGGAAGAGGTAGGCCCCATATCAGGAAGATATTTTTTTAGAAACTAGAGCTGATCCACTTGCTATGTGGACCATATCTATGTGTTCAGTCAGAACATCTGTTGTTCATTGATTTCAATAGTGTGGCTCATATGATTGCGGACGGTCCTGATTTTTGTGCCAGGTGATACTCAAGGTGGGTCTCACTGTTTTCATGGTGCTGATGTCCTGTACAAGTGGTATGTAAGTGGGAAAGATGGTATGACACAAGAAGCTGCGTGCCCTTGCATGTAGGTGGTCAGTTTTCTTGCGAAATGGATCTAGCTAGCAAAATGCCACACGGCTAAAAAATGATAGCGGATGTGTTTGCTTCTAAGTTGGTTTGGATAGATAGAAGATGTCAAGTTTCGGTCAAAGAGATGGGATGTCCAGAAATCTGATAATGAAAAGTTTGGATTATACGGTTTCAATTAAATAAAAATTTTTTTTTTTTAAAAACAACCATAAACTCGCATGCATATGCATGGCTAGAGAGCTTCAATTAAAATGGGTAGAATTTATATTATATGTCATTGATATGCAGTGGTAATTAAATAAGAGGAATGCTCACACACAACTAAGTTTGTTGGCTAATTGATGTGTGGAACCCAATCATGGTGTTTGTATCACCTCTTGCTCATCTATAAAAGTTGTCCCACCATAAAAATGAGATGCCCCATGTATCAGGTGGATCACACCATAGAAAATGGACCACCCAAGAACCTCAACATTCACATGGGCTGCGTCTAAGTTGGACTGACCTGATTTTTGGGGCATCCTATCTTCATGGTGGGACAACTTTGCTGGACAATCAAGATGCCATAAAAACACTATGGTGGGACCCACACACCAAACTAGTCGAACGTTGAACTAATTGGTGTGTGAGCATTTCTCATTAAACATTGTATTAATATCATTCTTTATCTCTTAAATCCTTCATTACAATGCCCATAAAAAAAATTTAAAAAAACTATCTACATTAAAAACAGGCACGTCAGAGAAATTTGATGGAAGTAATTGGGACACAAATTAAAACCTAAATTATTGAGTGGGTTGCAAAGTCAATTAAAAACAAAAAAAAAACAAAAAACAAAAACAAAAACCAATTGGGGCTGTACTAATTTATATAGAAATTCATTTGATGAAAAAACATGTTTCATTTGATTTACTAAACGATGAGTTAACATACCCTCTTAAATATATTGAGTTTTAGACGTCAAAGATAAGAGTTGGCTTTTCTCTACATGGAGTTTGAAACAAAAATTTGCGTAGTATGGGCTAGAGATGGTGGTGTTTGATTTTTAGAGGGTCTGTTTGCTAACATCAAACGTATGGGCTAGAGATGGTGGTGTTTGATTTTTAGAGGGTCTGTTTGCTAACATTAAAGGCAGTTGCTAAAGAAAAGGTTTGTTTAGCTTTGTTGGAAAAAAAAGTTTTTTTTTTTTTTTTATGTGATTTTGATTTTGAAAATCATTTTTTTAGCTTTTAGTGTGTTCAGTTGGCTGCTTTAACAATTTTAGAAAAATATATTTTTTAAATTGTGCTTTTTTTCACAGCGCCTAGCTCCTCATTTCCAATAGTCGCTTCTGCTTCTACAAAGTTGTGAAAAGCATTGAGAATTGAAAATCTCTCTTTTATTGGAATGTTTGCTAATGACAACCAAATGTAGAGCCGAACACCTCCACACATGTCATCATGGCATATAGGTCTGTGATTAAATCCATCTTTGGTTTTGACCATGTTTTCCCTGAAATTATTCGGCTCTACTCAGAAGGTGGCCCCCAATATTGGAAACAGGTCAATGGATTAGAAAACTTCAATCAAGTGTTTTAGAGTCATACATTTGCAAATTGTGGCCCACTTGACCAATGGATCAACCTAATTCCTCAAGACACTAAATAAACATGGTCTTTTGTACAACTTGAGCCTAAAATTAAGAAAAGGATGGTTGAAACTTCATTGAAAAATTCTGAACTTGAACCCAGAAGGAGCAAACAAAATAGAATCACAATCAGGTTCCAACCTGATTTTGAAATTATGATATAGAAAAAGATGCTTATACTTATAAAGATGCTCCTTTTTGAACAAAAGCAATAGAAGAGGAATTGGACTTCATCATGTCTAACAAACTTGAATCATAACTAATCTATCTTTGGGAGCTAAAACTTTAGAATCCAAATTGGTGTTTAAAAGAAAGCATAGGACTGATGGATTTGTGGAGAAATACAAAGTCAAATTAGTGATAAAATGGTATAAACAAAATAAATGAATAGATTTTTTTTTTATACCTACTTCCCTGTCACCCATTATAATTTTTTTAGCCATCTCATGCTATTCATGCATGAACTGTTGATACATTAAATGAACATAAAAACAACTTTTCATAAAGATGATTTAGATGGAAAGATCTATATGAAAATAAGGTAAGGGTTTTATAGTTATTGGGAATGGAAAAAAAAAAAGAAAAAAAAAAAAAAGAGAGTATGCAAACTAGTGAAATATTTATATGAATTAAAATAAGCTCCTAAAAAATGACATGTAAAACTTGATCAAACCATTCTTTCTTATGCGTTTAGAATCAATGAAGCTGAATGTATCTATTTGAAATCTAATGGTAACTTTGTGGTTATCGTTTGCTTGTACATAAATGATCTATTGTTTTTTGTATTGATATAGAAAATATAATAGAAACTAAATTATTTTTATATTTAGTATTCAAAATGAAATATATAGGTGACACATAGTTGATACTAGGAATGAAACTTATTAGGAGTGATGAAAAGATTGTACTTTCACAGTCTCATAACATTAAATAAGTGTTAAAAAATATCCAAGCTACCTGTTAATACCTCATTAGATCATAGTATTAAATTAATTAGAAATAAAGGACATAGTGAATCTCAACTCAAATATGCTACTGTAATTAGCAATCTCATGTATGCCATGATGTCATATATAGCTTTTGGCCTGCATTTGGCCCAGTGCAATTGAGAATTTTTGGAAGGGCATCCTCTAATCAATGGGTAGGCCCTTATATATAATAAAAGGAAAAAAGGAAAAAAGAAATTAAAAGTAAACTGAGTGGATATAGTAAGAAAATTATAGATGATGTTCTTGGTGCTTTTAGTTTTCTACAAAACAGTTCGGTGATGCAAGCTGGAACTTGGATACTAATGAGTTATAAAACAAGCTTAATAGATTAACTATATGAGTGACACCCCGGTCCATAGCTCAAGTGGTAGATTGAGTGAAGATGACCTCATTTCAACACTGAGATCTTGGTGTTAGTGCACTTTTCTGTGACATGTTAGTGTACATTATTTGTCAATTACTTAGGTTAGTGACTCTAGTGTCGGTTGAGCTTAAAGAAGACAAAGATCAAAGACTCAAGCAAACCTGCTACATCAAAGAAGCAGAAATAGGTAAAAGAGATAGCCTTGATGAAGCCTTTAACCTTGAACCAAATCAAAACTCAAACCTTTAGATGACCTTGACCCTATAGGCATACTTGTAATCATCTTAGATTGGCCTTAGGTGTCCCAAAAAATCACCCAAAGGATGGCCAAAGAGATTGCTTGTGCTAGCTGTTGTAAAACACAAAAGAAAAATAGCAAAAAAATGCCTTGACCGGTCGACAGATGGCCTGAATGGGATAATGTCGAAAAGTCAGTCCCTGGGTAATTCGACCGATCGTCCAATCGATCGGTGACCGACTAAAATGGGACAGCAACAATTCTGAGTTCTAGGCCAATTTCGACCGGTTCGCCTAACCGGTCGAGGACCCCATTCCGACCGGTTAGTGAGAGGTTCGACCGGTCAAAAACTAGCCGTTTTATGGCCGTTTTTTATCCATTCATTCTATAAAACGGTTATGGGTTATATTTTGGGGTAAGAAGAGAGATTTTGAGGAGATTGAAACTACCATTGTTAGAAACCATTAAAGGCTCAATTTCTAACCCTAATAAGACATTTTTCTTCTAATTCAACACAAGAATTGAGCATTCTAAGCTCATGAAGAAGATGTTCTTGCCCCTCTTTGATATCTAGAGTTTGAATCAAACTTGATAGTTATATTTCTATCCAAAGCTCTATGATGTGATCTTTGTAGGTGAGATACTCTTGACAACTAATTCTCATTAGTTGTAGAGATCTCAAACCTATCCTCCTATCACCTTGGGCATTTCAAAGAGCATCTATGCAAGGTGATTGATCAAGTGTAGCTGAGGCATTGACAATGTAATGACAACACCATCGGGAGAGCAAACGGGAGTTAATTGAAGCATGGGAGAGCGAAGATCAAGCTACCAAAAGCGGCGCTGAACAAGGGACTCATCCGACAAGTAAGTTGTCATATTGAGAGTCTGGTTACACTCCTTCCTCGGTAAGGATTGAGTGTGAGAGTTTGGATTTACAAACTTAAACAAGTCTTCATAGGAAGCCTTCGGCGGGAGTATATACTAGGTTCTTAGATTGGAACTGAAGGGTTGGGAGGAACCTTGTCAAACTCCTAAGTTGAGAGATGAACCTTAAAATCTCTGTTATAGGTTGGGAGGAACCTTGTTAAATTTTTTGGTAGGGTGGAACCATTTAAACACCTAAGTTGGGAGAAACCTGATTTAAATTCCCTAGTAAATGTCGGTGTGCTCATATGGGTGAGTACTTGAACCCGGAGTTGAGTAGGGTAAGCGAACCACTATACATGCTTGTGTTTGTGATTGAGTTAAGCACATTGTTAATATAGGTTTGTATGGTTTAGTTGCTTAATTATTCATACTTAATTAGAATGTATACTAAGCATTAGTTAGGCACATCCACACAGAAGATGTACTTTCATTAAGTAGAATAGACTAGAGCTTATATGATCCACTCTCATATAGTCTACTTAAATTGTATAAATTAGATGCTTGATTAGTTTAATCAATTGATTATTTATGCATGCTTAGGCTAGGTTGTTTATATGCTTACCATAGACTACCCTTGTGATTTGACCCACTTAAGCTTGAAAGTTAAGTGTTCTTACTTAATTAGTTTATAATTGTTAATTAATTTAATTAGGCAAGATGTTTTAAAATGATTTTTAAACGGTCTTAATCGGTCTAATCACTCCCCATTTAGGACTTAGCCATAATTCTATTAGCTCCAAAAGCTTTTGCAAAGCGTAGGATGTCGTGTTAGACTACTGACATAATTTCACTTGGTATCGATTCCCAAAAGAGGTGGCTAACATTATAGTGTGACTGACAGTGGGAGTGGGTGTACCAACATAAGGTGCGTGTACTATAAGAAGCTGGTGATTGAGAACAAATGAGCAAAGCAATTCAAATCTCATGGTAAAAGAGAATTAATTCAAGACCAAGTTTACTAATTACTTATAAGATAAGTTACACCACAGGATAAAAGTTCAACTCGAAAGACACTTTTATTTATTCATATACTTTTTCTGATTGCTTAATTATTCTTCTAAATTTATTTATTTTAAAATATGTGGGAGATTCTTGTGGTTTTCTGGTTTCAAAATAAAATTAGCAACTTGTTTATGTTATTAAACTTTGTCCTATATCAGAATGAGAAGAACATTAGAACATATTTACAAGTAAAGGAGCTCACTTAAAAGCTTAAGCCCCTTTGATGTGACTATGCATTAATGAGTGCGATGTGCCAATTTACAAGTAAAGGAGCTCAGTTAAGAGCTTAAGCCCCTTTGATGTGACTATGCATTAATGAGTGCGAGTGAGGCACATGCATGCACTCCAAACTAGTTCCTATCTACCTTCTGTGGTTCAATCTAGTGGTGCAATCAGACCAATTTTACCGTAAGAGGTGGGCTTATTCCCGTGGGCTAGCTACTCTACTTATTTAATCACTGCATATGTATGAGATGAAATTAGTCCTAAATACAATGACTGGTTTGTGCCAGGCCCTGCTCAGCCTTTAATATACTCTCAGTGCATTGATCTGTTGTGACGGTAGAATTTTGTGACCATCTCCTTTGTTATTACTTATGTTTTTGTTTGGCTCAAATTCAAACGTTTGTGTGATGTGTACATGCCACAACTGAATGCAACTCGAGTTGATCCGAACATCTCCATGCACAAAAGAAAAGAACAAGAAAAGGATGAAAGAAAAAGCACCAAGTGCATCACTTGCAACCGCAAGCACCATGATGATCCACCTAAGGATGGTTCAGTCATCAAGAGGGACTGATGCATGCAACGTCAACCGTTGGCTAATTGTTTTACGATGTCAATCATTTCGCACAGGGGTGGCCCAGTCCATCTGAGATTAAACTAGCTTGGTCTTTACATGTATTCATTTTCATGAGATGCACCGTTCAAATGTTATACAGACTAGCTAGCTAGATTGGCACATGTGCAGGGTGTAGAACTACTATGTTCACTCGTAAATTAATGCATCCATGTGAGGGGACCGAACATGTCAGAGATTTTAGTGAACGACACGTGTTAGAAATGTGGGCCATTCATCAGGTATCATCATGCACTGAGAACATGCCATGGACAAAAAAACACCAGCGTACTACACTCATCAAGTGACCCACACATGTGCGTGGAATTTGGGTACTGTTGGACTTGTTCTTCTTTTTTTTTTTTCCCTATAATTGCACATTTTTCTGATAAAAGTGTACCTGCCTGATGTGCCTGATGAGGATACCAATATTAATTTTTGTCAATGGCATGTTCACCATGTACCCTACTTGATGAATGGTCTAGATCTCTACCTAGATCTCTGACACTTCTTCTGCTCTCCCCATGAAATTTCAAGAATTACAGATATTATTACTTCATGGTACAAATTTATGTGGCCTATGGCTGTCCTAATATTTTTTTTCATGGAATTTTAAAATACCCACTTGATATAAAATTTACATTAGGGTATCTTTCTGGAAAAGGTTTTTATTAAACTACCTCATTAATATAAGTAATTATTATTAGACTTTCATTAAATTTAGGCTCCGGTCGGCCATGCTAGAAAATGGGCCAGAGGCTCAGGTGGACCCCACCTTGATATAATTTACATGAAATCCACACCTACCACCAGGTGAATCACCCAGGCTCAAAACTCAACTCCATGTGTTGCAGGCAAACAACACAATTGCAAACAATGTATAGGGCAAATGCTCACCCTCCAAACTGGGCATGTTTGTTTTCATTTTTCCTGGTTTTTACCCATGTCGGTAGGTAATTATTACCATTTACCCTGTTTGATAGGAGCAGGTATTTCCTCCCTTTTAAAAGGTTTAAAAAGGACATACCATTTGTGGACCCATTGTGACGTTAGTGAGATATCCATGCTGTTCATCCATTTTACTGGAACATTGTAGGGCACAAGCCCAAAAATGAAGGCAGATCCAACACTCAAGTGGCCTACACCATAGGAAATCACGGTCGTTAAAGGTTTTTAACGATCAGAATTCAACTCACTATTCTATGTGTGGCGTGGTCCACTTGAGCTTTGGATTTGCCTTAATTTTGGGTGCATGCGCTAAAATCACCTTGCAAAATGGATGGATGGAGTGGATAAGACACATGTATTATAGTGGGCCACATAAAAATTCTGAACTCTCTTCAATTTCAATGCACAAAAAACAAATGATCAATTATCATTCTGGAAGAATGTGCAGAGAAATACATTGTAATTAATCATTACTCATATAGTAGAAATGAAAACAAACACACCTAACCCACCTAAATAATCGAGTCTCGACCATAAATTTTGATGTGGCATCTAATAATGAAGTAGATTTCATATAATCATCACAATAAGCCAGGTAAGGATCTAAGGTGGATGTCGCTACCTCTCTATCAACTGTTTACTTTTGTGTGGCCCACCTGAATTATGAGTTAGTCCAAGATTTTTTTTCCAAGGGCCTAACATAGGATTACACATCTAATGGTCAAAGTGGATCTCACGTACACATCACGAATGGCCCCATAAAAAATAAGGGTCAATGAATATGAAATTCCTTTTTTTAATATATAAGAGTAAATATATGTTTTTCTAACCATTGGGAGAGGGACACCGCACTTGACCTTTTATGGGGCCCATCATGATGTCTATGTGAAATATACTCTGGCTAATGCATCTATAAATCTTAAATTACGCCTGGGTCAAAAGTGTGATTTAGGTGAGCCACATCAAAGGAAATATGTCAAAAAAGAGATGTCCGCCTTTTATTTTTATAAGGTCCAGCATGATTATTATATGAAATCCACTCCAAACATTAGATGCCACGCTAAAATTTAAGATCGGACAAAAAAATTAAAGCCCATTTGTGATTCAGGTTGACTGCAGTAAAGTAAACAATTTCGAGGTGAGCATTACCTTGTAAATTGTTTCCAATCATGTGGTCCACCTGAATCATCGGTGGATCTGATTTTGGGCCTTGGGCATAATAACGAGTGATGCACCTGGTGGTTAAGATGGATTCCCCGTAAACACCACAGTGAGGCCCACTCAAGTGACTTGGACTCTGTTCCCTCGTAGGGCGACCAGAGAGCCGCCTAATGAGATAGTTTATTGAAAACTTTTTAAAAAAGAGAGAAATATGTAAATTTTATATTAATGGGGTAGTTTATTTTGTAAAACAAAATCTTTTTTATTCTACGAGTACAACTTAGTTACTGTAGATGAATCATTCTAAGTTTCATGATTGGCCATTCCATCGACACGTGTTTATAATAAACGGTACAAAAGCACCAAAAGATCTTTGTCACGTGGGAGCACGGTCATGTCCATGTCATGCACGTATGGAACACTAGCAAAAGCAGGTTCAACGCGTCATGCAGAGGACATGACACGTGTGAAATTAATGTATTGTACCTATATTTGCAGGATCTCCAAATCAAGTACATATGGTTGTGTCCATGCAAAAGGCATTTTGCAATTTTCAAACGAATTGAATTGCAATTGATCATTGCAAGAGAGAACATGCCATGGACAAGAAACACTCATCAAGTGACCCACACATGTGCGTGGAATTTGGACCGTTGGACTTTTTATTATTATTATTATTATTCCAATTGCGTATTTTTCTGATAAAAGTGTACCTGCCTGATGTGCCTGATGAGGATACCAATATTAATTTTTGTCAATGGCATGTTCACCATGTACCCTACCTGATGAATGGCCTAGATCTCTGACACTTCTGCTCTCCACATGAAATTTCAAGAATTACAAATATTATTACTTCATGCTACAAATTTATGTGGCCTATGGCTGTCCTAACATTTTTTTCAAGGAAATTAAAAAACCTTTTTATTTTTTTTAGGTTAGCACACACATCTTACTGTCCTACTGTCAGTACACACACTCAGGCTGTTAGTCACCCAACAATGTTAGCCACCCACACATTAGGATTCGGTACCTAGATCTCAACATTGAGACGAGGTTATCTTCACACAGTCTACCACATTAGGGCCGGTATCTTTGTTCGAAAAAGGTTTTCATTAAACTACCTCATCAATGTAAGTAATTATCATTAGAGTTTGATTAAATTTCAGCTTGGGTTGTCCATGCAAGAAAATGGGCCAGAGGCTTGGGTGGGTCCCACCCTGATATAATTTACACGAAATCCACACCTACCACTAGGTGAATCACCAAGGTTTAAAACTCAATCCATGTGTTGTTCTGGTAGACAACATAATTGCAAACAGTGCATAGGGTAAATGCTCACCCTCCAAACTGTTTCCCTTGGTGCAGCTGACCTACATGACAGACACGCATGATTTTTGGTCCCCAGTTATAAATTTTGATGTGGCATCTAATGATGAAGCGGATTTTATATAATTATCACGGTAGGCTATGTAAGAATCTAAGGTGGATGTCTCTCCCTCTCAACTGTTTCCTTTTGTATGGCCCACCTAAATTATGGGATAATCCAGAGTTGTCTTCTTTTTTTTTTTTTTTACTAGGCCTAACATAGGATTACACATCTAATTGTCAGAGTGGATCTCACATGCACTACACGATTGGCCCCATAAAAAATTAAGGGTCAATGAATATGAAATTCTTTTTTTAATATATAATAGTAAATATATATTTTTCTAACTAATGGGAGAGGGTCGACACACTTGACTTTTTATGGGGCCCTCTGTGATGTGTATGTGAAACCTACTATGGCTATTATTAGATGTGTAAATTGCGAATTATGTCTGGCAATAAGTGTGATTAGGTTAGCCACACCAACACCAAAGGGAACATGCCAAAAAAGAGATGTCCACCATAATGATTATATGAAATCCACTCTAACAATTAGATGTCACACTAAAACTTAAGATTGAATAAACAAGTCCATTTGTGATTCAGGTTGGCCACACCAAAGTAAATAATTTAAAGGGTGAGCATTGCTTTGTAAACTATTTCCAATCATGTGGTCCACCTGAATCATCGATGGATCTGATTTTAGGCCTTGGGGCTAATGACGGGTGATGCACTTGGTGGTTGAGATGGATTTGACAGTAAACACCAAAATTAAGCCCACCCAAGTGACGTTGATCCCTTTTCCTTAATAGGGCGATGAGAGGTAGCTCATTGAAAACTTTTTTTAAAAGAGTAGAAATATGTAAATTTTATATTAATTAGATAGGGTTTTTTTATTGCAAAAAAAAAAAAAAAATCCTTTTTTATAGGTACTGTAGATGAATCATTCTAAGTTTTATAATTGGCTATTCCATCAACACGTGTCTATAATAAACGTACAAAAGCACCGAAAGATCTTTGTCACGTGGGAGCACGGTCATGTCCATGTCATGCACGTATGGAACACTAGCAAAGCAGGATCAACGCGTCACTGCAGAGAGACATGACACGTGTGAAATGGATTGTTCCTGTGGGTGGATATCCAAATCAAGTAAAAGGGCAAACAGCTGTAAAAGCTACATGAGTATTTTGGCATAGGTTAATTTTAGCTGTACGCATCTGCAATGAGAGTGGGCGAGAAAGGAGGAGAGCCATTGATGGAGAAAATGACCAAAACCAATTCACATCCAAGGACCATACGCACAAGTTCGTGCTACTCTGTGATCTGGTTTGGACACTGCACTGATGGGGTGATGCCAAGGTGGACCATTCATCAGGTGCGGCTCACATTCTATCCATCCGGCCCAAAAATCAGCTAATAAAAAGATATAGCAGATCCTAAGTGGGGCCCACCTGATGAACAGCACAGATCTCGCAAGCAATTCACAAATTGGCATGTATGTCGAAAGTAGGACTTGACCACGGGTTACAATTGGAACCGTTCATTTTGGGGGCATAGGCCTTTTTGTTTCACATGATATATACGATGCTCGACTGAGCAATTTGTTAAGCTCGGTAAATTGCACCTGCAAGGCCCACTTGCTGGTGATCTGGACCATCCGTGAGATAGAACCCATGGTGGATGGGAGATACCCCAAAACCCTCCCCAGTTGATCGTAGCTGCCAGGTTGGCTCATTAAATAAGAATCATTCTCCAAGTGTCTACTTGCGAGCCAACGTTCAGGATGGGTAGATGATGGGCCATGTTACATGTTGGTGGAGCCTTCAATCTATGTTGAAACGGGGGTTTTATGGTTGGCTGTTGACCAATTGATAAGACTTGATTTTCAGCATATCTCTCTAGATTGTTTTCTGTTATGTCGATCGGCCGATGTTGAGGCTCGGCCGACCTACCCAACAAATCCTGTTTTGCATGGTTGCAATTGTTTGTTTCTAATTTTGATTTTTTAACCATTTAAGCCGGGTGTAATCGGGATTAGGGAATGCTAATACATTGTTTACGAGCATATTAGAGTTTAGAGAGAGAGAGAGAGAGCTTGGTTTTCTCTGAGGGCTTTATTTTTTGGGTTGATCATCTCTTGTAACTTCATTGAATCATAGTGAAGCTCGTTTTGTGCCATGGTTTTTCCTGCGATGATTTTGCATGTAAAATCGGATTGTCTTTGCGTTGTGATTGCTTGTGTGCTGTGTGGTTTCCAAAGAAACCGAAAAAATTAGATGTTTTTGATATTTAGATAGACGGAGATGAGACACGGGCGATACTGAGATGCAGGTAGAGGTACCGGATCAGGTGGAGCAGGCACATATGTGATGAAATCTACATAGAGATCGCAAGTTACCGGCGAGGTATAGGGATGACTCGAATGTTGCATTCGCCCTTAGTATGGATGAGAGAGATCCGTCTATTTTTCAAGAAGCACTTGATGATATTGATGCTGAAAAGTGGAAGGCGGCAATGCAGAACGAATTTGACTCCTTATACAAGGATGAGACGTGGGAGCTGGTGGAGCTTCCCGTGGGCCGAAAAATGATAGCTTGTAAATGAATTTTTTGAAAAAAACATAATAGGTACAAAGCAAGTTTGGTGAAGGGATACGCTCAGCGAGAAGGTGTGGACTTCAGTGAGATATTCACGACAGCTGTGAAGCAAGTATCTATCAGGTTCGTATTGGCTCTAGTTGCCCAATACGACCTCAAGCTGGAACAGATGGATATAAAAATTGATTTCTTGCATGACGAATTAGATGAGCAGATTTACATGGCACGGCCATAAGGATATACAGTACAAGGGGCAGAAAACAGGGTTTGCAGATTAAGGAGGTCATTGTACGGCCTTAAACAGTCGCCTAAGTAGTGGTATAAAAAATTTGATTCCTTCATGATGTGTAGGGGGCTTTACCATGAGTGAATATGATCACTGTGTCTATTATAAGGCACTAATTGATAGAGAATTCATTATATTGGTATTATACGTTGATGACATGCTTATCGTTAGTCATAACATGTCTGACATTGGTGTATTGAAGACTTAGCTTTTAGTAATATTTGATATGAAGGATATGGGAGCTGCAAAGAAGGTTCTCGACATTAACATATACAGAGATAGGAAGAGGAATTGGCTTTGGTTATCTCATGATGAATACTGTTGGGAATGTATTAATGAAGTTTGGGATGGATAAGGAGAAGTCGGTCGACATTCCCCACACGTCTCACTTCAAGCTTTCTTCAGAGCAATGCCAAAAAAATGAAGAAAAGCAGGATATGTCTCGTGTGCCTTATTTGAGCAACGTGGGTAGCTTGATGTATGTTATGGTTTGTACGAGACCAGATATTTCACATTTAGTTAATGTTGTTAGCAAATATTTCACATGCAGACTTATACGAAGGGAGTACACACATATCATCTTTATTCAAAAATAATGTGGCCCCACTGTCAGAAAACAGTGGAGATAAAAGGCCACCGTTGAAGCCCCCCTAAGGCTCACGATAATGTTTATTTGCTAACCAGATCTGTGTCACAGGTCTGGATGAAGGGAGAACACTAATATCAGCTTGATTCAAGACTTTTGGGCACCACTCTCTGGGCAGCGTGCTTGGGCATGCTGACCCAGAAAGTGGCCCACTTTGTGGGTGCCACTATGATGTATCTGTTTTATCATTGTTGCCCATCTATCTTTCTGTATCATTTTAGGTGATGGGCCTTAAATTAATGAGGCTAATCCAAAGCTCAGGTGCACCACATCACACGAAACAATGATTATTGATGCCCACCTTAGTGTATATATATTTTATCCAGGATGTCTCAAGTCAGACAGGACTTATTGTTGGGCTTGATGAAAACCCTCCAAATGAACGGACCCCACCATGTCATGTACAAGATGGCCTTAAGACCACCCTAGTGTATGTATTTGTGTATCCATGTCATCCATTCCATGGACCCACCTTGACATTTGTTTGTCCAACCAACCCCTGATTGAAACATTGCACATATCTGGACACATGAAAATCCTTAAGTATGCTTGATCCCGAGTCATAAGGTTCACCTTGTTAACTTACCATGTTGAGCCACCTTTGTTGATTCACCCTATTGACTCGCCCTATTGACCCACATTGTTGTACACCTTCATAACTCACCTAGTAAGGTGTGTCCTAGCCTTGTACCCAGCTATTTAGGACCACCATATCATGTATATCCATCCGCACCGTCCATTTACCTTTTAAAATGAGTGTGGGGTCCATCCTTGACATTAGTAGGTCATCTAGGTTATCAATTATATGGAGCCTATCTTGATGTATGGATTAGATCTGTCATCCTTCTTCGCACCCCATCGTGTTGTCTATTTACCTTAAGACTATCCAATCACCTATGTTCGACTATCATGTTGTTTATCTGTCTTGCAGCCCATCCTACGTTAGTGTCTTGCATCTATGTTGTTCCTCTTATGAACCAATCGTTAATATATCTCTCAATTGTACTACCGGACTAGGGGTCTCGGCATGATTTTGGATATTCTACTCTTGCCGCTAGTAGGTTCTATCTTTGATGTGTCGGTAGTGTATTCAACCATTTCCTTTCCATTTAGTGTTATCTGAATGTTAAAGGTTGATCCATACTGTTCAATTGTTGGATCATCTGTGTTGTTGTATACCATCCATCTAGGGTCCTACCTCTTTACGTTTGCTTGTATTATAAGTATGTTATTTTTAGTATGTCTGTTGCCACGTGTAGTGTTGTTTGGAATACTCTTATGCGATCTATATACTATATGCTTTGACGACTACCATGTATGTGTAACGAGTATGCATCTTGAATCACCATTGTTAGTTGGGGACCACTAGGGCATAAACGCATTCATAAAGCATTCGAGATGTAGTCGCTGCAAATGTAATTCACGTGCTCTCTATCACAAATCTCTCCAATAGGTATGGGACTATTCGAGGATAGGAGTCTATCATCCTAGCTTACATTATATGGTAAGAATAGCTTAGCATACCTTGTAGCCCTTGGTGCGAGATTCCCTGGCTAGCGACATCCCGCACTATGACTCGATCATTCATATGTGTTCCCTCATCTTAATCATATCTCAAATAGGTTGGACTAGATTACTTTATTATCATCGTGGTAGATTGACTACTTGTTGGCACTCAAACTATCTAATTGATTCATGCATCATGAATGCTTAGCTCATCTGATTGTCTTGTATTAACCGGCCATAGCGGTCACAATTGTCGTGCAGTTCATTACCAGTTGACGGTGACGTTGTATTTGAGACCCTATAGTTTTATGGTGCTCTTTGGAGACTTACACTGAGCATATCGTCCCGTGTTTGTATGCATGGTTGCATTTCGCACCGTCTGCTTGTGCTGCATATAGCATGATTACTACATTACAACCACAGCTCCATCGTGGTTTGTAGAACACCGAAAATATATGATCTTTAAACTAGATGCCAAAGATGTCCTTGGGTGAAAGTCCCTGATCCCGTTGGTACCAAAGTGGGTGCTTCATTCAAGGACTGGGTGGTTTAATCATACACCAGTATGCCGAATATTAGACGGTGGTGTTTTCCACTGCACGTGGTCACTTTGGAAGGAGGTCTGACCTAACCTGCCGAAAGCGTGTTGGCAAAGTGGGTTGAGTTTGACCAGCTGTGAGTAGGTCTGTTATTGCACCAAATAGGTTTTGGACATTCTACTGGTGAGTAGTGAGGTCTGTGAGACCCCGGTAATGTTCTGTTTCAGAAATGGTATTCGTATCAGCGATATGACTGATATTTTGTATGGTATTGGATGGTCCTGATGTGGGCGGGTGTGATGTGGGCGGGGCTATAATCGTAGGTGAGCTACCACATTCGGTGAGTTACCAGTTCTGAATCCCGCATCGCTTAGGCGATCGCGATATGATTGTTCATATCTGGACCACTGTACTGAGAGGTGGTGATTTGCATACATGCATTAGATCATTGTATGTGACATTAGGCCCTGTAGGACATCGCATAGTATGAGTATATAGCCTTGATAAGCTGGTTACATGTATTGCATGCTTGCATAGTCATGGTGGGCTAGTTATCTGTATTGCATGCTTGCACAACCGTGGTAGGCTGGTTATTAATATCACATGATCGTGTAGCCTAATTAGGCTAAGTTTTGGTTTATATTTCTCATCATGCTTTACTGCTTACTCTGATATTTATCATGCTTGTCATACACATTGCGTACGCACACATGCACTTACAAAGCTTCATTGGAAGCTTATGCGCATTTGTTATGTTGCAGGTTATACCAAAGTGTATTAACAACGTTGAGCTGGAGTTGGGAGTACAGTAGCAGGAGATGCCGGACTGTGCGCAGCTTTTATATTTATGCATTGTGTATTTACCTTTCAGTACTGTATGTAAATGAAATGACTTAGTGAAATATTGTGTTTGTCTTTGATAATACTCATATGGTAATGCTCATGTTTCGAAAAAAAATCAAACCCTAAATCCTCCTTGTGGTATCCCAGGATCGGAACCTAGCATGTGGGGCTAGGATCCGAGATTGAGGTACTATGGAGTATGGAGGCCGCCACCTCTGAGTTCAGGTTACGACGAATGGACGTCGAGAACCGAATTTGGGGCGTGACATATCTTCTCTTATGCTTTAAAGAGGTTTTATATTCTTTCCACGACGGTAAAAGTTTTTTCAATAATTATAACAACCTAGAAGGCCTCATCTATAACCATACCTTTGGATAAATTTCATTGGACAATCTTTTATAAATGATGTACTAGATCTATTACAAACTTATCATCCATAATCTTGAAATCAATATAATGATTGGCAACATATTTCTTACTTCTAGCATTTTTTGTTTTGAATTTCATTTTAAGGTGGTCTAATAGTTCTTTGGCTAATAAGTAATGACACTAGATATCATAGTTATTATTTGTCATTACATTAAGAATATAATTTCGACATAGATAGTCATCGTTCTTTCATTTGGATTGTTGAAAGGATGTCGCTGGTTCATTTGCCTCAAGTGATGAGGTAAGATATTTGATTACATAAATTAGTTTGAGGGTAGTGATGTAGAACTTAAAATTTTCTATTGTTATCTCTTAAAATTATTTTCATAAAAATCTCAATTCTAGGACTTCAAGAGATGATTTCCATAGCAATTAAGACTTTGAAAGAAAAATCTGTCTTTAAATTATTGGTTATAAGAAAAAATATAGTAAAAAATTAAAATATCATAGATAAGAAATAATAAAAGAATTATTTAGAGAGTTGGGCCCCACCATGATGTATGTGTTATATCTACACTGCTCATTCATCCTTTCAAATCATTTTAGGACATGAGTAAAAAATGAGACATCCAAATATCAAGTGGACCACACCATAGATATTAGTAGGTTCAACGGTAGATGTAATTATTCTTATTAGTGGGCCACTTGAGCATTGGATCTACTTCATTTTTGGGCTCATGCCCTAAAATAGTTTGGAAAATTAATGAATGGTGGGGATATAACACGTACATCATGGTGGGGCCCATAGGATTTTGGTACATAGCACACTACCCAATGTAAGACTTTTTAGGACAATATGCATTTCTAAGGAAATGGGAATGTTAGTAATCATTACTTATTTATATTCATTTTATTTCATTTCTAAGCCATCAAGGGCTATTTGTTTTTTTGTGATATAAGTAAATGTGTGATAAATGAGTAATTATTACTTTTTCATGACCTTGTTTGAAAATGAGTGAGTAATTCTACCTCGAAAATCGATCCAAAAGTGTTGACTTAAATTCATTGGGCCCACTGTAATGCATATGAAATATCAACACCGTTCATATATTTTATTAGCACATTTTGGGGCATGAGCTTAAAAATGAGACAAATCTAACACTCAAATGGCCCGCATGAAAGGAAACAGTGGCCTTAATTCGTCCATTGTTGAAAGTTGTTTCTTTCATTGGGCCTGCATTGAAGTTTATTCATCACCTGACTAGTTCATAGGGTCACACGGACATGGATAAAGGGAAAACATAAATATCAGCTTGATCCAAATCTTTTAGGGCCCCTTAAGAAGTTTTTAATGATAGGCGCTCGATTCCCACTATTTCTTGTGGTGTGGTCCACCTGAGCTTTGGATTTGCCTCAATTTTTTGCTTCGCAGCCTAAATTCAACTGGCATAACGAATGGGCAGTATGGATAAGCCACATACATCACAGTGGGCCCTACATTTATTTCAAAAATTTCTTGATTTTAGTATTAAAAAAAAGTAAGTATCGATATCTTCATTGGGAAAGATGCAAGTAATTACCTAGGTAAATAATCATCACAGTAATTACCTAGGTAAATGATCATAACTCATTTATAGAGGTAAATGATCATTAAATGATCATTACTCATTTATAAGGTAATTACAATTGAGCCAAAAAATTAAACAAGGCCTAGGAGAAAAGGAATTTAATACAAAGACTTTCTCTTTCCACTTCCTTTCTAATGTGAGATTAAAACTGATATTGGAAGACAAATTTGGATAACCAAAGCTATTAAATAAAATAGTCTCCTGCCTGTTATCCATGCTAGGTTGACATCCCATGGCCTCTACAATCAGCTCTCAGGTTCGAGACATGCTAACATCGTTAATGGGCGCTTTGTGTGATTAACTAGGTGGGTGTGTTGGGGTACTAACAAGGTGTGTGAGTTGCATGACTAACGCAATAAAGAATTACCTCTAAAAACTAAAAATAAAAAGATAAAATAGCAAAAAGACAAATATAGAAAAAATCAAGTTTTTTCTTATTTTCTAAATTTTTTTTTTCTAACAATCAGAACTTATCACGGTGGACCCTACTTCTAGGTGGCGCACTCGCATTTAATATCAACAGTTAAATCGAATATGGTTACAGTTCCATAATTCGATAGGCAAAAATTCCAAGGATCAAGAGCTAGCCATTTGATACCCTCCAAAAGATGGAACTTTCTGAGTGGTGGCCCACCCTTAAGAGGGGCCCATCCCATGAACAGATTTATCACCATGATGAATGATTTAGGTGGTTTCCTTTTGAAAGCCATGAGATTAGAATTGTATAAATGTGTGATGTGGTTCTGGTTCATGGCCGCTATGGTACACATGGTTGCACATTTGTAGAATCGAGACCATCCATCTGGGGCCTGACATAGATGGGCCATGCTTTAGAAACCCACGCCGAACATATAATGAAAGCCATCAGATCCTTGGCCTTCCAAGGAGATTCAATGCTCCAACTTCGGAGGGAATTAAATGTCCATAATTAGAGGTTTGGATCGTCCAACTGATGTGATCTGTCTACTATCAGCCATGGTAGGGAAGGTCCGAGAAACGAGCTCACCTACATAAGAGATGTGACTGTTTCCTGATTCTTCTGGTTATCAACACGTGTCTCCTTGTGCTAGCAACACGTGTCACATCTCTATCCAATAATGCCATGGACGTGTTTGAGGCTTATAGCTACTTCAGTGTAGAACATGCACGTGATGATCAGGTCAGTGAAATTCCGACCGTCCATCTCTAGAGAATGCTCATCGTTCAAAGACACCCTATCTCCAGGGGAAAACGGTGTCGGCTGTCCACATTCAAAGATGAGATATACATAAAGGTGTTCTTTATGTATCACCGCCATCATGGCCAACCAGATGAACGATCTAGATTCATTGGCCAGACTACCACGTGTTCTTTAGAGTGGCGATGAACCATGACGTGTTTGGTGTTCCAAATCTAGAAGATGGGCTCCTGTCTTCATCATGTTTGAGCTGGGTCCGTTGTTCCTGTCCGTCTACGATTAAGGGCATGTGGCTGTGTGATCAGACGGTCAGGATGGTCAATTTGGTGGTCCATGGTGCAAAACTTCTCTGATCAGACAACATGGCTACCCTTCTCATGATGGCATGAACTTGTAAGGTTAAAATTTAAATTTGAAAATGCCATTGACATCTGTTAGCATCGAGTTAGCTACCTATGTTGGAGGCCATGAAGTCAATGGATCCGATCATTAAGGGAGGGCCCATGTATGTTCAGTCTCAGCTACAACCTTGCTCCAGCCAGCTAGCTTCCTCCAGTTCGTTGCGATTGATCTAGAGTACCGTACGGTCAGGCCGTAGGTTTCGGGACCCACCTGTCTCTAACTTAAATTTGGAGGGCTCACTAGATGGGTGGTCAAGATTTACCAATCGGACAACCACCTGTAGTCGCACTAAGAATAATGGACCATGTTTCGTAGTTTGTTGATGATGCAAGGAAGGGTGTGATGAGGAATAGAGGGAGGACTCCTGTCTGTCTCCCCTATGTGATATGAACCTTGAGTCACAAAGTGTAATAGTTATTGAATTCACTAGAAATAAAAAAAATTAAAATATTTTATTAATGATGTATCTATCAATTTATGAAATTACAATGCTTTAAATAATAAACGCAAACCTTAATTAAGAATCTAAAATTGAATAAATAGGAATTTATCCAAATTAGTAAAGTTTATTAAGAATAGAAGTTTTATTAATCATGCACGATGATACTTAGTACGAATTAAAACAACTACAACTCTAAAATAAAATAATTATGTCTAACCTTATAAAATTGTGATTTTTATTGAAAGGAGATGTTTTCCCATGAAACCGTGTGACACAACCTCCTTATAGAAGTTGGTTGGCCCTGGATGGTTTGTTCTAGTTAAAATTCATATGCCATATGTCCCTTAATAATACCCGAATCAAAACTTATAACCAATTTATAATTCACACTTTGAGTGGTAATTGAATCTCTTCAATTCAAACGCGCCTAAAATCCAGTTACGTCATACT
The DNA here is from genome assembly GCA_003013855.2 of Liriodendron chinense. NCBI lineage: Eukaryota > Viridiplantae > Streptophyta > Magnoliopsida > Magnoliales > Magnoliaceae > Liriodendron > Liriodendron chinense. The sequence goes on from ML058453.1 coordinate 7,643,557, forward strand.
CCATAAAACTGAGCTTGGATTTGACAGACATTGGACTTATTTTGGTTCATCCATGTCAAGATAGGCCGCACTGCATCAATCGGCCATTTTTGTCGAACGCAAACGGTAATAGTCATTACCGTGTCCATCTCCTTTGTTCTCATACGAGTGGCGAAGCCAATACCGATAAGATGCATTCAATTAATAGGCCAGATGATCCCAACCGTCCAGTTAGTGGGGCATACAAACTGAAAACTAAAAGAGGTACACTAATACGGTACACTGAGGTGCTGTGGGGCCTATGTCAATTGTTCATCCAATCTACCTCATCCGTTAGCAATCTATGTTAGGCCATGTTGCCAAAAATTAGCCCAAACAGAAACTCAGGTGGGCCACACAACAAGTAACATTTGGGAGGGGACACCAACCAAAAACCTTTCCCACTGTTTGTGGGGTCCACCGTAGTGTAGATACACCATCTAATCCATCCATCAGAAGCTCCCCACTACGACGAAGAGACCCACAAAAAATCTAGCCATTCCAAACCCAGTTGGAGTGGACCACCTGCATTAAGTCTTAGGAATGATCTGAGCCGGTGATCTAAGCCGGATCATTCATTCTGCTCCACTACTGATCACGTGATGAATTCCAAATCTAGAAGAGCAAACAGCCATGTATACGTAGCAAAAAACAATACAATTGGCACGTGTAAGGCATCCTACTAGATAATTACGTCTGGACACAATCTTCCAGTAGACACAAATAAGAGCTATGACCCAGTACGAAGGATTGGTGCCTTATCATCCGCACGAATTCATATGTGTGGCCTAAGTGGGCCTACCGACCGTTGGATGGGTGGAACCCAACCCAGATTGCACACATCTAAAAGATAGTAATGATGGATAATCACAACCATACAATTTTGAGCCATGAAAAAAATGAATGGTAGGACTTAAAAATAGTTTCACCGTCCATTTTTCAGGCCTTTATCTGAATGCTTTAATCTTCGAATTAGGGTGATATTCGCACCATGTGCTATCAACAGTGGGCCCCTACTATCCAATGGTCCACCCTGATCAAAGGTGGCCCAATTCCTTGTTAGTGGTCAAGGGCTGTAAGTGAAAGCTCCTATTTGGAAGAAAATAACGGAATCCAGACCGTTTGTTTTTATATGATTAAATGAGCAAAAGATGGGTCATTTTCCTAACATGACCTCACCGTTTCGAAATTTGAGTGAGTGGGAAGCAAGCATTTGCTTGTCCGGAAGCCATTTTGGGAAAAATCAGGGGTAAAATGGGGAAGATTTGGCATCTCGTTTACGACGAGGGCAATTTGGTAAATAGCCAGATACAGACGGAAGGGGATTGCGTCCTGCCCTCACCTCGACGGCAATCCGTCCAGGCAGGGATCTGTGGGACCCACTGTGATGTATGAGTTTTATCTACTCCGTCCATCCATTTTTCCAAATTATTTTACGATATGAAACCAAAAAGGATAAAGTTCTAAGTCTCAATTGGACCACACAGTATGAATTGAAATTCCACCATTAAAAACCTCTTGTGAGCGGCAGAAGTTTTGGATCAATTTGATATTTGTGTTTACCCTTCTATATTACCTTATGAACAGGTTGGATGGAAAATAAACATCAAGGTAGGCCATGGGAAGGTTTCAACGGTGAGTTTCACTATGGCCGCTGCTTCCTGTGGTGCGGTCCACTTGAGTATTAGACCTGCCTAATTTTTAAGAATTATAACCTAAAATGATATGAAAAAATGGGTGGACGGCGTAGATAAACCCTGGGCCCCACAGAGCCTCTGCCTGGACGGGACGCGGATTGGCTAGTGACCCACCACCAGCCCCGGGGCTGGTGTCAAAGCTGTGTGGGCCCCACCATGACTGTATGTATTTTATCCACGCTGTCCATCCATTTTTCCACCTCATTTTAGGGCATGAGACCAAAAATGAGGCAGATCCAAATTTCAGATGGACCACACCACAGGAAACAGTGTTGATTGAACGTCCACCCTTAAAAACTTTCCAGGCCCACCGTGATGTTTATTTTCCATCCAACCTGTTATAAGGTCACACAGACCTAGATGAAGTGAAAACACAAATATCAGCTTGATCCAAAACTTCTGTAGCCTCCAGGAAGTTTTCAACGGTGAGAATTCAATTCCCAATGTTTCCTGTGGTGTGGTCCACCTGAGATTTGTATCTGCCTCACTTTTGGCTCCTGCACTAAAATGAGGTGGACAGCGTGGATAAAACACATACATAAATCACGGTGGGGCCCACACAGCTTTGACATCAGCCCCGGGGCTGGTGTTGGGGTCACTAGCCAATCCGCGTTCGCCTGAACGCATACGGTGATCGCCAACACGTGAAAGACGGGCCCGCTCCTTCTCGCATCCGAACTCTCTCGAAATGGACCACCCATATGTGAACACGTGGTGCAGCCAGCTAGCACTGATCGTGACACGCACCAGATGTCGGCTCTGTGGTATCGACGTCAAAGGGGGTGGGCCCCACTTCGAGAAAGTTCCACGTATGCTACTCCGTACAGCGCCGAACGTGAGGCCCACCTGAGCTAGGTCGAAAAGGAGCGCGGTTTCAGTGGATCCCTGAACGTGGGGTCCACCGTGATGTACGTTCCTTATATCCATGCCATGCATCTGTTTTGAAAATGCATTTTCGGTCATTATATCAAAAATGAAGCAGATCCAAATCTCAGGTGGACAATAATACATCAAACAGTGGTAATCCAACATTAAAAACTTTTGGTCGGACCCAAAAGCTGTGAATACACCTTGTATTTGTGTGATCTCTTCATATAGGTCTTTGTGACCTTATCAACAGGTTGGATGCGAAATAAATATTCCGCTAGCTCCTGTGAAGTTTTTAATGGTGAGGATTCAATCAAGACGGTTTCCTGTGTTATGGTCTCCTAAGTTTTGGATCTGCTTCATTTTTGGGGTCATGCCCTAGAATGAGCTGTCAAAATGAATGGATGGTGTGGATGTAAAGAACATACATCACAGTGAGCCACACAGATAGGGATCCACCGACCTCGGTGGATCCGGGATCCACCCAAACCGCCCGTCGAAAAGTTAGGAGGGCGTTGCGGACCATACGATGTGGGGGTGGGGTGCATTGGAGGGCTGGGAAGCGGATTGCGTACTGAGTAACTCCGCACGCTAGAAAATTTTTCCGTATTTTATCCACTCCGCACGTTAAGAGCGGATTGCGTACTGAGTAAACTCTGTGGGGCCCACAGTGATTTCCGTATTTTATCCACTCCGTCCATCCATCTTAACAGAAAATTTTTGGTACGGTGCCAAAAAAATGAAGGTTATCAAAATCTAAAGTAGACCATACCACAAGAAATGTGTGAACTGAATGTCTACCATTGAAAAATTCACGGAGGACACAGAAGTTTTGGATCAAGCTGATATTTGTTTTTTCCCCTCATCCATATCCATGTGATCTTATGAACAGGTTTTTTGGATGACAAATAAACATCACTGTAGGACCTGGGAAGGTTTCAACGGTGGAAATCATTATTCCCACTGTTTCCAGTGGCATGGTCCACTTGAGATTTGGATATGCTTAAATTTTGGGCTCAACCACTAAAATGAGCTGGAAAAACATATGGACGGAATAGATAAAGCACATAAATTCTAGGTGGGCCCAACTGAGTTTACTCCGCACGTTAAGAGCGTGCGGAGTTACTCCGCATGCAATCCGATTCCGTAGGTCTGGGCTGGGCGTCTGAGTGAGCTGGAGGGCACTGCGTGTGGGCTTCCGCCACGTGTGCATGGCGCCACGGCACGCGCGCCGGCTGGCGGATACGCGTATATAGTGGGAGGATCCGAGGAAAGCGAAATGACGGAAATGCCCACCCCACGATGACGGAAATACCCTCGTAGACATTTTGCTTCCTTGGAGGACTGGTTTAGCATAGCGCGCGAGTGCACCCATATCGTGAGCCCCACCAACCTCCATTCTGCACCATGAGGGTGTATCTCTAGTGCATGTTACATGGGCAGATGTGGACGGCTTTATCTTGCTGCCTTTGAGCTTTGAGTTTTATAAGTATATGGGAAATGACTTGTAATAAAGTAGGGATATTAGGTCCATTTAGACGTGTGGCTGCTAGGCAAAGTACTTCTTAAGATTTTATTACCGGCAAAAAGCTCACAGCCACTTGGATTTTATCCACTCAAACCTCCCTCCACCCATATATCCTGCATCCGATCACATCCTTTTCCCACCCTCTCTCTTTATTATCTTTTATTTTAACACACACACCACATGGGCACTCAAAAGCCATTGTCTCTCACTCTTTGTAGCCCGCATCTTTTTTTTCTCTCTGACTCGTATCCTCGGCAATTGAACAAATAACCTAATTCTGCGTATCAAAGCTTAGGTACATGTTTGAATTCTAAACCTAGTTTTTGGCCAATGATGAACAGCTCAGCCCATTAATAAAGTTAACCACTATATATGTAAAGCAGAAGGGGTTTTCATTGAAAAGTGAGTGGTCTTCTTATAGAAAAGGTGTAAAGTAATTTTCGCAAGCTCCTAATTTAAGAATAGTTGTATAAATGCTGATAACAAATCTTAAAATATAATAAGACTATTTAAGATTAATTTATAAATTTGTATAGATTTATAATTTAATATTCTCCCTCGAGTTGGAGAGTGAGCATTGAGAACAACCAACTTGAAGTTCAAGTGTCAAAATGATTCCCTTAGAATGTGATTTGGTTAATAAATTAGTAAGTTGAAGTCACGATGGAATGTAAGAAGGTTGAATTAACTTTGATTGTTTGTTTTTCACAAACAATGTGACAATCAAACACAATATGTTTGGTATGTTCAGGAAAAAATTAATTGGCAGCAATGTAAATGTCAGCTTAATGGTTGCAAAACAAGTTTTAAAAGCATTTGTTAGTAGTTACATTCAACAAGAAATGCTTTGAATAAAAACGTTGGTTAGATTTTTATTTCTATTTTGGTAAACGATAATCTTGACTCAAACCCAAGACCTCAAGGTTGAAATATGCCATGTCGATCACTGAGTTATGGGCACCAACGCTTTGGATTTAGGATCATGTTTCAATGAATAATCTAAGTCTCTCATGCGTGTGGATCATACTGTATGAAGACTAAACAAAGAAGAGTTCTTAAATTTGACTTATTCGAGACCTTTGATGATTTAACTCTTTTCCACCTAACATTAACTTATAGCTCAAACCTAGAGGGTCTTCTCAGGGCTAAGCTAGGGCTTAGAGGATCAAGGCTCAACTAGGGTCTACCAACGTAAATGTATGTTGATTGGAATATTATTTCCCAACACCAGGACCAAGGCTGACGGCCGTCCTGTTAAAAATGGTCAATTAGAACAAAAGCCTGGTGGCTCATCCATGGTGAAATTTGGTGGTGATTTCCTATATATTGTCACAAGAATTGCAAGGTGGTGATGCATCCTAAGCTCAATATATGTATACATAGACCCTTCAACCCAATGATTGATACTATTAAACTGAAGGTTCCAATGATAGTGGTTAGTGTTGGAGTAGCCTTCAAACTATGCACCGTTTGAGTGCTCAAATCAATCGAGCTACCGATTAGACGGTTTGGCCCAGATGCACAGTGAGGCCGCTGGACAGATTTCATGTGCCCTAGACCAGTCAGGTGACCAGTCTGTAGGAGACTCCGATCGATCGGGCAACCGGTCGGTGGTGTGGCTGGACGCGACAAATTTGAAAATTTCCTATTACAAGTCGGTCTCTTGAACGATTTGCGCAAGAGGTTTCTAATTTCGGTTTTATACCTATTTAAATGGTGTAATGCGGGATTAGGAGTTTTGCCATTGGGGCTATGTTTCTAGATAGATTGAGAGGGTTCTAGGGTAAGAGAAAGAGCTTGGGGAAAGCTTAAGATTCTCTGGGATGAAGAAAAGGACTGTGCTTGTCCATTTCATGTGAGAATAAGCTTTGGGTAACTCGGGGATTTCTCTTGTGGGCGTTTTGTTTCTTCATTCTCTGTAAACGTTTGTTAATCATAGTGGATTGCTTTGTGTCGTGATTGTTTAACCGTTGAGGGGTTTTTCCATGTAAAATCGAATTATCTCTTGTGGTTGAATCCTTGTGTGGATTGGTTTCATTGCGTTTCTCGTTTGATCTTATATACTATTGTGGTGTTTGTTCGACTTCCGCTTCCGTTGTCGGTGTCCCTATTCCCGACAAGTGGTATCAGAGCTAAAGTTGGGGTGGAGTAGAATTCAGATTTGAGACGAGAAGATAAGATCAAGTACGAGATTCAACGTGGAGAAGGATTCCGTGAAAGAAAAACATGAAAAACGATTAGCATCTATGAAAAAAGTAGAGTGGAAGAAGATGGATCGGTACGCCAATATCTTAATCAGGTTCATCGACTGCGATCAAGTTTGATCGGAAGCACGTTTCACGGTGGAGCTGTGGGATCTGCAGCGAGATCCAAGGTTGCTCGTATGTGGCAAGTGCCCAAGGGGCACATGAGAAGAGCGATAAAGGTGCATGAATGTGCAAAGATAAAGTCGATGAGGCACAAGAAGCTGTTGAGATATGACGAAGATGAGATGACGAAGTGAGAATGGTTTAATTCGACATTTGAAGCCTCAATGGAGATTGTTAAGTAGCCTTCAAACTGTGCACGGTTTGGGTGCTCAGACCGGTTGGGCGATCGGTCTGACGGTTTGGCCTAGATGTACAGCGAGGCCGCTGAACAGATTCCATGTGCCCTAGACCGGTCTGTAGGGGGCTCTGACCGATCGGGCGACCGGTCGGTGGTGTGGCTAGACGCAACGAATCTGAAAGTTTCCTATTACTAGTCGGTCTCTTGTGCGGTTTTACGCAAGAGGTTTCTAATTTCGATTTTATACCTATTTAAGGGGTGTAATACAGGATTAGGAGTTTTGTCATTGGGGCCATGTTTCCTAGATGGATTGAGAGAGTTTTAGGGTAAGAAAAAGAACTTGGGGAAAGCTTGGGATTCTCTGAGATGAAGAAAAGGACTGTTCTTGTCCGTTTCATATGAGAATAAGCTTTGGGTAGCTCGAGGATTTCTCTTATATGCGTTTTGTTTCTTCATTCTCTGTAAACTTTTATTAATCATAGTGGATCGCTTCATGCCGTGATTTTTTACCTGTTGAGAGGTTTTTCCACGTAAAATTGAATTGTCTCTTATGGTTAAATGCTTATGTGGATTGGTTTCATTGCATTTCTCGTTTGATCTTATATACTGTTGTGGTGTTTGTTCGGCTTCCACTACTGGCATCCTTATTCCCAACAGTTAAATGTCCTAAAACCTTAGGGATCCTTGCTTCGACCTCTTAGGTTATTGCTATTTTCTCTGAACTTTCTTAATCTTAATGATCAAAGGCTTGGGATCCTTCAAAATTTTATCATAGAATATTACACTTAGTGGGGCCCAAGAAATTAGATCTCAATGCTTGAACCATGGTCTAACCCAAATAGAGTGGAGAATTAAGAACTTTTCATGATATGGTACAATGCACCTTATAATGTTATTTGGATGCAAGAAAAGTTGTATCAGCATGTCCAGTTTAGGCCATGTTATTTTAGATAAGTTATCTAGGTCATCCGTTTCTTATTTATCTATTACTGTGGAATATAGATAAAAAAAAAAAAAAGATTATGGCACGTGGAATGTTAATGTAACTAGTGGCATATGTAGTATTTATATCACACACATTGACATATATGGCAAATGTTGAAGCTTGAAGGATTACGATGAGAATACATGCATTATGCATATCTAAGGCACTTGAACTTCAGTATCCGGACTAGAGGCACAATCGGCGCATATGTTGCACGTGCACCAAACCTGGTGGTTTTTGCTGAGAATACGCTATCCTTGCTCCAAGATTCATGCTTGATGGAGTGTGGTTCTCTCTTTGATGGTCCCAAGTCCAGACAAAGGAGGAGGGCCGCTTCAAGTTTGGCAACAACATTAAAATCTCACAACTGTTTTCTTATGAGTCACTAATGATTTAAAGATTTGGACATAAGATCTTCTGCTTTGATATCATGTAAAACAACCACTTGCTCTAAAAGCATGAGCTAATAAAGGATTGGGTATCAATGCATATCAAGAGACTTTAACAATCCAATATATGTCTCTGCCGCATCTCTAATCCACTGGACCAGAGCAAGTGGGACTAATGGTTCTTTGAACCATATGGTTTATCTGATTGGACCCCACATGGATGGGGATCCCAAAATCTCATAAACCAAAAGATCCAAAGCACTAATTCAATGACTGGTCTGATGAAAAGATCAAGGATTGGATATGTAGGATCTCCCAATCTAGATGATTCATAAGCAGCCTTATCCACGGTACAAAATGAGCAGGTCAGGACATATAGACGTTTTGATCTTAGCTTTCTGATGATTAATCTTTAAAAACCATAGCAGAAAACAAGCTATTTAATGGTCCAATATTGTAGAGAAGTGGAAAAAATTTATGGGCAAGATTTTTTAAAATGATACAATACAGCTGCTTGCTATATATCATTTATGTAACAGGCTGTATGGTATCATTACATAGATCCATCCAAGGTGGGGCCCACTAATGGATCTTTCATATTGATACATCATCTACCGCTGTACATGACGTATTCCAGTTCTTCGGCTCCAACGTATCATTTCCTTCTGCCATGATATCAAAAAAAGATTCGGTGGTCCTATGGACGACCAAAAGAGCACCTAATTAAGATAATACCATTTTCTGGATATTTCCTTCTTCTTTTTTTTTTCCTTTTTTTTAGCTGTTCATTAATGCAGACATAGCGATCAAGGTGAAGTTGGTTGGAAGATGACATGAATATTGTAGAGACATCTATGGCATGTATGAATCTGGTCCATCCATCTTTGACCCATTGATGTCTTCTAACTTGAATACTCACCTATTAGAAAATCTGATCCGTTGATTTTCTTCAACCACCTTTTGACCATCAAAATTTTGAATTTTTACTATTTCTATGAAGGTCACCATCAATCAGACGGCTAGGATCATTCACATGTATTTTTTAGACCATTTTCCAGTCATAGCAAGGATAATTAGATGAACGGTTACAAATGATAAATCACCCTTCCACGTGTAATGGGAAGAGAGAGATCTGCCCTGCACTCTATGATGATGTCTCTGTCTTGTACTCTACTTAGAGAAGTGAACATGGTGGTGGATGGCTTGGCTAAGTAGGCCAGTGACACCTAATCTAACCGTCTCCTCCAATCCGTGCACGATTTACCCGCTGATACCAGAGGGAGTCTCTTTCTTGACCGCGCAAGTTTTCGGTGCAATTAGGTCTGATAACATTTTTCTCATTTTTCCCCTCTTGGGTTTTATGATAGAGGGCTTGAGCTGGTCTTTTAGCGGCTAGGGCCTCTTGAATTGGTTGGATGTATATTTCTATATATTAATAGTGCTTTATTAAAATATATATAATTATATATATATATATATATATATATATATATATATATATATATATATAGAGAGAGAGAGAGAGAGAGAGAGAGAGAGGAATGCTCACCTACGAAGCATCTCTCACGGGAACTCCTGGAAGAATTTTGAGTACTCATCACACGTGATGTGTCTTCAAAATCTGAGTCATCCACGTGATGCAACACCCCAAAAAATCCCTAAAGCTCAACTTTTAACCTGATCCAGAAGTCTTGTGGGCCATAAAAGAGAGTGAGAGGCAAATCAAGGGAGGAAACTGTTGCCTTTTTTCAGAGCCCACTGGACTTGTGAACCAGGTTGAAAGTTGAGCCTTAGGGTTCTACGGAGTATTACATCATGCGGACGGCTCAGATTTTACAAGATCTCGTGAGAGATGGTTCGTGTATATATATATATATACACACACGATGAAGAAAAACGTACGTCCACGGTCCGAAAAAATTTGTAGTTGAGAATTCGACTGTTGTAAAGGGTCAGTACGGAACCGACCCGACCCGGTTGCAAAGTCTCCCATATCTTACGACTGCACTAAAGGGTCGGTACCAACCCGACCCGATTTTTCTCAACTTCCACGATGCCGGTGGTCTTTGACACGTGGCAGGCGGGATCAGTGAATTCAAATCACCCAACTAGTGGTCCTATTTCTCATGAGTGGCCCACGGTTGAAATTCATACCAAACGTAAGATCATTTCCATCCGTTTGTCGTCTTAAATGTTTTCCATTAACCAGTTTGACTTCACCGTCCATTTAGATACTACTTTATCTGTGGATAAAACAACATTTTCGGTGTGATTTTTTTATCTAGGGCCATCCATGGATATAAACCAGTAGATGAACGGTCTAGATCAACTATTTATCACACCTTGTTTCAGATATTGGGCAAATATACACCCCTAATGCTCCAGCGCGACAAACGCAAGAAAGGGGCAGACAATTTGTCTCATGACCACTCGAACTAGGGTATTATTGAAGAGTTTACATAAAATGTTACCAGTATGGCAATGGGCCCAGTTGCCTGTCCAGCATAAGTGACTTAACCATTAAGGACTAGAGCCTGAGCCACTAAACTTGCCCTGAAGGCTAAGCTCAGGCTTCAAATATGAGCCTGTTGTTCGAGCTAGGCGGGTTGAGCTAGGGTCAAAGATGAATAGCCCAGCTTGCTTGGCCCCTCTCCACACTATATACTATATAGTAGATGGGTATTAGTAGTGGGACGGGATTTCCTGCCAAAGCTTTTCACAGAAAGTTCTTATGCTAAGAACCTAGGTAGGGCCCACCATCATGTTTGTGAGAATTCACCCCATCCATCTGTTTTGTGTCACTTTAGGACGTTCGAACAAAAATGAGCTGGATCCAAGACTCATGTGGGCTTCACTAAAAGAAAAGGTGAGTATGAAACCTTCCTAAGGTTTACAGTGATGTTTATATGCCATCCATACTGTTCATAACATCATTCCTATTGAGATGAACAGAAAACACAAATATTAGCCGGATTCAACACTTATGTGGCCCCACGAATATTTCAACTATGAACATTCAATCCCCACACTTTTGGCCCACTTGATTCTTGGATCCTGTTCATTTTTTGTCTCATGTCCTAAAATGGGCTCATAAAATAGACAGACGAGATGAGTTTCTCACAAACATCACGATGGCCCCACTTAGGTTCCTAGCACAGGAACTTCAAGCGAAAGGCTTTAGCAGAAATCTGCATCCTTAGTATAAGTTAGAGAGCTCATGCGAAAGGCTTTAGCTGGAAATCGGCATCCTTAGCATAGGTTAGAGAATTTGTACGCTAATATTGCTTTGATATTTTAACAGAGTAGGATTCATCATGTATAAATACATATAATCAGTCTAAATTATGAACCTAGCTCTAAATGGTGAAAAGTATATTGATGCACTCATCAAATTTGTAAATATGGTGGATTATTAGGAGCCGTATGCTTGATTGATGAATGGTCTTATTTAAGACATGAGCCATGGAAAAAATTTCATTTTGAAGTGTATGTTGGACCATAAACACATACATGTCAATTGTCCATCCATTGTGGATGTAGCATATGTGTAACTTATAGGCACCCTGGCCTAGCCCGCCCTCTTTAGTCAGTCTGAATCACGGGCTGTGGGGTCAACTAGGACCAACGTAGGCCCCAGCCACTGGCACCTCTACTATGATAGTCAAGATCTTCATCAAGATTCAAAGCATACCGTATCAGGTGTCAGGATTTCATTAACCTGGACAAAGGAACAAAATCCAAACACACACACACATGTACAGCCAAGGAACGCATGATGAACACGTGCTCCAATCTGGACCATCCAAATCATGATTCCAAATGTGGATAGACGACGCTCCAAAATTATCCTCATTGGTACATCCTAACCATCCAATCAATGACATCTAAATAGACGGTTAAGAGCAAAAAATTCAACAGCCTGAAATTAACAAGCACAATCCAACGGTCAAGACCATCTGATCAGTTCAGTTTCCGGCCCACGTAACATCCGAAACTGGTCCCACAATTTGCACACTCTACAGTTGGGTGCATGCATGTGTGACACGTGTAGGGTGTGTGAGGTGGCATGATTGCAACAGGCTCACCTTTCTTCTTATGTGTAGAACCTTGTGGAGATATATACTCATGTTCCAATAGCGGCTCTCTCCGTACTGTTGGGATTTAGCCAAATCTATCCATGGATAGATTAGTTTTCATCCAATCCCCTTTCCCCACTCTATATAAACCCATATCTCCTCCCTCTCGAACACCATCACTAAATCCACAATCCTCCCTCCAAACAATAGCAGCAACAACGACCACAACCACAACCAGAACCTCAACAAACACAAACACACCCACAACAAAGATCTTCTTAGAAAGAAGCCCGTCCCATTTCATTCCATTGAGAGATGGAGATGGGTCATGTTCTTATCTACCTTCTCATCCTCCCCTTACTTTCTACTCTTCTGCTTTCCTATCTAATTTGGAGAAAACAAAATAAGAAATCATGCCAAACAAGGCCTGGATTGAGACTCCCACCAGGGTCAATGGGCTGGCCTTATATAGGAGAGACCTTCAGATTCTACTCTCAAAACCCAAATGTCTTCTTTGCCACTAAGCAGAGAAGGTACTTGTGTTTTACATGTTCATGTTCTTCTACTACAAGAGTACATGTCCATTTGGATTTTTATTTTTTTAGCCATCTTCTTTCTATCTATTTGTTTTGGTGTTTTGGGGGCATGGATTGAATGTGTTGGTGTTTTTAGGTATGGGGAGATATTCAAGACTCATTTGCTTGGGTGTCCTTGTGTGATGCTGGCTAGCCCGGAGGCGGCCCGATTCGTGCTGGTGAACCAAGCCCACTTGTTCAAGCCCACCTATCCAAAAAGCAAGGAGAAGATGATAGGCCCATCTGCCCTCTTCTTCCACCAAGGTGACTACCATATTCGGCTGAGGAAGCTGGTGCAGGGATCCCTGTCGCCGGACGCCATCCGGAGTCTCGTCCCTGGCATCGCATCGATCGCTGCTTCTGCACTGGAGTCATGGGCTGGCGGTGCTGTTGTTAACACCTTTCATGAGATGAAGAAGGTTGGTTGGACGTTATTACTATATTCTCTTTCTCTTTTGTATTGATGAAATCCTCCATTCAACAGGTTCCATCGCCTCATCGTATGTATTTTATATTTTTGGGCCTTTGGTGGTCTGTTTTTGTTCATCGGCTTTTTCACTTCTGATCGAAGTCGGGATTGTTTCCAGTTCTCTTTTGATGTGGGCATTCTCTCTATCTTTGGTCAATTGGACGTCCGATACAAAGAAGAGCTGAAGAAGAACTACGGTATAGTAGATCAAGGCTACAATTCATTCCCAACAAACATACCAGGAACAGCGTACAAAAATGCGGTTATGGTAAGAGAAGTTCTAATCATCTGAGCTAATGTTTTCTTATATTCCAGTTCATGTAAACTCACCACATCTTTGCTTTTTCTCTTTTGTGAATTTCCAAAGGCAAGGAAAAGGCTAAGTGAGATAGTGAGTGAGATTGTGCATGAGAGGAAAGAGAAGAGAGTTGTAGAGAAGGATCTGTTGGGTGCTCTCATGAATTCAAAAGATGATAAGGGAGATTTCCTGACCGACGATCAGATCACTGATAACATTGTTGGCGTCCTCTTCGCCGCGCAAGACACGACAGCAAGTGTTCTAACATGGATTCTCAAATACCTCCATGACAACCCAAAACTTTTAGAAGGTGTAAGGGTAAGCACACTAATTAAAGCCTTTTAAAATCAATTTAGCTTTAAACCATATCATTAACGATGATAATCATCCTAATTAACGATAATCGGCTCTCTCGCAGGCCGAACAAATGGCAATATATGAATCAAATGAAGGAGGAAACAAGCCCTTGAAATGGGCTCAAGCAAGAAACATGCCACGTACAAATAAGGTATATATGTGCACCAACATCTACTTCTAGCAGTGTTATGTGTAGGTGGGCCCCACCATCTCTATGTTTTGCATGGATGTAAGAAGATGGTATTTCCTGGTTGACTGAGGGGAGTGAGGATTGCAGGTTATACTAGAGACTTTGAGGATGGCAAGCATCATATCATTCACGTTTAGGGAGGCAGTTGCTGATGTGGAGTACAAAGGTAAGGCTACTCCACAAACTACTGAATTAAAATTGTAGTTTCCTAATTGGGCCATGTGGGTAAACGATAGGCCCACTTAAGAAGGTTGGCCCCACAATGGATAATTGGATAAGAAATGGACCACCTTATTTTTTTTCTTGAAGATTATCCTAACCATCTGAAAATTGGACTAGAATGTGACCACACTAAGATTTATATTTCGGTCGATCAGATGGTTAGGATCATAATTTTCCAATTGCCTAATCAGGGTGAGGCCAACGTCTTGAACGGCTTGGATCACATGTACACATGGCCCAAGTAGCGAACCACAAATCAACTGTAGTAGTCTGAGGACTACAGAATCAGGCCTTTTCTTTCCTTTTTGTTCATTTTATGGGCGGCTGAAAAAGAGGTGCGTGGGAAATTGTGCCAGGATACCTTATTCCCAAAGGTTGGAAGGTGATGCCTTTATTCAGGAACATTCATCACAACCCGGAAGTCTTCCCAGATCCTCATAAGTTTGACCCTTCAAGATTCGAGGTATGGTGGCCCATTGAAGATACTTGATGACTTTAATTGTTTTCTCTAGTAGGGATGTGATGTCCCACCCCTTAAAATTGATATTTCCACCCCAAGAGTGATAATCCGGTAATACCTGAGGTGTTTGTGTAAAATGACCAAATTTCCCTTCTGAGGTGGATCTATTTTTTTAGACATGGAAAGAAAGAGATTGGTTTACTTTGTTATTATGGTGGGTGCAGGTTTCACCAAAGCCCAATACATTCATGCCATTTGGAAATGGGGTGCATGCATGCCCTGGAAATGAGCTTGCTAAGCTGGAGATGTTGATCTTCGTACATCATCTGGTGACCAAATTTAGGTAAGATCATGAGATGGGTCCTCTTGATTTTCCACATAATTTAATATTGCTGATTGCAACATTAGTTCAAATTGAATCTAGATGTAAAGATCAACGGTTAGGATTGCATTAGAGGAGGAGGAGAAAAAAAGGAGGAAATGAGTAGAATCTTAGACCAGTTGGAGAGTATCTTTGGAGTGTGGAATGACATATGGAACTGCTTTTGTTGTTGCTTTTGATTTTTGTGCAGGTGGGAAGTGGTGGGACCCCAAAGTGGGATTCAGTATGACCCATTCCCAGTGCCTGTGGAAGGCCTCCCGGCCAGGTTTTGGAAGGAGTCGGGGAGCCAATGACATGGGTGCCCATGATAGCAACTGGCACCACAGTCACAAGGTTTTTGAAGGAATCAGGCAGCAGGCATTGACATGGGGTGTATGCATAATAGCAATTGTCACCCCATATTCTCTCTCTCCCTCTCACCCACCTTAACTTATATATTCATATTAGGAAACTAAGTCTACTCTTGCTGTATGTTATTATCTGATTATGATCAACTACTTGTCGATTTTAATGGATGGGGTTTGCTAATCAAGGGTCTCTCTCTCTCTCTCTCTCTCTCTCTCTCTCACACACACACACAATTGGTCAGCAGAGTGTATTTCTTGTGACCAAAGATTGATTGTGGCAATGTGCATGGCATGTGGCAAATGTGGCATAAGTGTAAGAGATGTGGGCCATTGATTGGAGGGTGATGGGGTACACATAGGATTAGTAGGTGAAAATCAAGCTTTTTCACTCATTAGGTGGACCATTCATCATCATCATTATCATAGTCGTCTAAGCGTTATCGTAAATAACTGAGGTCTTATCTTTCAAAATAAAAAATAACTGAGGTCAGTTATATGAATACTGTTGGACCATTTCATTCAATCAAGGACCATATTCTCAGTTAAACTAGTTGAGCCGCTCATGTAAAGAAAAATGGATGGCGCAATAAAAATCAAGCAAAATTCTACCTTCAGTGTGCACATGCGCTCGCCTGATGAGTGGACTTTCTCTGTTTTATTTTTTTTTTCAAAAAGAGCATGTCCACGGTGGCCCCTGCCTTATGAGTGGCCTACATCCTGGCATGAATAACCACAGCATTCCTCACATGCCTAGGGGAATTATTGGATCCTCTTCCTATTGGATAATTTTCAAAATAAAATAATTTGGATATCGAAAAATATATTAAAAAATTGTTTCGAATCAGGTTGAAACGCATATTAGATAAAATGTTCTTAAAGCGTGATTCGCCCCTTCCTCTCATATTAGAGATTGCTAATAGGTTGCTGGTGAATTGTTTCTAGAATATGTTGAGGCTTGTCTGGTCCTTGTGTGCAACAATCACAAAAGGACCACCTTATGAACTCGGCTAACACAGCCATAGTCTCTGGCAAATTCAGGAAGTAATTTGACTCAGAACTCAGTGAGTTTGAGTACTCAGTATATTAATAACTAGTTAAAAGAAAAGGAGAGAGATCTTATGTTCTTGTAGATGATCAATTGGTTTTTTCTGATGCTCTGGACTTGGAGACGTCTGGTTTATATAGATAGAGCAAATAAAAAGAGATCTTATGTTCTTGTAGAGGATCATTTGGATCATTGAATGCATGGTTGACCATTTTCAAATCGTTAGCATTAACTAGCATCAGTTTCTAGTTGTTCCATACAACGAATGTATTTAACAATTTTACAGAAGCTATATAACTTGGCATTCTCACACTTCATACTTTCGAAGTGCAAAGTATGCCACTAGCACCTCTATAACGTCACTGCCCCCGCCAGCGCACGTACACATGTGTTTCAGTGCGGAATAGTGCAACCCAAACTCTCTCTCCCTCCAAGTTAGTAAACTCACCACAAGAAAGTATATAAAGCTCCAAAAGTTTCCATCTCTAAGCAACGTGGGACTAAAGAAAAAAAAAAAAAAAAACTACTACATTTTTATAAATTTTTAAAATATTTTTTAAGGGAAAAATGAAAATTTTGATTTTTCAAAATTCCAACATCAATTATTTGATTTAACCAAAAGAATTCTCAACACCCCTTAAGGTTGGGAATGGCTCTCTAAGGTTTTTTCGAAACATGGATGGAAGGGTATTGCAACGTATTTCGAATACAAAGTAGTTTGATAGTGTGGATTGAAAGGCATTTAAAATCCTATGAATTTCAAATACTCAATTTCGTTATGTTTTGTAGTCTTGTCATGTTGTTGAGATTTGGAATATTTCTCTCCTCCTCTCCTTTCTACTCATTTTTTAAAGTAGAAGAATCACAAGCGTAACATAAGTGTTGCTAGGCTACTAATCAATTATACATATGGCATACTAATAATATCCCAAAAAAGTTAAATTACCAATTGCATCACTAAATTACATCAATGGAATGATATGGGCAGTCCAAACATTGGCATTGTAAATCAACAATTTAAAAATATTAGTTAGTCACTTAGTTGTAATCCTATTCTTATGGCCTATTGGACGCTTGGAATTTCATTATTTTTTGTCAAGATACATTTGAATGAGCTTATTACAACCATTGTGTCAAACATCACATATGTACACTAATTAAGGATATTAAAGTTAATTTGGAGATCAAATTCAAACTCATGTAAATGTACTACATCACTTCAATGCATTATTAATTTTGGAATCCAATGCGTTCCCACTACAAGCTGTCAACAAGAAATAACGGACCTTCATTCGGAGCCACTTTGATTTAAAATACAAGCTCCCAAATGGGCCATCAGGTTTTGATTTCTAACATGTGGGTCCCTTGCTTCAATAATCCAGACCATTCGATCTGTTGAGCCTCACTCTGACCATGCCCAAAATTCTTTATGATAGGATGACTCTAAATGATCAATTAGAGGCCTTTAAAAAAAGAAGAAGAAGAAGAAGAAGAAGAAGATGAAGGTTAAATCCAACTGAAAGTGTCCTAAGATTAGCATCTAGAATCTTCCAAACTAAGATATTTTTGCCATACAAAGTAATGGTCTTGATTACATAACCATGAACTCACTTGTCAGAAATTAAGAGCATGGTCAAGGTCTTGTACAGATCATAATAAGAAAGTGGGCATCACGTAATCTGTAAACCACCTATAAATAATAGGATACGTATATTTAGTGTATATCTACGTGTGTAAGTCACTCTTATGTTCAACTGGTTGGACCACAGTTTGCAGTCCATCCAATAGATTTCTTCCAACCTGTGAAGTACTTGTGACATCCAATCCTTCTAGTAGGTTGACCCCACCATGAGGATCACCTAGTGCAAAAATCAACCCTATCCAATTATTAAGTGAGCCACAATCTAGAAAACAACATATAGCCATTGGTTAATAGAAAAATATAAGTGTGGTACATTGGGTCAGTGGATGCAGCTTCTTTTTGCATGAGTTGTTCCTCATAGTGGAGCCAACTATTTAGGATGATTGGATTTAACAAGCACATATAGGCTGGAAGCAATCCATTGGGTGGACTGCAAATTGTGGTCCAACTGGTTGGACTTGAGGGTGCCTCTATATATATATATACCCTTGGTCCACGGCATCAAGGCAGGAGGAAGTGTGACCTTCATGGTCGAGGACGAGCCAGGTGTCGGAAGCTTGATTAGCTGGAGGGTGGCCTGCCCTAAGCTGGAAGGCACACACGGTAAAAGACACACAAAAAAAAAAAGTTGGTTGGATTTTTATGTTGGATGGTACCCACCTCGAAAGTACACCACAATATTGCCATAGTTGGCACACCCCTCCTAACCTGGTGGGACCCACCAATATGTGGCTACTAGGGCTCCGAATTTCGTAGCCCACGCGAGTTATGCTTTTGGTCGTTGCTTTCCTTTGTGATATTTTCAAGGGCCCACCACCGTCCTTAATTATAAAAAGGGTCGACCCTGGCTGTCCCATTGAAAGGGCCACCCAACTACCCCAAGCTGCTCCATTGAAAATTTCTCTGCCTCACTCGAGAACACTCCTGATGAAAATAGAACTCAATTTCTATCATTTCTTTCTTCTTCTTTTTTTCTTTCTTTTTCTTTTTAATCCGAATCATTTTCTATACATCCACATGCTGCCACACTTGTAACATCCACAACTTCAGTCTTCATGTGTCCCACAACTAACAAAGTAAATTGACGGTTAAAAGTTATTTTTTTTGTCATGTCATGGCCCACTTGAGGAATCAAATGTATTCATAACAGAATATCTAAACATTGTAGCTCACTCGAAGAAAATCTCAAATCTTACATTGTGATAAATTTTCTCGCCCGTCAATTTGCATGGCTCCAACATGAATCTGTCATTGAATCTTGGTCCTTTTCAGTGACCTATTTGCCTCATTGCGGATGTGTACGTCTAAAATCAAAACTCCCATATTCAAAACTACAATCCTTTAATTGTATTTGTTTTTTCTAATTTCCTATGTGATGAAAAGTAAATGAATTATCATTATTATTTTACATATTTATTTAAATAAGAATTACGACACATAAATAGAGAGTCAAAAAATTTATAATCATTATAATTTTATATTATAAAATTATTACTTTTATAAATAAAATTTGAATAGAACAAACAATATAATCAATATATCATTGCAGTTAAATGCAGCTGATGTCACTAGATAAATAAAATAATTTGTATTGATTACTAATTTTCATGTAATTAAAAAAAAACACACCCTAAATAAAAGTTAGAGAATGTGTTCATATTCAAAGTTAAAGAGCCCAATCATGAGAGGGTTGAAATGATTTTTAGTCCAGGAGTCTCAATTTTTTATTATACTCTGGACATGGTGAGGCCCATCATATAGAGGGTAAGGATGACACACTAGAGTGGTGGCATGCGTCGGGATGTATTCTAGCGATGCATAGAAATAACATGCATGTATGAGCCAGTTCATTTACACCTACACATGTTCCTAGCATGGAACATAGGTAAGAGATCCAATTTATATGTCTAAATGTACTACTATTTAGGGATCCTTACTCATGCCTCAGACTTGTAGGAGTTTCAAAACAAGGTCATTGGCTCGAGTACTCATTGTGGTATAAAAAAAACCATTGTGGTGTTAGTGCCTTGGTGCATGTGTGAGGGGTATGAGTGTATGTGTAAAAATTACCATAGTGGTCCACCTACTGAATGGTTTAGATTTATTTTCGGGTGAGGACCTCACCTGATGGACAGCTTGGATACTTTACATGTGGCCATCTGGCACGTGTTAGGGTGTAAACGGCCTTCTTGCCCTGCTTCACAAACAGGCACACCAGTATGGTAGACAGTGGTGTATTTGTACCTCAAATTAGACCATCCAAATAATGGGCCCTAATATAGATGGATCACAATCCACATTTCCATTGAATGTGCAATTGCAAATGGTTGATTGGTGGACGTCTGATGGACAGTTAAAATGAAAAATCGGCAACAGTCCAAATTCTAAGGGATGGTTAGGGTGCTTGTAATTGGAATACACTACAATCTAAATCACACGGTAAATGGAATCGATGCAAATTGGAATCTAAGTTAGAATACATTGGAATCCAAAAATTATGTTTGGATGCTTGTAATTGGAGTGAATCAAGAAATTCAATTTCAATACCCCAAATTAGTATTTGTGACATTTGACATAATAATTATTAAAAAAAAAACCCTTGAAATATATATAATAGCCAAAAAAAAAGGAAATTCTGAGCCTAAAGTGGGCCATAAACGTGGGACCACTTTCAAAAATCCAACTGCTTTGGGCATTTGCATCCGATTCTTAGCCATTTCGGAAGATTTACATGACTTTGCTGCACTCTATTTCACATTAATTCCAAATGACCATTGTTTATCATCAACCAAACGACTCTTTTTTGCCCATTTGCATCCATTTTCTACCGATTACAACTGTTTACAATCAAACCAATCGAACCCTTATGGGGTTGTCACACAATTGAGGTGCAATCCTAACCGTCCCTTCAGTGGCCTACGAATTGATGACCAATAAAAAAAAATGATCAAGTGGAAAAACCCAATTGGACAGTAGGATTGTGAGATCAGTGACATTTTCTGGAGTATGGCCCACCAACAGTAGGGCGGATATGACAGATCCTGTACCTAGATGCCACATACTGTTCTATATTTGCGAAGACAAGGTCCCAACTTCTCTGGAAGGCACCTAACCTCCAGAGGTTCCTGTAGATGCACGTACCTCAAATTAGTGGGACCCACTATTTGGGCAGTTAGGATTCTCGACAAATGACACGTGTACAGCAGAGGAGGTCCCCCCCCCCCAACGCTATTTGTGGTACAGTACCCACCATCCCATCCATCTACTATCATACCTGACAATGGAAGGAGAGCCATGAGAGCTACAGTTTTCAGCACCTAAAGTGACAACACAGACCAACTTGACTCAGCTGTGTAATGATTTTGAAACAGCTTGGCAGCAAAGTCCAATTGCTGACACTACTCACCATTTGGAAGGCTGGGACCGTCGTTCCAGTGGGCCACCATTGCGAACTGCAGGATTTTTTTCTCATACATCACATTCACGCAATTACAGTTCACGTGATTGCACCGATGCTACTGAAAGGACGTCTGTTTGCTTAGTAGGATCTCATGTTCAAAACCTGATAATGCAGTCCTGGACAGACCTGGCGTCAATCGACTATAATCATTCAATTCATGAACTTCTTTTCTTTCCTTAAATCGTGTAGGAATGGCATAAATTCACTTCATTTTGTATGAAATTTACAGTAAGTTACACAAGACAGCAAGATGTGGTGGGACCAGATTAAAAAAATTAATAATGCAAGCCAACCTATGTTAACAGAATGCAGTATGGTTATGGTCTCTATGTTTTGTAAAAACCCGAATGCCGGGATCCGACAAACGGACCCCACAGCATGGTTGAAATGTATATAGGCATTTTAATTCCACATGTTTTTGCTTGCATGGAAATATCTACAATTGCTATCTTAGCATTTTGGTTTACCCTCATAAACTTGGGTTCCTTGCCAAGGAAATAGTACCATGTGTATCTTACAGATGCTTGCTGGCCCCCACATGCACTTCCACACATAGCTACACATGACAACCAAGAAGGAAATCTGAGCCACGCATCATCAGATTGGGCCCGCCATATATGATCTAGCCAAGAGCTCAGGTTGTTCAACTATCAGGTAGACCACACAAGAAAATGTCTAATGGCTGTTAGACCATCCGTTGTTTTCATACATTTGTTGCTTACCTGATAGTTGAATGTGGAGTTTTTGGAAAAATGATATACACTGTTCATCATGCCCGATGTACAGCTCAAGTGCCCCACATATATGCTGGTTGGCACCACTGGCTGCATTTAGAGGTACATATAAGGCTTGCAGACCTTATAAAGTGTTGAGGAAGTGGGGCTTGCAAACCTATGAATCTAAAAGGTGGAAGGTCTGCGTGGAGCTCAAACAGCATCATTGAGGAACGATAAGAACAACGGCAAACTTAGGGTGTGTTTGGATGCACAATTGAATTGAATTACAATAATTAGTTCAATGGTAAGGAAATGACCACATTGTGGTTACCTGACAGTATTCAAGATCAGGAAGCAGCCCTTCATATGAATACTAAGGTCACTTCCACTTTCTTCAACCATCACAATTCAATTCAATTGTGCATCCAAACACAAACTTAGCTAGTTGTCCTGGTAGATTCCCTGATCTGCCAATGCCTGTCCAACCGTAAAGCCATCTATCAATTAAAAAAAATAATAATAAATGAGAAGATCCTTTTGGGTGTAACACAACAGTGGTATCAAAGCCAAAGGTTATCTACCCGAGCCATGCCCCAGGCCCATGTAGGCGGGAAGGGGGGAGGGCCCCGTGCATGCGTGTTGCACGCCCCAGGTTCCGCTGTGAGGAGGGGGATTTTTGGTTTGTCCCACATCAGTTGGGAGGGGGGGAGGGTTTGTCTTCATATATACTGGGGTCACTCACCTAACAGGTTAGCCATTTGGGTGTGACACAACAGCTTAAGAGTCTAATGGTAACCATTAATTGGTTCAGATACAAAGCTTTCAAATCATATTTTCATTCTCCAAATATTACAAGTTTGATGAATTGAAAAAAGAAGAAGACATTTTATGTATACTGAGAAATCGAGGCATATAAACTCCAAGCATTAAAGCCATCAATGGGGGCTGTCTCTGTCCTTATCCAAATGCGAGACATGTTTCCACATACAATGAATAAAGAGTGTAATCTACATGTCTTGAGGAGCAAGCGCAGTATATTTCAGAATGGCAGCCACAATCCTCTCCTTGTCTCTGGTTGGAAATGCTTCCAACAGGACTCCATTCTTGTAAAAGTGGAAGAGGGGTACTGACTGCATTAGTTGAAATATATGTTTGAGTAAGCATTAAGTAGAGACAGAAAATACATAGCTCATTAGTCTATTTGCTGAAACAATCAAACAAAAAGAGTTAGTTCCAGTTATGATATCTTGGGTTTCTACTTTTTGTTTGTCAAAAAGAAAGGAACAGTTTTTGGCTTCTTTTTTTAAATTTTATTGAGGCTGAATTTCCCAGTCAATGCAAATAGGGAAGTTCCCGTTTGATATCCAATTGGCACATATGGGACCAATGGTTGGTTTATCCAAGCCATTGACCAGATGTAACCCTCATGAATGAACCATGCTAAAAAATCTCCCAAAGTGGGAGATACTAACCATCAAATCTTTTGTCTCCATTGAATATGGACTGTTGGTGCATTTTTTTATTAACCATGTATTTACATGCCAAAGGTTAGAGTTGATAAAATGAAGAGTTTTTTTGGCATGGTTCATCCATGAGAAGGGCCACTAGATCAATGGATTGGATAAACCATAGGCCCCGCATGTACGGATTAGGTATCAAGTAGGGAAGTTCTCCATTCCCATTGAATAGGAAACTTGCCCTTTTCAATTTATGAAAAGGGGAAAAAATTGTTAGTCATGCCTTGCTTGGCATTAGCTGTAGTAATCTCTAAACAGATGGAAATTATAAGACTAGAAACCCAAGAACAGCAGCAAGCCTTAAAAAGCAACCCGTGTTAAATTCTTGTAAAGCGACCATTCATAAGCATAACTCATGGGGTGGTGTGAGTTTGGCAAGGATAAGTACAATAGCTTAGAGCTCCAAAAGACCTGTTCTATTTAGATTCTAGAGAATGCATTGTTTCATTGTCAAATGACAACCACTTTGAGAGCATAGGGACAGAAGGAAACATAAACTCAAATGACATCGGAGACTATAAATACTTTTGTAGGATTAGGATAACTAAAGTGAAAGAAGCTTTGAGAAAGATGAAAAGAGGCCCTCGGACCAAATGGTATACTAATAGAGGTTTGGAAGTGTATGCGAGATACTAGATTAGTTTAGTGGACAAAGTTGGTCAACAAGTTAGATGAAAATGCCAGACCAATGGAGGAAAAGCATTGTGGTGCATATTTATAAGAATAAAGCAGACATATAGAGACAACTATCATGGGATTAAACTTATGAGCCTACTATGAAACTTTTGGAGAGAGTGATTGGGCAAAAACTAAGTCATGAGACTAATGTATCAGAAAATTAGTTTGGTTTCATGCTTGGAAGGTCTATCACTAAATTTATTTTCCCATTTAGTCAATTGATGGAGAAATATAGGGATTAGAGAAAGGAGGAAGGATCTCCACATGGTCTTCATTGATTTAGAGAAAGCATATAACAGGGTCCATACAGAGTTAATCTAATAGGTGTTGGGAAAGGAGTTTCAAGAGGTTATATTGACATGATTAAGGAAAAAAACGAGAGGTAACAAATGTGAGGACCGCTAGAGGAGAGACAAGTTCCTAATTACTATAGGCTTACACCTAGGGTAGTCATTGAGCCTGTACCTTTTCGCATTGGACGAGTTAACAAGGCATTTGTTGTAAGGGACCTCATGGTGCGTGTTTACAAATGACATAGTTTTGATTGACAAGGCTTTTAGACATGATGGGCCATGGCTTGATGGCTGTTGGTGGGGCCCACTGGCCCTGCAGGTTTTCCTTGTATAGCTTCTTTGATTGTTTTTCTTTGTTTATTATTTCCTTGTATAGATGATACTCTTGTTTATTAGGTTTCCTTGTATAGACGATATGCTAGGTTGTACATCTTTATATATTCCCCCCATTGGGGTTAGTTCAACAACAGAATACGAATAGGAGAATTCTCCACATCTTCGACTTCTCTTTGCTATCAAAGGCAAGGGAGGGCATAAACAAAAAGAGCTAGATTTATGGAGGGGTGCTTTAGAATCTAAGGGCTTTAAAATTAATCAAACTAAAGTAGAGCATACAGAGTGCAATTTTAGGAATAATATGAGTGAAAATGAGAAATTAGTTAACATTGTTGACCAAGAAGTTTCCCAAAATGATCGCTTTTTGATACATTGGTCAATAATTTATGAGAGTGCAGAGATTGAGAGGGATGTTGCCCATAGAATTCGAGCTGGGTGGAAGAAATGGAGATACACCTCTGGAGTTTTATGTGATTGTGGTGTATCATTTAACCTGAAAGGGAAATTTTATAGTATGGCTATAAGACCAGCCATGCTTTATGGCACCGAATGCTGGGCAGTTAAGTTCGTAGGATGAGTATAGCTAAAATGAGGATGTTGAGATGGATGAGTGGTAAGGCGAGGAAGGATAGAAATAGAATTAGAAATGAATGCATTCAAAGGAACTTAGGAGTAGCACCAATAGGTAAAAAGATGAGGGAGCGTAGACTTAGAGCCCGTTTGATTTTCACCTCAACCGTAAATATATTGTAAATAGATAAGATTTTTTAGCTTGTTTGATAATCCGGCTGTATTTCTACTTTGAAAACCGGTCCAAAAAATTGACTTAAATTTGTGGGCCGCACAGTGATGTATTTGACATATTTGTGTCGTTCATCCGTTTTAGGCCCACGTTGATGTTCATTTGTCATCTAAACTGTTCATAAGGTCACAAAGACATGGATAAGGGGAAAACACAAATATCAGCTTGATCCAAAACCTCTGGGGGGTCCAAGAAGTATTTAACGGTAGGAGTTTGATTCATCACAGTTTCCTCTGGTGTGGTCCACTTGAGCTTTGGATCTGCCTCATTTTTGGGCTCATGTACTAAATTCAGCTGACATAACGGATGAACAGTGTGGATAAGCCACATACATCATAGTGGGCCCCACATTTATTTGGCAGTAGTCTTCAATTTTAGCGTTCAAAAGGTTGGCTGTCAACATCTGCATCGGGAGCAATGCCGTAATTACATAGGTAAATAATCATTACCCATTTACAAGGTAATTACCTTTGACCTGAAAAATCAAACAGGCCCTTAGATGGTTTGATCATGTGCAACAGAGATCAAGAACTGCACTGGTTAGGAGTGAGTTGGTACAAGTTGAAGGCCCTAAAGGGCAAGGGGAAGGCCCAATAGGGCCTGGATGGAGGTCGTAAGAAAATATTTGACCTATAGTCTAGCTAAAGGTATGGCCCTTGATAGAGCAAAATGGTGGAACAGGATTCATATAGCCAACCCCCAGTAATTGGGACAAGGCTTAGATGATGAGGATACATTGTTTCATTAATGGATCTGTTTAAATTTATCCATGTTGAATGGGATTCATAACAAACATCTTCTTCTCATTTCTAAACCTACAGATACAGTATAAATTACCAATATCATCAGGCCATTGACCAAACACACCTTTTATTATATTACATTAGGCCCAATTGAACTGTGAACATTCAGTTCAAGAAAGAGGACATGACAAATTCATGATGTTTCCCCGTGCTCACAATGAGAAAGTGACCCTGAAATTGCAGTTATGATCCTTTTGAGATGAACTTTGAAGAACAAACACTATGCTTGTGTCCTTTGAGATTGAAGGCACGATTGAATCTTCTCCGCCTCTGCTCCCTGCAGGGTTGAGTAAAGATCTGTCTCTAATTTGATTCCCGTCTGGCCAGCAGATGTTGGGGAACTACAGCTTGCGTCCATCTGCTAAGTTTATGGGAAACTAATTAGGGTGCATTTGGTTCCAACTGTTCAGGGCTTCATTGCTGTCATATTCTTAATGGAATGTGACTCTAAGTAACTTGATGAACTGATTGGGTGTAAATACTCCAAAAGCTATGCTAGGCTTGCTTTCAAATTGATTGTCATAAAAATGTCAAAATAACAATTTGGAACAATTTGGACCATGCAACACATGGGACACTTCAATCTTATCGCTAATGACTTCCAATGATCATTTTAGTAAGATCGTCCTAACCATTCAATTAGTTGGTCAACAACATGGACAACCCAAATTATTTATGACCGAAAAATCCTATCATGGATCCGGACAGTCCATCACGAGGTTCCTAACTTTGATTCCTCATACCTCTCTATAATCACTTTGGTATAATGACCGCATTTGGTTAGGATAAGGCTTTGATGTCGATGATGATGATGATGTCGATGATGATGATGATGATGGCGACGACAAAGACGACAACGACCATACTAGAATCCTACCAATGGCTAAATAAAATAGAAGGCCCAAATCATTTACAATAACAAAATTCCAAATATGCATCTGGACTGTCCATATTGTGGACCCCACCTCTAGTTCCCTGTTTCCTCTCAAGAATAACTTTGATCTTATAATCTGAGCTATCTAATCAACGGTCTAAATCTTTATCAGAAGACATCACCTAATCATGTAATCGGACTGCCCATCCAATGTGCCCCACCTCTGATTTCTCACTCCTCTGATTTGTTATTCACTATTCCTTTTAATACTACTTTTGCTATGATTATCCTAGCCGTCTGATCCATGGCCAACCAAATGGACAGCCCAGGTCATTTATGATGAATAGCCATTTCATCACTAATCTGAACTATACATCTTGTGAGCCCCAAGTCTACTTCAGTTGTCTTAAGAATCACTTTGGTGGGAAGGCCCAGCCATTCGATAATGCCAGGTAAAATGGATGGCTGATAGATTGCTTATGAAAGAAGGCCTAATCATCGATAGTTTAGATTAATAGTGTGCCCACCTCTAATATTGTGCCTCTCTTGAATCACTTTGATTTAATGATCTTAAACATTTGATCATTTACCAACAAAACAGACTGAGTATATCATTCACGACAAAACACATGCGAATCTGGACTGTCCATCTTGCGAGCCACGCCTTTATTTCCTGTTATTCTCAAGAATAACTTTGATATGATGATCCTAACCATCCGATCAATGGCCGACAAAATGTCGGTCTAGATCATTTATGACAAAAGTGACATAATCATGAATTTGTACCATCCATTAAGTGGGCCCACCTCTGATTCCCTGCCTCTTAACAAGCACTTCAATCTAACAAAATTGATTAATCATGGATGGGGGTAATCCATCTTGCCGACCCACCTTTGATTTCAAGTGCCTCTATTCAATCATTCTGATTCAATTGGTGTGTATGAGAAGTGCTTCCCAAACAAAATAGGTCTGAACTACTCTCCGTGAAGTATAAGGGTTGTCTCTCTGAAATGTTACTACCAAACAGTTAACCAAAAAGCTTCCCTTAAGGAGCAGCTAGAAGTGATTTCATTCGCCAAATCAGACTCATCCTTAGGGGACATTTGGCAGCATGGATTCAGTATGAATTGGAATCTAAATCACAACTACCATAGAATCCATGTGAATTGGAATCCTCAGTTGTGTTTAGGACTATGCAAATGGATTCCATGTGAACCAAAATTTGCATTTGGCACATTCTATGCATACATGATATCAATTCCCAAGTGGGGAGTGGCTAACGTTTGCGGTGTAACTAACAATGGGGGTGGGTGTACTAACAGTGGGGTGGGTCTACTACCCAAAAAAAATGATATGAATTCTACACATTCTCACACGTGGCACACTATGATGTTTATGTGAAATCCACCCCAATCACCAGGTGCGTCACTCTATTTTAGCCATAGGGCTCAAAATCAGCCCCGTCCGTGACTCAAGTGGACTAGACAATTGAAAACAATATACAAGGCATCCCTCTCCCAACTGTTCCCTTTGTATGGCCCACCAAAATCACGGACCAAG
This sequence comes from Liriodendron chinense, assembly GCA_003013855.2. Taxonomy (NCBI): domain Eukaryota; kingdom Viridiplantae; phylum Streptophyta; class Magnoliopsida; order Magnoliales; family Magnoliaceae; genus Liriodendron; species Liriodendron chinense. Next base: position 7,672,690 of record ML058453.1, read on the forward strand.
GTGATTTTTGGGCTCTACAGGCTGAAATGTGGTGATGCACCTGGTGATCGGGGTGGATTTCACTTAAACATCACGGTGGGGCCCATTAATTCTTGAAGTCAAATTCGGGCCATTTTCATACATAAGTCACTAACATTGACCCATCCACACCTAAAAAATTCTCACACATGGCCCACCATGATGTTTATGCAAAATCCACCCCGATCACCAGGTGTGTCAACCCCATTTTAAGGGTAAGGCCCAAAACTTAGCCCGTTCCATGATTCAGGAGGGCCATATGGAAATAGTAACGCTCACCCTCCAAATTTTTTCCTTTCATGTGGCCCACCTGAATCAAGGATGGGCCTGATTTTCTATCCTGAGGCCTAAAATTTAGCTTTACATGTAACAGTTGGAGTGGATTTCATATAATTATCACGGTGGGCCCTAAAGAAAAATCAAGTGTGGGCATCCCTCTATCGGGTCATTTCCCTTTGTGTGGTCCACTAAATCATGGACCAAGCTGATTTTTGGGCCCTACAGCTAAAACGAGGTGACACACCTGGTGATCGGGGTGGATTTCACTTAACATCACAGTGGGGCCCACCAATTCTTAAAGTCAAATTTACTTTGATTTTCATGCTGACGTCATAGATGGTAATCAGTGGTCATGGGGCTTGAAATCACTCCTCATCCCAAGGATTTCAAAATGCATGAATGGGTGGTGAATGTATTCCATTTACCATGGTCGTACACCATCCCAAATGCCCCTACTTTTTGATTTTACCATTGTTTCCATGCTACCAAACGACCCCTTAGATCCTTGTCTCGTCTTAGGTCTCATGTCTCTGTTATTGATTTGGCGAGGGTGTGTCTACCAATGAATGCTAATAGCTTGTGAAAAAGAAGTGGTTTTAGATGGGTATGGCCCCTATTAAGTCGTGGAATTGATGAAGTCTAACATGCTAATGGAGAAAGAAGTTGATGTAGCGAGACGTCCTCCTGATCGACGAAGGAGTAGAACCAAGAAAAGGACCCATGAGTGGGCCCAAAAGAACCCAAGGAAGGCCCACAAGGAAGGGCCAAAAGAAAGCAAAAGTGAAGGAAAAACAGGCATGCCGAATATTTGCCCAGAAACAGCCCAACTCTCTGGACAGTTTTGGGTCGTTTGCAACCGGTCGGCACTAGCGCAAAATGCGCACGCGAACTTACTTATTTCAAACTTCTTGTTTCCGTTTTGGTTTGATTTGCTTTCCTATTGCAATTAGGACACCTAGGCTGCGTATATTAGGGTTTGGAATACTATTTAATGTTGCTTTGATTTCGTTTTTTAGGCATTATTGAATACTTTTAATAAAACTTTTGAGTTTATCTCCCTTTTGCTCATGGATTCGAGTTGTTCTTCGTGGATTCAAAGAAAATGTCTCGTGGATTCGAGATATCCCATTGTGGATTCGATGAAGACAGGTTGAGGAGTCCCTGTAGTTCCGAATTTCGGAATAGATATCCCCCATGAGAGAGACGGTGCTCGATCTCACCCGCCCGGCTGCTGCCAGAAGTGGAGAGTACACTTCTAACATCTTTGTCACAATATCTCCTACCAATAATCACAAAAGTTGATTAAAATGATTGGGGATTTGGAAGTATATCATGTGTGTCTCTCTCCCAATAGGAATATATGTAGGAATAGGGGATTCGTGTTTATGAGATACTAATATTTTGATGAGGCCCAAAAGGAGATTTGTGAGATAGATGGAAAGAAATGGGAGAATTACTCAAGTTAGCCAGTTTGAAGGAGGAAGAAGGCAGAAAGAGGAAGAACATTTGATTCTTAATCATGAAGGAAGGAGGGAATATGGGGTTTCAAAAATATGAGATTAACCAACGTTCAATGTTTCAATGAGGAGGAGAATCATTTTGTGATGTGCTTTCTTTGTTAGATTCCTATGGGGAAATACAAAATAGTCGAATAAAAAGTTTAAAGAGATGCAAGAATCAATGAGGATATTGTGAAAAGAATCAGAGAGTTCCAGAATAGCATGGTAGGCACAGAAAATTGCAACTCTCTTATCATTAAAGAGAACAAAGAGGGGGCTTCATCCTCCCCTTGTTTTGTAGTGGAAATCATCATAGCGTATTATCATTAAATAGCTTTCTCTTTACATTCTCATTAGGGAAGGTAATTGTGGCACTCACAAAGGACCATGGTTTTGAAAAACAATCACCTTACAGCCATATCGGTGCCCACCGTTACACGATACAAGGGCAAATCGGCTTACTGGAAAAGAAAGGGGGCCCGTATTGGCCAATACGGGGATGATACCCCTAATACGAGTCATACAACCATAAAGTCTCTCTTTTTTTTCCTCTTATTTTCTTTTACATTTTTTCCTTTGTTTCAAATGTAAATGAATTCTTAGAAACTTATCTTAGACTACACCTAGGCCTCTCTTGGGAATCAAAACACAAGATTTGAGTGAGAAGATCATTTTGGCTCAAATCAAGAGAAAAAATGGGTAAATCATTTTTTCATCTTTTTTTTCCCTATTTCAACAAAAACGGAGCATAATTAACAAAATCATGTTTGATTTGTGTTCTACTAGTGCCTAATTGGTGGATTTTCAGCAAGGTCAAGTCAAGAGACAGCATTCTCATTAAAGAATGATCAGATGGACCATTTAACACGTTAAAATAAAAAATGATTAGTTCCAGTGTTTTACACTTTTTCCTATTTTCCCAATAATTTGTTAAGATTTTTTGGGGCCAAAATAAATAAATAAAAAAAAAAAGCCAAAATGGTGCAATGAGTCCCTTATCATATCACTTTTGGGCCCCACCAATACCTCTATTCAAAGCCTTGCTAGCGAGATGCTCTAGTCAATGCTCAAATTGAATTGGTGTTATTGACCTACCTTTCGCTATGGGAAGGTATTGGAGTTCAATGATTCATCTTAAAAGAAGCATTTCTTCTTTTGTAAGAGTTAGAATTCTTGACCCTGCTGCAAAATTTAAAGAGGTGATTGATTTAAAGGTTTATGGTCAATCCTTTCTATTATTTGCCCAATCAAAGCTCCAAAATGGAAACCATCCTGACCCTAGGGAATTCGAAGAAGATGATGGGAATGGTAGCATCTTAAGAAGGGAGGCAGTCTTCAGTCAGACGGTCAAGGGGCTTCAGGAGGAAGACAATGCTTGGTTTGCTCTATAAACGCAAGAGAATGATTTGGAGTTTGGACGGGGCTCTCGAGGCAACAATGGAGGTCTACATGGATCCAAGGGTACTTATGTGGTGCCCATGTGTATCAGAGTCAGATAGGCTCCCTTGAGCATGGTCAAGGGCTAACCAAGTTCTACACTTCATTCATTTCAAATCTGGGAGTGGATAATCAAGGGTATTTAACTGTTTCTTTCTCAACATGGCCAATCTAAACTATAGAATCTAGACCGTCAAAGAAGATTGTTGGCGAGACAGATAAAATGCCAAAAGATACCATGTGCCTCATGGAATACCTAGTGGTTAAAAATGGAGCTATAGAATCTATTGCATTAAGTCAATTGATCAGCATCAGGCAAAGAGACGAATCATAATTTTATGCCTAACTCACTGAGTCTTTCGAGCCCATCTACAGAAATTCAAATAATAGTGGAGGAAAGGTAGGTCCGGTGGATTTCTTGTCAGTGCATAACATGGAGGAATTTTGCGAAGATCACACTAACAAGAGCTTTAACGGCTGGACCAGGAGATTGGGAACCGATCACCAATTGATTAGGACAATAACATGGGCCAGACAGATCTATGAATATGAAATGCAAGATGAGTCAAGATTTTTACAATCTATGGAGATGAATGATAGTGTTGACACGGATTTTCGTCAGATTGTAATATTACCAGAGATGTTTCCATTAAGAGCATTTGTAGAGCATAGCTGAACTACATATAAAGAAAGAAAGCAAGCCCGTTAAAGAGACTTTTGTTGATATGGGTTCATATATACAATCCAAGTTGCGGTCTGGCACAGGCCCTTGATTACATTCCATAGAGAAATACCCTTGATTCTGAGGCAAAGCTCAATGAGTTGTAATGCAGAAATACAACATAAATAAATAGACAAGTGCCAAGAACTAAAATAATCCAAATGTATAAAAGGGGTCAATGAGTTTGTATCAGATGGAGTCATGTAAAGTGCAACTAAGAAGGCTTGGGCCCATACAAGGCAGACCCTAAAGGCATCAGCTCACGTGAATTCGAAGCTTTCGGGGATAGTCCCAACACCTTATATAGGCTACAAGACCAATAAGAAGAGCACCAAATCACAATCGACAATACATAGAGATTTTTGTGGTTCGGCAGTATGCTGACTCCACAAGGTAGCAATACAGAGCTTTCACTAAGATAAAGTAAACCAGGAGTACAAGACTGCTTGCATATAAAAGGAAGTAGGACAATGAATATGATGTATGTGCCTTGATCGGTGAACCTCAAGTCTCCCGAGAGCATACAAGAACTAAATTGTCATCCGAGTGAGTAATAGCGTATGCTCGTACTGCTTTCCCTTATGACAAGCCAGTACCAGGTGTTGAATGCATGGTTGAACTCAAATTGGCATAGAACCATATGAAGATGAGAGTAAAGAGGATCGGTTTGTGACACCATCTAGGAATGAGACATGTAGCATAGCGTTGTGCTATTTGTGAGAAAGGGAGCTTAGGTTTGTGTCTAGGTCGATAGGGAGCTTTTAGTTGTGTCCACATAGGCGACTAGCTTGTAACTATGTCTATGTGAGCAACGCAGAGCTGCATTTATGAAATGTGATAATGAGGTCAGTGCATGACGCTGCCTATGCATGTAATTTAGCCAACATTGGACCCCATACTGGAGAGCACGAGTGAGCGCAAGCGAGTGCGGCACTATCGATGTTTTGTTCGAATAGGCAAGCCCGAATTTGTGCTCCATTGGCAAACAGGTGGCGGGTGTCATCTTGGTGGGCATGCGGAGCCACTACCCTAGCCCGCTAGCTTATATGAGTGAGCGGGCATCTCTCCTTACCTATTCATGAGCAGACGTGTAGAGGAATAGAGAATAGCAGCTGAAGGTCCTCATAAGGATTTCTAAATCCAGAGGATTTCTTCCTAAATGAATCAAATGAAAACCCTTAAGAGGTATTTATAGAAGTGGAAGCAGCTGATTTTGTGCATCGACGACGGCCTATCGCAGGGTCGTGGTCAAGCCGCTATTGTCGAGCCATTGTGGCACCGCCGTTGAGCTATGGGTAGGTCATCGTGGCACTGCCGCCGCCAGGCCACCCTGGCACCATCGTTAGGCTACCATCAAGCCATAGGTAAGCCGTTGCCAAGCCGCTAAGAACCACCACAGGGCCGAGAGCAGGCCAACGTGGCACCACTGGACCACGGTCGGGCTACAAGCAGGCCGCCACACTATCGTGAGCCTACGGTGACGCTGGACACGTGAGGTTAGAGGCTTTTTTGTGTTAACAAATGGTAAGATGGAAATCTAAATTTGAGGGAAATGACTTATATAACCAGTGCTAGTGGTTACATCACATAAGCTACCCAAAAGAGGGCATGAGCAGCCTTGCAGTTGTGAGGAAATTAGGCTTAACATTGTGACAATGACATCAAAGATCTAGAGGATAAACATGGTGGGGTTATTCCATTCATTGTGTTGGATAAGGAGGGAAACTGTATTAGAGAAGGCCAAAAGGTTATTCATTTGGCCCAATGGTTTGATGAAGCCAAGGTAGAAGACACATTGATTAGTGTGGCAGCTAATGGTTCCACTCTTCCAAATGACTCAGGCCAGGTAAAGATTGGTGAGGAATTGGCTTGGGTTCAAAGAAATCTCGAGCAATTGCATGGTTGATTGGGGTGGATGTAGATGCAGAGGTAAAAAACTTTAAAGCCATCCTCAAAATAATTGAAGCCAAGGAGTGTAAGAAACAAGTAATGTGATATGGTGCCTTTTTCAATACGTTGGGAGATTTGGAAGGAAAGGAACAACAAAATTTTTTAAGGAGTTAGATCTCTTCCAAAATGTTGATCAAGAAAATTAAATGATTGATCACTGAATAGATGACAGTTTCTTCAAAATTATATGGAATGTTTGTGGCATAGATTTGGAATGAATGGTACAGCCTTGTGCGGTAGTGTTTGGGTCTCTTGCTCTAGTTAAATATTTCGTTTAACTGTGGGAGTCTAGCAATTGCCCTGCTTTTTATATTGTTGGGACTTTCGCATGTTTTGAGTTGTAATTTGGAACTTTGGGTCTTCTTCTAGTGATATATTTATCGTTATTTCATCATATCATCTAAGCCTTATCCCAATTAATTTTTTTAAAAAAATGCTTTAGAAAAATTTTGGAAGTGTCCTTCAGACATTAAGAGTCAAGGAAATTATGGAAACTGGCTTCAACCATCAATTATAATAACCAAGAAGTATGCAAAGGGAATGGAAGGGATGAGAACCATCTGGCAATCATTCCAAAATGAGAATTGCATCTTGGAATGTAAGAAGCATGAATAGCGAGTAGCAAAAGCTACTAATCAAGGATCTAATGCACTATATAAGATTGATGTTCTAGTGTTGCATGAAACAAAGAAGGAACCTAGCAAAGCCTCAAAGGTGGCTATCTGTAGCATAATTAGCAAAACGTAGTATTGCAGGAAAATGATACAGGAAATATTCACACTTAATTTGATTTTGATCCTAACGAAAACCATCGAAAAGTCAGTCAAAGAAGCGGGAATGAGAAAACAAAGAATGAAAAGTTTGGGTTTAATATGGTTTCTATTAAAAAATGGAGCAAAAGAAAATTATTGTATATACACACACGTGTGTGTGTGTGTGTGTATTGCACAAAAAAATATTAGAAATACAAAGCTTCAATTAAAATGGTTAGAGTTTCTATGTGCATAAATAATAACATATATTCTTTGTTACCCTTTGATCCTTCGTTTCCAAGAGATTCCTACATAAAATTAATCCTCTCCACTAAAATTTACCACCTTCCGTTCAATTGTCTTAAAGGATGAGGACAATGAATCTTTCTCTAAATCATCTTGAGAGAGAAAGAGTTCTTTTTTCCAAGAAAAAAAAGGAGTTCAACTCGGTTTTCCTAAAAGAATGAACTTTTTTTTAAAGGTAACAAAGAAAAAAAATTATTATGAGCACTGAGATGGTGCAAAAGCTACAAACCACATAGAAAACAAAAACCTCCCTAAAAAGGCAAAGAACAATCTTTCAACCCATTTATACAAGAAGCCCACTCTGCTACCTTTAACAAAGCCCTACTAAGGACCTGCTCCCTTGAGCTGCTCTCATTTCAGAAGCACCTCCTATTCCTTTCCCCCATATTGCCCAAAGTCTAGCCAGCAGGCCTAACCTCCAAAATGCCCTAGCTTGCTTCCAAATACTAGTTCTGTGTCCTGCCATGAGTAGCTCTCCGACAAAACTTGGCATAACCCAATCCATATTGAAGGTCCTGAGAATACCGCTCCACACACCATGTGCAAATTGACAGTGGATAAAGATATGATTAATTGATTCAACATGCAACATACACATGATGATACATTAGGAATCATCATTGAGCGCTTATACAGATTATCCACGGTTGGGACTTTTTCCTCACCAACCATCTAAAAACCACCACCTTCAAGGGAACTCCATAAGACCACACATGCCTTGTCTACCCCAACTCACTGCCCTTCTTTTGCACTTACAGATCATAATAGAAGGATTGAATCGAGACCGTGTCTGACTTATACTTATGCTAAACCATTCTATCCCACTCCGCTCCCAATAGGCAACAGAATCGGATATGATCTAAAAACGATACAAACTCCTCTACCCCTTCATCAAGAACGGATCTGCGATAGGGAGGGGACCAAATGACTCTCTCCCCAATGTAAGAGAAACAACAAGCCACCTTGATATTGCTTCCCGTAGATAGCCGAGAATACGCAGAAACTTTGCTTGTAGGGATCGATCATCAATCCGCACATCTTCCCATAATCAAAATCTTTTCCCCATTGCCAAAGGGAAGGAAAAACCAATGCCCTCAAAGAACTTAGCCTTAACAGAAGACAGCCCCTTCAAAACGGATGAAGCTCTATACAGAGAAGTGTTCATAGTACTCCACCCTCCATCTTGGCATCCAAGCTTGTCAGCCATGACCTCCCTCCATACTCCATAGTGCTCCCTCCTCTACTCCAAACCTCCATAACAACTTCCCTAATAAAACTAGATTCATCAAATTCAATTCCTCTATGTCGACTCCTCTTTCATATGACTTACACACCTCCTCCCAACCTAAAAAATGGAACCTTTCCTTCTCTTCCAACCCCGACCATAGGAATTCATGCCTCAATCTTTCTAGCCTAACTAGCACCGCCTTTAGGCTTTTTGTTTTTTTCTTTTTTTTCTTTTTTAAAAGGTAACACTGCCAGGGATTGAACCCTAGATCACTCACACACACTACAATGTCCCTACCAGCTCATCTAACGAGCCGGAGATACCGCCTTTGGTCATTTCAATATTGACATAAAGTAAACTGGCAAGTTCGAGGGGGCTACTTTTATGAGAGTAATTCAGCCTCCTAGGGATAGGTATAGGCCCTTCCACAGAGCCAATTTCCTTTTGAACCTTCCCACAATTCTATTCCACAAATGTGTAGCTAGCTTCCCTATATAAAGAGGCAAACCAAGGTAAGTGGATGGGAAGGAGCCTACCTTGCATCCAAAGATCCTCACCAACTGCTCAACCTTCAAATTGGGTAGATGAACACCCAACATCTTGCTCTTAGAGATGTTAACTTGAAGCCTTGACACTGCTTCAAAACACCTAATAATCATCCTTAGTTTATCCACCATACCAGTATCATCATCGCAAAGTAGAATCATGTTGTTAGCGGAGTGAAGATAGGAGATTGGAGGACTTGACTTTATGTTGTTGGCGAAGTGAAGATGGGAGATTGGAGGACCTGATCTTCCAACAATGAACCCATAAAAAACACCACCCTCCTGCCTATGATCCAACATTCTACTTAGAGCTTCAACAATCGCAACAAAGAGGAACGAAAATAACGGGTCTCCTTGCCTGATGCCTCTCGAATTTCGAAAGAAACCTTTCGGGGATCCATTGATCATTGATCAACCTAGTGGAGCTTACACACTCCCTTATCCACCCCTCTGCTTGCTCCCACATCCAACCCTGCTTAACATGTAGTCCAAGAAGTCCCAATAAACGTGGTCATAGGCCTTCTCAATATCCAGTTTGCAAGAAATATCTTTCCCCCACTCTTGTACCTTGAATCTTCGCACTCATGAGCTATAAGCGCACTAGCCAGATTTGACGGCCCATCATGAAGACTCCTTAGTTCTTAAATATGACACTTGACAAAACTAGCCTAAGTCTAGAGGCTAAGACTTTGGCAAGGATCTTATACAGCCCTCCACTGAGACTAATAGGTCTGAAATCCCTCAAGCTTTTTGCACCTGACACCTTTAGAATGATAGCTATAAAGGATGCCCCAAGAATCAACTTTTCCTGCTGATCTTTTGAAATATATGGACTTTAAACACCAAAGGCTCCACCAAGGCAGTGATGGCGTCTATTAAGGTGTTCGTTTATGAATGGGCGGCTCTTTTGAAAGTTGAGGATGATTGTATTCTGTCTATTCTAGAGTTGTAATGCCTGTGAGCTCCTTTCTTTGTATTCTTTTCCTGTCTTTTTGCAAGCAGGTTTTTATTAAAAAGAAATCCATTGTTCTATAAAAACAAAAAAAGTCAAAGCAAGTATATCTATTTTTTCTTCTCTTCAAAAAAATATGAGTTATCTTTATCAAAAAATAAAAGGTTTAAATGGATTCTTGTAACTATGATTGAGCGAGGGTCGATGTGAGTGGGATTTTGTCAGTGGCTTGGGTAGATCCGGAGGAATCTTAGTGGTGGAATTCAAATGTGCGATTGAAGATGGCTGCAGTTAGAGGTCAATCATCATTATCCATGATATTCAAAATGACGAGTGGGAGTTCTATTGGTGCCTCATGGTAGTGAATTGGCCCAAATGAGCTCAACCTGAGGCAAGAGTTTCAAGCTGAGCTCAGATCCTCTCTTAGGTTGGTAGGATGTGCCATGGTGCAAAATCGGCGATTTCAACCTAATGAGGTTTTCCATGAGAACATAGGAGGATCCCACGTGATGGTCACTATGCGTGTTTTGCTGATTTCATTGATAGACGGTCGGTGGGATGTGCCATGATGCGAAATGTGGGCCTTCTAAAAGTGCCCTAGAATCCTCTACAGTAGTCTCCTAATCTTATGGTTGGTTGGTGGAATGGTGGATATTCGCTTATTGGCGACTCCTCTAGGAGCAATCTTCACAAGCTCCTTTGGAACATTAGTTGGAGAGGAACAATGGGATCCCCTAGAAAGGTGAATTGGCTAAAGCATAATGTCATCCAAGGGTAGTCCATAATAGAATAGTCAAGGGTGGAAAAAATGCTAATTGGCTTTCCTAAGAGTTTGTTTTAGAATAATTGGAATAGGCTATTGAATATGGGTGCTTGATTCCCCAGGATGTGGAGAGGTAGACCCAACCCCCAATGAGTTTCAACGAAAGCTCCTTTGGGTAGCCGGAGCTGGCAATCGGGTTGATTATTCAGAATCCACCTTGGGGGTATGTATTAAAGCATAGTTGGGACCCATTGGGTACCGCATTAAAAATAAGGTTGAAGCATGTGTGTCACTTCGGGGCATCTGTTTATATCAAGATATTTAGGATGGCCCTTTTCTCATCGAGCGAGACTCCTCCAACGTTCTCTAGTGGGTTTCCTCCAGAAAGACCCATTGAAGATTTGCCATTATTGCAGAAGAAATTTTAGATAAGTAAGGCTACATTATTGAAGCTCACCTATTTTCATGTGTACAAGGAGGTAGATTTGGATGTGAATGTTTTTTGCTGAGGGGTTGGGCCGGGATTCATTGCTTGTACTATAATGTGTTGTCGCATCTTTCATTGTACGGGCAGCTGCAGGCCCGTTGTCTTGTGGTCAAGTTCTCATCTTTGTAATGAAGTTTTCTCTTTGTCATTGAAAAAGGAAATAAATTAATTAATTAAAAAAGGAAGAAGAAGAACTGAGTTAGGCTTCCTCCAAAACATCATTTTTCCACATTTATATTATCTAAGCAATAAATAAAAGAACTTATCAGGAACCCTAATCCCCTAACTTTTGTTTGGGTTCAGGAAGATCATGGGGAACATTTAGACCAAAACTTGTACAGCTAGGTTGGAGAGTTTAAACTTAAAGACAAAGTTGCAGCCAAAAAACATGTGAATGATGACAAGAGAAGCTACAGTTCTGGACACAAGTAGCTAGGAGCACAGACACTGATGTTCTCTATGATGCAATGCATATAAAGTAAGCAAAACAATGAGTCTTCCATCTTCATGGTTGGACACGTGTCCTTACAATAAACGCTGCAGATTTACTAACCAAAACTCAAGTTACAAGTAAAAGCTAGTTTCAAGAAAACTTACCTTGATCCGTAGTCTTTCAGCCACCTCAGACTGCTCATCATACTCATCAATAACCTGTAGTAGTTCATGGAAGCAAAACATTAAGACCTCCTTGCTAGTTAATGAAAAGTATAACTATGGCCCACTAAGTGGCTATATAGAAGTACTTCAGGAACAAACCAAAAGTTGAATTAGAGGTACTTCCAAACACTACATGAAGGCAGAGTTCCTTTAAAAAATATTATTTCAAGTGTTCAACTGTCAGGCAAGTATAGTATGTGATGCATGTCATAAAATTCTATATTAATGCAACTTAAACGGGTGTACCACAAGACAAACACAAATTCACATTCAGGAATGATAAAAAGTTGCTTACATTATGCTTCAAGAAGATAACTGGGGCTTCTTGATCGCCGGATCCTCTGCATAGTTTTGCAAACCCCTGCTCTATATACTTGCAGCTTCCACATGAAGTTCGATAGAAATCTACCACAACTAAGGAATCTGTTTCCTTAGCCCACTCCAGAATTTTAAAGAATTCCTTGTCAGTCTTGAATTCTCTAACACATTCAACTGGACAAACTTCATCATCCTCATCGGCATCTGATAACTCTCCTTCATTTTCATACGATGTACTTTTGTAATCTGAAGCTTGAATGCTGCAATGAGTTTTTACCCTGTCCAGATTCACACTCCTCGATATTGAAGGGATTTTTGCCCTTAAAAGCCAAAATCTAATATGGTTTTGACACACTGCATCCAGCAAGCCAGGAAGTGCACAGACGAGTCTTGAATCATGTAGTCTTTCTGGGATTTTTGCAACATTGAAAGAGGCCCTCCGGTATAGTGAACTCTGCCTTTGCATGGCAAGAAAGAAAATAGCCTTGACAGCAAGATGAATTTTCCAATATATGGGATGTGCGGATGTGCTCCACGATAAAGAAGGTGAAACATAAAGATTCAGATAAAATATGTTTCGCTAATGCATTCTGACAATAAGCACTCAATCATAGGATTTCTTTTTTTGTTTTAATATGAGCAGTTCATTTCATCTGCTGCATAGAACAAAACATATAACCATAAAAGATAGAAACAGCCAAAATCAAAACGAGTAGAAAATGAAAATTAGTTCTTGAAGTTTGGATGGTGTGTGTCTTTTGAACAAAAGAAGTGTAAAGGCCAAGTTGGGAAGTTCCCTATTCATTCCAAATAGGAGACTTCCTTATTCGGAACTCCGAACTTAGTTTGTAGATGTGAGGCCCATGGTTGTCTATCCAAGCCATTGATCTGACAGCCCCCATCATAGACAGACCATTCCAGAATATCCTCTCAAATGGTCAACTCTAACCTTCCCATTGTTGGCATGGAACTACATGATTAAAAATATATGCAAGAGCAAACCACATTCAATGGAGGAAAGACCAAAGTTTCAATGACTAGGATCTTCCGATTTGGGAGATTTTAGGGTAATGGTCCATTTCCCAAAAATTTGATGTGCCCACATTTCTATTGTAGTTAGGGGAGTTTTTGGATGAAGGAAAGTTAAAACGTGGATATGGAAAAGTAACCTGGAATCCTCGGGAAATGAAAAACTATGGATTTCAATTTCCTTCCGTTATTTGTTTTGGATTCCAATATGGTTTCCATATACGGTCACTTCAACCAGTCTTCTCTGCATCAGAAATCGATTTAGGGGTCGGTTGGATGCCTATAAATGGCATAAGTTGTAAATGATTTACAGGAAAATCATTTACACTCTGCATTTGGATGACCTTTTTTGCATGTAAATCATTTACAGGCTGAAAATGATTTTAAATGATTTACAGCATTTGCCCCCCATTTCATTTACAGGCAAAAAGATGGGATTTCATTTACAGCCTAACGGCTATATTTTCAAAGATTGGCTCTCCATTTACAGGACTTAAACAATTTATAGGCTATTCAAACACAGACAATCATCTACCTGTAAATCATTTACAGTTTACAGCCAAACAGGACAGGCTGTAAATGGTTTGCACCTGTAAATCATTTACCACTTAAACCATTCACAAGCATCCAAACGACCCCTAAGATATGCAAATTGGTCGCCCCTGCTACTTCTTTTTTCCCAAACTTCATAGAGAATGTGGGCTTTTCACGGAAACCAAATTCATCTCCACGGATTTCCACGATTACACACACGGTCACTTCAACCGGTCTTCTCCGCCTCAGAAATCGATCTAAAGCCTTCTTTGGGAGAAATGAATGTCCATTGTTTTTGAGGAAAACATAAGAAATGCAAACCCAAATGTGGGCTTTTCATGGAAACCAATCTAAAAAGCCTTCTAAAGCCTCCATTGTTATTAGAGAATGTGGGCTTTTCATGGAAACCAATTTCATCTCCACGGATTTCCACGTTCCCAAACAACCCCAAATGCTCATCTTCCCAGAATTCATTAGCACAATTGAAGCTATTATACATTCACCAAAGAAAAGAAAAAATCAAATATACAATGTATAAGACTAGATTTATGATGAATCCAGCAAGTTGTAGAGATGAGACTGATTTCCATTCAACGGCAGAGATAGGTCGGCACGCCGGCGGCATAGATGACCACTGGATAGGAGGGATCCACCGTGGATTGCATTTGGACCCCAAATCAACATGATCGGATGATCAAAGCCAGCCTATTAAGGCCACGAAGAGTCTACAGTAAGAGTAAAACTGATCTTACCGTCCAATTTTTCGGGTCCATGGCTGAACGGCTTTGATCATCCGTTGAGAGAAGGAGAGAAATGCATACCTGCTTTAACGAGATTTTTGTGGGCTTTTGGTCGTTCAAAGGAGAACGACGACCCAACACCTGGCTTAGGGACTCACCTCAATGAGTTTGTTTTGCCTCTGTCGCGACTGAGAAACCAGCATGTGTCGCCACCCACTGGGGCCCACAAGCTTGAATGGTCCGATGATTTGAACCTTCCATGTTTTAGATATTAACTTAAGTAAGCTATCTTCTTAAAATCAAACTTCAGTATCGATCACTGCCTTTGATTTTTCGAGGTGTTTTCCAGCCATTGTTGTAAATTCATCTAAGGTACGGATAATGATGGTCTCAATTATCTATTCAGAGTTTCTTGCGGTGGATCATAGTAGACGATATTGACGGTTCTGATCATAGGATCACTCATCATGTGGTCCCAGTAGACGCGACATACTGGATACCGATTCACGACGCGATGGAGATAAAAAAGGATCTCTGATTGGACTGTTACGGATAAACCCTGTCTGTAAGGGATTTTACTGCAATAGCCTGAGTTGTGGCTATTTTTAGTAAAAGTCCAATTTCTCGTCTGGCTCATCCTTTTTGGCCTTTTGACGAGAATTTGAACATTTTATGGCCGAAAAATGCCCCTTTACTCAACTGGAATCTACAATGCTAGGGGGAATCCTTAATGCTCATGGATTCCCCCTGAGCACTCAGGATCCCCCATGAGCACTCGGGGGCATTTGCGACAGTAAAATTTCAAATTCTCATCAAAAGGCTAAAAAATATAAGCCAGACCAGAAATTAGACTTTTAGTAAAACTAGCCACAACTCAGGGTTGTTGCAGTAAAAATTCCTTTCAAATATCTGAAATATCAATACAATTAGTTGGATGATAAGTTAATGTCCAACTACAAAATAAATGAGAAGTTGTCAAGATCTAGTAACATCCGACCGTTCAAAGGGTTTGGAAAAATCAAGATGATTCCCTCATAGTCTGGGCCACACATTGAAAGAAAAAGAAATCCGCCGAACTAATCCAAAGCATAGAACTCACCTGCATGATAGGATTTTTTTAATCAATTTTTGATGTGGTATAAACGTTTTAAACGGATAGGATTTAGTAAATACTGGACAGGTTACAGTGACTCTAGTTGGACCGTAACTTTCCATGTCCAGCTACTTGTACGGGAAGCTTTTGAACGGAATCATGCGATACACGGCGCGAGGCTTTGCCGGGTGTACGCGGGTTTTCAATTCTGACAGGTGGGATCCATCTTTTGAATCCAATAGCAGATGGACCATGCCTCAGAAGATCAACTAGATTGAAATATTCCACCGTTGGATGAGGTCAATTGCAGCCTTTGTCTTTGTTCTTATCTATTTGTAGGCCACAGATTGGAAGGGTGGGATTGTTTCTCGTTGAGAAGTTTTCGTCGATGGTACATCCACGGTAGTACACGTCACATGATAGACCGGCTTAATCGAGATGGTCGGTTTTTCAGTTTGTGGAAGCGGGGCTACGTGATTGAAATAGTCCAGTGATTGTAGGGTTTTCAGTCAAAATTGTACGGAGATGTGTAACACGATGAAAATAACTCCTGCTCTCAATCCCAATAACTGTAGCCTTCAATGTCATTCTAGATTTTTTTCAAACCATTTTGCCCTTTACTATGTATGCCAGTAAGTTCCTCGTAATTTAAATGGCCATGTGTCTCATCCGCGGGTCATAACTTCATGTCAGCAAGCCACGTGTCTCATCAAAGAGCAATGAGACTATCTCATCGACTGAGCTGTGTTTTATCGGAGAGCCATGGAACTAGTCTCATTAGATAGCCATCGGAGAGCCATGGGTATTATTAAAGTGCCATGTGTTTAATTGGAGAGGCATGTGTCTCATTAGAGTGCTATGAGACTGTCTCATCGGCAAGTCATGTGTCTCATCAGAGAGCTATAAGACTATATCATTGGAGATCCATGTATCTTATCGGAGTGCCATGAGACTGTCTCATTAGAGAGCTATGTGTATCATTGGAGTGCCATGTGTCTCGTCGAAGAGCTATGTGCACCATCGGAGTGCCATAGTGTCTCATCGGAGCCCTGCCTGCCAGGGGAAAATTGGTCTAAAGAAAGGTCAAAGGGCTACAATGATTGAGATTCAAGGAAGGGACTAATTTTGCCATTTCACAAAAAGCCAGTGCTATGTTGACCCACTAATGGTAGTATTAAAGCAATGATTTTATGGGGGTAATAGTTGAAAAAGCCCTGATTTATAATATCATTTATGTAGTTGGCCCGCTTGTCACAGCCCTTTATTTATCCAGCCTCCCGAGCTCTGTTGAACTTTTTCACACACCAAAATGCCCTTTTATGGGGAAGTCGAGGGGCATTTTGATAATGCGGCATGGCCCCACCAAATTAATGGTTGGAGCCACCCTACGGATGATTTGACTCGTTCACTGTATTCAAACAACCACGACACACGGGAGGATTATTTTTCAAAAAAATGGAGCTTTTTGTGGCCCACACCTAGACTAACATTATGAATTAATTTCACACTATTTTCTCCAGTTTGGTCTATCTGTAATGAGTTTCACCCTCAAATTTGACAAATGGAATGAAATTAAAATTCATTTCATGTGGATGGCTTAGATCTACTCCAAGACTAGCTAGTGGACCTCGCATAAGACGGGATGGGTCCCTTGTGCAGGAAATGCTATTTGACCGTTTTCTTCATTTTTTTTTTAGGAGGGGGCCATTTGGCTGTCAAGACCATTGCCACCTCCATAGGACCCACTCCAGTGAGCTTCTAACTTACATTTAGTATCATTTCCTCTACTACAGCGAGTTTCTTAGTTTTTTTTTTTTTTTTTTTTTGAGTTAATTGTCATAACTCAATGTAGGTTTACATATCCCTATGAAAATGGGGCCTACTTTTGGACAATCAAATAGTGTCAAAATGAGGTGGTTCCAAAGCCATGTGAAAGTTCATCAAATTACCTTTCCAATAAGTATAAGATCACTCAAATCAAGCATGCAACGAAAGAGTTATGGAGCTTTTCGTCAAATCTGCGAACAATAGAATATCGACAAATGACAATGACTATAGGCCCACTTTTTTGGGCAATCAAGTAGGTGTCCAAATGAAGTTATTCCAAATTCACATGAAAGTTCATTAAATTGCCTTTCCAACAAATACAAGATCACCTAGATCGAACATGTAATGAGGGAGTTATGACCGTTTTCACCGATAGACATCGACCACCACTGTTTTCACCGAGTATCAATGACAACCTAGTGAGTATCGGCAATTTGCGACGGTTAGTGAGTGTCAGTGATTAGCAATAGTCGGTGAGTATCGATGAAAGTCAATGAGTATCAACAATTGGCAACGACCATTGAGTGTCGGCGATTGCCGATACTCATTGAGCATCGACGACAGTTAGTGAGTATCAGCGACAGTCAGTGAATATCGACGATTGATGACAATCAATGGGTGTCAGCGATTGACTGACGATCAATGTCGACAAAAACGATCATAACTCTCTTGTTATATTAATACTAGACCTGGATGTGTAAACTGGTGATAATCAGTGACTTTATATGTCAATGGATTAAATAGCTAGCATTACTTAAAGAGTACTCATACCTTTGAGCCGTGTGTGGCTCTACCTCATCCAACACGGTGCAACCCTGACCGTGGGGCCTAGTAAGATTTTAACGGTGGCTAATCACCATTTACTCTTGTATGATCCACCTAGGATTTGGACATGCCAATGAGGCTCATGCCCTAAAATGATCCAAAAAAAGGATGGACGACATGGATATACAATACATACATCAAGGTGAGCCTGCACCTAATCCACCCCCTTATTCTTAGCCCTTCCCCTCATTGTTGGACTTCTTTTGAACGGTTCTGATCATACGCATGGTCCAACAAGCGGACTACGAAACTACTTTGGAGGGGACATGAACTGCATCTATCCTTGGTATAAACGCAAAGTCTCCATGCTGACATGCAGAGAGGCCCACCAAGATGATGTTGTTTATCCACTCCCGCCATTCATTTTCTAAAATCATTTTAAAGCACGGTAGATCCAACCCTAGAGTAGGCCACGTCAAATGTCAAATGTCAAATATCACACAGATGACTCTTACATTTAGTGTGACTCAAGCTTATCATTTGGTGTGGTCCACTTAGCCTTGGATCTGTTTCATTCTTGGTCTAATCTTTAGAATGATTTTAAAAAAGGAATGGTGGATAAACAGATAAATCACGGTGGGCGCCTCCACATATCAGCATTGACGCTTTGCGTCCATGCTAAAGGACGCAATTCACGTCCCTTTGAACGATGCTGGACCATCCGCACATCTTCCCTCGGTGCGGATTAACAATCTCCGCCCGGACAAATGGGAACGGGAAATTCACATTGTGATAGATCAGGCCATTCACCGTGTAAAGCCAACAACGAACATGCCATTATCCAAAAACATGCCGGTCCATTCATGAGGTTGACCACAACTGAGGCAGATCCATCGCTCAAGTGTACCACACCAAATAGTTAGCTTGGGACGCGTATGATCAGTGGAGGGGCCCACTATGATGTATCTGTTTATCCACACCGTCCATCCCTTTTCTAAGATCATTTTAAGGCAGGAGATTAAGAATGAGCCAGATACAACAAGCAGGTGGACCACACCAAATAGTGAGTTTGGTTGCATTAAATGCGCAAGAGTCATATTTGGTGTGTTAGCGTTGGATTTGACTCATTCTTGGTCTAATGCTTGATCTTAGAAAAGGGATGAACAGTGTGGATAAACAGATACATCACGGTGGACACTCCAACGATCAGCATGGACTGAGGAAGGACACGGTAAGCTTAGGTTGCATTAAATGCAAGTAATCTTTGTTGTGGTCCACTTGCGCATTGGATCTTCCTCATTCTTAAGATCATAAGTTGAAATGATCCGAGAAAAGGTATGGACGGCCTAGATAAACAGATACATAACGGTGGGCCCCTCCACAGATCTGCCTAGACGGTAATCCATCCAGCTGGGAACATGACGCAATCCGCGTCCTTAGCCCGAGCGTACATGCGAAACTAACTCCCGTTGGCACATCGAAAGTTTAACTTCCGCTTAGAGAGTGACGCGTGCGAGGA
This sequence comes from Liriodendron chinense, assembly GCA_003013855.2. Classification (NCBI taxonomy): domain Eukaryota; kingdom Viridiplantae; phylum Streptophyta; class Magnoliopsida; order Magnoliales; family Magnoliaceae; genus Liriodendron; species Liriodendron chinense. The sequence continues at coordinate 7,692,109 of ML058453.1, forward strand.
ACGACTTTCGGAGAATCGCTTGATTCGCATGTTAGTTCCGCACCATTAAAAAAACTTGGTGACTCATCCTCTCATATATGGCACTAACCTACAGCTATCCAGACCATTCACAAAGTGGGTCCCCATGTGGATGGATCAAATATAGAAAACCAGTCTGATCAATCAATCCTAGCCATCAATTTATGGATACCAAACAGGCAGTCAAAAGAAAAAAAGTGAACGGTCCACTTTAAAAGGAAAACTCAGATGGAGAATATTGTCTTGCCACTTCAATTTCTATGATTCAGTGGTTTGGCCGGTCCGGACCTCTGTACAGCTACGTCACGGGTACGTTTGAAGAATCACAACCATTTTTAAATGGTGTAAAACTAACATTTTAGTCTGGTGCAAGTTTCTCCGCGTCGCCGTCGGTTAGAGAAAGTTCCCAAGCCCCCATTCCCTCTGCGTTTTCAGAAGATAGTCAAGAGAGAGAGAGAGCTCTGCCAAAGGAAATCCCAGCGAATTCAACACGATGGTACGTATAATTCCTTTTGGGTGCGTTTGGTTGCACCAAATTTCATGATATTTTCAAATATCATTTCCCTAATTGTGTTTTTTCTTAAAGTTGTTTGTATTCTGATCTGAATTTCTTTCGGCATTCTTCATTTCATCTTTTTTGTGAAAATGATTGAAATTCCATACATTAACATGTCTATTCCTAACTACGATCATCTCTTCATTGTGATTTAGTCGGATTCCATCCCTTCCTCTATTTGCATTAATACGATTTGGTATTTCTCTATCATTCAAAGGAGAGATTAGGTTAACCTTACTCTGTAATCACTATACCTTGGCAGAGAATTATGTTATTCTTCTATTATAAAAGTTGCTTGTGTGTGGGAAGAGATCCAGCGCCCGTTCTTGTGTGTACAGTAATGAACTGAACCGTCAATCCAATGTGCTCTGCCATTGATTGGCCACTTACCGAAGAATTGCCTTGGGCACATGTGTATGATGATCCGAACCATCCGTCCTGTAGGCTCTGCCTTCAGTTGGCTGCTCAGCAAAAGTTGCTGTGATTGGACTCTCCTAACAATTTAAGAAGTGAACTTATTTTTTCAGTTAATTTGGGCCATTTCTGATTTTCTTTTTCTTTTTTGTCTTTGGGTGTCCATTCGTACAGCGCCCATTAAAGGATTGTGATTGTCCAAACAGAATTTGTTTCACATTTTTTTAAAGGAAAAGAATCATATTAAAAAGCCAAAAGCCAAAGAATACAGCAAAGAAACAGAAAAAAAACAAAACACCCCCCTTCAATGGGGATCCCACTCCCTAATCAACAAGAAAACCTTCAAAACTGCTGGAGATGGAGAACCGCTAATGTTCCTAGAACAGCGGTTGTTCTGCTCCCCCCAAATGGTCCATAATGCTGCAAGCAATGCTAACCTCCAACTCCTAACACTACCCACAGTCATACCACCATGCTAAGAAGAGATAAGTTCTGCTGTTGAGCTAGGCATTGCCCAAGAAACGTTGAAAAATTGAAGGATGTTGGACCACAAGACTGAAGCGAAAGGGTAGGAAATGAATAGATGAGCAGCAGATTCTGCATTCTCCATGCAAATGATACAAACATGAAGGAGAATCATCTTCGTTTGCGAAGATTGTTGACGGTTAGAACTTTGTTGCGTCCCACTAGCCACATAAAAGCCGCTATCTTAGTCAGAACACCATAAGACCAGATATGACCGCATATGTTGCCAAACGAGTTAGGCCTCCTAAACTGAATGAAATCATACAACGATTTGACTGTGAACAAACTAGACTTCTCCCTCTACCAACACAAGGAATGAGATTCTGCCGGGAGAAGTTGGGAAAGCCCTTCCAATTTAACGTCATTCAAATTACAGCTGCATGGATGTCTCCATACCCCCGTAGGACTAGTACCGATAAAACAATCCTTCACAGATAGGGCTGTAAATGGGTCAGCGGACCCGATGGGGTACCCGGACCCAACCCATTTAGACCCGACCCAGACCCGACCCATTTGTTAAATGGTACGGGTCTGGGTCCAAGAATAGACCCAGTTGCTAAACGGGTCTGGGTCTAGTTTCCTTTATATTAGGCCGACCGACCCGACCCGACCCGACCCGACCAAACCCATTTAATAAGTGGGCGGGTTTGGTCTCTGTTTTAAGGGACTCGTCTAGCCCAGACCCGTCCAGACCCGGTTTTAAGCCTTGTAAAATGCTTGCATACTTAATTTAGACCCGGACCCATTAGACCCGACCCATTTATAAATGGGTACTGGGTGGATCTCCCTCTACCAGACCCGGACCCATTTATAAATGGGTCTGATGGGCTGACTCGGACCCGACCTAGACCCGCCCATTTAGTAAAAGGGTCTGGGTCTAAAATTTGGACCCAGACCCGTTTAGTAAATGGGCGGGTTTGGTTTTGGCTAAACCCGCCCCGAACCCGACCATTTACAGCCCTATTCACAGAGATACCATCAATAGGGTAGAGAGCTATGAGATTGGGAAAAACAAAACTCAACGGCCTCTCCCTTAACTATAGATCGTCCTAAAAACAGATTTTGGTCCCACTGCTCGAAGAAAAACCAATATCCTTCCAAACTTTGAGCTCTAACTGCATAATACATTTCCAAAGGGACGAAGCTCTGTAAAGCGAAGAATGTTTGGATTTCCATACATTGTATGAGGTCCTGTATTTGCCTGCAATGATGGGTTTCCATAAGCTACCATCTTCACATCCAAACTACAAGATACATTTGCCCAACAGGACCAAGTTCATGTCTTCCAAATGTCTTAAGCCTGCTCCCCCTTCTTTTATAGAATTACAAACCTCATTCCAATCGATGAGGTGAAATTTTTTCCTTAGAAACTACTCCTGACCAAAGGAAATCCCTCAATTTTTCTAATTTAGACAACAATACCTTGGGACATTTAAACAAGGAGAAATAATAGAGTGGGAGATTAGAAAGGGCGGCCTTAATCAAGGTCCTCCCCCGAGCGAGAGGTGTCTACTCTTCCACAGGGATAATTTCCACTCCATCCTCTCAATAACTTTGTCCTAGATGTACTTGGGAGGTTTACCTATGCATAGAGGTAGCCCTAGGTAAGCTGGAGGAGAAGGAAGCAACCCGACAAAAACTGCAGCTAGCTGAGTCACCTCAGCCTTCGGAAGATGGATATCCAAGATTTCACATTTAGAGATGCTGACCTTTAAGCTAGAAGCCACTTCGAAGCAAGTGATAATCTTGCAAAGGTTGTCGACCATATGATCCTTCACCTTGCAGAAGATAATTGTGTCATCTGCGAATTGGAGGCGCGAGACATTGGAATCGACATTCTCGACCTTAAAACCTTTGACTAACCCAACTTCTTGGCCCTTAGACAACATCCTATTAAGCGCCTTAGAAATAACGAGAAAGAGAAAAGGGGAGAGGGGATTGCCTTGCCCGAGCCCTCTTGATGCTGCAAAATAACTGAAGGGGGAGTCATTAAGAAAGACCGAGAACCGAGTTGTACGGACACAGGCTTGGATCTGTTTTCTCCACCTAGCCCCACACTATAATCAAGAAATTTCCAATCAACATGGTCATATGCTTTCTCTAAGTTTAACTTGCATACGATGCCTTGAACTCCTACTAGATGGCACAAGTTAATACACTTGTAAGCCACTAAGGCATAGTCTAGAATCTGCCTTCCTGCAATGAAAGCACTTTGGGGCAAGGAAATAATATTCAAAAGGATGACCCGAAATCTCTAAGCTAAGATCTTGGCAACGATCTTATAGGGGCTACTGATCAAGCTGATGGGATGAAAATCTTTGAGTTTTTTGGCACCTTCGACCTTGGGAATCAACGCTATGAAGTTGTGGCCCATTTCAATAGGTAAAGATCCCAAAATGAAAAAAAAGAAGAAGCTTTCAAGTCTTTTTTTATTACCTCATAAAAAATTTGAAAGAAAGTGAGCGGGTAACCATCTAGGCCTGGAGCCTTATTTCAACCAAGAGACCGTATAACATCCCATATCTCGTCCTCTGACACTTCCTTCTCCGGCGGCTAAACTTTAGAATCATATAAGGAATCGAAAGGAAGACCGTACAGGATTGGTCTAACCACATTTTCCCCCCAGTGAGAATAGAGGTGAAAAAGGTTGTGTTCACGTATGAAATCAGCCCTTTATCTTCAATTCTACTACTGTCTATCATAAGCGAGCATATTCTGTTTGAATGGGCTCTCGCACTCGCCAAGCTATGGAAGAACTTGGTTATTTTGTCACCCTCCTTTAGCCACGTCGCTCGTAAATGTTAACATCATTTAATTTCGTCTTCCTTCAACCGATTCCTGTATTTCGAGATAAGACGATCTCTTTTAGCTTTGACATCTATAGCTGGAGGGCCTGCTCCTCCTATAAGTCCAGATCCTAGATTTTATGCAATAAGGAGCTGATCTTCTTCTCTTAAAGACCATAAACATCCTAGTTCCATGACTTCCGATTATGCTTCAACAACTTCAATTTCCGAAACAGTCGAACACCTGGAGGGCCTTCTATAGAAAAAGAAGACCACCAATGGGCCACCAAATCTTGGAAACCGCCCTCCACTTCTAACCAAGATAGCTCAAATCGAAAGGGTTTGGGGCCCCATTTTTCCATGTCTTCTAAGAGGACAAGTTGTGATATGCTCTATGGATAACAAGAGGAAAACGGTCCAACTAAGGAGAGACTAGGTAGAGATCAAGTCTGGACATGGGACAACCGACTGATGGGGAGGATTTGGCCAAGTGTAGGCACCTCTAAGCTAAACATGAGGACCACACACGAAGTAGAAAGAGACAATTTAGAATTTTGATTCATTTAAAGGTGCCTTGACACTACTCATCCGAGGTACTTATATACGCTTTTGCAATGTACATATAAGGAAAACTCATAATGTCATTGACAACCAATGACTTATTACAAATATGAAAAAGAAATAAAAGGGATAAGAATACATTTAAAAATATTTGACTAATGGAGTATTCATAGCTAGCGGTTGATTTTTACTAGCTAATTACCTAAATAAGCTAGCTACCTAAATAGGAGGCTTGGGCTTAATGTGCCTGGGCATGGTCCATGAATCGTGGGCCCAGATAAGTCTGCATCAGGACATAGCAGGGGATTCTCGACCATTGAACCAGGTGAACCGAGCACCCCCAAGGGGGAGGTCAACTAGCCAATGGCTGAGGATCCAATTTGAAAAACCTCTCATACTGCTGGAAATACGATCACCATTCAACTTCTTGTGGGGGAAGCTCACCGCATTGAAGTCACCTCCTATGCGCCAAAGAACGTTTCCACCTGTTAATATTGTTTGAGAGTTCTTCCCAAGATGAGGTCTGTGGTTAGGTGAATTAGCACTGTAGACACACATGCCCCATCTGAACCTGGGAGCTATGTCTCTCAACAACACTGAAGCCGAAAACTGGCCAGCAGCTCTGTCTTCCTTAGCTCAAATTTTTGCATCTCACATAATGATTATAGCCCCTACTGAACCTTGGGTATCAATAAAAACCCACTTAACACTTCTCTTTCCCCATAAAGAATCCGCCATCTTCGAATCGAATAATTGAAGCTTGGATTCCTGAAGGATAATCACGCTCGCATTAGACCTTTTACACACATCTCGAACAAGCATCCGGTTCTGTTGGCAACCCAGACCTCTGGCATTCCATGTGAGCAGCTTCACTGGTTAATTAATCTTTCCCAGCGAACCCTATACTCACACCATGAACTGGTTTCACCTTCAGAGTGCACTGACAAGGTTAGGCGAGAAAGCTCCCTACAACATTTGGAACTCTTGGTGATCTTTTGATGATTGAGCGAAGTATCTAGTTGTCGGCCTCTCTCAATCACTAGTCGAGGCCACATAATATTTGTCTTTGTCTCGAAGATCATATCTAACTGCCTACCCACGTGGCCTATTGCATCTGTGATCCGATGCTTACCTCTAACAATAGAGACTAAGTTCTCTTTCTCTTTAATCAGCACACCAAGAAGGAGAGAGCGACTCTTGGGAAGGTCGTGAACGTCAACCGAGCAGCTCTTTGGAGGGGACGGACATCTGTCGCAATAGAGAAAACATTCATATCCGCTATATGAGGGCCTAATAATAATGTTTGCATGACCCTCAGTCTCAGAGACAACCAAAGCATCCTTAATAGTGGGGAGAGACCAAGGCCAGGGAAATAGGATTGGGATCAATATGGGAGGAAGGGGAAGTTAGGGTCTAGGTGGGGGATGATGGAAAAAATAGGTTTTGGGGGGGGGGGGGGGGGGGGGGGGGGGGGGGGAAGAGTCTTCGGTGCTGATGGGAGGAATGACCATGAGAGGTGGAGGCGGATTATGTAGAAGCTTGTGGATCTAGGGCTTCACTTGTTGCAGAAGGGGAAAAGCCAAGGCCTTTGGGTCTACAGAAAAGGCAATATAGAAGTTCGGGTATAGGGCAAAGCCTCCAAGCGAGCCAAAGATCAAGGATGTGTCGGTCAGGGCAAGATCAGGAGCTCCAACGCGTGCTGCTACTGAAGAAGGAGAGGTCTTAGGCTCTACTGGAACCATGAACCGCTTTGAATTTATTGACAACCCAACAACATGGCCCGTCTCTGAGGAGTCTTTGAAAGGCTTGAAAAGTGCAAGGGAAGCGGCTGAGGATCCACTGGTAGCATAAAAAGAAGCGCTAATAGGAGGGTAATTGGGTGAGGAAAGTTGAAGGTGTAGGGCGTCACTTTCAAGGACCTGACCAAGCGGGGCCATTTCAGCTATAGAAGTAACTCTCTCCTCAGATGGGCCAGCGGAGAGGGGACACACGTCTGATGCTACAATCAACGGAGGTGCCAAATCAAGCGCGGGTAACATTTTAATTCAATTTAAAATGGCCACGTGTCATTTCCTTGGGGGTCAGATGCTCTCTCATTTTAAAACCGACACTCCTCTTTAGACCCGTAATTTGCGCCGCTAGCAAGGCCTGACAGACTGGCGACAATGTGTTGATAGAGATGGCCAGGTGTCCCAAATCCTGACCTGCATTAGTTTGTGTCGTGGTTTCTAACGGGCACCTAGATATTACTAGACTAAAATGCACCAAACTAGCTATCTCGATCGAACAATTGACAATCTTGTCTTGTTCTTGGCCAACTATTGGCGATCTTCACTCTTAAACGCTACTCAAGAGGAGAGAAAAGATCTCGGTTGACACGTTTGTAACCTTGGATCTGGTGCACCGCGGGAGCACCCCAACGAAACACCTTCACCTTCAAACCTCTACGAGGAAGCTGGGAAGCCATGGATACAGTAGCCCCAACCACCAATAAAAGAGAAGGACATAAGTCTATTGCCTCTTCGACGATGTTGATTTGGACAAGAACTTGCCCCAATCTAATTGAAATGGACTTCGACAAAGGGACTGAGTTCTTCCTATTTATAGCCGAGTGGGGCTGAGGTCTTCCCATTTCTCTATAGTTGGGTCGATAGAGACTAGTTCACCCAAGCAAGAACCTATCGCCAACCAGCAGTCCTCGAACCAGAGCTCAAGGGGAAAGTTCTCCAGCCGAACCCACATAATGGAACTACCGAACAGAGAATGGTCAGACCACGTAGTCAAAGAAACGAAAGGCCCCTCTTTGTGAATAATGCTGGTGAAGATGATTCTATCCATGTTCTCTATTTGCTTCAAGGATATCCAACACTCCGAAGAGGAGAAGGGATGAAGGGTCGTATCCTCCTCCCCTAAGCTGCAATAGTATTTGAGCCACCTGTGCAAGTCGGATATGGAGGATTCCGACTTCATAATGGCAACCAAACTCGACTACAAGCTTTGCCAAGCCGTTTCATTGGTCTGGGGATGGACTGTAACCAGCGGCCCCTGTGAAGATACCTCCTTCCATGCCCAACGCTCCACAGGGACAAAAGAGGCTGGTGGGCCACCCTAAAAAATTGGAGATGGTTCCCTCTGCCGACAATAGGGGGGAGATGACTGGATGACCTCCTTGTAGGATTTACAATTCTCTATTGCACTTGACACTTGAGTAGCCTTCCTGAGCGATTCTACAAACGTTTTGGATAGTTCCTGATTCTCCTAAGGCCTAAAACCTACCATAGAAGGTTCGTTGATAGGGAAAGGAGTAGGGCCAAAAACAACCTTTTGAACTTTGATCTTCCTCCCTCCAAAATTACGACCATCAACACCTTTAATGGCCTTTACCAATTCCTCCTCCAAGCTCAGCCGAACGAACGGAAACCCCGTATGATAGCCGAGCCCTTAACCTTGGGGATCACTACTACTTTCATAGTACCAAAATGGCCAAACACCCGAGAGAACTAGTTACCTATCCAATCTTCAGGGAAGTTGTTAACGAAAAGAGTTGGGAATGATCAAAGGGGGTTTATGATATGGACCTTAGGATAGCTTAGGAGATTTCTTCCTTCTATTCTTTACCTTAATCCATTTGTTGTCTTTGCTAAGAGGATCTTCCAAAATACGAGACCATACAACAACTTATTCTGCTATTCTTTTACCTTTAACATTATACTGCTCTCGAGATAAAGATGGCCTTTTAGGATGATGATCTCCACCTTCTACTGCCTCCTTGGTCACAACATAAAACTATTGTTGTCTCGGAGAGCCAGAAGAACGAGGGTAAGCATAATGATTGTAGGCTCGATTGCCCAAAGTGAAACTTCTGGAAGGCCTACCTAGAGGAGGAGAGCAAGACACTCTCACGTTCCTTTTTTTACTAGGGGATTTGGTTATTCGATCTTTCGTCAGATCATGAGATTCTTTTCGATGAGAACTGGGAAACGTGGCCCTTGAGGCATAGCCTTTAGATCTCAGTCGTTGGTCTCTGCCTTGAAATTGAGGACGAGAGACGATGCCTCAGGATTGAGGATGAGAGATAAAACCTCGAGAACGAGAGCACCTTGACATTCTATCCCAAGGGAATTTGTTTTACATTCTCTTGTATATGTTACTGATTCATGGCAGACCATGCCAGCATGTTTGGTTGTGTTACATGTTCCGTGTCTGGTCCTACGGCTAAACCACAAGATGGGTTCTCATAGGCTATTGGGCTACTATTATTATCCATCCACTACCACAAGGATGGAGGCTCTCTTTGTCAAAATTAAATAATATCAAATAAAGTGGGTTGTTGTTGATATGACACTAGCTGATAAATAAAAGAAATTTACTAAGGAGAAGGGCCGGAAATGTACTTGCTAAAAGGGTGCTACGATCCTAGTCTATTGCATAGTTCTTTCTTCTCTCTTAGAACTATCTAGAAATATTGTCTTGAATTTTCCAAATGCTTTTCCTTATATAGGTGTTGGGGGAAGATGCCTTTTTAGAGGTCGTTTGAATGCCTGCAACTTTTATTAGATGCAAAGGGTTTACATACGACTCACAAATCACAGCTAGTCTTTGGACGGGAAAGTTCACCTGTAAACAATGTTCCTAGAATCGGCACCATTGCATGTATCGATGATCAAGTATACGGAAACATGCATCGGTATTGCTTATTTTATCTCAAATACTCAGAAAAATATAGCTGTCTGCAAGAAACATTGGGGAAATATTGGGAAAAAGGTGGAAATTTTCAGTGAAACTTCGGGAGATGTTAAAAGATACGTGTTTACACCCATAGGAATCAAAATATTGCCAAAAAAAAAAAAAAAACAACTATACACAATAAGTTTCCATTTTACAGGGATCTTAATCATGTGTTGTTGAAAAAGTCAGTATAAAATAAATATATAAAATTGATTGGCAACCATTCATCAATATATAAAACACATTAATTAATGGTGAAAAACACATTTTCCAACATGAAAATGGAAAAATTACAATTTCACCAATTTTCTCCATTTTTACTTAATTGTTAATTTTGTTCACCACATATTTGTGTCAATGCATGGGAATCATGCATGGACATGGATTTCCATTTCAATCCATGCTAACATTTGAACAAAAGAAGAAGAAGAAGTTTCTGTGGATTTTTCATCACCTTTAAGTTTCGGATTGTCTTTCTTTTGAGTCGAGATTTCTTCCCAAATCCAAACTTATTTTCAATAAAAACTAAGAGTGATCAAAATCACCTAAAAAAGTTCTTTAAAAAATCCCAAAAAATTGGAGATTTTTGGGTTTCTGTTTTTTTTTTCTTTCTTTCTTTCAAATTTCTGTCAATTTTAGCTATTTACGAGTGTTTCCCTAGTATCGGGAATATTATCATTGGTATCAAGGATGTTATCGATGGAATAGCCGATACAAGGGAACTTTTATAAGGGATTCTTTAAAAAAAAATCGATAATATCACCGATATTATAAAAAATATTAGTAATATTTGGAAATTTTAAACTGACAACAGTTTCGATATCCCTGACTTGGCGATACTGATAATATTGCTGATATTTGGAACGAAAGCGGATTAGGTGAGACCCCGGCCTCGACCCCGGCCTCACCTAAGACGGTGCGGCCCGTACTGTGGGGTTAGTGTGGGGCCCACCTTGATGTATGTATTAGGTATCCATGCCTTCCATCCGTTTTTCCAGATCATTTTAGGTCATTACCCTAAAATTGAAGCAGATTCAATTATCAGATGGACCATACCATAAGAAACAGCGGTTATTGACCATTAATGGGCCACACAAGATTTGGATCAGTCTGATATTTGTTTTTCCCCTTCATCCATGCTTATGTGACATTATCAACAGATTGGATGGTAAATAAACACTAAGGAAAAATTAAAGTACGCCCTAAGAAATTTTTAATGGTAGGGAGGTCAATCACCACTGTTTCGTATTGTATGGCCCACCTGATTATTGGATCTGCTTCATTTTTGGGATAATGCCATAAAATGATCTGGAAAAATGGATGGACGGCATGGATAGATAATATATACGTCAAGGTGGGCGGCACGGTAAACCCACGGTAAGGGCCGCACTGTCTTAGGTGAGGCCAGGTTCTCACCTAATCTGCTCTCATTTGGAACAGTGCCTGTAAATGACTTGCAAGCTGTGAGTTGATGCAATCACATCCCATCCCACATGTTCACATTTCACGCGTGTCTACAAGAAAAGGCCTAACTTTCATTTTAGATTGTTTTTATTTTCCTTTTTTATGGCTTCTATGTTAGAAAATATATCTCTATGTCAAGAAATAGATGTTATTCGATTTTCATAGTTATGGTTTGTCGTATTTTAGATTTCTTGGCAAGCAAGGAATTCTATTTTTAGATTCCTTAAAAAGTGCTAGAAATTTTCTCAAGAAGGAAACCGTGTGAATGCTCATCATAAATAAGGCACAAACCACATGAAATAAGATAGAATTGAATGATATATTTCTTTGAGCAAATTCTATTGTTTCTCTACAGTAGTAGTGTTGAGCGGGAAGTGGTGATTGGACGCACCCCATTAAAAGCTTCCTGGGGCCACAAGTTTTGGATCAAGCTGATATTTGTCTTTTCCCTTCATCCTGGTTGGATGGAAAATAAACATTACAATGGGCCTCAGGAAGAGAAACGAAAAAAGGGAGTTTCGACTCCAGCGACACCAATTATATTGGCGATATTGTCGACATTTCATCGATAATGAAAACACTGCCTGTATTGTAAGTTACATCCCATCCCATCTCTCTCTTAGTTACCCAAGTAGAGAAATTGGTTACTTGTTATTACTTCTCAAGTAAAAAGTTACAGGCATCCAAACTACCCCTTAATCATTGGTTATATATATATATATATATATATATATATATATATATATATATATATATATATATATATATATATATATGAAACTCTTATTGCCTCCAATTGTGCGTCCTATAAAAGCCGCTCATCGTGGCATGTGCGTGTGAGTGTGGTTTTCTGAAGCATCTTCAATTAAGATGTTGTGGAGACATATTGAATAAAGCTTCCAAAATTGTTCTCTCATCAAATTTTTACAAGTGAGATTTAATCATTGTCATCATCATTGAAGTCTTTTCTCAACTTATTGCGGTCAGCTACACTGATCATGTTTCACCATTCAATTCAATCAAGGGCCAAGGCCATATCCTCAGTTAAACCATAGGTCATTAAATTTTTTCGTGCTACCTCCAACCACATCCTTGTTTGATGGAAAAATATATGCATGATGTTTTTAACTTGCATACAGGCAAGTCTTCATCCTAGAGGATCAATATCTAGGAAAGAGAAGCCCAGGGGTCGCCATCATGGGTTAACCCAGCAGAAGAGGCAAGAAATCAAGGAAGCATTTGAATTATTTGACACAGATGGTTCTGGTACGAACTTCATTTCCATTCATGGGAATTTTTTCTTTTTCCGCTTTCTTATATTTAAAATAATGAGTTCTTCGAATCTGTTTTGTCAAGGTACAATCGATGCTAAAGAGCTGAATGTTGCCATGAGGTACGGCAGTCCTTTAATTGCATGATATAAACTTCTTATGTGGTCATTCTAATTTTTCTTTGGCGCGTCATGCTGATATGATTGCTAAAATGATTTATGTGCAGGGCATTGGGCTTTGAAATGAACGAAGAGGTATTGTTTTCCAAGGACACTTTTTTCTCTTTGGTGAGCTTGGTGCCTGAGTGGTGTTCTAAATGGTCATTGCTGCTGTTGGCTGGGCCTATAACAGTCGCCTGAATCCTGACAACTTTGAAGTATTCCTCCAGATGCCCAGCCTAGACCGAATTCTTTCTCGCCCCATTCTACAATACTATCATTTGGCCCATAAGGCATCTCTTTGCCTAGACTTCACGGATTCAAAGACATTCAAGCCTTTGTTTTTGTCTTCCCTTCTTTAATCAAATTTTCATTGCAGCAATCATGCTAACTCCCCCATTTTTTTACTTCCATTGCTACTACTCTTTTGTTATTGCACCTCTTGATTATGGGACCAGCATACTGCACGAAAAAAATTCTCTGAGAAAATGATAATGCGAAAATAAGCATCTTACATGTTAAAAAAGGCATTCATTGTCAAGCCTAACTCATAAACTGCTGGGGTTGACTATGAAAAAGGCAAATGGGCCACGGAGTAATGGGAAAGATGAATAGTTTTGATAGTTTGGAACAGAGATGCGAACGGTGGAAAGGGCCCACCTCCACTCCCCTTTCTCCTCCAAACACTGCACAAAGGAGCATAACGCATTAAAAAAAGGTGCTTCCTTGTTCCATGACAATGTGAAGGCAGGGAGGAAAGGACAATTCTGCAAGCCAAAAACTTTTGCTAAACCATTAAATTGTACAAGTGATAACAATTGTTGAATGAACTTTAACTGATTGATAGTGTGAAACCCATCCATAGAAACAAGATGTTAGATAAAACCTTGGTACTCAAGCTTACCTTCTGAAGAGGCGAAAGGTCAACTTCAACTTAGGGGCCGTTTGATAAAACTTATCTTCAGCACTTATCACTGAAATTTGATATTTTCAGTGATTTTCATTGATTCAGATCGTTCGGCAAATCCAACTTGTTAAGTTGCTTAAATTAATTTTCAATGAAAGTATGGGTCTTTTTTCCAGCTCCCCTCCCTTCACTTAATGCTGAAGGCTGAATGCTGAATGCTGAAAGTGGCAGTGCATTAAAAATTCTTTTCACTTTTGACTAAAATATCCCTCAAACTATTTCAAAATTACAATTAAGCACTTAATTTTCAGAGCTTATTTTTCAGGATATCAAACAGCACCTTAGTCATTAAAATAAAAAAATAAAAAAAAGAAAGAAAGAAAGAAAGAAAGAAATAATTTTCTTCTCATACGTAAGTCTGATTATGTTACTAAAATGTGAAACTATTATTGCAGCAAATAGAGCAGATGATCCAAGATGTAGACAAGGATGGAAGTGGTGCAATTGATTTTGATGAATTTGTGCACATGATGACAGCCAAAATTGGAGAAAGGGACACCAAGGAAGAGCTCACAAAAGCTTTCCGCATCATTGACCAAGATAATAATGTGAAGTTCGGACTGTTACATTCTATTCTCTTTCTTTCTTGTTGATAATTAACTCTTTTGAGTGTGGATTTAGGGGAGAATATCTGCTGCCGATATTGAGCGTATTGCAAAGGAGCTGGGTGAGTCATTCTCTCCCGAGGACATTAAAGAGATGATCGAAGAAGCAGACCGCAATGGTATGGAGGATCTCTTTGCATTTCATTTTTTTTCTTCCCTTTTTTTATGGTTATTGTATATTGATAAGGATTCAATTCAACTTCTATAAGTAACCAAATGATTTTTCTAAGTGCGCAATGTAGTTATGTATTACAGTAGAGGTCGTGATTGCCTTTATAAATAGGTGTATCTATCTTTGAAACCTTAGTTCAAATTGTTGGAACCTGATTTCTAGATACATTATTTGCATTTGGGTTTTCCTTTTCTTCCCTTTTTTATGGTTATCGTATATTGATAAGGATTCAATTCAACTACTAAAAGTAACCAAATGATTTTTCTGAGTGTGCAATGTAGTTTGTTATTACATCTGAGGTCGTGATTGTCTTTATAGGTTGGTGTATCGGTCTTTGAAACCTTAGTTACAAATTGTAGTTATCTAATTAACGATCTTTCTGAGTGCGCATTGTAGTTTGTTATTACAGTTGAAGTCGTGATTGTCTTTATAGGTTGGTGTATCCGTCTTTGAAACCTTAGTTACAAATTGTTGTTACCTGATTTCTTGATACATTATTTGCATTTGGGTTTGTCTTTTGCTACTTGTGAAATGAAGCTAGCTATTAGGGTTGGCTTAGTGGGTTAATATTTTGGACCATTTAATTCTCAGTCTGGTTTTTTTGTCTTGTATGCTTCAGTTTGTTAATCCGATTTGACACGGTCAATATTTGGCAACATGAAAAGAGGTCAGAGTATGTACAGCTTTCAAATTCGAACAAGTGGTGTGCATGATTCAGTAAGCTAGACTATTGGTCTGATTCATCTAACTGTGGCTGGACCATGTGCCAAAAGTTTCCCAGATAGGAAGATCCTATCCATCAAGCTATGGACTTTTCTTAGTTGACTGTGGGCCCTTGTTGTAATTTTCTTCTTAGCCGCATATTTGTAGGCCAAGGAAGAAGGGTGAGAATGTCCTAACTATTGATGATGCATATGTTTGGGGGGATTGCAAAACCACATATACCATGCAAAGCCTCCGGTTGGGGATCCTATAATTCCTCACCCAAAATTATCCAAAACAATGCTTGAAGAATGGAAGGAAAAACCTAAAGAACTATGGAAAATCCCTTTTGTTTTTGATAGGTAAGTATGGGCTCGAACCCAAGACCTTATATGATCTTTCCACCACTGATGCACGGGCTTGAACCATATAACCTATATTAAAACGAGGAAAACGAAAGTTTTTAATGGATAATGAGACTTTCATATTAAGAAAAAGAAGTAAAGCCACAGCAAGAGGACATGCAGGCAGTTATATATTTGTATAGGAACACATAGTTCTCAAAAGTGATGGTGAAATGCAAAAAAGAAAATGAAGAAAAAAAAAGAAAAGAAAGAAAGAAAAGGCCCTATGCCAAAATAGAGAATAACCAAGGGTTAATATGAAAATGAATAAATAAAACTAGAAAATCATAATTATGAAAATCACTCCAATTCTGAAACAAGAATGGCGGCTGAAAGCTTGAGTGGTTTTAGACCATAAGTCTTATTGTAGGCCTTTATGAATTTAGCAAACATTTTGGTGACAAGGCTAAGGATGTTTCTTGGTGGCATCATTTCTAAGGCGCAAATATTCGTGCTTGCGAGACAAATTCTTGATGGGGCTCTTACAGCTCATGAATGCACTAAGTTATCAGGTAGGAAAGCTGCGTGTCATATGAAAGCTGGATCTGGAAAAAGCATATGGCTCTGTGGGTTAGAATTTATTGAACTACGCGTTGAGGGGGAAGGGCTTTGGAGTGAGTTGGAGGAAGCTGAATGAACGGGCTGAACTTTATGTATTTCTTAATTTTGATCACAGATTGCCTAAAGGTTCCTTTGGCAGGTCAAGGGGATTGAGAGAGGGGGACCCATTATCGTTATTCCTTTTAGTGGTAGTCAGGATGATGGAGAAAGAGAGAGGACTTAATAATGGCTTCAAAATGGAAATCTGTGAGTCAGACGGAGTCTAAGTGGCAAACTTGTTAAAGGTGATAAGGTGCTTCCAAGCAGTATTTGGTAAGAAAATCAATCTTCAAAGGAGCAAACTCTGTGTATTTGTGCTGATGAGATTAATGCTTTAGCTGGGTCTTTAGATGCAAAGCTGGTAGATTCCTGCCTGACTTATCTTGGTTTCTAGTGATGCATAGGAAAGCTGACTAAATATCTTTGGGGCAGGGTGGTGGAGAAATTAGAAATGAAGCTCTCAAGGTGGAAGAGGTAACATCTAGCTATTGGGGGCTTCATTACACTAATCAAAGCAGTTAGCAAATATGCCTAAATACTTTATGTTTTTGTTTTGATGTCTGACAAGCGTGATAAATAGGCTGGAGAGAATACAAAGGGAGTTTCTATGGCAAGGGTGAAAATAAGAATAAATTCCATATAGTTGGGGGGGGGGGGGGTTAGTAAACCAAAAGACCACCAGGGAATGGGATAAAGTGGCTGGAAAATGCGAGACCACCAGGGAATGGGATAAGTGGCTGGAAAATGCGAGCCCTGCTTTGTTGAGAGTGGCTTTGGCAATTTAGGGTGGAGAATCACAGCTTATAGAAACAAGTAATTGTGAAAGAGGTTTCCAAGGTGGAAGAGAAATTTAAATTGGCAGGTGTGAGTAAGATTGGAGTCGAGCAGATGGAAATCAGCCTTATGAGAAAATGATGTATGGAAATGGACTCTTGAAAGGATGGGTCCTTTTCAGTAAGATCATTTTACTCGTGCCTGAGGAGAGTACGAGGACGATGAGCATTTTGTCAATGGAGATTTAAAACTATTTGGGCCTCAAGTAGTTGGACAACAAAAGCTCATTAGGATGGGTAAGGTGCCTAAAATCAATTGTTTGACTAGAACAGTGGTACTTACAAACGTTTGCATCCTACCCCTTCAGAGTGGGGAAACAGGGAAACATCTGTTCATGCATTGTGAATTCTCAGGGGAAGTTTCATGAGAATTAGTCTCTTCAGAACATATTCGGTGATATCGGGAAAGATCGATGCATTTGTCTAGGCATAGCATGGGGAATGTTCGGGCATGAGAAAGGTCTTAATGGCGTCTAGCCGTACTTACCGCGCTTTGGACCATATTGAAGGAACAAAATAATAGAACGTTAAACAACAAAGCCAAATCATGCTATACTTGTTCTGTAAGACTAAAAGGAGTCCTTAATTGGGCAGTGGTAGCAAGGGCCTTTGCCAGGTGTAATCAGGATCAAATAGGGAGTACTTGGAGGGAGTGCTTGCCATTGTAAAGGTCTTGATGACCTCTCACCATCTGTATCTTCTGTATACTGAGCATGATTGTTTAGTGTTGCTGGGCTTATTTTGCTTACCGTTGTGGAGGTCTTGATGACCTCTCATCATCTGTATCTTTTTCTTCTCTGTGTGTTATCCTGATCATGATTGCTCAGTGTAGTTGGTTGTTTTGCTTGTTAATAAGATTTGGTTTTAAAAAGAAAAGAAAAGCAACATATATCCCTAAAACAAAAAGAAAAAGAAAAGAAAAGCAACATACCTCCTTTTATCTCTCTTTTAGCAGGGAAAACCAGGAAAGGGGAAATTAGTCTTATTTCATCTTTTAGATGTTCTCTCATCACCTTTGATGTCTTTTTGGCTCTTTGAACTCCTAAAATTGCTGCTACCCTCCCTTAGAGGGGGGGGGGGGGGGGGGGGGGGGGGGGGGGGGGGGTTGGTCATTTTGATGGTATGCATGTTTGGGTTCTGCCACAAAACCCTAAAAGTGCATAGAAATATGAAATAGAAAAGGAATATGAGTATGTGTCACTTCCTGCTGAAAAAGTAGTCTTTCAGAGCCAGAGGATTAGAGAAAATAGAAAGAGGAAATTTGTATGGTTTGATTATGGAAAGGACTCCTCAAGGATGAGGGGATAGGTTTCTTTGAGTTATGACTGCCCATCCACATGGCAGTCTCCACAACCAAACCACCTGTCACTATCTATATAAATAATGCCAAACTGTTAAGCCATGTAATTGTGGTTGGAAGGGAAGTGGATTGCTTGCAGCACCCACCGCAAGGGTATCCTTGTGGCACAATGTGGCCCAAGCTCTATGGGGCCCATTGTGGTGTATGTGTTATCCACGCCGACCATCCGCTTTGCTAGCATATTTCAGGGCATGAGCCCAAAAATGATACAAATCCAAAGCTCAAGTGGACCACCCCATAGAAAACAATGGAGATTGAATGCCCACCATTGAAAACTTCCTAGGGCCTACCGTGATGTTTTATTTTCAATCCAACCCGGTCATAAGATCACACAGATTTGGATGAAGGGAAAACACAAATATAAGCTTGATCCAAAACTTTTGTGGCCTCTAAGAAGTTTTCAATGGTGGGCGTTCAATCCCCACTGTTCTGTGTGGTGTGGTCCACTTGAGCTTTGGATCTGCATCATTTTTTGGTTCATGCCCTAAAATGAGTTGGCAAAACGGATGGACGATGTGGATAAAATGCATACATCACGGTAGGCCCCACAGAGCTTGGGCCATATCATGCCCCAGGATATCCCTATGGCGGGTGCTATAGGCAATCCGCTTTCAGAACGAGGCATATTAGGTGCCTTGTTCTTGCAGTTCACCCTTCGAAAGGATGTAGGTTCTTAGTATAAAAGGCAAAGCAAGCACAATGCAAAACTGATTTAGGTGGTCTTCGCACCATAATTAGTTGTCCAACACAGTCTCTTTCTCATACACAAATGTATGAATGGTAGGGACCCACATCATGTTAAATGCATTAAGAGTGATAACCAGAGCAACCCCCCCCCCCCCCCCCCCCCCCCAAACTCTCTCTCTCTCTCTCTCTCTCTCTCTCTCTCTCTCTCTCTCTATACACACATGAAGGGTAGGATGCTAGATGCATTACAAGCGATATCCAAAGGGTACTAGCGAAACACGATGAGATCAATGAAAAGTGGAGAGGCTATTTTCAAATCTCTCTCTCTCTCTCTCTCTCTCTCTCTCTCTCTCTCTCTCTCTCTCTCTCTCACACACACACACACACACACACACACACACACACACACACGTGTATATGAAGGGTAGGGACCTAGATCATGTTAGATGCATTAAGAGTGATAATCAAAGGGTACAAGTAGGGACCTAGATCATGTTAGATGCATTGAGAGCGATAATCGGAGGGTACGAGGAAAAGACAATGAGATCAATGAAAGGTGGAGAAGCTATTTTCTGTACCTATCAAATGACAACACTCTGAAATCATGGGGGATAGTTGGAACAATAAACTAAAATGATGTTGCTGACCATAGATACTTTTGTAGGATTAGGATATCTGGATTGAAAGAAGCTTTGAGAAAGATGAAAAAGGAAAGGCCCTCATACCAAATGGTATACCAATGCAGGTTTAGGTGTATGGGAGATGCTCGATTGTTTTGGTTGGTAAAGTTGTTCAACGAGATTGTAAGGTTGAAGAAAATGCTAGATGAATGGAGGAAAAGTACCATGGTCCCCATTTATAAGAATAAACAAGACATACAAAACTGCACTAACTATTGTGGAATTAAGACTTATGAGCCATACTATGAAACTTTGGGAGAAAGTAATTGAGCAAAGACTATGGTGTGGGATGAATGTATCAGAAAATCAGTTTGGTTTCGTGCCTAGGAGATCAACCGCCGAAGCTATTTTTCTACTTAGAGAACTGATGGAGAAATATAGGGAGAGGAGGAAGGATCTCCACATGCTCTTTGTTGACTTAAGAGTATGCATACGATAGGGTCCCTAGAGAGTTAATCTGGTGGGTGTTGGGAAAGAAAGGAGTTTTAAGAAGACATATTGACATAATTAAGGATATGTATGAGGGAGAGGTAACAAATGTGAGGACCACTAGTGAAGAGACAAATGAGTTCTCAAATATTGTAGGCTTGAACCAAGGGCCAGATTTGAGCCTGTACCTTTTTGCATTGGTTATGGACAAGTTAACGAGGGATATATATGAGGGAGTTGTAACAAATGTGAGGACCACTAATGGAGAGACAAGTGAGTTCCCAATTACTGTAGGGTTGAACCAGGGGTCGGATATGAGCCTGTACCTCTTTTCGCATTGGTTATGAGCAAGTTAACGAAGCATTTAGAGGAAGAGATCCCATGGTGTGTGTTGCTTGTAGATGACATGGTTTTGACAAGATTAGAGAGGGCATAAACACAAGCTAAGTTTATGGAGGGATGTTTAAGAATCTAAAGAATTAAAATTAGTTGGACTAAAACTAAGTATATGGAGTGCAATTGTAGTAACAATAGGAGTGAAATCGAGGAATTAGTTAAGATTGCTAACCACAAAGTTTCCCAAAATGCCCACTTTCGATACCTTGGGTCAATAATTCCTAAAAGTGGAGAGATTGAGAAGGATGTAGCCCATAGAATTCAAGCTGGGTGGAAGAAAATGGAGATATGCTTCTGGAGTTTTATTTGATCGTCATCTACCACCCAAGCTAGGCAGTTAAGGACCAATGTTCATAGAATGAGTATCGCTGAAATGAGGATGTTAGGATGGATGTGTGGCAAGATAAGGATGGATAGAATTAGAAATGAATGCACTCAAATGAACTTGGGAGCAGCACCAATAGGTAATAAGATTAGGGAAAGTAGACTCGGATGGTTTGGTCATGTGCAATGGAGACCAAGAACTGGGCCGGTTAGGAATGAGTTGGTACAAGTTGAAGGCTCTAAAAGGGCAAGGGAAGGCCCAGAGGGACATGCATGGAGGTAGTAAGAAAGGACTTGGTGACCTATGGTCTAACTAAAGGTCTAGCCCTTGATGTCCTTAAACTGTTACCTCAAGGGGAGAGGTTAAAATCCCACATGCTGGGAAACTTCCTCCCTTGAATGAGATGCCGAGGAGTTCCTGGAAGATGGGGTCCAATGCGCCTTAGGATGAAAAGTGGGTACGCGCCCCTTGCACGAGCTGCCTTAAATGGCTTTTTGGTGGGAACGTCTGGAACACCTGGGGTTTGCTCCCCCAAGGGTGTGACAAGGTCTACCATCAACGGGTTGATGCAAGAGTCCTAAGGAGATCAGGGACAGCAAGAGGGGGTAGCGCAGGTTGGCTACCTGTTACCGTTCACCCCCCTAAAGGTCTAGCCCTTGATAGAGTGGAATGGGGAACAGGATTCATGTAGCCAACCCAATTAATTGTGACAAGGCTCAGATGACGACGACGATGATGACGAGAACGTACGCGCAACCACATGTGTGGACACACATACACACTTATGTTATGCTTTTTTTTTTTTTTTTTTTAATTTCTCCTGAGAGATCCAAAAATGTGATACTTTGTTTCCTTCTTTTCATAAGTGACGGACTTTCTGTTCTCTTGAATGCACTGCTGAAGATCTGGGATTCAGTTTGGAGTTTTTCTCTCTCCACCCCCTAAGAGTTTGACTCAACTTTTCTTAAGATGATATATCATATCTATTTTCCCCCAAAAAGAAAAAAGAAAAAAAAAAGTGATATCATTCTGAAATGTGCAGGCGATGGCGAAGTTGATGCTGATGAATTCCTGAGGATGATGAAAAGAACCACTTTTGGATATTAGAATTATGATGTCGATGCGCAACAAAAACATCAACAGCCTCTATACACTGCAAAAATGATGGGAACCACCTCAAATCTATTCCAGTCAGGAAATACGCCACTGAAATGACAGTACATTTCTGTAATTTGGTTTTGAAGAAAGACTAGGGTATGTTCATATTCCATGCGACGAATTAGTTGTTTTCCAAATTCAATATGATCTTTTTCTCATTTTTCCCATTTGAGTTTCCTGCTGCATTACATTTCCATTTTTTCTTAACTAGTCATTTTGAAGACTTCTGGATTATCCAGCTTTCTTACATATATATTAGTCTTTGACATTGAAAATGTATTAGATGTATCGCTGCTAGATGGCTTCTGACCACTGGATTTTTTCCATTTCTAGAAAACTAATTTTAGTTACTATCATAGAAATAGAAAGGACTTGTATTGCTCTGCTAATAAAAGAGGAGAATAAATGTCAACAGGAGGGTAAATGTAATTACAATCGAGTAATGCTATGGTGATTTGCCCTGTTGTATCAACACACGTCCTCTTCTTCGCATTTAAGTGTGCAGAGGCAGCGGGTGTAACATAAATACATGTGGGGCCCATCGTGATGTTTGGGTGAAATCCGGTGTCCATCATTTGCAGCAGATCATTGTAAGACTTATCCCAGAAATCAGTCCCATCCAAAACTCAAGTGAGCAACACCACAGGGAATATAGCAGGATAGGACGCACACCATTGAAATCTTCCTGGGACCGGCTGAAGTCTTGAATGAAGCAGATATTTGGTTTTTACCTTCATCCTCTGGGTACTCACTTCATGAATAGGCTGGATGTCATTTAAACATCACAGAGAGCTTTTGGAAGGTTTCAACAGTGGACATCTCTATTCCCATGTTTGCCTATGGTGTGGCCTACTTGAGTTTGATTTTTGGGCATACCACATTAAATGGGCTGGCTCAAGTGATGGACGGATATGAATGTCATATATACATCATGGTGGGCCCCATGGAGATTTATGTCGTCACATATATTGTGAAAAACATCACAGATATCGCAATATGATTTTATTTTTGTTATACCCACAATGTTTGTACCATGTGATATGGATAATAGCTATTCATATCGTCCTTGCATTGAACATGTGGGGTGGATTATGGGCCCATATAGTAAATGGACCGGACTTGAGCTGACCCTAACCCAACCAAATCAGCTCATTGCCATTTGCAGCAATGGGGTGGGGTTGGGCCTGGCTGAGCTAGGCTGGACTGGCCAAACATTGCGAGGAACAAGGCTTGAGCCCGGCTGAATCTTTAAAATTGGTCAGGTCCATATTTCCCATGTGAATGTTCCTAATCCATCTGATGGTCAACCGATGAAGTGGGACACATGCACTGAGAAGTCCGCCATATCTGGGCTAAGCTGAGGGCCAAGCTGGGCTTGTCAGGTAGGGCTGGCTGCCGGCAGGTTGGCACCCATTCCAATTACACGCACAAATGCTTGCTGCCCACAAACCGAGCTAATGAGTTCAAAGGTGGGCCAATCTGGCTGGCTGCCAAGTTTGTTGCCACCTGTACCAATTACTGGGTTTAATTCTATTTTGATAACTCTTGATTGACGGGTGAGTAACGATGCTAAGGGGCTGCTTGGATTTGGGCAGACTAAGAGTCGTGGACAACCAAGAAGTCATGGTTTGTCCATCCCCTTTTTGGCATAAGAACCAATGCTATTTTGGACTTTTTTGGACAAGTAATAATAGATATGTGCCATGAGACCATCGATTGGGTACTTGTCAATGGCTCTTTATAAGTTTGGTGTACTTGAGAATTATATTATCCATGTACATGCGTGTTATCCATGTACAACGCATGTGATCATCCAAATTGAAGCATACCACATATTTATATGTTCAACCATCAATCATCAAGTACTAAAATTTTGACGCACATATGTATAGGTGTGCTACTAGCTAATTTTTAATTTTTCTGAATGTCCTGCAATCTATCATATTCATGATCTAAAATATTTAACAAACAGGGGATGAGATAATTAGTTAATAACAACAATGTCGATGACCAGCTAACCTTGGTAGTATGCTATGGGTTGCTATTCGTGATGTAACTTTGCCCAAATTCAAATAAATAAATAAATAAGAAAGAAAAGGTCCAAATTTGCTTGGGTGATTTTCTTAGGTCTATTGGCCCCCTTTTATGGCATGTCTTCGCTCCATCTAAACATAGTTCCTCGTCTTTTCTCGAGAAGCAGGATGATTACCATTTTAAGAAAATTACGAAGGATGTTTACTGGAATATTTCTGTAGGTAGGGCAATACAATGCATCAAGACTTTAGCCTTTTAATATGGGTCCTCTTGCAATGATCCAGATCGTTAATAGGGGAAGCCCCACTTTGCATGATGGAAAGAAAACAAATAAAAGCTCTCGATTTGAAAGAGCAATGGGATAAAGATTATGAACGATTCGAACCCTCCAATCGATGTGAGAAAGATCTCATAACTGATGGTTAGGATCATTGATCAAGGTGGAGTTTGGTTAGTGGCTGATGGATGAATCATTATAGACATGGTCATGTGTACGGATGCATGAAAGTTACATGCTTAAATGAAAATGTATTTTCATAATTCTTGGGGGTGATTAGTGTGGTCCTGATGATTTCTTATACTCCTGCAAGGATTAAAAATGGGTTTTGGTGTAGAGACTGAAATTGATAGGTATGGGCCATGTTAGCCCATTACGGCTGGGTCCGATCCGATACAAATTTATCAATACTCTGATAGCGTGTGATCCATGATATACAGTCACTTGGAAATTATTCAGTGATCATGTTGCATACAGTAACTTAAATTAAACTGGACTCGGATTGGGTGGTGACCCAAGCAATTATATATATATATATATATATATATATATATATATATATATATATATATATATATATATATATATATATATAAGTTAGTCATGCAACACACCCACCCTATTAGTCGGGCAACACACCCACTTGGTTAGTCACACGATGCACCCACCCACTAGTGGGGCTAGTGTGTCTCCTTAGCACTCGAACTTGAGACCTGTTGTTGAAACGTCTAGGCATCTTTGAGCAGGGCTAGGCGAGATTTGATTGGGTAATGTGCTGTTGTAAGAGGTGGTGACCCACACAACTAGGTAGTATTGGGACATGGCGGGATTTGATTGGGTCACATGTTGTTGTAAGAGGTAGGTATGGTACTCCAATCTAACGACTTTCTAACGCTTTCTGTGGGCCTAATATATGACAGCGGCACTTGGCCCAATTAAATCCCACCCCATCCCAACACCACACCATGAGTTTATTGGGTCTTTACACAGTCCACGTCCAATTAAATTACCTAAGCTATGCTACCTTCTTAAATGTATCATGATAAAAATACAAGGCTTATTTGGTTACGTGGCTATTGGATTAGTGGGCATTTATTGAACGGTTAAAAATGGAAAATACACAGCGGTCTTATTTCAACGATCAAGCATCCACGAATCAATGGTTTAAGATTGTTAGAATATCTGATTTCATGATTGTGAACTAGCAACAGTGGGTTCGAACATTTAGATGATGCACTTGCACCCTTAGTGAGTGCTTTCTTACCCACCATCATACTTTTGGAAGAGTATAAAAAACCTTCCCTTCGTTAGAAACAAAGAAGAGCTCATTTGTAGGAAAACATACACGTGGTATTCGTTGTCACACAATGTAATAGTTTTAGGCCCGCCATAAGGTTTGTGTGAAATCCAAACCGTGCATCGAGTGGGCACTGCCATGAGGAAGGGACCACACAAAAATTAGGTTACTCCAAATCATATATGGGCCTCACCATAAGGGGAAAAAATGTAAAAACAATCTTATTTCAATAAACAAGTGTTCACAAATCAAAGATTAAAATTGTTTCACCAATCTGATTTTGAAATTTACTTACAACAACAAGGTCCTTAATTTATTCATATGTTTAAATTTAAACAAATATATGCCATGCGTATAATTTCTTAGTGCTCGTGTATCAAGCATCATACTCTGGCAGAGTATTAGATAACTCTCATTCGTTAATACCAAAGAAATGTTCGTTTACTATAGCAGACGTGCTCCAATGGTGCGAGTCATCATCCATTTCGTGCCATTATTTCACGCCGGGGTACTCTCTAAGCATGCCATATGGACTAAAATAATATTGGCCTACTCATCAGGCAGGTATTACTTGTCCATTAAAATATGCGGCTTAAAAATTCCTGTGGTCCAGATTTGCGTTGCTCATCTTGACAAGTGTGCTTCCCTAATTTTACCATATATTTAGCCTTGGAATATGAGTCATCCTCCGATGATCCAAACCGTCCAAGTATGTATGGTATGTCTCACTCTGTATGGTGGAAAGGCAACTAATAAAAGTTCTTGATTGGATTACTTCTGCATGTAAATTTTTTTTTTTTTTTCTAATTTAAACGTGAATGGTCACACCTTTGTATGATCAATGGGGTTTAAGTATATAATCATTCTGATGATTTTTTTAGGCATTCTTAATCTAAGTGGAACCCTATAAAAAAATTGTTTCAGTTTGGAAGAACACGAGTCTAAATATATCTGATTGCCAAGTGTGATGTATTTTTAAAGTGTTTGCATATAATGGAAGTGAAACAAATCAAATTGGATCTACTCATCAGAATTGGAATGTATGAATTAACACAAACCTGAAACTCATTTAGACATCCCACGAAGAATGACAGATGATCAGCACTTGGTCTTTTTCTCTCTTTCTCTTTTTCAAACAGGCTACCTTAGCATTTTTACTCTGTATTAAGGAAACTTTCTTAGTGTATGAAATTTTTTAGGGCCTTTTAAGTTGCTCTCATGTATTTGTAGATTTGTAAGCCTTTGTCACTTTGGACGTCATCCCATGGGCGGGTGTGCGCACTCCTAAATGCATCTCGCAAATGTTGTAGCTTTTTTTTTTTTTAATGGATACGAAGTGGACTTAGAACAATGTGTTTGAAAGACTTAGAATTATCATTAGTCGAAAAAGACCTAAAATTTAGGGTTAGCTAGACTCATAGAATTGCCTTGGGTTAGAAAATCAGATATTCCTGAACTTAAAATAACTCATGGATAACGTATACGATAAGAGGTCTTAGGTAATAATTCTGGTGACGGT
Source organism: Liriodendron chinense (assembly GCA_003013855.2). Taxonomy (NCBI): domain Eukaryota; kingdom Viridiplantae; phylum Streptophyta; class Magnoliopsida; order Magnoliales; family Magnoliaceae; genus Liriodendron; species Liriodendron chinense. The sequence continues at coordinate 7,719,035 of ML058453.1, forward strand.
GAAAGAAGGGGATAGGTACCCTCAACCACCTGTGCTTGCACACGGTCTCTACTTTACAAGGTTTAAGATTTCTTAATTTTTGAAGTTTCGAAAAAGCCTTATATTGAAGGATTAGTCCAATTGCTCAGAGGTTAAAAAACAGTTAAAGGGGATACCATTATTCAAACCACCACCAATGAGACCACAGAGTCTCAACTTGGAGTATATTTGGAAAAGTTAGAAGTAATGAAGAAAGAGTCTACAATGCATAATGCAATATATGAAAAGTGCAATAATACAAAGAACTGACTATATTGATACTCCACTCAAGTTAGCAACTAGGGAGATCGTGATGTCTAGACCTAGGGTGAACTCAAGAAGTTAGTAACTACGTAGTAAGGTAAATAATTATAGTAGGCAAATGAAAAAAGAAAAAAATAATTCAAGTAAACTTGGTTTTTGGTGCACTAAGATCCGAAAAGACTAACAAGATGTAGAGCTTATGACCAAGATTCACTTAAGCATAAGCAGGGGTGTAGGAGGATCAGAGGAATGTATGGGATGCAAACAGAAAATTAAAAATGGATTGTTAGATTACCACCAGTGCACTTAGAGATGTAGGAGGAAGAAATGAGAGCTAAAGCACTCTTCTTAGAGGAGATAGTCATAGATCTCGGATCTCGACCTTACTATGCTAATCTTGGACAGTTGGGATGACTTGTATATATTGAGTTAAAAAGACTTAGATGGATGTGACACACTCTCGCTTTTGGTCCTTTTTTTTTCTTTTTTTTTTTTTCTTTCTTTCTACTCTTAAACTATTTTCTCTACACTCACTCTTGCTCTACAATTCTAATTAGTTTCTCAAGCTCTCTACTTGTGTGTCGTTTTCTCAACACCTTATTCTTGTTGAAATGAGAGGGTGAGCCTCTATTTATAGAAATTAGCCTTGGCATTTTTATAATTTGGAGCAACTTGGAGGGCAAACGTTGCCACATGGTAAGATCTGGATGGTTAGAGGGCAAGTGGCTCCATTAATCCACTTTGATAATTGGTAGAATAAGTAATTTTAGCCTTTAAGGGGTTGAAATGACTGTTTTACCCAGGGGCGGCGATCGCAGTTGCCTAGCCACCGGTTTTTCCAAATTGTTATCTGAAAATATCTTAGGAAAGATCTCTGAATTTGTTCAAATTTGCAAAGATTCAAGTAACTATCTCATGGTTGCCCGTTTCTTGATTTTGCACATTTGGTCATAGCGGGCCTTGATGCCTTTTTCCTTGTGTGGCCTTGTTAGAATGAGCTCGACTGGTGGCTCTATTGCCATCAATACCTGCAGTGAATCCATGGTAGACCACTATTCATGATGAGTGGCCTGGGGGTGATGTGGGTCACCTTCATTACTATTTGTACTTCCAATTGTACAAAAACTTATTGGCCGGTTGGCCCCGCTGGGCCTCTTGTGGTTTTGGAGGGGTTATGGGTGGGCCAGACTACCTTCCTAAGGGCCTGTTTAGTTGCAAAATCTAGATTCTAGAGAAAATCCAAATTCCAGTGTTAGAATCCAAAATTGCAGAAATTGAATTGGAAACCAGATTTCATCTGGAACTTGCTGTTTGGTTGAAAACTGTATAATCCAGATTCTATTTGGTTGAAAATTGTGTATTCCAACCATTGCTTGCGGCATGACCCACTTAGGCTTTGGATACACCTGAGAACTTGACCCCTGGCCTATAGCAGTCCCACAAGATAGATGGATGGGTTGGATGACAATTAAACATTACAATGGGCGCTAGGAAGTTTTTAATGGTGGACATTCAATCAACATTGTTTCCTGTGGTGTGGTCCACTTGAGATTTAGATCTGCCTTATTTTTTATCAATGCCCTTAATTGAGCTCTCAAAACAGATGGACCATGTGGATATAAAACGCATATATCATAGATGTACAACACATACATCAAGGCGTGAATATATCATGATGCCCACTTCCGCCTCTTTCCTCTTATGTAGAAACGGTCCCCCACACCGTTTCCACTTATCCAGATTCCGGTTAATTTAGGTTTCTAGGCAGAATCTTGTTTTACTGGAACTTGCCACCAAACACATTAGTTAAAATTAGATTCCACTGGAATCCATATTTTAAGCTGGAAACAACTTTCTAGATGCCAACCAAATAGGCCTCAAGGGTTTTCCAAGTTCATAAGTCATCTCACATGGTGTAAGATAAGGTGCATCGTGTTGGGGTGGGTATCTACAGCCACCACTCTTTTCTTGTCGTAGAGGGATCTCTTTAATAAAATCATTATAAGTTATTTAAACCACAAGTGATACTCACAATATACTTGTTTAACCATATAAGAACTTTGACTAAGTTTGGATGTTTGCACATGTACACCACATAAATGTGTATAAGTATCATGTGTCATGCTATCATATTCATATCCTTCTGCATACCACCATAAGACCTCCTATCCTAGCTTTATCATATCCTATAACTATAATTGATTATTAACAGATAAATATGAACAATTTATTTTACAAAATAATGAATATGATGATCTAAAACCATTTGTTTAATCAAAATAGTTAATAAAACTAGTTTAGAAGGCCATATTGATCAAGCATTTTGGTTCCTTATGTAAAACTAAACCAGTAAAGGCTGTAAACCCCCTTTTAAGAATCCTAATCTCCATGAGAACATAATTCATCCAGCTTGTCATGATTCACCTAAAAAGTAGATATATTAGTGAATCAAAGCAATCAATCACATCCTTACTAAGAGCGTAAGACCCTAAGTCATCTCAACTCTAAGGATAAACACAACGAGCATTGGAAGTAAAAGCTAATACCAAATAGCTAAATTCAGCCAAACTTCTTAAATTCAGTTAATGCGTACACATGCACATACCTACACATGATGGGGACACTGTTCTATGGTAAAAATTCACTATACACACAATAATTACATCATATATAGTGCCTATGAATTAAATTATTTTAGCTTATCCACTAACCATGACAATAATTATGAACCTATTCTGACCATCACATTAAACTTATTCTATTATATTCTTTGAAATATATCGAACGAGTTCATTTCTATCATATCCATTAATGTATAAATTAATGTATATACATTAATAATAAGTAATAAACAAAATAATAATAAAGAAAAAATATATAATTCATTTAACCACACACACACACACACACACACACACACACACACATATATATATATATATATATATATATATATATATATATATATATATATATATATATATATATATATATATATATATATATTTCACCATAATTCTACCAAGCCTCTTTCTCACAGCTCAGTGTTTACTGGCTTGTGTTGGTTATTAACATGTGTATAAAAATGATTAAGATGTGCCAAACTTATTATTATGTAACCATATGTATTTCAGTTATACATATCCCTCTTTCTTATTTGGGTTTACATCTTTACTCCCCATTCAGGATTTGATTGGGAAGATTCGATTCTATTAATTGTATCTCATTCTTTATATAATTCATTGTCTTTCTGTAAAATAGGAGAAGTGAGAAGTACAAAATCAATTATTTTCTTCACAAGTTGTCTTTGCATCAAAGAAGGTTTTGTGTTCAAATCTTGGAGCAACAATTGTTTTCTCTTATGGGGCCATTGTTTATGATGTTAGTGAGTGTTGTAGTATGTTTCCACGTGGAGTTCTACCCTGCACATGTAGAAAAATATTAAAGTCTCTTAATATACATTAATATTCCTCTAAAATATTATAAGTGGGAAATACAAAATCAATAGAATCAAATATTTCCAATCAAATCCTTAATTAGGAGTAAAAATGGAAAATCAAGTAAGAAAGAGATAAGTACAATTGGAAAATTTACTATTGGCTAATGCTCATTCACATGTTTCAATACTATTCAACTGCCATGGTGTGACCACTGCAATGGGCATTCAAACCCATGACCTTGTGTTGAAAGTCTTAAGAATCTACCACCGAGGCATGAGTAAGGACCCATGATGATGGGCCACCTTATTCTGTGCATGCCATTCAACTTGTGCATCAAGCGAGTCCCAACGTGATGAAGGGATGACCAAAGATAGTGTCTATATAATCATTAGGTGGGCCACTCCATACAAAACAATGGCCGTCCAACCAAAGACTTCCATTGGTGGCTCAGATGATGGTTGGATGGGCCTGGATCGGTTGGATTACAGTTCACACAACACAGAAGCCCACAGGCAGGAGTTGTAGAATGAACTTTTTCAAAAAAAAAAAAAAAAAGAATCCCGTCAGATTAGTGGCCTGGATTTCTGACACGTGCTGGATGAAACAGATACATGGCACGTATTCCGTGCTGGATTTCTAGAAACACCGTTTCTTGCTTACCGTCGCAAAGTCCTCTTCTTCCGTGCCAGGACGTAGTTTTCCTTATCTTTCTGTTTCATGATGTATGCGATTGCTCTGTCCCATCCCATGATATAAATGAGATGGCCACTTGCATGAGTAGAATTTCTCCTGGCACATGTGCGAGATCAGAATCACTCATCAGGTGGTCCCCTCTATGTGTGAGCCATTCCCCAATAATCATGCTGGATTCCGTGGCCTTATATACACCAAACAATGGACAGTAAGAAAATTTGGCAAGCAGTCCCACCAGATAACTGGGCCGGCCTATGGTGGGATATATCCACCTGATGAATGGTCTTGATTTAGCACATTCACCGGCCTAATCTCTGTGCGCATATGGACGTCATCTGGGTGATGGGAACCATTGATCTAGTGGGCCACAGTGCATTAAAAATTGTACGGATATTGGACAATCCTCCTAAAGGTAGCGTTGAAATAAAGATGTTCAATATTTCACCTATCAGATTAGATAAGCAAGAGGCCATTTATTGGACGGTTTTTTTTTTTTATTGATCAGGCTCAATCAAGAAGTGCATTCGTGCTGATATCTTATATGGGGCAGGTTCGAAGACTGATCCAGACCGTTCATCTATCAGGTCGTGTTTGTATCTGGGCGTTGGGTAAAAATTGTATTGAGTGGAAAATCCTAGCCACCCGTTTCTCTTGTTGAAATCATTTTCATTTTGACCCTCTGATTCAAGCCCACCTTAAGGCGAAGCACCTCCATGTGCGCTCCATGTGAGGTGCATGCTGAGTGTTGTGCTTTAAATTCAAGCTGACCAGATAGTGGACCCACTCCAGATTGTTCATGTACTTAAAAAGTGTAGACAATTTTTAATCTTGATTAATGTTTTTTTTCTTTATATAACTGGCTAATGTTTAAACCATAGACCAAGAACTGCGTCCGCGATGGACTGTTTTTAAACCACACTTAACGTTAGAAGTAACTTAAACATCGATTGGGTGCTTGTAAATGAGAAATGATATTGGAGGTAAATGAATTACGAGTAAATGACTGGCTCAATTTAGTTTAGATAATTGAGTTTAGATGGGAGTAAATGAAATGTATTTGAAATCTAAATATTTATTTGGTTGAGAGTAAATTGAAGGAATTGGAGTACATTGGATTTTTTCAATATATTTACAAGAACACATGAAATATCTCAAATTGACTTCAATTAGTGTACATATGTGATATTTAATTGAATGATTATAATAAGCCCATTGAAATATATACTTTAGCCAAAAAAGAGAAAATTTGAGTGTCGGGTGTGCCAAAACTGTCATAAAGATCATAAACCAACAACTTGCCAATGTTTTTAATCGCCCATTTAGATGGCCAACTTTTGAACGGTTTGGATCATTTTATTGGTGTGATTTTAGTGATGTAGTTGATAATTGGATTGTTCCGATGGAGTATCATCGGAATAGTATTTTTTCTCATTTACTTCTAAATCCTCTTTGGTAAAGAGGATTTCATTTACAAGCTTCTTCTTCTTCTTCTTTTTTAACACACATACCTCCACTCACACCACAATGGGTATTTTGATCCATAATCTTAGTGTTGAAATTCTTGGGAGTCTACCACTAAGCCGTGAGTAAGGACCCTACAAGTGTTGGGGTTAGGAGCCCCACAGCGGAAGCAATCAAGGCAGCCGAGGAACACACCACAATGGCAATCAACAAACAAATCATCACACACAAGAAGGCAAACCGATTTTTACGTGGAAAAACCCCTCAAGGGTAAAAAAACCACGGCACAAAGCGACACCAATCCACTATGAATCAGAAGTTACAAGAGATTACAGAAGAAATATCCTGGATCACAGCCCACAAGAGAAATCCCAAGCTACCTGAAGCTAATTCTCACATGAGGAGGACAAACCCATCCCTTTCCCTCAACCCAGAGAACTCCAAGCTTCTTCCCTAGCTCTTTCTCTCACCCTAGAACCCTCTCAATCCCTTGGCCCATTGGCGGCCACTGGCGGCAACCCTAATCTCGGATTATATCTCCTTAAATAGGAGAAAACAGGAATTATAAACTCCTTGCGCAAAACAGCGCAAGAAACCAAGTCCAACAAGGAAACTGCCCGACCAGTCGGACCCCCCCACCGGCCGGTCGGCCGACCGGTCGGATGGCTCAAAAAAAGTCCAGTAACCTGCTGTCTTCATCTCCAACGTGACCGACCGGCCGGTCGGTGGTCTTCATGCGTGAAGAGTAGAGACGTCCAATCCCAACAAACTCCACCATGACTCTAATCTTCATGCAACACCTCGCCACGCACCATCTTCATCTCTACTTCGTCATCATCATAGCTCCACCACTTCTCATGCCTCATCGACTTCAAACTTGCAACTTTATTATCCGCTCGATCATGTGACCCTTGCGCATGCCACACACGAGCAATCGTGGATCCCGCTGCCAATCCCGCAGCTCCACCATGAATAGTGCTTCCGATCAAACCCGATCGCAGTCGACAAACTTGATTGAGATATTGGCGTACCGATCTACCTTCTTCAACTCTACTTCCTTCATAGATACCGATTGCTTTCCATGTTTTTCTTTCACAAAATCCTTCTCCACAACGAATCTTATGCTAGAAGACACCATTGATGTCTCGCCTCAGATTTTCTCTGCCTCCTTCCCAACTTTTAGCTCTGATACCACTTGTTGGGGTTAGGAGCCCCGCAGCGGAAGCAATCAAGGCAGGCAAGGAACACACCACAATGGCAATCAACAAGCAAATCATCACACACAAGAAGGCAAACCGATTTTACGTGGAAAAACCCCTCAAGGGTAAAAAACCACGGCACAAAGCGACACCAATCCACTATGAATCAGAAGTTACAAGAGATTACAGAAGAAATACCCTAGATCACAGCCCACAAGAGAAATCCCAAGCTACCCGAAGCTAATTCTCACATGAGGAGGACAAACCCATCCCTTTCCCTCAACCCAGAGAACTCCAAGCTTCTTCCCTAGCTCTTTCTCTCACCTTAGAACCCTCTCAATCCCTTGGCCCATTGGCGGCCACTAGCGGCAACCTTAATCTCGGATTACATCTCCTTAAATAGGAGAAAACCGGAATTAGAAACTCCTTGCGCAAAACCGCGCAAGAAACCAAGTCCAACAAGGAAACTGCCCGACCGGTAGGACCCCCCCACCGGCCGGATGGCTCAAAAAAGGTCCAGTAACCTGCTATCTTCATCTCCAACGTGACCGACCGGCCAGTCGATGGTCTTCATGCGTGAAGAGTAGAGACGTCCAATCCCAACAACAAGCTCATTTACTATCATTTCATTTCCATGCATTTACTCTTATCCAAGCATACTTCAAATGTCATTTACTCCTAATCCCTCATTTACCTCCATTTACTCTCATCCAAACAGCCATTTGGGAATTTTTTTTTAACCTTTGACTAATGGTTTTAAAAAGTAAATATATAGTCATTAATGCCAGTTTTGAAACATCTAGTCCAGTTGAATCGTTGTTTACCCTTGAAATGCCTAACGAGCCAAATCCATTGCATTTGACGTCTTTTTTTATCCTTCTTGTCCATTAGTGGGGCCACTCCTATGTCCTTGTGACATCTACTAGGTCCATCAATTCCACCATGTCTATGGCAAGATGTAAGGCTAAAAAAAAGTAGATAAATCAAATGCACTGTCCGCACAACAATAGCATTCAATAGTAACTCCTCCAATACCATTGGTGCTGGAGATGGCAAATAAGCATTATTGGGCATTCAATCACCATTGTTTCCAGTGGTGTGGCCCACCTGAGACATGGATTTGCCTCATTTTTGGGGCTCGTGCCCTAAAATAACTCGCAAAATAGAAGGACAACATGGATAAAACACATCCATCATGTGGGGCCAACAAAGCACTGACCAGCAGTGACGTCCATAACATAAGGGACGTGGGTGTCCTCTTCTTATGGTAGATCCGTAATTTTAAAATGTTTAAAATAACATGTGTGTCCATATATATTCATATTAAATACAATAATAAAAAGGCGTTTTTACCTGAAAATTCTTGGGAGCATATAATATTTCCATAAACATGCTTTTGACTCTTCATATTTACAAAAAAACGTTCCTCTAATTATATACTAATGAAGGATGAAAAATCGAAATTACACTTGATAAGAAGATTTTCTAAAGATAAGAAGCCTCTATGTCGAAGAAAAATATGCTCCGAAAAAACCAGTTGGCCCTAACTTGTGTTTTTGAAAAGCCAATCTGACCACTGATAGCATGACCTAAATTTAAGTGTAGATTTAAAAAAAAAACCAAGTGTCATAGGTGGTTTAGGTGGACCATACGACTGGAAACAGTGTATACGGCGATGCCCAACCTCAAAATTGTTTCCCTCTATGTGACCCACCTAATCATGGATATTGTCTTGATTCTTGGGCCCTAGACCTAAATGTTTTTGTGGAACCTAATAATTGGAATTGAGTTATATAATCTTCATGGTAAGCGTTATAAAAAATCTACATTAGACATCTTTCCCAACTGTTTCTTTTGGTGTGACCCATCTAAATCACATGTTAGCCTAATTTTTTGGTCTTGAGCCTAACATGGGATTGCACAACTAATAGCCAAAGTGGATTTCACGTATAAGTTATAGTGGGCTTGGGTGTGCCTCCCATAATTTTTTTTTCTTTTCTTAATATAAGGAAAAGCTAGATCTCTTCAATAGTTGCAGGAAATACCCCACCAGAAGCATATTGCATATTGGTGTGCCACACACCACATGTGCTGACGTCACCAAGTTTTGTGGGGCCCACCATAATGTATGTGTTATATCAACACTAACCATGCATTTGCCAGATAATTTAGGGTATGATTTAAAAATGACGGAGATCTAAAGCTTAAGTGGACCACACCACATAAAGCTGTGGAGATGATGATGCCCACCGTTGAAACCTTCCTAGGGCCCACCATTATGTTTATTTGCCATCCAACCTGTTCATAAGATCACACATACCTGAATAAAGGAAAAGAAAAACAAATATCAGCTTGATTCAAAACTTCTATGCCCTCAAGAAGTTTTTGATGGTGAGCCTTCAATTCCCACTTCTTGTTGTAGTATGTACTTGAGATTTGCATCTATGTCATTTTTGAGCTCATGCCCTAAAATGATCTCCATATTGATGGACGGTTTGGATATAACACATACATCTTGGTGGGGCCTATAGAACTTGGGGACCTCGACACACCACTTAGGTTGGTGGTGTGTGGCACACCACATAATTCACTTATGATGCCACCGCATTTATCAAAACTAATTTCGTTCAAGCAGTAGTTGCGAGAAAGATGCCACTGTCAATTTTTGGTAGGGCCCACCGTGATGTATATGTGAAATCCACTCTCATCATTAGTTGTGTAATCTAACATTAGGCTCATAGCAAAAAAACCAAGCTGGCTTGTGAGTCAGATGAGCCACACAAAAGGAAACAATTGGGAGAGATGTCCAACATTATTTTTTTTTTACAAGGCCCACCATGAAGATTATAAGAAATCCACTCCAACCAACATATTCCACAAAAAAAAAAAAGAAAAGAAAAAAAATTTTATTTAGGCCTAGGGTCTAAGAATGAGGATAATCCATTATTCAAATGGGTCACACAAAGGGAATTGCTTGGAAGTGGGGCATTGCCATATACAATGTTTCCAATTGTATACTTCTCCTAAATCAAGGATGACGCTCTTTTTTATATTTACGCCTAAAGTTAGGTCATATAATTAGTAGTCGGATTGGATTTTCGGAAACACAACAATTAGGCCAATATAACTTCAGGTTTTCAGAGTGTGATTCCTTCCGCATTGAAAACAAAACGATCTTTAGTTATTCCAAAATTTCTCCACCAAGGGTTATTTCAACTTTTCATCTTCGATCAATACAATCAAAGGAATGTTTTAATAAATATGAACAGTCAAAGCATGTAATAGAAATATTATATGCTTTTAGGAATTTTCAAGTAAAAATCCCTAATAAAAAAGAGGACAAAGTGATAAGAAATAAATTTTTTTTATTTTTTTATCACTGTTAAGCATATACACACGTGAGTCTACTTTGTGAAATTTGATCACCATTCACCTTTTTTTTTTTTCCTCTCTTTTTCCTTATTAATAAATAGATCTCTTATATACGAGATAAGGTGAGACACAAATGGGGCACATAAAGAGAGGAAGAGAAAAAAAGATAGAAGAGACGAAGTGAAAGTGCATGGCTATATGCTACATATTCAATGGTAGACAACTCATCACCACTTGCACATAGTGTATTTGATACAGTCATCTTAGTGGGTTCCACAAATTCTGTTGTAAGAACCATGTGTTTACACCCATTTTTTGTGCCCTAACATAGACCAATAAAAGATTGCTACATGTCAACACTACGTGATTATAATTGGTAGAAATCCTACTCTCGCCCGAGAATATCTTTGTTTGATTTTCTTTCGACGTTACGCATTTTGTTATTAATGCAGATGCATAGATCCTTATGCCCGCCTTTAGGAGAATGAAGCGACGGATGCCACGTGGACATGTTTATCGTGGCAATTAACAAGGTAGCGTACCCAGTACACCTATAAGAAACCCACTAAGAGAACGAATCTTATTACATATCCAGTTATGATACACTCGGTGAAGTCCTCTCTCATAGTCCTTCTAAAATAAGAGAACTTCCTAGAGACGCTCATAGAGTCTATGGCATTTGAGAAAGTTCCGAATATCGAAAAATTGGATTGATACCCAAGTGAATCCGTCTATGGTTTGGACCCAAATTAGGTAAGACAGGCGCATTAACCAGGTTAGGTCGCAAGCCGTTTATCGATCATGAGAAGAGGCTCGATAAAGGATATGATCTGTTTGATAATAGATCATTATCAGGAGGATTCGATCTGTCTAATACCACAGAGATCGGAAGAGACAGAAGGATCACCCAATATCTCATCCGATGATCCTATCCTGTGGTCGTGGTTCAATTAGAATTAAGAGAATGAGAGAACTAGATCTAGTTGGGGTCCATCTCTAATAACAATTGATATCAGGTGTCAAATCCCTCCAGCATTTCAAACCATTGAGAAGCAAGTTAAATACAGAAGGTGGTTCGATATGGATGTCCAACACCTCAAAGTGGAGGAAGTGGGCCACTAGATGAGTGGTCATGATCGATTTGAGATCCGAATTAACCTTTGAAGTTCGCGGATCGTGGCCTAGTTGTCTTTAATAGAGGAATCTTGATGTTCCAAGGCTTGATCCTGAATCCATTTAGTGGGCCCACGAAGATTTCCGTAGGGCGATCAACTACGAGAAATAGATTTGAGAACTCAATAGTTTTGGATATAATCGGAGTCCTTCATTTCCAATGCAAGCCAAACACATGGAGAATCTAGGATCAATAAGAAAACCTAGCGAGAGTTTTTATACCTTCATAAGATATAAAAAGAAGAGCTCACGGCCTTACGCTAAACACATTGATCTAATTTTCACTTTATCTTTCTTAGCATAGCTTAACTTAATTTTAGTATACATCGTTATTGCCTAGTGGCTTTCGCTATAGTACCTTAAGAGTAGAAGTCAATATTCACGACCTTTAAGTTATAGGATCACGATAAAATACGTTCCAATTTAGCTGATCATACCCATCTAGTCACATCCTACTGACCACCCGCCTTAATCGTCTGATCTAATAAACAAATAAGGTATTTATCTTTCTTTAGTTGTTTAATACTCCATCAATAACAATAAAATATACATTCAAATATTAATAAAATTGGCATTATTTGGCTTATACATTCTTATCAATTTGGGAAATATTTACAGCCCACATACAGCATGGTGCGCCGAGAGAGTCATCCACCATGGACGGGGGGCGGCCCCGCACAGGTGAAAATGGTGTATACCGTGCAAAGGTACGGCCATGCAACATATGATTCTCCAATCATCATCATATGCTACAGATCCCGCACAAGTGGCAGGAGATCCGTAGATGGGTGGATTTTGCACGGACATACCCAGAATAGGTGCGCCCACTTGGAAAATTAGACCACTGTTTGATCAGGTGGGCGATACGTAAAAAATAATGAACGATTAAGAGAGATTGATCAGTGGGGAATCACACGATGAACGGGTGAGATATAAAGACACGTGCGCAGCGACTCGAGCGAGTTCAGTAGCATTGTTGGATATGTTGGTTTGCGTGATGTGATAAACTCCGCTCAGCTCACGCAATTACTCCCTCACCCAACTCCTCCCCCATCCCTTAAAAAGCAAACACATCCCATGCCATTGTCTTCCGCTTCCTATCCTGGCGAGAAAAACAGAGAGAGAAGGGAAAAACACCCCCGGCGCATTCTAGAAAATGGCTAGCCAGTCCCAGCTAAAATCCGCCGCCCTCTTGGAGCAGATGAAGCTCCATCTCGCCACCGATTCTGGAAAGGCCCTCACCAAAAAACTCGGCCTCGTTTATCAATTCAATATCGCTCCTCAGGTCTCTCTCTCTCTCTCTCTCTCTCTCTCTCTCTCTCTCTCACTCCGTTCTAAAACCCTAATTCTGACCTAGCTCTCTCTCTGTTTTTTTTTGAAGAAACTTGGAGTGGATGAGGAGATTTACACCGTTGATCTCAAAAAAGGAGAGGTCATCAAAGGTTAGGCAACCGTTTGCTTCTTTCTCCTACCACTTCAATTTGAAGATCAGCAATCCATTTATTCTTTCTGGGCATGGTTTCAATTATTGAAAATAGTGAAGGATGCTGATGTCTTTTGGAATATTTCCGGAATTACACAAAGTCAATAATCTAAAGATTATTGAGCATTTTTTTGTTCTTTTGTAATTATACTCAACGATGTATAGAAGATACCTTAATGGTCAAAGGTTTGAGTGATCTGAACTTTATCATGCCGCATTTACGCTTGTAGATTTACTATCTACATGTTATAAACTTATAATATCATGATATGTGTTATTGTTCTTGATGCATATTGATGGAAAATTGATGATTAATTTTTTTTTTCGATTATGTGTAATTTATTTATGGTTTTTCATTTTTTCCCTTTTTAAATAAAGTTAGAAAAATATTATGATTTAAAATATGATTTGTGATTTGATACAATTCGAGATATTATTACGATTTTGACAACATTCGTTCCTCGCTAAGCCGTTTATTTCTCCTTAGTATCAGACTCAGTTTCATCTAAGTTTGTGGTATTTGAGTTGCTAGGCTTATTCCCCTACTGGAATTACCCCCTCTATTCTTTAATTTATAGGAGAAGACATTTTCAAAGAACTTTGCACATCTAAATTCTAATATGATGCCATCTTCAATGTTAAGGAATGTATATGCCTTGCTTTGAGAGGCATATCTGATAAGAGCACACTTTGTAGTTTGACGTCCTAACTTGGGTCTTTCTAGGACTGCTAGTCTTAGTGTTACCTAAATCACGAACCTTGTGTGATCCAGATTATGGGTCATTTGTGATCCGGACTGCTATTTTTAGCCATCCAAACCTATGGTTCTATATACTCTTAGTGTTGATTAAGGTTTAAAGCAAAATTTTATTTAGAACGTACAATGTACTTAGATTTATGCAATGTCATGAATATGATGTAGGGGAAGAACCCCATGATCGAGGGCGTGGATCACACACCTTCCTGTGGGAGATGGACAGGAAGAAAAACAAGAGGAAACTAAGGAATTTTCTATTTTGGAGTTTTAACCAAAACAGGAAATTGTTATTCCCGTTTTTGGATTTCGGCCCAACTCATGTGGCCCATCTTGATCATTTATGATGATCTATTCCGTCCATTTCGTAGAGCTGCTCGACGCCGAGAAAACCGAACAAGTTTCACGTCAATCCGAGTTACGGATTGATCGTGGTGTCGAAAATAGTACGAACTGTCCAGAAAGTTCCGAATTCCACCCAATAAATCTGGAGATGGTCCAGGTGGCCCACTATTACTGATATGGAGAATCCGAGCCGACCATCTTGAAGAGTATGTCGATGTCAGAAAAAACTACAAAGTTTCGTGGCAATTAGATATGTGGATTGTTCGTATCAGTGGAAGGAAGACAACGCTGGTGTTATACAGTTTGCGCAGATTTTTGTGTTTCTTTTCTAATTGTATTAGGGTTCTTTTCTTCCTTTGCAAGTTAGTGTTAATTACGAATTTAGGGTTTAGTTTATTATTTACAGTAAGGTAATTATGTTTATTTTAATTATTCATCCAATTATAAAAAAACATTATTCGGAATTAATTTCCTCTTTTTCTTCTTTTATTTCTTCTCGTGGATTCGAGAAACACTCGGTTAGGGAGATGGTGATTGACCTACCACGTCCTCCTTGCGTCATTGGTATCAGAGAGAGGTTTCTTCCTCAGGACGATGACCTCTAATGAAGGGTTGGATCCTCATCCTAAGGACGATGCTCTAAGGGACTATCTAACTATGACAGCTTTTGAAGTAGCGCAACGGGAGAACCGGTTGATCTTGTAAGGTATACAGGCGACCCTCGACCAGATTGCAGTATCGCTAGCTCTGCTTCAAGCCCAAGGCGACCAACAACCACCAACAGTTGCTATACGGGACAATCCTATTGTCCGTAGAGCACCCCAGGTGGATAATCGTAGGGCTACCCTAGACGATTCAAAACCCAGAGATAAAGAGGTCGAAGACATCATCGTACGACGGCTTGCGTGTGGGAACGATCGTGGGGATTATGTTGAAAGAGATTTTCGAGGTAATGCAACTTCGGATTAGGTTGTTGAAGTACAATCCACCACCATCTCAAAAGATGTTCAAAATTCTGAGGAGGTGGAGGAAATCAATACCTCAGTCTTAAAGGATAGGGTTGGAGAATTTAAAGTTATTCCAAGCATTATGGAGTCATTTTTGACGGAATCCATGAGCATCTCAGAAAGTGTCACGCCAGCAATGCAGGAAATCGAGGCGATCGTAGTTGCCGAACTTCCTGATGAATTTTTCATTGTGAAGGAAGTTGTCCTTTCTCAGAAAAGGCAAACTTTCGGTGTGCCAGAGAAGGTTGCAATTATTCATGTTGGTGTGGAGAAGAAGTCGGAGAAATTTGTTGCAGCATTCCAAGATAAGGCTAGCAAGCATCGACTTCCGAAGTTAAAAGCAAATCATGGCTCTAACCTAAAGCGAAACTCGATGACGAGTTTTTTTCAAGTGGAGAAGAATGATGTAAGGGAAGAACCCTATGATCGAGGGCGTGGATCACACACCTTCCTGCAGAAGATGGACAGGAAGAAAAACAAGAGGAAACTAAGGAATTTCCTATTTTGGAGTTTTAACCAAAACAGGAAATTGTTATTCCCGTTTTTGGATTTCGGCCCAACTCGTGTGGCCCATCTTGATCATTTATGATGATCCGTTCCGTCCATTTCGTAGAGCTGCTCGACGCCGAGAAAACCCAACAAGTTTCACATCAATCCGAGTTACGGATTGATCGTGGTGTCGAAAATAGTACGAACTGTCCAGAAAGTTCCGAATTCCGCCTACTAAATCTGGAGATGGTCCAGGTGGCCCACTACTACTGATATGGAGAATCTGAGCCGACCATCTTGAAGAGTACGTCGATGTCAGAAAAAACCACAAAGTTTGGTGGCAATCTGATATGTGGATTGTTCGTATCAGCGGAAGGAAGACGGCGTTGGTGTTATACAGCTTGCGCAGATTTTTGTGTTTCTTTTCTAATTGTATTAGGATTTTTTTCTTCCTTTGCAAGTTAGTGTTAATTACGAATTTAGGGTTTAGTTTATTATTTAAAGTAAGGTAATTATGTTTATTTTAATTATTCATCCAATTATCAAAAAAACATTATTCGGAATTAATTTCCTCTTTTTCTTCTTTTATTTCTTCTCGTGGATTCAAGAAACACTCGGTTAGGGAGACGGTGATTGACCTACCACGTCCTCCCTGCGTCAGAATATAATATAATATTGTGCATGTATGAGATATTAATAATGATATTCATCATTTATGTATAAATTGCAGTTTGACCTTTAAAAAAAAAAAATCAGAATATCGATTATTATATAGAAGTATATTTCATATACTTAGTGTATGTATTGGAGTGACTTAAATGATCCTGGCTTAGTGTACCACGTACTGGAGGAAGTGGTGTACCGTGTCTCATTCCTGTACCACATATTGGAATAACTCTCAATCTAGCTAACCTTGGTTAGTTTTACATAGGCAAGACAGCCCAAACTCTAAGATAACTACGGTTTGATTTTCTAAAATAAATATTTCTCCCTAGAATCCAAGGGAAAGACGAACTTAATAACATAGCATTCAGCATATTGATTACAGTTCTATTTCTATGTTATGCTACCCAATTTTGGTGAGAGTATAGGGAGCAGTAATCTCTAGTATGATGTTATTATATTCATAAAGGTTAATGAAGTCCTTGGAAGGTGCATTCTCCTCTATCACTTCTAAAAGCTTTGATTTATTGATTTAGTTAATTTCAACTTCATTTTGAGATCACTATGATTTTGAGAAGTGCTTCATTATTTTATTTGAGCAAATAGACATATGTGAATCTAGAATGATCATCGATGGAGTAATAAAGTATTTAGGGCCTGTTTGATTCCATTATTTCTTGTGGTGTGGTCCACTTGAGCTTTGGATCTGCCTCATTTTTGGGCTCATGCCCTCAATTCAGCTGGCATAACGAATGAGCAGTGTGGATAAGCCACATACATCACGGTGGGCCCCACATTTATTTAGCAAATTTCTCGATTTTAGTGATAAAAAATAAGCCGTCACTGCATGCATTGGGAAGGATGCAGTAATTACCTAGGAAAATAAATATGACCCATTTACAAGGTAATTACAGTTGAGCCGAAAAATCAAACCGGCCCTTAGTCCTCCTTGAGTAAGGATTTCCTTAAGATTGTATATGTTAGAATGGATCAATTAAAGTAACTCATAATTCCTTTCTATTATAAGTCAAGTCCTTTTAGTCATCTTAGATTGCGAACAAGATTCGGACTTTTTAAAAATTTCTAATTTAATTTTATGTATTCATGTGACCTAGCTACCATGGCATAAACCAAGCCTCACATGCATGAAGGAAAGGACACCCACCTGGACTAATAGGTTGGGATTTTCACCCCCTTGCACATGAGTATCGTTCACAGGAAGGTATCCAGTAACGGTATGGTGGCTGTAATGCCTACCACCATTACTGTTATGATATGGGCTGTAATGGCCGTTACTCTCTCTATCAAGGTGTCCCATAATGGTAACGGTGGCCGTAACGGCCACCACCGTTACCGATACGATACGGGCCGTAACGGCCGTTACGGACCCCGTATCGGCCGATACAGCCATTTTTTATTTTTAAAAAAAAACTGTTATAGGACCGTTACGGGGCCGTTACGGCTCGTTTTTTCTGTAACGGCCGTTACAGCCGTTTTAACCCCTTAACGTGTAACGGTCATTACCGTTTCCGTTACGTATCGGCCGTATCGGCCGATACGTAACCGTTTTGGGACACCATGCTATCTATCTCTCTCTCTCTGAAAAAAACCATAAAAAACCTGTATAGGCCCTGTAACGTTCTGTTATAGGGGCCACTATGGGTCTTTCTTTCTTTCTTTCTTTCTTTCTTTTTTTTTTTTTTCTCCATAATGGCTGTTACAACCTCGTAACGTGTGATGGTTGCGATGGTTACCGTTATGTTACAGCCCCTATGGCACACCATGGTGCACATGCTCTAGTTTAAATATCTTTTTCCACTGGTTGCCCCTCAGGTGGGGCTCATGCATGCGGACAGGATAGAGGATTGGGCATTATTTTCAAAATTCTGGGTGGAAAGATCTGAACGTGCTCCAATTATTGCAAACTTTCCATGTGGGACTGAAGTTTTACGAAAGACAGAAAAAAGGCAATATGGAGTTCTGTACAACCAAGTTCAAGCCTTATATACCGAAAGATGAGAATTATTTTGAAATATGCTAACAATACGAGGCATTTACTTGACAAATCTAAGAGGCAATGTCCTCTTGCAATGCTATCTTTTGGAAAAAAGATGAGAATTATTTTGAAACATGCTAACAATACTAGGCATTTACTTGGCAATTCTAAGAGGCAATGTCCTCTTACAATGCTATCTTTTGGAAAGAAGCAATCAATAGTTTTTTGGTTCTACAACACTTGGAAATTGGTTGAATTTTGTCTTGGGGCAAAACTACAAGGCTGTTAGTGGATATTAGAAAAAAGGTGCAGGGCTGATGGTTCAATAGAGTAAGTACGGGGCTAGGTTAGTAGCCAAGGGGTTCGGGCAAATCTTTTTACATAGACTTGCTGCTTTCTTTAGAAAGATTTTATCGATGTGAACTTAGTCTTAATCTA
Source organism: Liriodendron chinense (assembly GCA_003013855.2). Classification (NCBI taxonomy): domain Eukaryota; kingdom Viridiplantae; phylum Streptophyta; class Magnoliopsida; order Magnoliales; family Magnoliaceae; genus Liriodendron; species Liriodendron chinense. The sequence goes on from ML058453.1 coordinate 7,737,830, forward strand.
ATAGCTGGAAAATCCTAATTAAAGATGCATAATGATTCTAGGTGTTATTTAGGGTCTATTAAAGGGTTGTTCTTGGAGGTAGAAGGCATACACTTTTTTCTGAGTTTTGAAAAGTTGCTATTCAAGACTTCCAAGTACTAAAATAGTGATTCAAGTACTAGCGCTAGACTCTGATTTTAGTAAGTCATTTATCTCTCTTTACTAAAATACTCTCTCGCGGTGAGTGCTGTTTACCCACTTGTGATATGGATATTGAAATTTTATTGTTTCAATAGCCGGATTACATCATCAGCAGATGGATTACAATGGACATTTCGATGGGCAGGGCCCACCATTGATTTGACATCCCCCTGGGAGCACCTTGATTGTGCGATCACAAAAACCATCTGATTAAAGGCCTAGTGTCTGGTGCTACTAAAAGCAGTCTTGCTGTCCATTTTTGATGCCCTGAATGTGATGGCTGTGATTTGGGGCCATGTGCAAGCCACGGTGGACGGTAATCATAGGCTTTCCTACCTGGCCGACATGGGAAAATTTGTAATACATTAAGTCTCACTTACTCTTGATTCAAATAAGCAGTCGATGACAAAGAGAGAAAATCATAACTGTTCTGTTTGCTACTGTTAATTTGCAAATTCCTCTATGGGACTGAGGCATTGGATCTGTAAGAAAAACCATATATTATCAATATCAAAGGCCCGCTGAATATCTGGTGATACTGAAAATAATTGTACTGTATATTTTGCATGACCTTAATTAGATGGCTGCGATTTGGGGTCATCTGTATTTCCTGCTGGAAACTGTCCTATTTAGTGGTCGGCAGTGATCATAGCTGTGCCTGCCTGGGCTGACAGAGGAATATTGGCTGCATTACAGTAACTCTTGATTTAAATTAGTCATTTACTAGAGAGTGATAAGAAATATCTATTGATTTTTAGGGCCATATGAAGGGAAACCCGATTGCACATTTTCTTTCAAGGACAGCGATTTTGTTGCCCTCGCGACAGGAAAGATGAACCCCCAAATGGCTTTCATAAGGTATTATTATGCCATTTTTACCACCATTATTGAAATTCAAGTTCTTTTTTCTTTCCACTTCATTTTATTTTATTTTTTGATGGATTGTAGGGGCGCGATGAAGATTAAAGGAAGTCTGAGTGCAGCACAGAAGTTTACTCCAGATATCTTCCCAAAACCTTCAAAGCTGTGAGAGGGTTCTTATTATGAACTTATACGAAGTAAGAGCTTAGACTGCTGAAATTTCACATTTGTATTTGATACTCTGAAAGTAATATAAGTTTTAGGATTTAGTTCTTTAAATAGTGCGTAGGTTGGTTGGTAAAATGTTGGTCTTTCAGTTTTATTCATGTACTTTAAGCAGTTAATGACGTAGCTGGTGGTCTTGCAAAATAAGGGGTATTGTGGTAACTGCTGTGTATCACGCAATTTGTGCCCCTTTAGTTGTAATTGTTTTCTTAATTGCATACAATAAAGGTATCATTTATCAAATAAAGAAAAGATGTCAAATAAAGAAAATATGCTTTTTTTTAGGTAATTTAATTGGAAGGCTACTGCATATCTTTTGTGAATAAAAAGGAAACTGCAAAAATGTTTGAAATGTTGGCATGATCATGAAAATCCATTTTTCAAAAAGAGAAAAAGAAGAAAAACACCATAAGTATCAACTGAATCTGTTGCATTGGCCAATATATTTGTCATCTAAGCAAGGTATTCTGTAACGGTAATGGTAGCCATAACGGCCACCACCGTTACCTTTACGATACGGGTTGTAACGGCTGTTACGGGCCCTGTAATGGCCTTTACGGTATCTTTTTTTTATTAGAAAAAAATTCCTGAAATACCTTTATCTGCTCCGTAACGTTGAAAGAGAGAAAAATCAGAAAAACCTATATCTGCCTCGTAATAGACCATTATGGGGTGCTACGGCCTTTAGAGGGGGCGTAACAGGCTGTTAACGGTAGTTACAGTTCGTTTTTTCCATAACGGCTATTACGGCCGTTACGACCCCGTAATGTGTAACGTTGTCACTGTTTCCTCTACGTAATGGCCTTTACAGCCACGTAACGGCTTTTACGGCACACCATGCATCTAAGCTGTATCACAATATTTGAAAAAACCAATTTGTATCGGCTGATACATTTAAACTACAAGCTGTAAATATAAATTTTGTGAGGCTGTACCATGGCTGGTTCTAGAGCCTGGTTTGAAGATGAAGGGTTGATGCTTGGTTGCCAATTGACTGTAAAACTTTTTCTAATGACCATTGAATGCCCAAAACCAAATTGCTGGGATAAGGGCTGAGATGATGATGATGTTGTGATTGGAAATGTGAATTTTGGAAATTCTTTTTTGTGTGTTTGAGAATTGTTGTTATGCTGGATGTGCTTTTTGTTCTTTCTTTTTTTGAGAAGTGGTCTGTTTTCCTTCTTGAATTTCTCTAAAAAGTTGATATTGGTGAACAGGAGGCATTGACAAATTGAAATGGTAATCTTTGATCTCCTTTTCAAGGTATTTCACTTGCACAAGTTGGTTCCTAGCAATTGTTGGGATATGTTTGGTCACGTGTGGGTTGTATACTTTCGATACTATATGGTGTTTTTTCATGGTTTTGGCTTTTAACTTTCAACTGTGGAATTGCTTTTCCATCATCCACAACCTGGAATTAGAATGTACCAAGGAAGGTGGTAAGCATAGAGTACTTCAGGAAGGTGGTAAGCATATTTTGTGTGTGTGTGTGGGGGGGGGGGGGGGGGTTGGGGGGGCGCTCTAGAGGTCTAGAGAAACGAACAATGGCATGGAGCTATGGAAGTTGGTGTGCTTTTTCACTTTTCATGAAGAGTTTGGAAATATTCCCAGATGTTCAGGAGTTAAGAAACATTAGTCTCAGAACAATAAATACCTAAGCTGCCCTTTAGGGACATCTTCTTGGTTATAGCTTACGAAATAAAAGATTCAACTACCCTTAGTTGCACAAAGCTGATGCCCAAGTTTCTCATAAATGCATGGGGGTCTTGATTTCTTGCCACTTGTGGCCAGTGATGGTCGATGGATTAATGAATGCAATGGGGTGAATGGTTGATGGATTCTTCCGTCTATGGCGGATTGTGTTAGTGTTGTGTGCCTTGGAAAGCTGATAATGATCATGACAGTTGATCATGATGACCAGGAGTCCTGTGTGGAAATGTTATTAATTCCATAATTAATTTGTTGTTTTACTCTAAATCAAACATGTATTCATTTTTTTAAAGGTAACACTACCAGGGATTGAACGCTGGGTCACTCACACACTACAGTCTTTACCAGCTCATCTAATGAGCGTACATGTATTCATGGGTTAAAGGAGAGAGAGGAAGAAAAGAGAAGAAGAGAGAGAATCAATCTCTCTCCTCCATCATTCACATGTCCACACGTGTGGGGTCCACCTTGTGGACAACTCTCATTGCACATGCCCTCTGCCCGACTCAAGGGTGTGAATTACGGCTCTCTACCTTTATTTGGGATGGATCGGGGAGAGATCTCTTACATTGGAAAATTGGTATTGGCATCTTCTTCTTCTTGATCAATGGACCAAAATCAAAGTTATGTTTGATTTAGTTTTTCCTTTGGGTTTTGATTGTCTTCTACATGGGGTTTCTAAATTAATTTAAATCTGATGTTTTTCAAATGTTTTAAGTCAGCTGCATTTCCAAAACTCTGACAGGTAATACACTTGTTTAACAAGATGATTTATATTTCCACTGGATTGGGGTCAGAATCGTCAGATATGCTTCCCATATGCATATGAAAGTTAACTGTCTATGCTAACATAGTATGGGTACAGATCTTGAGTATGGGAAACTGGGTGTATTGGATTTTCTAATTCCAAATCTATCAAGGTATTGGTATGGCAAGGATTGGTTAAAAGCTGTGTTTTGAATAGCGCCCGTAGTGTAGAGTAGTTACAATGCTACGTAGTGTTAACAAATAGCGTAAATCCCCTTAGTGTACGCTACAGGGGTCGTAGCACATGTAGCATAGTGTCACAACGTACACATAGTGTATGTAGCACGCGTTTAGCATATGTAGCGTACTCTATGTTTTTTTTATTTATTTTTATAAATGATAATTGGGTCCCTACTCATGGTTCAGTGGTAGACTCACAAGGGTTTTGACACTGAGGTCATGGGTTCACCCATTGTGGTGTATGTGGGTGTTAAAAAAAATTGTATTTTGTATTTTGTACTTAATACTCCCAACCTATGAGATTTTAATTTCTTTTCATACTTGTGACCTGTGGTTTGAATTAGACATTATTAATTAAAGTGCTTTGCTTAGAAAATTGTTGATGTGATAATGATTTTATTTGGTTTATAACTTACAAGCTTGTTTCTAAATCTGAAGCTATCAATGTATATGTGCCACAAGGATTGTTTATGAACTTGCCAGTGTAATTCCATTAAATTATCTCGCTAGTAATTTCACGAGTTGGGCGTTTTTTGCCCTGTGGTACAATTCACTCTAGTTCAGAACCTTCTCTAAGTTAAAGAACATGTCTCCTTATATTTACTGTGGCTCTAATTTTTATTTCATAGAAGCTTTCAATATTTAAAAAAGAAAAATCATGGGTGTTTCGTTCATCACGCTAATTCTGAAAAAAGAAGCGGTTGGGGACCTCTCAAGTTTCCATTGTATTAGTCTTTTTTGGCGTCCTGTCAAAATCTTAAGGAAGGTGCTGATGTCGCCTGATGATGAGGTTTAGAGGGGTTTTGGATCCAGTAATTTCTTTCCCAGAAGGAGCTTTTGTTACAGGGAGTCAGATCCTTGTTTGGGCCCTAGTGGCTCATGAATGCATTGACTCCAGACATTTTTTGTAAACGTCAGTTGATTTGCAAGATTGATCTTGAAAAGGTTATGATATTGTTTATTGGACATTCCTGGATATGCTGCACAGAAGAGGTTGGATTTACGAATGTAAAGCTCCATGAAATATTCAATGCTTGCATGGGCATGGTATTAAAAAACGGTTATGTTAACGGTATCACTGTAACACCTGTTCTAGAAAAAAGAGACCTGTAATAGCCTTATTACAGGCCATAACACATACCCCCCCCCCCCCCCCCCCCCCCCCTATTGTTATAGGGCTGTAACAGTTTGCAGTCTGTATTGTAATGGCGATAAGGCTGGCCATTATGGCCACCGTTGCCGTTATTGAATACCTCATCCATGGCTCTTTGAGAAGCTATTTTGGAGGTTCAAGGGGTTATAAGGCTGGGGGGATCTGTTCTTCCCATTCTTATTCATGATGATGGTAAAAGCAAAATGTTGGATAAACAAGGGAGGAAAGGGGGGGCTCCAGGTATCCCATTTATAGTTTGCATCGGGCACACTGATTTTTGTTGATGTGAATTTGGAACAAGTTAGAACCTAATGTCTTTTAAGATGCTTCAAAGTGATTTTGGCGCAGAAAGTGAATTTATTTAAGAGCAAGATGTTGGGGGTGAAAATAGATGGAGATGGGGTGCAAGGTCAGCTCCCTTCCAACTGCTCATCTGGGGCTGCCTTTATATGTGGGCTACTTATCAAAAAGGTTATGTCATGGAAAGTGAAATGTCTCCTGAAGGTCAGATCACTCTGATTAAGGTGTCCCTGGCAGCATTTTCGGTATAATATATGTCACTTTTCCACTGCCCAAAGAGCATTATTGGAAGATTGGATGGAAAGGCTGTGAAGAGATTTTTTGTGGTAAGGGGTGAAAGCCAAGTATAAATTTCATGTTGTGAAATTGGAGAAAGTTCGCAGACCAATGCATTAAGGTGGTGAGTGTATGAACTATAAAGTCATTGAAACTTGAAAGTGATGACTGAAGCATTATTGGGTAAACGGCTCTGGCAGTTTGGGGAGCAGAATGGATTGTTGTGGAAGGAATTTATTGTTGCTAAATATGGCTTTTGAGAGGCCGGGAGATGCACTCCCATCCCATGAAGGTACAGAAGTTCCGGTGTTTGGAAATCAAATCTTGCGATGGAAAGCATTGCTAGGGAAGGCCTTCAATAAAGGATGCAGATCATATATCAGATTTTGGGAGGATACCTAGTGTTATGAACTTACTTCCCAGAAGTTTCGGGAGATTCTTGGTCTGATTTTCTTGTGTTTGCCTTGAACTTTGCTTTTAATAAAATTCATTTTCTGATTAAAGAAAAGGAGTTTAGGGCAATCCTTATTTCTCTTCAGTTATGGGGTATGATTCGAGAATATGATGCAGACCATTGAATAATCTGAAGGATTCAGAAGTGGACCCCATTCCTGTCTGATTGATGATCAAGCCTATCAAAGGGCCCCGAGTGAGGAGAGACCAATCCAAGAGCCCTGAATGAAGATCAGACTAATTCGAGGGTTTCGATTGAAAATCCAGACCAAATCAAGGGGCCTGATGGAAGATGGTTGCCAAATTGAAGGTCTGTTTTGCTGGCACATTATTGACCGGCTGGACTGTGGGGCCCACAGATCCAACAGTACTCTTTTTAGGCCTGTATATGCAAACCATTCAGTGGAAAAGGAGTTATTGTACAATAGTATAAAGCTTATAAATCCATGTAGTCTTGTAGTATTCAGTCTTCTGGATTAGTTTCTGTTAAAACTCGAGAGTACATTGTGGACAACGTGGAAAGGAAGAAAACAGAGAGGAGGAGAATGTTTTCTTAATGTCTTTCTCCTTCTACTAGCTCAGATCTATAGACCATTTGTTACGAAGGATAAGCTCATAATAAATGCAAATCGAATCCAGAAGATGGCTAAGTGGTAGACAAGACTCTGTTTTAACACTGAAACCAGGGATTGAGTGCCCATGTGGTGTGAGTGTGTGGGGTGTGGGTGTGTGTTAAAAAAATAAATAAAAATCTAGAAGATACACTGTTATCTCCGAGGATATGGTGCATCATGGGACAACTGATTATATGTGAACTCTCACACGTTTTTATTTTAATTTTTTAAATTTACGTTACTTGGTGGCATCAAGGTTGGATTTTGTTCTCCAAATTGGTATGCTTTCATATATTCATAATTTAAGTAAAATTTCATCCTTTTATTCTCATCAGAATCCTTGAACTTTCTAGTTCTAGCCTTCTCCCTGTATATTTTGTAAGTTTAATCTCCGTAAACACCTTTTGCCTCTTTTCCTTGAAAAGAAAGATATTCAATCTGAAGTGAAGATTTAAGTTGTGTTTGGATGCACAAGCATATTTAACCACAGACACTAGTTTAATCGAGGGAAGAAATGATATAAATTAGCCATTCTTTTCTAGTATTCGTAATGAGGACATAGCCCTCAAATTGCAGTTACTATCCTTTCAAATCCAACCAGACCCCCTTATGGGAATGAAAGTGCAAGTTGGTCGTTCCACTTCATTAGACTAATAATTGCAATTCAGTTCCATAGTTCATACAAGACACATAATGCTAGTTGCTCCTAAACAATGTCAAGACTTTACCTACACGGCAAAGCTGTTCCAAGCATTGTCCAGCAAAAAATTATCGGTGTTTTCAGAGTTGGAAACATTAGTGAGCTTATATGTGAAATTGGAGATATTTTGATCTGCTAATGGTGCCACAGTTCTTATGGGGGAAGGTTCCTCATCTTCTTCAGATAAAGCACCCTCAACATTAGGCTCTTTCACTGTGGAAGAGATGACTTTCCCTCTAATGGCATTGCTCTGTTGTGTAAGAGGTACTGCTAAAGTGATAGTGTGGGTTAGAATTGTGATATCCCTTTTGGACCTGTTTGGATTCATGGAAACACATTTTTTGTGGAGATCATGATCAGGTTTTTCATTTGGCCAAATGGTGGGCCATGCACTGGTATAGGGCTTCGGGTATCTTTTGAGGGATCATGGGAGGGGTTCTTCAGGGAAGTTGGGACGATCATCTCCGTTGTGTTGTATTAATCGGATGATTTCTCAGCATCCTCTTCCGTTGTTCTGTTTTTTTCCCCCTCGCTTAAATAAAGTTTCAGTTATCCTTAAATTTTTTTTTTAAATGGTTTTGTGCGGAAATTAATTTCTCTTTTTGGTATTTGTTATTGTCCTGGAAAACCGTGGGAAATCTGTTTTTTTTAATTTATATATTTATTTTTTTGGGAAAACATGAATTTTTTGGGAAAGCAAGAAGGGAAATCTGTTTTGCAGAAATGATATTTTCTCAGTTGAGAGAAACAAGTTTTCATGGTTATCCAGTCCTAATCACTAACCACTTGTACGTACCATGTGGAGTCCCTTCATTAGATGATTTTATGTGGGGCCATGTTAGTTTAATCCTAAACAACTGTATTTGCATTTTTGCTGATGGTTAGGTGATCTTAATCATGTGGGACCCATCGTTAGTTGACGCTGATCACTTGTATTTCCATGTGCGGCCCATCAATGGATGCTTAACCATGTTAGGCCTATCATTTCTTGATCCCAATCATGTGTATTTCCATGTGGGGCCCATCATTATATGATCTTAACTTTGCAGGACCCATCACTATTGATCCTAACCACTTATATTTCCACGTGGGACCCATCTTGAGATGCTCTTAGCCATGTGGGGCCATTGTCAATAGATCCAAACCACTTGTATTGCGATTTGGGTCCTGTCCTTGGATGATTTTTAACCATGTGTGTTTTCATGCGGGGTCTACTCTTTAGATGATCTTAATCATGTTGGGCCCATTGTTGGCTGATCTAAATCACATGACAAGTCAAAATTTCTTCCTGTTCAAGCAATATATTTGGAGATTATTACTGATTTTCATCTTTTTTTTTTTTTTTTGTTGAAAACATATAGCAGACACATGTTTTCATTTCCAACATTTTTTATTTTTTGTTTTTTGGAAATATCATTTGCAGAAACAATGCTTCCTTTTTTTTTTTTTTTTTGTTGTTGCAAGAATCCAAACATGCCATTATGGAAAAGTGAGAGTGGCATGTAACCTTCACATCCCACTCTGAAGAACTATTATTCTCTCCTGAAATGGATGCCAATGTGGGTAGGCGTTCATTTGCCACAGTCATCATCATTTGGCTATTTGAGGTTGGCTTTAAGAATCCTCTTAAACCAATTTTTGACTAGTGGTGGGAAGCGCAGTTAACCAACCCGACCGGGGACTTGGACGAGTCAACTCTGGCCAGTCACCAACAGGGGGACTGGGTGGAGTTGCACCCGGATCCATTTGACTCAAGGTTGACTTGCCCGAGTTATGAAGGAGTCCTGGATGGGCTTAAGTAGCTTTATCTTGTTTTTTACTTATTAAACTGAAGTGATTAAGTAACTTTAAATAAAAAAGGCTACTTATAATTGATCATAAAGCAAACTTACTTATCTAATGCTGTAAGTAAAAAAAGTAACTTATTTGGTAGTATCCAATCGGGATCTTATTAGCAAGTATTCAGATACTGCATCCATGGCATATATTACCTACTAAATCTTGCAAATAAGAATTTGGATGATAAAACCAGCGTTTGATAAATAGACAGGATAACTAGAAATCAGATGATGGATAAGCACAATATGGGTCCCTATTCATGCCTAGGTGGTAGACTCACAAGAGTTTCAACATGAAGTTATGGGTTTGAGTATCCATTGTGTGTGAAATCCCAGTGTGTGTGGTGTGAGTGCCTGTGTTAAAAAAAAAAAGAAAAAGACAAAAAAGCACAATATGCATACGAGTAATTCAATGTACGAATATTCTCCTCTCCATGACAACTCAGCAATGAAAAATAGGCAAGTACCAACTAATGTAGAGATTAGTCTGGATTAATTTGAATAAAATCCAACTTTGAATTTTTCCTACTGACCCTTTGAGATCAAGTAAAAGCAAATATGGCCATGAGACTGCAGAGTGAATTGGTTCCACCTGACGTAGTAGTCCTACTTTTGATGGATACACCGTTCATGTTCATGTTTACTACTGGCCCAGATGTGCACCGCCAATCAATCCATCCTTATTAAGTGAGGAGGATATTTTATCACTATTCTGGTTGTTTATGTGGATGACATTGTGGTGATTGGTAATAGTTCAAAGGAGAAGGCCTCAATTAAAAAAGATTTTGAGCTTGTCACTTTGAGATTAAAGATCTTGGGTCACTACGATATTCTCTGGAGATAGTGGTTGCATGCTCCACAAAGGGCAACTTCATCTCTTAAACAGCTATATGCCTTAAATCTCTTGAGCTCTGATTGCCATATGGCGTTGGAGGAGCTTAGATTGCTTGCAACCCCTTCCACATGAAATTCTTGCAGTCAGAGAAGCTAAATGGGGGCCCCATTGATATTTTTGATAAATCTACCCTGTCCATTCATTTTTCAGCTCATGCTACAACATGTGCCAGAAAATGAGGCATCTCCAAAGCTCAAGTGAGCCACATGACAAGAAAAAAGTTTCCTATCATGTGGCCCAATTGATTTTTGGATATGCCTCAATTTTTGGGCTCATGTCCTAGCATGGGCTGGCAACATGGATAGACAGGATGAATTTCTCCAAACATGACGGTGGGGCCCACCTAATTTCTGACAGAAGGAGCTTCCTGCCTTGAGAGTGGATTGCTTCAACCCTTATCACAGGAAGTTACTACTGGTAGAAGCTATGTGGGTCGCTGTGATGTTTGTGAGAAATCCAAACTGTCCATCTATTTTATCGACTCAAAATGAGACAGATCCCAAAATCAAGTGTGCCACGTGATAGGAAAAAAATGGGGAGGGAAATGCCTACCATTGAAACCATCCTGATGTTCGCATGGTGTATATATGCCATCGAAACAATTCATAAGGTCGTTCCAATTGGGATAAACTGAAAACACTACATATTAGCCTGATCTCTAACTTCTGTGGGCCCATGAAAGTTTCAACAGCACGCGTTCAATTCCCACGGTTTCCTGTCATGTGGCAACTTGAATTTTGGATCTGCCTCTTTTTTGCCGAGCTGAAAAACGGATGGACGGAGTAGATTTATTACAAACATCAGGGTGGGACCCACCTACCGCATGAACTTCCTGTGGTCTGCAGATTCGGGCTCACAAAAAGTTCCTGTGGTAGGAAGCTATGTGGGGCCCACATAGATTCTGGTGACAAATCTACTCCGTCCATCAGTTTCGGAAACTCACAATAGAATACAAGTCTAAAAATCAGTCAGATCCAAAACTCAGGTGAGCCACACAACAGTAAACCGTGAGAATGAAAACTTACATCGTTGAAACCTTCCTGGAGCCGACTATGATGTTTATATGCCATCCAAACCGTTCATTAGCTTATACCACTAGGATAAAATGTAGGCATAAATATCATCGTGATCCAAAACTTCTATGCCCCCACAAAATTTTCAATGGTGGGCGTTCAATCTCCGCTGTTTGGTGTGACGTGGTACACCTGATTTTTGGATCTTCTAATTTTTGGTCTCTGTTCTATTGTGAGCTTTAGAAACTGATAGACGGACTGGATTTACCACAGGCATATCTGTGGGCCCCACATAGCTTCGGAGCACAGAACACGCGTTGCCGTGGACACCGGCAGTTCGCGTTCTCACTGCTTTTCAACGTCGGCTCGTCGTACGTTCGTGAGAAGCGATCCCCTGCAAGCAACAGCACCAAAACTTTTATTTCCGTACAATCTATCCTTCTATCATGATATGTGTATATAAAATCCGTACCATGAAGTCGGTAGCCCCCACCATCGATGTTACTCTTGTAAAAAATCAGGCTGACCCACTTACAAGGTAGGCCAAAACCATATGTTGAGTCAGACCGTCGTTTATCCATTGATTCCAGTATCATGGCCTACCTGATGAGAAGAACAGTCTGAATTTTGTGTTATATGGTAGTCATGGTGGGGCCTACTTTTTTATGGTGAGGATTTTCAGCACAAGGGTCATGTTGGCGAGATGGAAGGTAGGGTGACACATCAGTTGTCTGTAGGTGATCAGCTATAATAATTCCGCGTAGCCGTGTCGTGTACACCGTGTCAGAGGTGGTCTCGAACACAGCTGGTTGGACGATATGGGTCTGTCCAACTCATGCATAATTGCCCATTCTCAATGAACTTATACAATCCAACCCGTCCAACATGTTCTTACCGTGAAGATCATCCAAAGATAGAGAAGATTCAAATCTATTGAATCATCAGGTATTCTACATGTGTACATCGGACCAAATTGGCATTTGTCCATTTCTTTCAAAACCGTGGCTCTTATGATGATCAGATTGGTTTGATTTTTCCATCAGGGCTTCTTCATACGATGGGTAACCTTTTGAACGGGTTGGATTCTTTTAAAAACTCGACACATTGACATTGATTACTCTTTTTAGAAGATAATCTAAGTGATCATGTGTGTACATTCTCTTTAAAAAGGCCACAACACAAGAGAAAGGCAGGGAGAAATGAGGCTCCTCTTCATTTCGGTTGCATACCTCTGCCTTTCTGTATCTCTTGTGCCCACATCCACACTAGCCCAAATCTTATTTCAGGTAACATTACATTTTTGCTACTATATATATATATATATATATATATATATATATAGACACACACACACACACACGTCCACATACTAGTAACACACTCCTTTCTCATGCATATATATGTTTTTTATTTGATTTCATATACTCAGGGATATAATTGGGAGTCTTGGAAGGAAGAGGGTTGGTATAACTTCCTTGGAAAGAATGTATTGGATCTAGCTAATGCTGGAATTACACACGTTTGGCTTCCTCCACCCTCGCATTCTGTAGCAGAGCAAGGTACAAATATCATTTGAACACGTGTGTGATACGGTCGCGAAAATATCTTGATATAATCTTAAATGATCATCTTAAATTTGGCTAAATTCTTTTCGGGAGGAATTATCAGCTATACAAACCAGTACAAATAATATTTTTTCCTATACAGATGTTCTTTTGTGAGATGTTCAGCTATTTTACAATGTTTTACAGTGATTATTCATGAAATATCATGAAATTTTATGATTTTTGGTGCACCCAAGCACAACCAAAACTTTAAAAAAGAGACAAATCAACATGCAAGAGAAGGCAATTCGAATTTTACTTGGAAAAAATTCTCCACGTGTAAAAAACCATGGCACAAAGCCCGACCAGTCATTGGGTGCCCTACCAACAGTGGTCCGGCCGCTGCAGCCCAAAAAACAGATAGCAATCTCAGATTCCAGAAGCCATGTCTAGGTTTTTTCAGGCGCCCGGCTTGAACCCGTCGGGCACCTAACACCCCCTGGTGTCCAAGATTGAAGACAAAACCCCAACAGAAATGAAAGCCGGGAAAACTCAACTCAACTTGGCTTGATTTAACTCGAAAAAAATTGGTGGGGGGAACAGGTTTCTTACAGGTTGACTCGGCAACTATTAAAATTACTATTCCTGGAATAACAGAATAAGGGCTTTGGTCGGCTCACGAAGAATTATCCAATCTGCCACTTTAGGCTTGGGGCAGTATATGTGGGGCATGTAGTTCTGTGATCGAGGTCCCTAGTTTGTTGTACCCTACCATGGATGGAACATGGCCCAAAAATATCCTGATGGTATGATCTTGAGATTTCAATTTGTAGCCGACGAAAAAATGGTTATGAAAAGAAACAGAGGCCTACATTCTACCAAACATAGTTCAATGATGTCCAGATATAAGAACTGGAGTCTTCTAATCAAATGGTGGTGGAGATTAGGAGAGGTGCGAAACGCGGAAGATCTTACCTAGAAAATATGGAGAGGAAAACAGAGTATGTAATCCTCGAAGATTAGGGCAGGCCTGGGCGTAGCAATATCAAAATTTTGAATAGGCCCACCTGATCAGTTCAAAATTGGGGTTTGGATCATCCAAGGACTGGCCCACTTAGTTAAAACCCTAATAATGAATCACATAATCTGGCTGCTGGGATTGGATCATTAAGGGCTAATCTCTTTCGATGCAGTGTCGTGGGCTAACCAAGGCTGACCCATAACATGGAGTTGTTTGCCTACATCCTTTGACATCTCATACAAGCTACAGGTCAGATACATGTTTAGTGCACTAACAAGCTAAACAATGAAGTAATATATTCCTACAGTACTAGTTCCATTTGAATCACCAAAGAAGAAGCTATGAGTTTCCGTTTGCTGCACATGAATCAAATACCTTAATGCTCTGCTCGCTTGTGGATGAGCCGTCTGGGTTTTAAGTAGTTGCTTGTAAATGCTTAGAGAACCAGTATTAGTGGGCAACCCATAATTAGATCAGTGAAAAGCCAATGGCCTGATTGGAGTTACCCAACATGGGTGTCTTTGCCAACCCGACCAAGAGTGGAGGATTGACAGAAGACGTCGAAGCAGCCGATGGCAAGGACATGGAATGGACAAAGATTTAACTAGTTTGGAACTTTATACACTAAATGGATGGCTACTTCCATTAAATACTAGAAATTTTCATTAGAATACACTAAGGGTCCATTTGGTTGCCACTTGAAAATGAGTTCAAATGAACTCATATTTAAGTGGCAACCAAACAGGCATTAATCGTCAGGATTTTGAACTCATTTTAAGTTGCAACCAAACAGGCATTAATCATCAGGATTAATGATAAAAGTTGTGGTCAAAGTTTCATACTGGCTGCCAACCTGACTCGACCCTCCTTTATTTCGCCTGGGGACTGCCAACGGGACGGCAAAACTCCCACAGGTGTTATTAAAACAGGCACTAAATAGAACTAAAAACTGTAATCCGAAGATAAAAGATGATGTCTAGTATATGGCGGAGCTCTGTATCTCTGTTTCTCTGCAATATTTTCTGTTTTCTATCACATGTTGTATAGAGGAATATATGATAGGCGAGGCGGGTCGTTTTTTGTGGAGCCCGTTCGAATGTCACATACAGCCTACTTTGTAAAGAAGCAAAGTTACAGGTGGTGTGCTCTCACCTTTAATTAAAAAATAAAATAAAAGATGAAGGCAGCCCATGTTAATCTGGACAAACAACAATTGAAAGAGGTTATTGTCCGACATTTCAAAAATCTTTAGCAATCCTTTTAACTGTATTATTTACAGTCGTTTGAAAGATGCTCAAATTAAGATTTTCAATGAAAGAGATGGCTATCTTTTTATCTTCTCATGAACAAGGTGTAACGAAGTAGATGTCTTCTTTCTTCTTGCCACCAGTGCTGCTGGCACTTATGATGTCCTGAATTCCCGTCGTTCCTGCCCAGCCATTCTGGAAATTATTTTTATGTTTCTGCTCAGAGCTGCTCCTAAGATACTAGTTAATCTCTATTACCCATGGTGTCTCATGTTTGTGCCACGGGAGGTGACTTTGTTAAATCAAACATTGAAGTCTATGGTTAAGATTGCATTTGGATGCACTACTGAATTGAATTTCGACAAATTAGTTCAAATAGAATGGAAATAACGTAATTGTAAATTCCTTCATTAGCATCCTTATAAAGGAACCAGAATCTGAATCCCGATTCAGATACTTTCATTTTTGGGTCCTATACGAGTGTAATTGCTATATTAGGGCGTGGTTGGTAGACGCCTAAAAATGAGTTTATCTCATTTTGGTTAATAAAAGCTCTTAATAGAGATCATGACTGTTTCTTATCAAGAAATATGATCTCTAATACATAATTACAATTAACAAGAATGTAGCAATTGTTAAAGCGTTTGCCAAATGAAGACTAGAGTAACTATAATTGGTCATTTCATCTCTATCGAGCAAATTATTGCAATTGAATTCGGTCGTGCATCAAACACAAGCTAAGGAAAGGGCCACTTGCTATATAAGATTAAGGTCCTGATGAGGCTTATCACAAGCTTTTCTCTGTTCCTTTTCCTTCCTCAGGTTACCTTCCAGGAAGGCTATATGATCTCAATGCATCAAGATATGGAAGCGAGAAAGAATTGAAGCAATTGATAACGGCGCTGCATGATGAAGGAATCAAATGTGTTGCAGACATAGTCATTAACCATAGATGCGCCGAGAAGAAGGATGGGAGAGGGATATGGTGCATCTTCGAAGGTGGAACAGAAGACGATCGTCTCGACTGGGGCCCATCTTTAATCTGCAGCGATGACACTGCCTATTCTGATGGAACAGGAAATCCCGACACTGGCGCTGGCTTTGG
Source organism: Liriodendron chinense (assembly GCA_003013855.2). NCBI lineage: Eukaryota > Viridiplantae > Streptophyta > Magnoliopsida > Magnoliales > Magnoliaceae > Liriodendron > Liriodendron chinense. The sequence continues at coordinate 7,753,952 of ML058453.1, forward strand.
AGGTGCCCCCGACATTGATCACACGAATGCAAGGGTGCAAAGAGAGCTGTCTGATTGGATGAACTGGCTGAAGAATGACATCGGCTTTGATGGGTGGCGCTTTGATTTTGCCAAAGGATATCGGGCGGACATTGCTAAGGTTTATATCGATCAGACCAAACCAGCTTTTGTGGTTGGTGAGGTCTGGAGTTCTCTTGCTTATGGGCAAGACGGGAAGCCAGAGTATAACCAGGATTCACATAGAAAGGAGCTGGTGAAGTGGGTTCAAGCTGCTGGTGGGGTTGCAACCGCCTTTGATTTTACAACTAAAGGGGTTCTCCAAGCTGCAGTGCAAGGGGAATTGTGGCGGATGAAGGACGCGGATGGGAGGCCACCCGGGATGATTGGATTGTGGCCAGAAAAGAGTGTTACATTCATCGACAATCATGATACAGGATCCACACAACGGTTATGGCCATTCCCATCAGATAAAGTCATGCAAGGATATACTTATATTCTCACCCATCCAGGAATCCCTTCAATAGTGAGTTCTAATCCTTTACTGTTGTTATGTTTTTTTCTGCTATATGTAAAGGACAATTGATCTGGTATGTACCGCAATACACGGACTAGAAAAATCACCTTCCTAGCTATTTGGCCAATGAACTTTGCAATTTGAATCGTTGGCTATGATCATTCAATTTTTGCTATTTCCGAGCCACGGTCCATTCATGGGGGTGGCCCATTCGATGAACATTGATGAGTTACGTGGTGATAGAACATGAAACTTCACATGTTTCCTCATCCATTTCACTTCTATATCTAACAAAGGCTTATGATCTTTCTTTCTATTAACTAGTTTTTGATAAGGAAATCATGTTTTCTTCTCTTGTGCAGTTCTATGACCACTTCTTCACCTGGGGACTGAAGGAAGAGATTGGTAGATTGGCTTCAATCAGGTCTAGGAATGGGATTCGACCGACCAGCACTTGTCGTGTCATAGCCGCTGATGCTGATCTTTATTTAGCTGCGATCGATGAGAAAATCATTGCCAAGATAGGGCCGAGGTATGATGTCGGCAACCTCGTTCCACCTGATTTTCATATCGTTGCCTCCGGCAATGACTACTGCGTGTGGGAGAAAAACCATTGAATTTCAGGGTAGCCGTCTTCTTTGTCGAGATCTTTAGGGCTCATTTGGATTGTAAGTTACTTTACATAATTATACCTCAAGTAGGTTATCTTGGTTTCTACTTATGAAGCAGATAAGTATATTCAATAAACAACACACTTATCAGCCAAATTATAGTAGAAATGTATGTTTGGTCTCTAACATCACATAACTACTTGTCCCTCATTTTTGTCTGGTTGAGCCTTAAGATCCACCGTCGACCATGTGGAGCCAACCTTTGATGTGTAGCATTCACTATATTGGGCTCACCTTGGCCTTGTCTTCAATGTGAACCATCCATCATGTGGGGCCTACCTTCATTGTGGAACAATGTTGGCACACCTTCGATGTGAGCTATCCATCATGCAGGGCCCACCTTGGATGCGGATCGTTCATCATGTTGGACATTGGATGTGGACCATCCATCATGTGAGGCCCACCTTTTAATGTAGACTGTCCATCATGTGGGGCCCAACTTTGAAGTGGGCTGTCCATTATGCAGTGCCCACCTTGGACATGGGATATTCATCATTAGAGGCCAACCTTCAATGTGAACCGTCCTCATGTGGGTCCCACCTTCAATTTACACGCCCATCATTTGGAGCCCAAGTTTGAAGTGGGCCATCCATTTTGTGGACCCCATCTTCGGTGTGGGCCTTTTATCATGCGGGGCCTGCCTTGGATGTGGTCCATTCATCATAAGGGATAACTTTTGATGTGGACCGTCCATTATGTGGGGCCCACCTTCATTGTCCACTGCCCATCTTGTGGAGCCTGCCTTTGATGTGGACCATCTATCATGTGGGCCCCACTTTCAATTTGGATCGTTCATCATGTGGGGCTTGCATGTGGCCCATTCATCATTAGGGGCCCATATTTGATGTGGACCACCCATTTTGTGGGGCCCACCTTGATGTGGGTCATCCATCATGTGGACCCACCATCAATTTTAATTGTCTATCATGTACGACCCACATTCAATATCTACTAGCCATAATGTGGAGCCCCACCTCTGATGTGGACTGTCCATCATGTGGGCCATCCATCAAGCAAGAATTTTTTGCTGATGCCAATAAATAACTTGAAGATATTAGTTACTTTTGAAATGGTGCTTACGAAACAAACTTACCTAAAAATAACTTTTTTGCTGCCATAACTAAAACAAATTTTACTATGAGGTGGCATCCAAATAGGCCCTGGTGAAATAACATAACTAAACTATACTTCATAGACAATGGGATGATCTTAAGGCCTGTTTGGATGCCATTTAAAAATGAGTTCATCAGTTGACTGTAATTATATGTTAGTGATGATGATGATGATCAAGAAACAACTTGGAAATGTTGAGATCAAGATCACGCTGGCCACCTTTAAGGAGAGCCGAAGCCTCCAGTTAAAATGGATTTTGCAACAAAAAATGCCCAAAAAAGAAAAAGCCTCTTGCCATTTAGAAGAATACGTCAATGTGCAGCCAACAACTTATTAAGGCAAAGTCCTTCATGAAAATCAAGCCTAGCAAAACCAATGGGGTAAACTCCAACAACCATGGTTTGGAGTTTCCTTGTTTCATCTTACTCGACGATAACAATTCACGGAGTGAGTCAATTTTGTTGTGGCCAAGGGTCCCTACTTATGGCTCAGTAGTTGGGTTCAAGTGCCCATTTTGGTGTGGGTGGGTGTGAGCGTGTGTGTTAAAAAAATAAAAAAATAAAATTTGTGGCCTGGGCCAGGGACAAGATTCTCGGCACTTGAGGAGTCTTCCTCTTCAAGGGTAAATCGCTCCCTCCCTATCAGATCTGCCTCCCTACGTTTGCCCCCAATTTTTTTTTTTTTTTTGGCCCCAGATAGCCCACGATGCAAGTAAAAGGGACAAGATCCTTTTCTTGGTGTTGAGATACCCCCTTCCATAGCCATGCCACAAATTGAAGAGATTGACAATAGAGCTAGGCATGGCCCAAGGAACCTTTGCCCATGTTAGAATACGAGACCACACTTCCAATGCGAAAAGGCAATGAATAAAGAGATGATCAATTATTTTCTCGTCATTTAAATACATGATGCAACATTATTCTAGAGATTGTCCATCGTGAGGATTCTGTTCCTTCCTGTGAGCCAAGCGAATGCTGCTATTTTGGGAGGAGCTTCATAAGACCAGACCTGACTTGCGTACTTGCATCCACCAGAGAACTTGGATTGAGCCAATACTGAATATATCGAGCGAACAGAGAAGACTCCTGATTTACTGAAGCTCCAACGAAGAGAATCTTCAGCTCTTGGGGAAGCCTGAATCACCTTTGGATGAGAAAGTAAGCTCCTTGGGTCATCCACTTCGGCATCCTGCAGGTTACGATGACATGGGGAGAGATACACACCCCCAGAACCATTGCCCGAAAAACAACAAGCAACAGAAATACTCTCCACAGGGTACAAGGAGGCTAAGGAATACCGAATGCAGGGAATTGCATCCCGCACTCGACATATGTCATCCCTTATCTAATCAGGTTACTCTGCAGGCCCTTAAATAGTTGGCTCAAAGAAGGTTTTCAACTGTTGGTGTCACCATCCATATGGTGTTATGGCCAATCACCTTATTAATAATAGGTTGGATGGCATCTAAACATCATGGTTGGCCCCAAGAATGTTTCGACTATGGGGTCTCTACTGATCTTATTGTAGTAAGTCATGGTGTATTTAAACAAAATAGTCATGGTATTTTTAAGCAAGCCTCATGTTTAGAATTTATGTCTCATAAATCATAAGTTGGATCAAAATTTTAAAATTGACTGTTGACTATTTCTAGCTATTCAGTTTTTTCAATATGTTGTGGCCTCAGTGTTCCTATAATGCAGTCCGCTTGAGTTTTGGATCTGCCTCATTTTTGGCCATTTTTCTAAAATGATATGGAAAAACAGATGGACTGGATGGATTTTTCACAAGCATGGGCCACACCTAACTTCCCGTGGCGAGAAGTTCCTCAGGGAATCTTTGGACTTGACTAAGGTTTACACAGTTCCTAGTAAGCCAAAGCTCTGTTGGGCCCACCATTATGTTTATGCTATATGGAACGCGAAGGAGATCCAAAACTCAAGAGGACCAAATGAGTGAGTATTGAACGATCACTGTTGAAACCTCAATGTGGTCATAGAAGTTTTTGATCAAGTTATATCTATGTTTTCCCTTCATTAAGGTGGAAATCACCATATGAATGGGTTTGATGGCATCTAAGCATCTTGGTTGGCCCAAGAAGGTTTCAATTATGGGCGTCTCCATCATCGGGTGGTATGGTCGATCACCTTATGAATGAGTTGACATTGAGCCTCAAGCGCTTGCTGAGGAGCAGGAGGTGAAAATTGTTAAATGGAGGAAACTAGAGATGGGATGGACAAAATTAATTACAGATCGACGAAAATTGTTAAATGGAGGAAACCTGGGATGGGATGGACAAAATTAATTACTATTCGTTGATCGGGAACTCAGGTGAGGCTGGTGGAGGAAGGGTTTGCAGAGACCACTCCGGCTGCATGATCTTTGCATTTCATAAATCTTATGGCATTGCCTCCAACATTGTTGCAGAGATGCAGGCCATGCTCGATGGATTGTTGATTTGTCACCATTTGGGGCTAACTAATATCAAAGTAGAAACAAATTCAGGTACCATCCTTGAGGCAATTTCTGAATCTCAGAACTCCTGCCCCTCGTCAATTTGGTACTGAATGGAAGGCATCACTAAGATGCAACGTCTTCTCAACCTCAAGTTCAAACATATTTGTGATGTGACTAACAGGGGCTGGTGGGTGTACTAACAATGGGGAGTGTGAACTAACCCATAAAAAAGAAAGAAGTTCAAACATATTTTCTGTGAAGGAAATTCAGTTGTGGATAGGCTAGCGAAGCTAGCGAGTGGAGGGAGCTTGGATGACACTTATTGTAGAAGGGTGGAGCTACCAAGGAAGATTAGGGGGGATTTAGCTCTCGATAACACAGGGATGGGGTTGATCAGGAGAAAGAAGTCGAGACGTGGCAGATGAGTCTTTTTTTTTTTTTTTTCTTTTTTCCTTTGGAGCTATTGGGGCTCGTTTTGCATGGTTGCTCTTGTTCTTTTGTTTGTTCACGGATTGAAAGGATAGGTGGGGCCTGATCTTTTTGTGAGTGTAACTATTGAGGCTATATATATAACCTCCCCTTAAAAAAAAGGCGTATGTCATCCTAGAATTGGCTCCTACATCCATCCTCAAAAGCAATGCTAGTACCATCGAAAACCTTGGGGGCTACCTAGGGCTGTCAACGGCCGGGCCTGAGGTAGGTCTTGGCCTGGATTTTAAATTGTTTCGGGTTGGTCTGTCAGGCCAGCCCTATTCAAAATTCTAATTTTCAGGCCCGAGCCCAGCCCATTGACACCCCTAAAGCTACCTGAGCCATAGCTTTCTAAAATACAGAGGCTTGATAAGGGGATGAGTTCTTAGTCTACCATGTCATGAAGGAGGTGCCATACTTAGTAGCAATAATAGATCTCCAGAGGCTAGAGTTCTCAGTCCCAAACTGGCACACCCATTTACCCAGAAGGGCAAAGTTGACAAGATTAAGACATTTGAGTTTCGCAACCTTCCAGAGTATGGGCGACATACCTCTTTCTAGTTAAGCAAAGGGATTTTTTTTTTGAAGAAGCCCCTCCTTATCAAAGGAAATCCCCATGAAGCTTATCAAATCGTAGCATTACTAATTTAGGGCAGCGAAATAGGGAAATGAAATAAATTGAGAGGTTAGAAAGGGAGGCCTCGATAAGAGTTAATTTGCCATCTAGAGATAACGATTTATTTTTCAAGGCGAAAGCTTTCTCTCTATCCTCTCAATGACCTTGTCCCATAGGTGAGTTGTGGGCTTACCAATACAGAGAGGGAGACCTAGATATGGAGGAGGAAAGGAGCCCACCCTGAATGGATTGTCTCCCGGGGTGGTCTTCCTGTTGCTCTCTCTTGCTCCCTAGTCTCATTAATTTACTAAGATTGGCAAGCAACTTTTCTCATGATTAGCGGCTGTTTCTATTTATGTGTATTTTGTATAAGCCTTGTCAGGCGTTTATATGATAGGCAGGCCCCAATTTTGTGTGTGGTGTCCTTATAAAGCTTATATTTTGTTTTAAGAAAGTTACAAGTGGTGTGCTCCCCACCTTTATGGAAAAAAGTCAAGTCCAAAACAAAACATGAAAAAAAACCTTGTTCTTACTTGATTATTGATTATGCTAACTTTACTATAACAAACAAAGGTCTTCCGAAATAGGCTCATTCACAAGTGAAAGTATGAAAGATTGTTGGAGAGAGTAGTCGGAAGGCATGAAAAATTGCCAAAGATTAGTCAGGAAGCAGGAATGATTATTGGAGAGCATGAAAGATGAATAAAAACTTTGAACACGTGAAATGAGATTGACCTCTCAAACATTTTCTATTCTTTATGGCAAAGGTATTTTTGTCTAAAAAAAATCTAATCTCATAATGCTAAACGTGGAGGTGTAAAAAAGTGAGTTTTTTATTTTATTTTAAAAGGGTTTCTATTTTGATATACTATGACCCTAGGTGTATATAGGAAAAGTAAACCTTTTCTATTAAAGGTTTAGGTGTAGGTATAAAAAACCAGCCCTATTTGTGATTCAGGTGGACCATGTGATTGCAAACATTGTACACGATAAGCACAACAAGTCCTAACACGACCTGTCAGATGCAGAAGCTACCATAGACGGAATCATTTAATGCAATAGGGAAAGAAAAATTCGAGCATGCATAGAGATCACATAGATTTTACGTGGAAAAACCCTAGTGGGAAAAAAACTATGGCACCAAGTGACAAACAATCCGTTATAACAAGAAAGTTACAAGAGAAGGAACAACTTACAGTTTTGAAAACCTTAGCTTTCTCCCTCACAAAACCCTAGACTCTGTGTTCTCATTATTCTACACTACATTACGTGAAAAAAAGCCTAACTTCAACGGTCTAGAATCGTCGAATTTACGAAAATTCAACGGTCTCTGCAGTAAAAAAAACAGTTGTAATATCGTCCGCCGAAAATGAAATTGGATGGTCCCCAATGGTTAGGCCAATATTTGAGACAGTTGAATAAGTTTCGACGGTCCATACCCGTCGAATAGTGTAGGAAATCGACATTTGAAGACCGTCGGTTGTTTACACAAATCAGTGGTTAAAAAGTCGAAGATTTTTTAACGGTCCAAATCCAACGTTTTGATTGGAATATGTAACTGCTATGAACCATCAAAAATAATTCGACGGTCTAAATCCGCTGTTATAGGTGAAAATTATAGGAATTTTTTATTGCTATGAACCGTTGAAAATAATTCGACGGTCTAAATCCGCTGTTCTTGGTGAAAATTATAGAAATTTTCAACGGTCCTGGATAGTCGAGAAATTGAAATGACGGTTCTGCACCGTCGAAGTGTTGGTTGCATAAAAAAATAAAAATATTAATAACCAGCATTTTATGAGGGCTATGCCACAATACATCTTGTAAACTTATAATATAAAATTCATAAATAATTTACAAAACCACACAACATATAACAACACAATACAACTACAATCCTCCACCACCACCACGATACATAACCAACACAATCCTTTATAACCAATACAATATAACCACAATCCTCCACAACCACAATGCATAAACACAATACAATAACAAACCTCCACAATATATTACAAACCTCCCTGGTTAAAATCCTCCATAAGTACCCACAATCCTGGCTCCACCCCTGGTTACTGGTGAGCAGAAGCCATATAAAAACGAGAGCCAGTCGCTGTGGCTACCTGTGAATGGACCACATACGCAGAATGGCACACATTGGACGATTCTAACCCTTTAAAGTGAGTCGCGATATTAGAAAGGAGAAAATTACCAGCGGTTCACATTCGAGGTTAAAAAGTCCTTTTCTATATGGTTTAGATGTTCGGATGAAGTCAATATATAGGTAGTGGCCAATCCATGAATGATGATACCAGATTCATGGTTCAGATCATCGTAAACATGTCTTATGTTCTTTTAATGGGTGGTCCTCTGAAAATAAGCCTGATGAGAAGAATTCCAACCCTTTGATTTGTTGGATTTATTTTATTTAATCTGATCTATTACTATATTCTCCTATCTTTCAAATTATAGGCCATTGATCTAGGATTTGTTATCTATCAATAACCTTTTTTTTTTTCTTTCAATAGGCTCCTAACCATCTGGGGATCGAGTATAGAATCGACGGCTTGGACCATCAATTCATTGACCCACTTTGCTGGCAAGAATGTGATGTACCAGGAAGAATGTGATACATATGTACCATCGGAAGAATGTGGTTCCATGTGCAAAATGTATCTCTCATGGTGCAGCAAAAAATAATGATAAATGTAGCACTTCGTAATAATGTGGTTTCGTGTGCAGCAAAAAATAATCTTTTGTACATCACCCCATGAATTGCATGGCATGTCGAGGAAGAAATCCCAAAATATAAGTATTTTTAATTTTTATCTAAAAATTATTAAAATGATAAAAATGAGAAATATCACATAATTCTCGGACCACCAAAAATTATAGTACTCTTGGATGCCTCTGTCACTTGGATAATTCAATCCATCAATCTGAACTGTCTAGTAAGTCCATAATAGGATTTATGGGCTACGATGCAAATTCAAGCTGATATGATTATCCAATCCATCCGTTATTTATTGTTTATTTTTATAGCCATCGTTTTTCTAGCCATGGATGGGATGGCTAGAATTGCCTGACAAAAGTGACTCTTTAGAATCATAAACAATCTATGATGGGCCCAACAAATAACTGCACCTATTTTTTTTTTGTAAATGATCTGGACTGTCCAAATTAAGAGCTAATGATTAGATAGCTGCAATGATCAATTTTTCGTGCAAAAATTACATAGTAGCCAATAAAATCTTTGTTAGACCTAAATTAAATTTAAATGGAGAGATTAGATTGTCCAAGTGACAGATGCCATTAGGAGAATAATATCTTATCCTTCTCTAGGAGCACCGGAGCAAGTCTCATTAAAAATTTCCTACAACACTTGAACCTACAATGGGGCTCACCTTGATGCATGTATTATGTATCCACACCCTCCAACCTTTCGATAAGGTTATGAACGAAGGAAAAATAAATATCAGCTTCATCCAAAATTATTATAGACGTCGAGAAGCTTTTAATTGTCAAACCCCGCCTGTTAGCCCAGCTAGAAGATACCTTGGCGTTTCAACAGCAGGTCTCAGGTTCAAGTGCTAAGGAGACACACTAACCCCACTTGTGGGTGGGTGTATTGTGTGATCCATCTAAGATTTGGATTTGCTTTATTTTTGGGCTCATGCCTTAAAATGATCTAAAAAATTGGATGACCAGTGTGGATATACAATACATACATCAAGGTGGGCCCCACAGTCTAGGCAGCACCAATATTGGGCTGCACCTAATTCATTCTCGAGTGACCTGTCATGTTTGTGGCGACAAGTGTAAGGATGTTTGAGAGAAATCCAATCCGTTCAAAAATTTGAATGGTTATTTTATTTAGGAAACCAGAAGATAAGGTAGATCTATAACTTAAGTTGGCCATAATCTAAGAAACAATGGACCTTTAAATACCACAATCTGACTTTTTCGTACTATGGAACCCACTTGTATATTGGATCGCCCTCAATTTTGGACCCTCGTTGGAAACTCGCTGAAGCACATAGGAGAATTAAATAAAGCACTCACAATCTCACAAGAAAATCCACATAAGAGAACAATCCAAATTTACGTGAAAAACCCTTGGCATAAAGTGATCAATACACTATGAAAAATGGAATTACAAGAGATGAAACTTACTCATATTAAAGTCCCCAAGAGAAAACCCTAGCTTTTATATCTCCAAAACTCTCTCAAACCCTTAAACACATCTCTCTATATACTCTAATGCCCTAATCCTGATTATACTTGCTTATATAAGCCATATAACCGAAATTAGAAACAAACCCGCAAAATTGTGCCGAATTGCAAACAGTCGACCGATCGGGTTGACCGGTCGATGGCCCATGTTCGACTAGTTGAACACGCTGAAATTCTTCCAGAGAGTTTTGCCATAATTTTGAATATCTCGATCGGTTAAGCCTCGAATTTTGACCTCTTGACCTCGCTTGAAATTGTCTAGAGACCTTATGTGTTATTCTAGGCATGCTTGATTGGTCAACTAGGCTAGTCGACTAGTCTATCACCTTGTTTCCTGTACCTAGTGAAGGCTCAATACAATAATTTTCACTTGAGGCTTCAATCAACAATTCTATTCTTCCTTTGCTGTATCCTCCATCTCTAATTTGTCTCTATCATAGCTTTAATATTACTTCTCGTGCACACTCCGTCTTCATTTCATCTTCGTCAAACCTAGAGAAGTTGTACAGAACTTGAACTTTTCTGTAGGGATCACTTTTGTAAGTATGTCTGCTGGATTTACGCTCTTATGGATCTTTTCCAGAGTCACACCCCTTCCTCAAGCACCTGTCAGATAAAATTGTGATGACATCAATATGTTAGTTCTAGAGTGGTAAGCGAGTTCTTAGCGAAATTGATAGTGCTTGTGTTGTCACAATTAACCGGCATGACCTCGTGCTAAAGCCCCAACTGATTTATCATTCCCTTAAACTAAACAGCTTCTTTGAATGCTTCTGTCATTGCCATATACTCCACTTCTATTATGGAAAGAGCCACTATGGACTGAAGCTTTAACATCCAACTGATCGCTCCACCCGCTAATACATACAAGTACCCGAAAGTCCATCTCTTATTGTTCACATTGCCCGCGTAATCAGAATCCCCATATCCTACTAACTTGTCCCTTGATTTCTCAATTATCAAGACGTAGTCTTATGTACCTCGAATATACTGAAGTAGCAATTTCATAGTTTCCCAATGTTGCTTGCTAGGGTTAGACATGAATCTACTAATAACACCTATCATATGTGAAATATTTGGTCTCATACAAACCAGGTCATACATCAAGATGCCAACCGTGCTCAAATAAGGCACATGCGACATAACTTACTTTTCTTCTTCTGTTTTAGGGCACTTTCGAGGAAAGCTTAAAATGAGCCACATGGGGAACTTGTCTATCCCAAACTTCACAAATACATTCCCAAGGTATTCATCTTGAGATAGCTATAGTCTGCTCTTTTTTCTGTCTCTGTGTATATCAATGCCGAGAACCCTCTTTACAGTCTCTAGATCTTTCATCTCAAATACCCTTGATAGTTTAGTCTTCAATGTGTCAATTAATCTCAGACATGTTGTGACTGGTGGTAAGCATGTTATCAACATATAATACCAGTATAATGAACTTTCCATTACTCAGTATTTTGAAGTAGACATAATGATCATACTCACTCCTGGTAAATTGCTGATTCATCATAAAAGAATCAAACTTCTTGTACTACTGCTCAGGCGAATGTTTCAGGCCGTACAACGACCTCCTCAACTTATAAACCTTATTCTCTATCCCTTGTATTTAGAAATCTTCTGGGTTGCTTCATGTAAATTTACTTTTCCAATTCTCTATGTAGGAAAGCAGTATTCACATCCATCTGTTACAGGTCGAGGTTGTATTGGGCAACTACGTCAATACGAACCTGATAGATCTTACTTCACTACTGGCACGAAAATCTCACTGAAGTCGACACCTTCTCTTTGAGTATATCTCTTCACAACCAACCTTGCCTTATATCTATTCTGTTTCTTTTTGAAGATCTACTTGTACTCAATCTCTTTACGGCCGATGAGAAGCTCCACCAGCTCCCACGTCTCATTCCTGTATAAGGAGTTCATCTCATCATACATCGTCGCCTTTCACTTTTTGGCATCTATGTCATCAAGAGCATCTTGAAAAGTAAACAGATCCCCTCATCCATAATGAGGGCGAATGCAACATTTGAGTCATCCCTATTCCTAACCAGTAACCTACGATCCCTTTGTGTATTCTTTTTCATAGGTGGTTGCTCCACCTGATCCTGTACCTCTATCTATGTCTTAGTCTCAACCCGTGTTTCATCTCTGTCTATTTAGACATCAATCACCTCTGATTTTTTCGGTTTATTGTGTTAATCCTTATGGAACAAAAATCCTTCATCGAACTTGACATCCCAACTCATTATAATCTTCCGTGTGACAGGGTCATATAGCCTATAGTGCTTCACATTATCACTATAGCACACAAATGTACACTTTTTGGTCCTTTGGTTTAGCTTATCTCTCTTAATTGATAGTACATAGGAGTAAGCTTTACAACAAAATACAAGCAGTCCTGAGTAGTTTATGTGCTGACCACTTCGCATTTCTTTTGGAATCTTACAATCAATATCCGTAGAAGGGAACCGATTCACCAAGTAACTAGCCGTGTTAACGGCCTCAGTCCGCATTTTCTTAACCAACTCAGCATTACTTATCATGCATTCAGCCCTCTTCAAGATAGTCTGATTCATTCTCTTAGCTACACCATTCCGCTCTGGTGTGTGGCATACTATGTTGTGCCTCATGATCTTTTATTTTTATAAAACCAATTAAATTCCCTAGAAGTGCTCCATGATTATTTGTACTCAACACTTTCACCTTTTTCCCTAACAGTTTTTCCACCATCGCCTTCCACTTCTTGAAAGTGGTGAAAACCATAGATTTATTTTTCAAGAAATAAACCTATACTTTTCTAGAATTATCGTCAATGAATGCAAACAAATCATGACGACCCTCTATAAAAAACTACAAGGGATGACCCTCACACATCAGAATGCACATCTTCTAGAATTCTATCGTAAACTTATTTTCCAAACTTAAAAGACAATATTGATTGTTGACCATATATATAATGCTCACATATACTAAAATAAAAACTTTTAAATGTGAGAATTAAAGAACGATCAGAAAGTACCTTCATGCCCCGTTCGCTCATGTGGCTTAAGCGTGCATGCCACATATGTGCAAACGTGGGATTTGCTAAATATGTTGCAGCTCTACCCAATGAAGTGCTCCCAATCAACTTGTAAATGTTTCCATTCCTTTGTGCTTTCATGATGTTGAGTGCCCCCTTAGAAACTTTAAGGATACGATCGAGCTTGGTGAATTTGCACTTAAGAGCCTCGATCACACCTAAAAATATCAAGTTCTTCTTCAGCTTAAGGACATGCCTTACATCTGTCAGAATACATTCGATCACATCTAACATTCACATTGAACCAATACCGATGACCTTGCAAGCATAGTCATTGCTCAAGAACATTGTGCCACCATTATACTCGTTGTATGTGGTGAACGAACTTCGATTAGGACACATGTGATACGATGCACTTGAATCCAAAAGCCACTTATTGCTGAGATATCCATATTTGGATATAGTCAATACCTCGCAACCATCACTCACATCCTCTATGGATTCCACAATATTGGCCTCCTTAGAAGATTCTTCTAATTTCTCCTTCTTCGACTTGGATTATAACAATCCCTTTTCGTGTGTCCTGTCTGTTCACAACTCCAGCATTCCCCCCCTCGTAACCAGTGCATCTGTAGAAGTACCTATATCACCATTTTTCTTTCTCATTGCCTTCAACTGAAGAGCTGAAATAATGGTCTTAACGCTAATGGACATCGTATCGGTGCATAAGGAGTCTTTCAACGACTTGTACGATCCTGGAAGGAAATTCAATAGAATACATGCTTGGTCCTTCATCACTTCATCTACATCCAACATTTTGCAAACAGACTTGTTGAAGTCACTATTGTGGCTCTCAACATCATCTCTCTCTGCTATCTTCAGATTGAACAACTGAAGCTTCAAATACAAACAATTTTCAAGAGATTTTTTTTTGCGTAGATATTCTCTAACTTTGCCCAAGTATTAGCCGTAGTCTTTTCTCTCATGACATTATAGATAATTTCATCCGTTATGCATAATTGGATTGAAATATTGACCTTTTGATCCAACTTGTTTCAGTACGCTTCTTCTTTTATATATTCTGGTTGCTTTCCAAGAAGTGCATCTTCCAATCCTTATTGAATTAGAATGCCCTTCATCTTCACTTTCCATAATTCAAAGTTGTTTTAATCGGAATACTTCTATACGTCAAATTTCATTCTAGACTCCATTGATACCTTGTCTCTCATATTCAAATCTGCTTCCCAACATTATCTATCATGATACTACTTATTGGGAACTCACAGAAGTACGGAGTAGAATCAAACAAAGTACTCACAATCCCGCAAGCAAATTCATACAAGAAAACAATATGAATTTACGTGAAAATGTGGAAAAAGTTACGACACAAAGCGATCAATGCACTATGAAAAATGAAATTACAAGAGTGAAACTTACCTAGATTAAAGTCCCCAAGAGAAAACCCTAGCTTTCCTCTCACAAAAACTCTCCTAAACCCTTAAACACGTCTCTATATACTTTAATGCCCTAATCTTGATTACACTTGCTTACATAACCCATAGAAGCGAAATTAAAAACAAAATTGCAAAAAAGTGTAGAACCACAAACCATCGACCGATCGGGTCAACCAGTTGAGATGAGTCGACACACGAATCGACCTGTCGATGATGTAAGTTTGACTAGTCGAACACACCAAAATTTGTCCAAAGAGTTTTGCCATAATTCTGAATATTATCGATCAATCGAACCTTAGATTTCGACCTGTCGAAATCACTCGAAACTATCCAGAGACCTTCTGTGCCATTCCTGCATGCTTGATTAACCAACTAGGTTAGTTGACTAATTGATCACCCTGTTTTCTACATATAGAGTGAAGGCTCCATACAACAACCCCATCTTAAAATGAGATGGAAAAATTGGTGAATGGGTCAGATTCATCACAAGCCTCACAAAAGTGCAACCCACCAAGATTAAGGGTTGCATCCCCACGTGATGCCTATCACATCTCCCAGGACTTGTGTCATATTCCATTTGGGGAGCAGATTGCGAGACCCAGGATCCACCCAGTTGGGTGGGACCCCTAAATGTGGGGGCCACTGTGATGAGATTTCAATACATCTACGCCATTCATCCATATTGAAAGCTCATTTTAGGGCATGATCCAAAAAATGAAGCTGTCTCAAATCTTAGGTGGACCACAACATAGGAAGCAATTGTGATTGAATCCCCACCATTAAAAACTTCATGGATTCAGCTAGAATGTTTATTTGCCATCCAACCATGTTGATAAGGTGACAAACACCTAGACAAATAGACCACACAAATATCATCTTGATTCAAAGCTTTTGTGGCCCACAAGAAGTTTTTAATGGTCAATCCCACTGTTTCCTGTGCTATGGTCCGTTTGGGATTTGGAACTGCTTCATTTTCTGGATCATGCCCTAAATGAGCTTTCAATGTGGATGTAGTAAATACATCACAGTGGGCCCCACAGTCAGGTCCTATACCCACTTCGGTTGATCAGGGGTCTCACCTAATCCACTCTCATTGGATCAGTTTCCCACTGACCCAAACACCACCCAACACCAGCCTGCCGGCTGGTGTGAAAGCTTCACCCCACCATGATGTTTGTGCTATATTCCCGCTGTCCATCCATTTTTCTATCTAATAATATCCGTAGGGCATAAGCTCAAAAAGAGCATATCCAAGTCCAATGTGGACCACACCTAGGGCCCATTGTAATGTTTATTTGCCATCTAACCTGTTGATGAGGTAACAGAGACATGTATGAAGGGAAAACACAAATATCAGCTTGATCCAAAACTTTCGTAGCCTCCATGAAGTTTTTAATGGTGGGTGTTCAATCGCCACTGTTTCATGTGGTTCGGTCCACCTCGGATTTTAATCAACTCATTTTTTTGGATTATGAGCAAAATGGATGAATGGTGTGGATAAAATACATAAATCATGGTGGGGATCACATATCACCGTCCCCTAGCTGGTCACCTACTCGCTACTGACATGCAAACTGCCCCCTCCCTGCCGGAAGCAGATTAGCTGGTGTACCCTACACCAGCGACAGCGAGGTTGCTAGTGTGGGTAGCGCTTCAGTCCTTGAGCACCGAGGTTCAGTGGATCCCAAAATGATATATTAAGTATATCCGCACAGTCCATCCATTTGGAGAGATCATTTTAGGCCATCATACTCAAAATGAGTCATATCCAAAGCTCAAGTGGACCACACAACAAAAGGCAGTGGGGACAATGATTCTCACCGTTAAAACATTCCTCAGGCCCACCATGATGTTTATTTTCCATCCAAACTGTTCATAAGGTCACACTGACCTGGATGAAGGGTAGAAACAAATATCCGATTGATACAAAATTTCTGTGACCCGGCAAGAAGGTTTGAATGGTTGACGTTCACTCTCCACTGCTTTCTGCAACGTGGTCAACTTGAACTTTGGATCCATCTCATTTTTTTATTATTAAATAAAGCCTTACAATGATATGGCAAAATGAACAGATGGTTTGGATATATCACGTACCTCTTGGTGGGGCCCACATAACTTGCTGACAGAGGACCCCTCCCGAACCCACTGTGATGTTCGTGAGAAATCCGTGCATCCGTTTTGGCAGCTCCTGACATGAGAGAAAAAGCAAGTGGATCTGAAGCTCAAGTGGACCACACGACTAGGTCAATAGAGAACAGGGGACAGGGGCTTTCCACCATTCAAAGATTTATGGGCTCCACTATGATGTTTATATGTAATCTAAACCGTTGATAAACTAGGTCAACCATTCATAAGGTCATTCCCATTGGGATGAACCAAAAGAAAAAAATATTAGCTTGATCGAAAGCTTTTGTGGCCCCACCAATGTTTCAATTATAAGAATCTAATCTCCATTGTTTTCTTTGTGTGGCCCACGTGAGCACTGGATCTAACATGAGAGTTAGTTCTATAAAATGATCTGGAAAAATGGATGGACAGTGTGAATATACAATACGTACTTCAAGGTGGGCCCTACGGTTAGGGCAGCACTTCAAAGTGTTGGTGACGTGACATTTCAAATGTGATTGCCAACCGCATACAGCATGTGGAGGCTTTGCCAGACATCCAACATATGTGGACTAGGTGGATTTCTCACAAGCCGTGGTGTGGGCCCTACCTTTCTTGGGAAGTTCTCTGCTGTGGTTTAGCTAAGCTTAGCAATGGGTGGTGTTGAACTGTGTTCTTGTTATAAAAAATTTGCTCACCCAATTCCCGGCCGTTAACTAATGAGTTGAAATCTAGAAACCTAAACTCATTCGTTAATTTAATGAATTACTTGTAACTCGATCCGTTTAACCTGTTAGGCCAGTCTGCTCATCAGATGGTCACACCATTGATAAAGAAAATTGACAGTCTAACCCAACATACAGTTGTGGTCCACTTAGCCGGCCTATTCTATCACCGAAAACAATAGAATTCACTCCTGAGACAAGGAGGAATCACTTGTACATTGCAATATTGCATATGATGGAGTGCTAAGGTTCATAGGTGGGCCATGGTTTGGTGATCTAGACCATTATGTTAATGGGTTAAACGAGTTCATAGGTGAAACGCTGACCCAACCTGTTATGTTAATGGGTCTTAACGGGTCAACCCATTAGTGACTCGACATGATAAGGATGAATCCGAACACTGATTTTTTCATGTGAGTTAGCGGTCGTGTGGAATTTTGACAGGCCTAGGTTTAGTGTTAAATGACAATTAGGCTATGAAATGGTATGTAATCAAAGGGTTCGAGTGCTAAGGAGACATACTAACCCCACTAGTGGATGGGTGCCTCGCGTGACTAACCAAGTAGGTGTGGCCAGCTAACAGGGTGGGTGTGTTGCATGAATAACTTAAAAAAAAAAAAAAAAAAAAAAATAATGTAATCCTCATGGTACACAACGGCAGGCCGTTACATCATTATGGTCCAAAAAGGCCAGGTGGATTCTTTTAAATATTTTAAAAGAAATTTTGTTTTAAGGGTAGGCAGTTTGTCATTATCAATTCTTTTTTCTTTCGCCATCATCAGAAAAAAAAGGCTGATTTCAGCATCCAGGTGGGCCACCCATAAGATCACAACTTAATCCTCTAAATTCACGTAGTATGGCTACCTTTTCAAAACGATGAGATTTCTGGATAATTCTTGAATCAGGAGGCGCATCAGATGAATTGATTGGAAGATATTTTACTGTAGGGAGGGCACTACTCGAAACTAATATTAAACTTTTTTGTCATGCTCCGTTCATAGCTAGGTTAGCGATTTGGACGGCTTGGATTGCCGTAAAACTATTTCACTCGTAAAGAGCAACTAGCATTTTTAAAATAAATGTGGTTTGGCTAGTGACCCCAACGCCATCCAGTAAGCTGGTGTCAAAGCCTTGTGGGCCCCACCATTTTGTATGTGTTTTATAATACGTTCTGTCCATCCATTTTCCAGCTCATTTTAGGGCATGAGCCCAAAAATGAGACAGATCCTAATCTCAAGTGGACCACAACACAGGAAACAGGAAACAGTAGAGATTGATCTTACCGTTGAAAATTTTTTCAAGGCCACAGAAGTTTTGGATCAAGCTGATATTTGTGTTTTCACTTCATCCAGGGTCTGTGTGACCCTACCAACCAACAGGTTGGATGACAAATAAACATTACAGTGGGCCCTCGGAATTTTTTAATGGTGGAGGTTCATTCAACACTGTTTTCCTTTGTGTGGCCCACCTGAGATTCATATCTGCCTCTTTTTTGTGATCATTCCTTAAATGAGCTAGCAAAATGGGTAGACTGCCTGGATAGAACACATACATCATGATAGGGACCACAGAGCTTTGACACCTAGGTTCTATCCAAACCGGAAGCGGATTGCGTACTGAGTAAACTCTGTGGGGCCCACTGTGATAAATGTATTTTATCCGCTCTGTCAATCCATTTTACCAAACAATATTAGGTATTTATATTAAAAATGATGTATATCCATTGGAAACCGTGTGAATTAAACATCTACAGTTGAAACTATTTTGAGGATCACAGAAGTTTTGGATCAAATTAATATTTGTTTTTTTTGCCATTCATCCATGTCTTTGTCATCTTATGAACATGGTGGATGAGAAATAAACATCACTGTGGGACCTATATGAAGGTTTCAATGGTGGAAATCATTATTCCCACTGTATGGTCCACTTGAGATTTGGATATGCTTCAATTTTGGGCTCAACCCCTAAATTTAGCTGAAAAAACAGATGGACAACATAAACCAGGTATATTCATGGTGGACCCAACTGAGTTTACTCAGTATAATAAAAGCGTCTGAGTAACTCAGTAGGTAATCCGATTTCATCCAAACCGCGACACGAGGAAATCGGATTGCCAAATGAGTTGCTTAGTACGCTCTTATCATACTGAGTAAACTCAGTTGGGCCCACCTTGAATGTATATGGTTTATCCACTTTAGCCATCCGTTTTTCCAGCTCATTGTTGTCGAGGCAAAAATTCAATCATATCCAAAGCTCAAGTAGACCATACCATAAGGAAATAGTGGGAATAATGACTTTCCACCATTGAAACCTTGTTAGGGCCCACAATGATCTTTATTTGTCATCCAACCTGTTCATAAGATTACAAAGACATGGATGAAAGGAAAAAAAATATCAGCTTATAAAAAACAGCTGTGGCCCCCAGAAAATTTTCAACGGTAGATGTTTAATTCACACTATTTCTTATTGTGTGGTCCAGTTGAGATTTGTATATGCTTCATATTTTGGATAAAGCCCTTAAATTATTATCTGATAAAATGGATGGACGGAGTAGATAAAATACATAAATCATGGTGGACCCCACAGAGTTTACTCCTTTAAAAGAAGAGGACAGTTCAAACAAAAACAACAGCAGCAGCAGCAGCAGCGAGAGAGAGAGAGAGAGAGAGAGAGAGAGATGTCCATGAATACGTGGCTAGCAGTTTGCATGGTGTTGGGAGTAATGTTGCTGGTGTTGGAGAGACTACAACGGTCAACGTCAACAACGAAATATCCGCCGGGGCCGCCTAAACTGCCGATAATCGGGAACCTGCACCAGAACCTTCGGCAACTTGGCAAGGGTGGCGAGTTGATCTACATCACCTTATTCAAAATGTCCCAAAAGTACGGCGGGGTTATGACAGTGTGGATAGGCTTGAAACCATTGATTATCGTAAGCGATCACAAGGGTGTTTGGGAGGTTCTTGTACACAACTCCCCCGACTATGCTTCTCGGATGATGTCTTACCTATCTACTTATGTCACTGCCGAATCGAGGACGCTTTCCACCTCCGACTACGGCACATACTGGCAATCCCTCCGAAAAGGGGTCCAGAACTTTTGTTTAAATCCATCATCCATCTTCCAATCTCTTTCTCAAGAACATGAAGAGCTCACCTTGACACAAAGAATCCAAGAACAAGCAGCGGTCAGTGCCGGAATCGTCCACCCGTTGGTTCACTTTCGACAGAACACGATACGGGTCGTGGCTCGCCTTTGTTTCGGCCCTGACTTCAACAATGAGACGTTCAATGTGGTTATGGACGGTTTGCTTCATGATGTCACCGGCCTAGCCAGTTTTGCCCATATGAGCGACGCCTTCCCCTTGTTTCGCTACATTCCTGGCCTGTGGCTTCCATTCAAACTTGCTACTAAAGCTCGTGATGGGATCGTTTCGCTGATACAGCCAGAAATCACTCGCTACCAATCATCGAAATCGCCGTGTACCACTTGCTACTTGCACTTCCTCCTCTCGAATGGTTACCCAATGGAAGTCATCATCTTTACCATATTCGAGATGTTCTTTCTCTCCGTTGATAGCACATCGTCTTTGATCTCTTGGGCTCTTGCACTCCTTATACGAAACCCCGAAATCCAAGAGAAGCTCTATAAAGAAGTCAGTGGAGGAGATAAAAAGAGAGAGAAGGTGACCGTCGAGCAAGTGAGTAAGTTGCCATATCTTCAAGCTGTAATGAATGAAGTGATGCGGATGAAGCCAACTGCGCCGCTCTCCATTCCCCACAAGACGGTGAAAGATACAACATTGATGGGTATGAAGATCAACAAGGGTACCGCTGTTATGGTAAATCTCTATGCTGTCCTTAACGATCCAAAGGTCTGGAAAGATCCCGAGCGGTTCATGCCGGAGCGATTCCTGAACCAAAATTCAGGTGGTGCTGGCGTGGACATTGCCATAGAACGGTCTTTTGTTCCGTTTGGGGCAGGCAGGCGAATTTGTGCAGGGATGGAGCTGGCCAAGCTTCATGCGGGCCTCACTCTTTCCAATCTGATTAACAGGTTTGAATGGCTTGCCGCTGATGGCGATGGGCCTGACATGAGCGTGGATTTTACTGTTGTTCTTAGGATGAAAAAGCCACTCGTAGCACGGATCACGCCTCGTGATAACCTTGGAGCCACCCTCTCTTGAAGGCTTTGTGACCATGGATGCCAAGTACAACTGCACCTTGAAACTGTTACTTGTGTATGCGTTTTATTTTCTCTTAGTTTGTTATGTTGTTCATGTCTACTGTATCGGTTTTGGACTCTAAATAAAACTGCTCAGTATAAGCTCCCTCCGTGCTTGTCAATCGGCAATTCCTTTTGCTTGCTGTATTAAATTTACGTTTTGCATGATATATGGTTCGTTTGGCCCTTTGCTACAGCCATGATATATTGCTCCTTCGGCCCTTTGCCAACCAAGTTCAATTTAAGTTTTCCCTAGAAGGATCAGAGAGTCAACAGAGACATTCAATCATAGACATGGTTGACAAACCCAAAAACTCGACTCGATGTCCAACCGGATCAGGCGACCAAGGACTCGATCATAGGGCTGTAAATGGGTCAGCGGACCGATGGGGTACCCAGACCCAACCCATTTAGACCCGACCCAGACCCGACCCATTTGTTAAATGGTATGGGTCTGGGTCCAAGAACAGACCAGTTGCTAAACGGGTCTGGGTCTGGTTTCCTTTGTATTAGGCCAGACCCGACCCGACCCGACCCGACCCGACCCAACCCAAACCCATTTAGTAAGTGGGCGGGTTTGGTCTATGTTTCAAGGGACACGTCCAGCCCAGACACGTTCAGACCCGGTTTTAAGCCTTGTAAAATGCTTGCATACTTAATTTAGACCCGGACCCATTAGACCAGACCCATTTATAAATGGGTCTGGGTGGATCTCCCTCTACCAGACCCGGACCCATTTATAAATGGGTCTAATGGGTTGACTTGGACCCGACCCGGACCCGACCCGGACCCAACCCGGACCCGCCCATTTAGTAAAAAGGTTTGGATCTAAAAGTTGGACCCAGACCCGTTTAGTAAATGGGCGGGTCTGGTTTTGGCTAAACCCGCCTCGAACCCGACCATTTACAGCCCTACTCGATCATGATCAAGTCTTTACTTGACTCTTCTTGACTCAGATGTTTAATAGTCCAATTATAAAAATACATAGTTTTTTTTTTTCTTTAAATGTTTCTATAAATTTGGCAGAGTTAATTAAAACTGTGGCCGGGAATTATGGTGGTTGGATTTGTCATCTCTTGTATTAATTTTATTGGGCCGGATCTTATACTCAGAGTGTAAGTTAAGCTTATCTTACAATGAGGTTAATTTTGTCTTTTCACAGTATAATTAGGTACATGGGATTCTTAGTAGATACTCACAATTCTTTTCTTTATTACAGTTCGGCCACAAGATTTTGGTGAGCATCTTCAACGGTGAAATGTCGCCCACCTTAAATAATATAGTTATTAATACCATCAATACCCTTTCTCGCGATCTTCTTGACTATGGACAGAAAAATCAGGTTGATCCAAGTAGTTGGTGGGCCATACGAAGCTTTAAAAGTGGATAAATTCTTGGTCATTAAAAGAAATACGATCGGTGTACACCGATCCACCGAATCATTATATCAAATTCGTTTTTATAGAAATATCATAATATAACCCGTACATTAACTGGACAATACAAATTAGCCCAATTACAATGGTGGGTCATACCTACGTACTTCACTATGACTTGAAGAGTTGGAGATAGGGAGCAGATCATGTGTTACTCATGTAACATAATTACTGGTGTGGCACTCTCCTCCTGTGGTCCATCTTAATTATTGTACATTACATCCATGCTATACAATTTTCCATGTCATTTTATAACTTGATCTAAAAAAATTTAGCATATCTAAAAATCAAGTAGATCACATGACTGGAAACTGTGGAAAATGACCATTAAAATCATTTTTATGGGCAACATAATTTTTATATCAAGTTGATACCTATGTGGCCTCTTAGTCCAGGTCCTTGTGACCTTATAAAACATGATTGACATTGTGGACATACACCACATAGAACCTAGTGGGCCCCACAATTATGGTTGAACTTGGTGCGGGTTTGGATCCTTGCGGACCTCCACAGTTACAGTCAAGCAATTATGGTTGAACTTTGTGTGGTTGAACTAGTGTCCCACTATGTTCTATGTGATCCACTCATCTATCCATTTGTCCATATCATTTCATCGCATTAACTAAAACATGAGTTTGATCCAAATCTCAAGTGGACCACACTACATGGACCAAACTACGATTGAACTCCCATAAAACTTTGTTGGGCCTATATTAATGCCTATTGTATGGGATAATCCGAGCTGGCCTGTGGCCCATGGATGTGAGGAAGCCCATTCTTGAAAACTCACATAGTGGTCACCGGCACAAGTCGAGGACCCCATGGCAACTTAATGCCCAACCACTGATAAGATGAGGCTCGGTCATCGGCTAAGGCTAATGACCGAGGACTTGTCAAATATAATCTTCCCAAAGACTTATGCTACTGAAGACCTCACCTCACCTTAGGATTATACCCTATAACAAACCCAAGTAGGAGAGCTCAAGCCACTGGGAACGGACGATCCCTTCAGGGCGGTTCACAACATTAACCACCTAATGGCAGTCTGAAGATGTCTACGGAGATACCAGATATCCAATTTGGATATTCCGGGATCTCCCTCTTTCCTTAATAGGATCTCTCTGATACCAATAGAGAAACATAATCTTACTAAACACAAGGACTCCACAGACCTATCCTAAAAGGATGTAATTCTCCAAAACCACCCCTGACTCTTATAAATAGATTGGGATCTATGCCTCAAAGGTATGAAACATCTTAGCACTAAAACCCTAATTCTCCTTGTTCCTGAATCTGACTTAGGCATCATAGAGTCCCCTTCCGCACAGAGGCTCCTCCCCCTTGCCTATTCATCTTCCTTTTACAGGTTCATTGAACTAGAGAGGCTCCCACATGCAGGTTAAAGATTATGTGACTAATCACAGCCATCCAAATTCATTGTCCAAATCTTTGCGACAACACCCACCATAATGTTTTCTTTAGATCTGACACATTGATAAGTTCAAGCAAACCTGGATGAAGAGAAAATACAAAGATTAAGATGGGGCCCGTTTGAGGCGTTGAAACTTAGTTCACACTAATCCAGTTCGGGAGACCTGAAATGGGTTGAATTAATATTATTTGATCTTAAATTATTTTGTTTCAACTCAAAATTGGTGTGGAGCTTACTCAGAACATGACATGTTTTCGAAGAAATTTCGTCCGTCTCAGGCGGCCATGCCGAGCTCACCTTAATCGGGCTTGGGAGGAGTGCAGTAGGGCCTGTGGTGTAATGTGACATTATCATTATTCGATTGGACTCAATACCGGTGTGGAACTTATTCAAATTATCTTAAGCATGACGTTAAAATTTTGGCATGGATGTGATTTATTTGTGGTGCTTAAAACTAGTCCACACTACTTTCGATCTAGAGTAGTCCAATGTGTTGAAGTAGTCCGATGTAAGCTTAAATTATTTCAATTGGTCTCAAAATTGGTGTGGAGCTTACTTAGAACATGATAGGCTTGTTGGAGAAATTTTGTCTTAGATGGGTCTTGAATTAGACAATAGATCGAGCTTACTCTAATTTGCCTCGAGAGGAGTGAGGTTTTGTGGAGTGAGGTTTTGTGGCGTTGTCTGTGTGATATTATCTTTGTCTAATTTGACTCGATATTAGTGTGGAACTTACTAGGATCAACTTAAGCGTGCCAGTATCAGCCTCGATGGGGTCAGTTTGTGGTTCTAAAATGAGTTCACACTGCTTTTGCTTAAAGTAGGGGTAAGTGACCTGAAGTGGTCTTATGTGAGTCCAACTTTTTTCGATTCGGCTCAAAATTGGTTTGGAGCTAACACAAAACATGACAGGCTCGTTGGACAAATTTTGTCTAGTATGGTCCCTTTTGAAGCGCGAAAAGAAGTCGATGAAGTTTTCAACAATAGGCTTTTGTTTTCCCATTTTTTCCCTCTCATTTGGTGTAAATAATTTTTTGGCTTACCTTTTTTTTTTTTTTTTTTTTTGTGGCATGGCTTAAAATGAGCTCATAGACCAGATGGAAGGAGTGGATCTGTAAAAAAAAAAAACATGCAATGCCACTCGTACCATTACAAGTGATCAGCACGTAACGAGTGGTTAAGGTGTTACTCGGGTAACACCTTAGTGGTTGGTACCCTTATCATACGGGTCCCACCTCGCTGAATATTATTATATATCCAAGCTATCCATTCATTTTCTCAGTTCATTTGATGATCTTATTAAAAAAAATCAATCATATCCAAATCTTTAAAGAGTCACACCTCTATAAGAAGTGATTATCCCCTCAATGGTGGACTTCATTATCCCCTCCTTTCCTTGTATTGGAGTCACTTAAGCTTTATTTATACTTTTAATTTCGTCTTAACCCCTATTATCAGTTGAAAATTGGATATACAGCAAGGATAAGCCACATGCATCCACACTAGGCCCAACAAAGTTTGCTCGATGGTCATTAACTATTGTTTCGTATGTTGAGGTCCATAAGGGCTTATCGCCCATTTTCTAAATGCCCATCAAGAACATCATACCCAAGTGCTATTTAAGCACTCCTAATGTGGGATTAGGTTAACCTAAGCAATATCTACATGTTATAATGCAATGGAGAGAAAAAGAAAATGAAGAAAGAAAAGATCGATAGAAAGGAAGATTAGAGAGTGAGAAGGTAATGTCTGTGACGATTCATCCACGATGCCGGTTCTTTCATAGCTTCTTTAGAGTCCTCGGATTGATGAAAACTCTCTATTATCGTTCTCTTTAATTTGAATCCACATAAGGGTGATGAAGAAAACCGGACCGAGTCTGTTATAAGTTCGTGATCACTGTGTAATACGTCCTTACATAGTGGATTGTTTAGTTGGAAGAGGTCCCATGGTTTTTACCTCTATTAGAGGGTTTTTCACATAAAAAGTACTTGGTGTCATGTGGAGTGATTGCTTGTTTGTTTTCCGCATTAATACTCCATAATTCAGTTAGTTGGGGATTATGAGATTCGAAGGTTTGTCCATCCTTCTCCAAGAAACATAATTTTTTGGCCTTGACCATAAATTAAGATTACACATCTAATGGTTGGAGTGATTTTACCTACTTGATTAAGTGGGTTGCATGAAAAAAGAGAGGGTGGGCGTCCAATCAGCCAACAATTCAAAAGTAAAAATAAAAATTAGACAAAGTCCCCCTTGATTTTTTATGGGTCAGCCTTTGTGTTTATGAAATCTACTGCAACCATTAGATGTGTAATCTCACTTTAGGCTAAGAGAAAAAATATTAGGCTGATATTTGATTCAGGTGAGCCACACTAAAGAAAATGGTTTCCAGAGAAAAGTCCTTCATTCTTATAGAAACTGTTTTCAATTGTGTGGCCCATTTGAATTAAGGATGGGACTGATTTTTGGTCAAAGGGCTTCGAAGTGTGAAACACCTAATGGTTGGGATAGATTTTACATCAACATCAAGGTGGACGCCACCCAAACCTCGATCCAGTTTCCAAAAAACCATGATAAAAAAGGGATCAAGCGGCCTGTGACCAGATATCTCTGTGCGGAACTGTGTGGGGTTCACAGAGATGTCCTTGAAAAATCCACTCCGTCCACCTATTTTGAAAGACCACCATAAGATAAGATTCTAAAAATCAGGCAGATCCAAAACTCACGTGGGCCATAACATACGAAACAGTGGGGGATTGAACGCGGTGACAGAAGTTTTGTATCAGGATGATAGTTGTTCCTACAGTCTATAAACAGTTTGGAAGGCATATAAACGTCATGGTCAGCTCCAGAAAGGTTTCAACCTCCAGTTCGGAAGGCATATAAACATCATGGTCAGCTCCAGAAACGTTTCAACAGTGGAAGTTGTTGTTCCCACTGTTTTATTGGTGTGGCCCACATGATTTCTGGATCTTCCACATTTTTATAATCCTGTTGGTATTTTGAAACAAATGGGCAAAGTAGATTTATCAAAGACATCTGTGGATCCCACACAGCCCCGGGCACGAAGATATCTCTGCGCCCCAAGTCAGGCATCCGCTCCGTCAAAAGCTCTCTCCACAGGTCGGTTACCCACGTGAATCGTGATGCATGTACCAAAGGCTCTCCTTCGATGCCCACCTTTATGTTTAGGGGACCCAAAATGATGTTTATTTAAGATTCACTCGGACTATTAGATTGTTAATCCTAAATTATATTCATGTTTAAAAATTCAGGATGATTTGTGATTTAGGCGGGTCACATGAAGGGAAACAGTGGGGAGAGAGACGTCTTGATATTTATAGGCCCCATCATGATAATAATAATATAAAATCCACTCCAACCATTAGATGCCACACAAAAACATAGCCCAATTGTCCAAATATTAGTCCCATACATTATTTATGTGAGCCAGACGAAGGAAAACAGTTTGGGGTGTAAGTGTTGCTCTGTACACTGTTTCTAATTGTGTGGCCCACCTGAAACACAAATGCTGCATATTTTTGGATCCTAAGCATAAAATGGGATGACATGTCTTTTGGTTGGGGTGGATTTTACATGAACACATTGGTGGGGCCAACCCAGCCGGCACCCAGTTGGCAACCACTTCTTTGTGAAATTCCCTTTTCCCTCTCTCCACAAAACGTAAAATGTCAAAATGTTTTAAAAAACGGGTCTTACATCTAAGCCTAAGCCCACTCCTCGGGTCAGTAATTGCATCCCAAGTCCTGCCCAACATGGGCCAGGCTTGGAAGACCGTGGGATAACCCGGCCTATTGATACCCCTAATTTTAGGGCATGATCCAAAAAATAAAGCAGATCCAAATCTCAGTTGTACCATACCACAGGAAACAAGTTTTGGATCAAGCTGATATTTGCTTGGTGCCTTCATCTATGGGGTGTTTGGCATCTCTACGAATAAGAACTTATTGGCTTATTTAAAAAAAAGAAAGAAAGAAAGCTTTTAAACTATTTGATAAAAGTCTAATAAAGTGCTTATTTTTCTAGAAGTAGCAAATAAGTTTCGATTTAATAAGTTGGGAAGGGATTACTTTTTGAAATGGAGCTTATTTGGCTTAAGTGGGTAGATATTTTGGACAAGTTTACTCTTAAACTTTTCAAGTAATGGCCCGTTTGGCACCATGGATTTGAGGAGAAGTGAGGAGAAGTGGATTCCATGATATGAATTCTCATCGATTCCACTTCTTATCAAATCCAGATTTTCTGTTTGGCAGCTAAGATTTGAGAGAAATCAAACATGAAGGAATGGACGGTGTAAATTTTAATCCCACCGTATGCCCACTGTATTAGCCTCGATTTTTAAATCCATGCCATTCATCCATTTTTACATATCATTTTATGCCAAGATCCAAAAAATAAAGCAAATCCACATCTAAAGTGGACCATAAAACAAGAAAAAATGGAGAGTGAGACCTTTATGATGCACAAAAGTTTTGGATTAAACTGAAATTTGTGTGGTCCCTTCATCCCGGTCTTTGTGACCTTATCAACAAGTTGGATGGAAAATGTACATCATGTTGGGTCCCATAGTTAGGGACACATTACGGTGGGTCCCACGTTGGGAAGGATTTCTCCTCAAATCCCACCTTTTTTTGAGGATTTGAAAAAGGGCTAAAAGTGCCTTTTTGAGTTCTCCTGGATTCCACTCAAATCTACTTCTCATCAAATCCATGGTGCCAAGCATAATAAAGCAACCACTTTCTCCTCCTTTCTCCTCCTTTCTCCTCAAATCCATGGTGCCAAACGGGCCATAATTGCGATTTTACCCTCTTCTCTTTTCTTTACAATTTCTTCTAGAAAGGCTCACATGATGAGCGACCCATAGTGAAGGTAGGCCCCGCATGATGAATGACCCATATCAAAGGTGGGTCTACATAATGCACGGTCACATCAAAGGTGAGCCCCACATAACGGATGGCCTTCTTCAAAGTGTGGCCTCGCATGATGAACGATCCATATCAAGCAAGCCCTACCTGATGATGGTCGACACCAAAGGTGGGACCCTCACGATGGATGGTGGACATTGAATGTAGGACCACATGATTGAAGATTGACATTAAAGGTGGGCCCACATGATGAATGACCCATGTTGAAGGTTGAGCCCCACATGATGGGCGGTCCATAGCAAAGGTGGGACCTACATGATGGATTGTGGACATTAAAGGTGGGTCCCACATGATGGCCTATCCACATCAAGTGGGCCCCACATGATAGATGGTCCACAACAAATATGGTACCCACGTGATGGATGTTCCTCATCAAAGGTAGGACCCACGTGATGGATGGTGGACATTGAATGTGAGACCACATGATGGAAGGTTGACATTAAAGGTGGGCCTACATGATGAATGACTCATATTAAAGGTTGGGCCCCACATGATGGATGGTCCACAGCCAAGGTGGGACCTACATGATGGATAGTGGACATCAAAGGTGGGTCCCGCATGATGGATAGTGGACATCAAAGGTGGGTCCCGCATGATGGACTATCCACATCAAGTGGCCCCCACATGATAGTGGTCCACAACAAAGGTTGGACAATCCACATCAAAGGTGGGACCCATTTGATGGACAGTCCACGTCAAAGGTGGGACCCACATGATGGATGATGGTCATTGAAGTTGGGCCCATATCATGGTCAATTGATATCAAAGATAGGCCCACATGATGAACGACACATAATGAAGGTGAGGCCCCACACGATGAATGGTTCACATCAAGGTGGGCCCACATAATGGACGGAGTGGGCTTCACATGATGGATGGCCCACATAAAAGTGTGGCCCCTCATAATGGACAGTTCACATCAAGTGGGCCCCACCTAATGGATGGTCCATATCCAAAGTCTCTCATGATGGCTGACCCATATCCAAAGTGGGCCGTATGATGGATGATCCACATAGAAGGTGTGCACCCCACATGATGAATGGTAGATATCAAAAGTGGGCCCCATATGATGGACAATCAACTTCAAAGGTAGGGCCCACACTATGGACACATCAAATGTGGAGTCCACGTGATGGGTGATGGGTAGTGGATATTGAGGGGCCTCACATAAAGAACAATTAGGAATGATGATGGGCCCCACATGAAGGGTGATTCACCAAAACAACCATTTGAATTGCTCTTATATTAAAGTTGTAATATTTAGAAATGACATCAACTACCCTTTTAAAAAAACTCTTATTTGAAAGTTTTACCAAACATTTTTATTTTAAATAAGAGCTTTTTTTTTTTTTTGTTGAGATTTTACCAAACGAGCTTATTTAAAATAGAGTTAGAACAAAAATAACTTATTGAAGTAGCTTTTATTCAAAAAGCTCTTATTGAATTAGAGTAGAGATGCCAAGACAGCCCTAAGCCTTTGTGACCTTAACAAAAGAATAGAAAAGGTAAGGAAGATTCAGTGGATCCCTCACAATGGGGCTGACTGTGATGTATGTGCCTTATGTACACACCCTCCATCCATTTTGACAGCTAATTTTATCTGGATGATCAAAAAATAAAAGGAACCAAAATCTTAGGTGGACCACACCCAGGAAACCATTGTCATTAAATCCCCACCACAGTGGTCCCCACAGACATTCTTCATTATTGGGATCAGATCATGCCCTAAAATGATTTTCTCAAGAGGATGGATGGTGTGGATGTAAGGCATATACACCACAGTGGGCCCCACAGTCAGCGATCCACCAACCTCAGTGGATCCCTGTAACCACCAAAGCTGCGCTGATGTTATAATAATTTGTCGAGATGGAAGGATTTCATGGACCAAAACGACATACATCATCGTGGGACCTTCAGTCAGGTTTAGATGTTCGGATGAGGTCACTATGGTTAGTGGTCAATCCATGAATGGTCATGCCAGATTCCTGATTCAGTTCATCGTAAACATGTCTTATGTTCATTTAATGGGTGATCCTCTGATAATCAGCCCGATGAGAAGATTCCAACCCTTTGATTGGTTGGATTTGTTTTTTTTTTAATCTAATCCTTCACTATATTTCTCCATATCTTTCAAATTATAGGCCATTGATCTAAGAGTTGTAATCTATCAATAATCCCTTCTCCTTCTTCTTCTTCTTTTTTTTAAATAGGCTCTTAACCATCCAGAGAGTATAGAATCAACAGCTTGGACCATCCCTTTGCTGGCAAGAATGTGATACATGATAAATGTATCACCTTCGAAGAATGTGGTTCCATGTGCAAAATGTATCACTGCATGAGAATATGGTTCCATGTGTATCAAAAAAATAATAATAGGTGTATCACTTCGTAAGAATTTGGCTTCATGTGCAGCAAAAAAATAATGATTTAGTACATCACCCCATGCATTGCATGGCATGTTGAGGAAGAATTCCCAAAATAAAAGTATTTGTAATTTTTGTCTAAAAATTACTAAAATATAAAAAATTAGAAATACCCTATAACTCTCGGAGCACCAGAAGTTATAGTACTCTTGGTTGCATCTGTCACTTGGACAATTCAATCCACTGATCTGAACTGTCTATTAAGTCCAGAATAGGATTTATGGGCTATGATGCATATTCACACTAATCTGATTATCCAATCCATCCGTGATTTGTCGTTTATTTTTGTAGCCATCGTTTTTCCTAGTCATGGATGGGATGGCTAGAATTGCCTGACAAACTATTTAGAATCATAAAATGAGCTTTGGATCAATCTCATTTTTGAGCTCATGCGCCCATAAAATGAGCTGGCAAAACATATGGACTGGGTGCAGGATCTCACAAAGACTGTGGTGGGCCCTACCTAGCTTTGGACCACCGGACACGAAAGTTCTCTGATGCGGTATAGTTTTAAATGCCAGTCGCGTTACGAAATGGTATGTAATCCTCACGGTGTACATTATGGCCCCCAAAAGTAAGTGGATTCCTTAAAATATTTCCAAAGAAGGCTTGTTTTAAGGGTGGGCAGTTTTTCATTATCTATTTTTATTTTTTATTTTTTGGCCATCCTCCAGAAAAATTAGGCTGATTCAATGCTAAGGCGGGCCACTGCATTTTTTTTTTTTTTTTTAGCCAAGATCCAAAAAAAAATTAGGCTGATTCAGCGCCCAGGTGGGCCACCCCATAAAATCACAACTTAACCCTCTAAATTCACATGGGAAGGCTACCTAAGTTTTCGGATGATGTGATTTCGGATAATTCTTGCATCATTAGGAGACGCATCAGATGAATAGATTGGAAGGTGTATGAACTGTAGGGTGGGCATTGCATGAAACTAATATTAAAAAATTTCAGTCATTCTCCGTCCATTGTTAGGTCAGCAATTTAGACGGTTTGGATTGCCGTAAAACTATTTCACGTGTATGGTAGAGAGCAAATATCATTTTTAAAATAAATGAGGTTTGGCTAGTGACCCAACATCATCCAGATAACTGTGTCAAAGCTCCGTGGACCCCACCATGATATATGTGTTTTATCATGCCGTCCATCCATTTTCCAGCTCATTTTAGGGCATGAGCCCAAAAATGAGATAGATCTAAATCTTGGGTGGACCACACCACAGGAAATAGTAGAGATTGTTTCACCTTTGAAAACTTTTTAGGGGTCACAAAAGTTTTGGATCAAGCTGATATAATTTGCATTTTCCCTTCATCCAGGTCTGTGTGACCATACCTACAAGTTGGATGTCAAATAAACATTACAGTGGGCCCTGAGAAGATTTTAATGATAGACGTTCACTCAACACAGGTTTCTTTTGGTGTTGTACACCTGAGATTCGGATCTGCCTCATTTTTTTTTTTATCATTCCTAAAGAGAGCTGACAAAATGAAACACATACATCATGATGGGACCACATAGGGTCACTAGCCAAACCGCGACACGAGTGGCTTAGGTGGCCTTTAAAAGAGAGATGGACATGAATATGTGTAGAGTATTCGCACACGTTATTTCCGATAACTCCACTTCACAAAATATCCCAAATTTCTCCCTTCCGAGTACATTTAACGTGTGTAATTTATACGCCCCTCACCATGAACTTTGTGTTACATCCACACCGTCCATCAATTTTTCCAGATAAGTTTAGATTATTATTCCAAAAATGAGATGCATCCAAAGCTCAAGTGGGCCACACTGAAGAAAGCAGTGGCGATTACACAAACTGCCATTGAAACCTTCCTAGGCCAAGGCGTGAGCTTATTTGAAATCTAACCTGTCATGAGGTCACCCATGCCAAAGTAAAACACAAATATCTGCTTCCTCAGAGTCGTCTATGGCCCTTAGAACTTTTCAACAGTAGCATCAATTCCTACTGTTTTCTATGGTGTGTTACACTTGAGATTTTGATCTGCCTTGTTTTTAGGATTTTGTCCATAAATAATTTGACAAAAATACATGAACAGTGTGGATCCAATAAATAAATCAACATGGCCATATAAATTTCACACGTCAATAAATTCTGCTATTCCTTTGAGAGAGAGAAGAAAACCAAACCATTGAAATGTGTAAATTCTGTGGGCCCCATCATCATATAAATATTAGATTCAGACCGTCTATTCATTTTTTCATACCTTTTAGGGCATGAGTTAGAAAGCAAGGCAGATCCAAAGCTCAAGTACGCCACACCAGAAAACAGTGGAAATTGGATGCCTACCATTGAAAACTTCTTAAGGCCACACATGGCTCTAATCAAGCTTATGTTTGTTTTTTTCCCTTCATTCAGGTCTGCTTGACAAGAGGTTAGATGGCAGATAAACCTCACAGTGAACTGTAGGAAGGTTTCAACGTTACTCATTTAATCCTTGTGCTTTCTATGGTGTGGTTCATCGAGCTTTGGATGTGCCTCACTTTTTTGTCTCGTGCGTTGGAATAATTAGAAAATTTTGATGGACAGTGTGGATCTAACATATAGAACATGATAAGGCTTAGAGAAACTACACAGGGTAAAAAGTGGGGTTGCCTAACCGGCCGCTTAGCCCCGTGTGGCGTCATGTGGCTCCATGATCATGGCTAATGTCATCAGTGATGACGTGACCAATGAAAATAGACGGCACTGTATTTTGCTGTGCATTCCGCACAGGCGATCCACACTCATATGTGGATAACAGTTTGGACGGTGATGGCAGTAATGTACCTGGTATTGGACAGACTACAACGGCCAACTTCAACAATGAAATATAAGTGCGGATCGTCTGTGTTGAAAGCACTTCCAGTGCCGGCGCTTCTCATATGCCCACGTCATTCTCGATATCTCACAAATTTTAACGTGTGAAACTTCGCCGCCCCTCACCATGACCTTTGTGTTACATCCACCTAGGGCTGTCAATGGCACGGATCTTGATCCGTATCCGATCCGTATCCGATCCGATTTAATCGGATTCGAATCAATAATCGGATAATCGGGTCGGATACGGATATCCAAAGATGATCCGTTTAATATTCGGGTCGGATTCGGATCAACCTTGATCCGGCCCGTTAACGATCCGACCCGATAAAAAAAATAAATAAATAAAATAAAATAAAATAAAATAAAATAAAAACATAGGATAATCTCTCTTTCTCTCTCTCTCTCCTCTCTCGGATATCCAGTTGGATATCGGGTCGGATCATAATCGGATCGGAAAAGGATTTCGAAAAATTTAATCGGGTCGGGTTCGGATCATATACTTGTGATCCGAATCGGATTCGGGTCGGATATATTCTTAATCGGGTCGGATTCGGATCATCACTGATCCGGCCCGTATCCGACCCGTTGACAGCCCTACATCCACCCCGTCCATCAAATTTTCCAAATAAGTTAAGAGCATGATCCAAAAATGAGGTACATCCAAAGCTCGAGTGGACGACACCAAAGAAAGCAATGGGATTACACAAACTGTGGTTGAAACCTTCCTAGGGCCAAGCGTGAGGCTTATCTGAACATATAACTGTTCACAAGGCTACCCATATCTGGACGAAGGTACAACACAAATATATGCTTGAATAGAACTGTCTGCGGCGCTAAGAAGTTTTCAACCATATAACATATAACTGTTTCCTATGGTGTATTCCACTTTAGCTTTGGTTCTTTTTTTATTTTTTGGTCTTATAAACGGAAAAGATTGAAAAGATATATGAACGGTGTGAATCGCGGAAATAAATCATCATGGTCCGCATAAATTTCCAACGTCAAGAAATTTGATTGCTCACTTGGAGAGAAGAAGATTATAACGATTGAAATGTGGAACTTACATGGTGTTGAGGTGTGGAGCCAACCACACCATTAGATTTGCTAGCATATGGTAGTCAGGTGATCGGAGGGTGAGTGACTGTGCGTGCGAAATTCACCCAGAGAGACTAAAAGTTTATGAATGATTTTTGACACAGTTGGGCGCCCGAAGGTATGTTGACTGGGCACCTGAAATTAGGCAGTTTCTATCGATATCTCTCTAGACAGATTTTGTATATGTCGGGTGCTCGACCAAGTTTGGGCGGACTGTAACACCCCATAATTTTTGTACTCGGGTGTTAACATCGAACTTACAAATCTCAATATAGCTCAATTGTATCGTCATTTACTTTTTTGATAAATTTGGACCATTGGATTAGTGAAAGTTGTTTAGTTTAATGATCAAGTGCCCGTGTGTGGCCCATGAGACTTTGGACCTGCTTAATATTGTGTTGAGTCCTAGAAAGGGATCACTTAGGATAAATTGATGTTGGTGAGCCATGCTGATCCATGTGATGAACCATGCTGATTGAGAATGGTCCTGCTATTTTCACCAAAATAATAATAATAATAATAATAATAATAATAATAAATAAATAAATAAATAAATAAATAATGTTAAAAACATTCTAACAATGATACTCAATGGTATAAATTTATAGAATATAAGATACTAATTATTTAGAAGAGTCATAGGACCTTTTTGACCGTTGATGTTCAGATTGGAGTCAATCCGACCGTTAGATTGTCGGAAAATCTCATTTAGAAGAACAAAACCTCAAAGTATGGCCCACCTAAGTAATGGATCTGCCTCATAGTCTTATGGATGGCTTGAACCAAACCCTTGAAACTAATGGACGGAATGGATTTCAAGAAACATCCCCGTAGGTCCCACTTTAGATAGGCGTGTACACATGCAAAAGTGCACCGGCGGTACACCGGACATGGTCAAACGTGTTTGACCAGAAATCCCGTGGAGGAATTCACCTCTTATTCTTTCCAGCCGGGCGCCCGTTTTAAATGCCCGGACGCTGTTCGATTCTCGGACGACTATGGCCCACCATGATCATCCTTATGGATGATCTGAGCCGTACATATTCTTCGTGATGATCGGGTGACCAAAACCTTGTTGGTAGGCTCCGTTTTGTTTCCGGTAGTGCGCGCATTCTAGAGCTGAAATCAGCCCGCTGAAACGGTGGATGTGCTTCGAGCAGCCCGGGAATCCTTCGACTGTGATTGGTGTGGCTCACGTTTGGGGATCTGAACCGTCCATTGGACTCGGGGTGAAATTCCATCCAAACCATCACAGAAGCTGCGTGCCCATGCACACGTGCAAGCACACGACCTTGGGCCCAAACGGAGATGTGCGAAGCTTCTTTGCCCGAAACAGAAACCCGTTTCTTTCTCCACGCTGGAAATCTGGGGCAGCCAATCGCCTCGGATCTCAGCCCTCCATGGAAATCCGATCACAGCCGTCTCCCTTTCCATTTTTGGAGTCTCTGCACGCACCTTTCTCTCGACAGATGGAATCTTTCCGTGCAACGTTGGCGTCATCCCGATCCTTCAAAGGCTTCCAGAAGCTCTCTATCCTCTCATCCTAGCCGTCCCTTCTAGGGCGACATGCGTTGGAGGAGGAGTTTTCGAGATCCGATCTCGCGGCTCGATATTTCGGCCGTGGCGGATTTTCTCACGAGAAAGATGAGGACCGCTGATCTCCATCCATGGTGGGTCCCACTCACTCATCTGAAAGCTTGGGTTGATGGCCCACAGCCTGATAGACACAACGATGGTGTCCGATCTGACCCATGCAAACGAGGTGGGCCCTTGTACTGTTGAAAGCCAATCAGTGGTACTAAGGGCTGCTAGGGCTGCCCCAATGAGATGCAGCCATGTGATCTTATCCGGATGTGTCTCAACGGCTATAAGTAGCCCTTTTCCATTTTCGGAATGACACCCCCTTGCCGGAAACCCTAGGGGGATTGTGGGAGAGAAAATAATAACACCCCCTTGCCTGAAACCCTAGGGGGATTGTGGGAGAGAAAAAAATAACACCCCCTTGCCCGAAACCTTAGGGGGATTGTGGGAGAGAAAATAGAAAGAGAGAGGGAGAGAGAGAAAATAGAAAGGGGGAGGGAGAGAGAGAGAGAGAGAGAGAGAGAGAGAGAGAGAGAGAGAGAGAGAGAGAGAGAGAGAGAGAGAGAGAGAGAGAGAGTTCGGTGCATGCGGCGCCGTTTTCGGCCCTCAGCTCCAACGCTTCCAGCCTTCCCTGCGAGGTGAAATGGAGAGAAAGCGAGAGGAAGAAAAGAGAGAGGGAGAGAGAGAGAGAGAAAGCGAGTGAGAATAGAGAGAGAGAGAGAGAGAGAGAGAGAGAGAGAGAGAGAGAGAGAGAGAGAGAGAGAGTGGGTGGATCGTTCGGTCACCTAGGAAGATGCGCTTCCCTCCGTCCATCTGCCTTGATTCCAACAGGCCTTGGGCCAGCGGCCGGGCCCAGTTGTTAGGTTGTTTTCGGCCCAATCGAGTCCGAGGTAGGTGCTTGTGGTGCAGTCATCAACCGTTGGGCGTGGGCCGTTCTGGGAAGCAACCACCAATATTCCATAATCTGAGTAATCTGAGTGCTAATCAGATGGGTTGAGCTCCCTCCGCCAGGTTATTTTTTCAACAGAGGTTAAATTAGTTGATTCTACGTTTGATTTTTAGTGTTTGGGGCCATGTTTGGGTGTCCTTAGTGGGCCCCACGTGCGAGCAATGTGGGCGCTACCACTTGGTCTTTTTATTCTCTATATGTGACTACACGAATGACATTTCACCATAGCCAAGGCAAACCCCACGTGATCGGGAAGCTGATACCAAAATGGGCCGAGAAATTTCTGCGCATAACTTTCAGGTACTCATGTTTGGGCCTTTGTTAAATATTGTACACAAGCAAACAAAGCGGTCCGCCTTGTGGGTTTTGAAGCTCATGCATAAGGCTACCAGATGGCCATTTTATTTCTCTGGAAACTGGCCCCTTGTGACCACAAATTAGACCCAAACTGGCGCCTTGTGTGAAAAATCGCTTTTGCATGGAAATTCCATTTTAATTAGAAATCTACGTGGGGCCACATGTGGTTTACACAATTTATTTAAAACTTTCTGGAACCTTATTTAGTTATAGGGATTTGAGAATTTCATTCAACACCAACACTTAATAGCAAGATGAGTCGGACTAAGCTATTTAGGCGATCAAAAGTTAAGGTGATGAATTCCTCCCCTTAAGCTTTCCACCTCTATGTTAGTTAAGTGATAGTTTTAATTGAAGTTAACCTATGATTGATAATTCTTAACTTTACCTCATGGTAAAACTATCACTTAACCTATGATTGATAAGGGAACTTGCTAGTTTCTTGTGGGCCAAGTTTTCACAGGTGGGCCCTCGTTTGGTGATCCTGACTGTTGATTTGATGGTCCTCACAGTGGATATGGGATACCGAAAAGAAACCCAAAGTTGGAATTAAACGCCTACCATTGAAAACTTCTTGCGGCCACAAATGACTCTGATCAAGATGATGTTTGTGTTTTCCCTTCGTTAGGGTCGAGTGACCTGATGAAGAGGTTAGATGGCAAATAAACCTCACAAATAAACATCACAGTGGACTGTAGGAAGGTTTCAACGTTACTCGTTCAATCCCATGCTTTTTGTTATGTGGTCCACTTAAGCTTTGAATATGTCTCATTTTTTGTCTTAACTTTAGAAAAAATTGATGGACAGTGCGGGCCCAGAGAAATTCCACAGGGTAAAAGTAGGGTTGGGTCGCACACGATCCATACTTGAGACGGAAAATCCGCTTGTTTTGTGAGCTGACGTAATTAGTGATGACATGGACCAATGAGAATAGATGGCACTGAATTTTTCTGTGCCTTCACTGGATCCGCACTCATGAAGTGGAACCTGCGCCAGCTCGGAAGTGGTGGTGAGTTGTTCCACATCACCTTATTCAAATTGTCCCGGAAGTATGGCGGGAATATGACAGTGTGGTTAGGCTTGAAACCGTTGATTGTCATAAGCGATGGCCGAGGGAGTTTGGGATCAGGTTCTTGTCAACAAGTCCTCTGACTATGCGGCGGCTCAGCTGATGTCTTACATATCTAAATATACCACTGCCGACTGCAAGATGCTTGCCGCCTACGTCCACGTACGGCACATACTGCAATCCCTCCCAAAGTTGTCCAGAGCTTTTGTTTGTTTGAATCCATCATTCATCTCCATGCAATCTCTGGCTCAAGAAAATGAAGCTGTCGCCTTGATACAAACAATGCAAGAACAAGCAGCGGTCAGTGGTGGAATTGTCCACCCGTGGGTCCACTTTCGACAGAACATAATACAGGTGGTGGCCTACCTTTGTTTCATCCCTGACTTCAACAATGAGGCATTCAATGTGTACATGGACCGTTTTGGTAGATGATGTCATCACGCTAACCAGTATTGCCCGTCTTAGCGATGCCTTCCCCTTGGTTCGCTACATCTCGGCCGGGCCGGTGGCTTCCATTCAAACTTACAACTAAAGCTCACGACGGAATTGTTTCAGTTATACAGCCAAAAGTCACTCTCTACCAATCATCGAAATCGCCCATTAACCACTTGCTACTTGCACTTCCTCCTCCCTAATGGAAACCATCATCGTTGCCCTATTCGAGATGTTTTTGCTCTCCATCGATAGCAGATCGTCTTTGATCTCTTGGGCTCTTGCATTCCTTATAAGAAACCCCAAAATCCAATAGAAGCTCTATAAAGAAGTTAGGCAGAGGAGACGAAAAGAGAGAGAGAGGGTGACCTTAGAGCAAGTAAGTTGCCACATCTACAAGCTATAGTGAATGAAATTTTGCGTGTGAAGCCGATCGTGCCGCTCTCCATTCCCCGCAAGACGGTGAACGATACCACATTGATGGGCATATATATATGAAGGGTACCAATGTTCATGCCGGAGCAGTTCCTGAACGAAAATGCACATGGTGCCGGCGAGGCCATTGAACTGTCTTTTGTTCCGTTGGGGCAGGTAGGCGAATTTGTGCAGGGATGGAGCTGGGCAAGCTTCATGCTGGCCTCATTCTTGCCAATCTGATTAACAGGTTTGAATGGCTTGCCGCTGCTGGCGATGGGCCCAACATGAGCGTGGATTTTACTTCTATTCTTAGGATGAAAAAGCCACTCGTAGCACGGATCGCGCCTCGTGCTAACCTTGGAGCGACTCTCTCTTGAAGGCTTTGCGACCATGGATGCCAAGTATACGCTCTCAACTGCACTTTGAAACTATTGCTTGCCTTCCACGTGTCAAGAAGGCAGTATGGCGAGATCGGAACCATCCATTAGTCTATCCTCATTATTTATAGTTCTAAATCATCAGGTGGGCCACATGCATGCATAAAAAATAAATAAACGTTGATGAGAAATTGTGTAATTGGTTCATATATGATCAGATGGACTTGGGTTTTTTAGATTATGATGATTATACGGTGGAGAAAAGCTGTTGAGCCTCTCCGATCTTGCGTAGTCGTTAATTGTTACCTGTTCCCACGTGCAAGGCGAGTACACTTAGTATTCATCATAAGTTTATGCAGTGTGTTTTATTTTGAGAAATTTTCCTATGTAGACCTCACATTTAACCCCCAGCCTTACTAAACTTCCAAAACATTAGTTTTCATTTCTAACCGTATGGGCTTTTTTCATATGAAAATATCC
Organism: Liriodendron chinense; assembly: GCA_003013855.2. Classification (NCBI taxonomy): domain Eukaryota; kingdom Viridiplantae; phylum Streptophyta; class Magnoliopsida; order Magnoliales; family Magnoliaceae; genus Liriodendron; species Liriodendron chinense. Next base: position 7,795,379 of record ML058453.1, read on the forward strand.
TCCAAAACCCATCTTCTTTTTCGTTTTTCTTTCTGAAATTTCCAGTTTAACTTAAAATTTCTAATCTTTCTCAGGGTTTTATTTATTGCTTCAAATTGAGGTAGTTTTTTTTGGACAAAAATACCCCCCAAAACCCATGTTATCCTTTGTTTTTCTTCTTGAAAAAACACATTTTCTCTTCACTTTTCTCTTTGGCTATATTAAAAAACTCATCTTTTCTTTATTTTGAAATCGTGTTTCAATTCACTGCACTCTTTTTTCTTTCTCTTGAACTCATTTTCACTGGAATGACGGTTGTAGGCAAGTAAAAATGAAGAATGAATGTGTTTTTTCGCAAGAGTTTTGTTCACAAGGATGTAATCAGTGAGAACTCGATAAATTTCACTGAATACAGTAAAAATTGGTTGAGTTCCCTTTAAATATCATGGTACTCGGTGAATGGTGAATGGAAAAGGTGATTTGAATGGTGAATGGTGAAACCTCTCTTTCATCGGTGAAATCGACAGAGTACTGATAAAAATGACGGACCAAATTCGTCGCAAATCGACTTTTCACAGTGAAATTGCCTGAACTTGGTGAAACCTCCTTGTACTTGGTGAAATTGATTGTATAGTAAAAAATGACAAACCAAATTTGTCACAAATCGAAAAAACGACGGACAAAGTCCGGCGCAAATCTTTTCTTGGTGAAATTGACCGAGAACTCGGGGAAACCTCCCTGTATTTGGTGAAATTGACCAAGTATAACAAAAAACAATAGACCAAGACCGTTGGAAATCTTTATCTCAGTGAAATTGATTAAGTACTCGGTGAAACCTCCCTGTACTTGGTGAAACATCCCTGTACTCGGTGAAATTGACTAGTACAGCGAAAAATGAAATTGACTTTTCTCGGTGAAACCTCTTTAATCTCGGTGAAATCAATAGATTACTAAAAAACAAGGGTATTTTCGTTAGAGAAAAAACCCATCCATACATTTTAAGTTTACATATAGAAACTAAGTTTTGGAGGTCTATTAAGGATAGTCGGTAAAAAATGAAGTCTATGGAGGGGAATTTCTTTTATTTTGCAATTTTGACCTATGTAGTAAATGGCCGAATGTCATGTGAAGAAGAGCCATTTAAAAAATTCCCTGCGTGGCTCTCTGGTCACTTTTTATAAAATTTTAGTGGACTAAAATGCCCCTGCTTTGGAACGTAGTGTCGGTACGGACCTTTGTAGCTTCGATCTCAAGGCATGTTATGACCACCGCTTAGTGATTGGGCCCTCTAGAAGGTAGGCTTAATTCGTTCATCCTCTTTGTGGCCTACCATTTCTTTGGGAAGATAGTAATCTTATGTTGATACAAGCTTTCTGTGGCCCAAGACCCAATGAATAATAAAGGTAGACATTTATTGCTAATTGTTTCCATGTGATGTGGTCCACATGATCTGCAGATGTGGGTCATTCTTTGGACCATAGGCTTTTATCAAATTCCGACTTCAATGGACAGAATTGATTCGAGATGTACCTTATGGTGGGCTCCAGAGACGTGGTCCAAAGACCTTCTACATTACATGAAAAAGCGGTAAAATCGATAGTCATATTTACTGCCTGGAAAAATTCGACTGTCCAAAACAGTCGAATTTAGCGCCCAAAAATCCGTCGGCCTGAATAGTCGAATTTTGAAAAAAAAAAAAAATCCAATTGTCGAATTCAGCTTCTCAAAATTCGACGGTCCTGAATAGTTTTGACTTTAGTGCCTCCATATTCGACTGTTCATGACCGTCGAATTTTGAATAAGCCCTAACCAAAATCCCGAGTTTCCTCGTTTCTTCTACTCTCACTCTCTCTCTCTCTCTCTCTCTCTCTCTAGTGCGCCGCGCGGCCACCCATATCCTCCTCACTGTCGGCCGGTATCTCTCTCTACTATCTCTCATCACTCTTCTCACTTTCTCTCCCTCAGGAGCTGCCAACCCTTTACATCTCTCTCGCCAGCAGGTATGCCTCTCTCTCTCTCTCTCTCTCTCTCTCAAGAGCTCTCTCTCTCTCCACTCTCTCACTCTCTCTGTATGTTTTGTACATCCACACCATCCATCCGTTCATCCAGTGGGTCCCACCTTATGTATGTGATGTAGATCCACACCCTACATCAACACCATCCTTCGCCACCTCTGTGTGAATCGCGAGCCTTACTTTCCATGAAAACCCAAACCCATCATTTGTTATAATCGGCTACCCCTTTAGCATGAAATCCACCAACATATCTAGCCATTGCTATTGATTTCGTTGCTCCATAGCGGGATCTCACAAGATCTGGGCAAGCATCATCAAGAAGACGTCCCAATCCATGCTCTGTTCAGATTTGGGCAAGCATCATCAAGAAGATGTCCCAATCCATGCTCTGTTCAGATCTGGGCAAACTACCGGCTACTTTCCGTCCACCTTTGTCAACAACAACCAGCTCGCTGCATAAGCTTCTGTGTGCGAACTACTACAGACCGTACGACAACTGTTCGACGGAATTCCCAAACGGAATGCGGTTTTGTATAACTCTATGATCGCCGCTTATAACTGTTAGGGCGATGTGGTGGAAGCTTTGAAGCTTCTGAAATTCTACTAAGAGTTGCAATCCCAAAAATTACAAAACATCGTTCTCATGGCCTGAGCCAAACATAGACTTAATAGGTTGGTGGACTTCAATATATTTTGAAATCACATGCAACTCTCATCCTTCTAGATGCTTTCTCAATTGGGTCCATTATTTACATATTGTCCCTTTGTTACATGTGTTTCATTGTGATGTTGAGTGGAATTGACTTGTGCAAAGGTTACAGCAAACAGGGTTGTAGTGGTAGAAATGAATGAAAAGATGCTAATGATGCCTGTAAGTAATGCTCGTCAAGAGGGTCACATGTGTCAGGCTCAACTTATCTGATGTACTCATATCCTTCATTCAATAAATGTCAATTCTAAAAAGAAAAAAGAAAAAGAAAAAAGAAAATGGACCCATGGTTATTTGATTTTTCTTTATCATAAAAATGCACACCTCTCTAGTTTATGAATGATCTCATCAGTTGTTCAGATAATTAGTTCTTTCTAGTATATGGAAATCATCTACAGGGGCATATGGAACTAGAGAAGCAATACCGCGAACTGACTGATTTATTGGTATTACATTCCCAAAACTACCACTGCAACCATCCAGCCATCTTGTGATAGCTAACCATTAATGCTTAATAATAATACAATTGTTCCATGAATACCACAAGAAAACACGGCTGCAAGCCATGGCTAGTGAAAAAGCTGCAGTAGAGTTCCAATTGGAGAAAGAGACAAAACGTCTTCAAGAGGCATGTATTTTTCTTTTTTAGTTATTGAAACTGTAGCACACATTTATCCTTGGTTTTTAATATTTATCAAATTCCAACTCTTATTATCATGTAAGGTTCATGATTGCTTATTGCACAAATGCATTTATTTCTGGCAGTTTGAAGCAGTGAGTACTAGAGTTTCTCATCGGGGCATCATCATATTGGGAAGAAGACACTAATTCGAAGGCACTCCAGTATGATGACTCTGCTTAAATTCAACATGTTTTCTATATTTTCTCTGCACATGGCATTTTCTTCACCATGCGACCTCCCTTTATTTTTCATTTTCTTTATATAATTGTTTTTAGTTTGTGCACAAGCTACTTTTAACTGTTTATATTCCTCAGAGGTGAAATTCATTTTCTTCTAATGCTTATGAACTATCTCCCTCCTCCGGCATCTTGTCACAAGCTTATTGCTTTCTTCCAGGAAGCCCCAGAGCAGAAAATTGTATTTGTCACCCAACATGGTGTGCTCCCTCTAATGGAACTGCTAGAAGTTCCCAAACATCGTGTATGTACTCTCCCATGATCTTCTATTGAGGTTTCCATCTTTGCTTGATGAGTCATTTACATTTCGCTGAACCAAAAAATATACATTACCACTTCAGGTTGTATGTTCTGTGCTCCAAATTATCAATCAGATAGTCAAAGATAACAAAGATTTTCAAGAAAATGCATGTCTCATTGGTCTTGGGATTATCGACATATTCTACTGATTTAATATCTTGAAATTCATTTGGAAGTGGAACATATTGCCATCACAGAGAACAATTTTCTAATTGATTGCAAAATTAACAGATTCCAGTTGTGATGAAGTTGCGGTGTCTGATTGTCCGCAGGAAGTTCGTATGCAGGCAACTTATTTTTTTACAGCAGCTTTGTCAGTCCAGATGTCGTTTTTTTTTTCCCTAAATATTGTTTCAACTTTATTTGAATCTGTCATTCTTTGTTGCAAGGTTGTAGTCTTCTTACTATCATATGCATATAACATAGACATTCTCCATTCCTTACCTGTATTCCTTGGGCAAGATAAAGTTTTTTGTAGGTCAAGTGACCACATAACCATCCCACTTCATTTTTCAAGGTTTGAAATGCTCATGACTTGTGCTTTCTAGTGAATTAATAAACTCAGTTAGGCAAAAGGCAGTTGAGTCTTCTGGATTTGCCCTAGACTTATTCAGTTTGGGTGAGATTCAGCCAACATTTATGGGTTTGAATTAGTATAAATTGTTCTACTTCATTCCTTTTCGGGATCTGTGGCATGGTTCTAGAAGTCTATTTGGTTTTACCAATTGTTAAGTCCTGGTCAACTTCTCAATTACTTTCTATCAATGTTTGGAAGGTTGAATCTAATGGTAGATCTTATGGGGTCTATAGATAGAATCGACTGTAAATTGCAAGTTTTTTTTTTCTCTCCTAGTTATCTTTTAGGAAGTAATGGGGATGTAATGTACTTAATTAGAAATATGAAAAAAACAGGATTTGAGCAAATCGACAATATGCTAGAAATTGACCTAAGAATTTAATCATTTTTTAATTCCCATAGCATTTTGATAGAGACAATCTGCATACAGCATACAAGAATGATACATTGTGAACATGTCATAACGTTATCTGCATTTTTTTTTTCATTTTCCTTTAATAGGTAAGATATAAATAATCTATCAACCACAACTTCGAACAACATTCTATGTGTTAAGCAATCTTTTTTTATAGGACTCTTATCAAAGAGGATGTAAGTTTAATCTTGTTCTTTTCCATCGGATTCACTTTGAATCGTTGGATTTAGTTAAAACTGATTACAATATCATTGCTTTGTATGACCATCTCCCTTTTACCTCATATGTTTTTTGCCCTTTCTTTACTCTATCTCTTTATATGTAGTAGCTGATAAAATTCAACTGTGTTCAATGTAGAGAAAGTTTGGGGTGATTTCTATAGCAATTTTTTTCCATGCAAAAGGAATCATGGAGATTTCCATCAAATTTTCTTACACATAGGGTGTTTTCAGTTGTTTCCCCTGATTTACACTAGCATGGTTCTTTTGTTTTATTTTCGATTGCCATTTTTCATTGCATCTTAAGCCATGTAGTACCACGTGGGTGTGTGATCCAAGCTGCTTATTAGGTGCAAGCCACAATTTAGCTTCCTTTGTGCAAAATTCAGGTGAGTCTTGACTCTAATCATCTGATAGGCCATGCATATAGATTAAATGTTGACCATCCATTTTTTAGCTTGGGAGGTCCCGCTCTTGGATTCTGTTTTTCTCACAAAAAAGTTAGAGGCTATTTTCTATGCACCGAGGGTTTCTGTATTTGATATTGCAGACTTGACAACCAGAAACTTGCATTCCTTTTGAAAGTTGTGTTGAGAAGTGGCAGCAAATCTCTGCAAAGAAGAATTTATGGAAGATGTTTCAAGGTATCTTGATCAAAGATTTGTGAGATTGTGGTTGCGGAGGTTTGTAGTTGTAGAGGATTGTGGTTGTATTCTAATGATTATGTGATGTGATTGTCGAGAATTGTGGTCGTATTGTGTTGGTTATGTATTGTGGTTGTGGAGGATTGTGTTTGTTATGTATCGTGGAGGATTGTGTTTTTGTATTGTGGAGGATTGTGGTTGTAGAGGATTGTACTTGTATATTTTGTTGGTAAATGTTGTAGTTTTGCAAATTATTTATGAATTTACAGGTTTATAGGATGTGTTGGGGCACAGGCCCCACAAAATGCAGATTATTTTTTCGTGCAATAAAAAATTTGACAGTTTAGGACCGTCGTTTATATTTATCGACTGTCCACGACCGTTGAATATTCTTATAATTTTCACCCCAGCGGTGGATTTGGACCGGTCATAGCAGTCGAATATTCTTATCAAAACGGCGGATGTGGACCGTTGAAAAATATTCGACTGCTTTGAACTGTTGATTTTTGTAAACAATCGATGGTCCCCATAGGTTAGATTTCCTACACTATTCGACGGTTATGGACCGTCGAAACTCGGTTGACTGTCTTGGACCGTCGAATATTTACCGACAGTTGAGGACCGTCGAATTTTTCCACTGTCGATTTTTTAAACCAGATGGACCATTGAATTTTCCTAAATTAGCGCGTTTTCACGTAGTGTTAGGTAAGGTTGTAGGCCATTTAAGGGCTCATTGTTGTTTTTCTGAGACTATTCTACTTCCTTTTTTAATACGTCTTTTGGAGACCTACCACCCTCCATCTGACTGCATTTTTCAACACACGGTCACCACCATCAACTTCTCTGACGTATGGGCACTGCTAACAACTTCTACGACTCTAAAAATGAGTGATATTTTACTCTAATTACCACATTTCTTATAGATGGAAGCCAATGATACGTGGAAGACATTTTGAATGGATATTTTATTTTATTTTTTGCGGAATAACATTTTCTTAGAGATGAAAGACACTTTTGGTTATTGATAGAGGAATGGTCATGGTTGTTTTCATGGAGAGAAGTGATTGTCGGAATGAATTTGAGGTGGAGAGAGATGGTTGTAGTTGTCATATGGAAGACAACAAAGAATATATAATCTGAATTTTGTAATGTATTGTTTTGGTGTTGAGCCCTAAATATTGCATATTTATCCCCTACTTAGCATTGATTTTATTATAGACATTAAGCTTATTAGTTCTAATTAAGTGCGTTTTATGTGTAAGGAAAGACTCGAGGATCAAGACCAAATTCATGCTTAAAAGAAGAAATTAAGTATCAAGCGTGAATTTTTACTCTTGGATTCCTGAAATTATTTTGCGGTGTATTCATGGGATAATCAATGTTATGATTAATTAAATACTTTCGAATATTCTAAACATTAAATACATGTGCAACATAAGGTAATCATTGCACTAAGTCCATTATAAGACAACTGTTGTTATTCAGACGTATGGCTATAAGTGTAATGAATGACCCAATTTTGATTAAACATGTGCGAATATATTAAGTATGAAGCGTGACAGAGTTGTATTCAAATTAAATCAAATTGAACGCCTTGTGACCTTAGGTGCTAAAATGGATCGATTAAGACGAGATCCATAAACATCGACCATCTATTCATCCACCAATTGCGAAGGTGATCATATGATTTACAAAGGGGAGGGTTAATCCTTCTGACAAATCATTTTTCCCTTGAAGTTAGGGACTTTTCTTACAACAGTGATAGCTTGGTTATGTTTCTTAACAAAAGTAATAAAAAAATTAAAAAGTCTCTGTGCCAATTTTATTAATCTAGAAGTGGATAAAGTATAATCGATAAAAGAAGAATAAGAGGAAGACATTACTGACAGTTGTATGTGCTAGTGAGGACCGTGGTCTTGATAGTTCTCCAAACCAGGATAGTTGTGGTGTATGCTTAGTAGGTCATGACCAGAGAATTACGAAGTAAGAATTTAATAATTTGGCGATCTAACAATGGGGTCGTGGATATTACTATCAATATAAAACAAACCAACTTGCTGGAATAATGCACTGGACAAAAGTGGAAAACTAAGCTATGACCTATGGTAAAACTAGAGACATTAAGCTTATTATAGCATGGTTCTAGATCCATTCAAGGATTTCGATATGGTGGATGTGTACGATATTTTCGTTGTGTGTTAGTTGGGGGATATATTATTATTATTTTTTGGTCAGTCATGCAACCCACCCACCTAGTCAATCGCGCAACACACCCACCCAGTTAGTCATGCAACGCACCCATTGGTGTTGTCAGTAGCGTGGAATTTCACCACTGATGGGTTTCAAGACCGAGACTCCTTGTTGAAACTCCACAGAGTCTACCAACGAGGCAAGGCCTCGAACCCCACTGTTAGTTGGAGGATATACTGGATACAATTTGGGATTTTTTTTCTTCTTTTTACTAAGGTTGTTTGGGAGTTTGGCTTCGCTAGTTGGAAGTCTGGTTGCCTATTGTCCTGTTTCTCCTCTGGAGAGTGTTTATCTTCTATCAATCTTTTGGGGCCCCTTTATTGTCGTAGGCCACAAAGAACTCGATTCAAGCTAAAATTTGTGTTTCATCTTGAAATAATTGTGGGCCACAAAGAGAATGAACGGATTTGATCTTCTTTCTAGGGACCCAATCACCACTTCATGCGCCATGTCATGCATGGGATGGGAACTAAAGCATCTCCTGCACTCAAAAGTAATTACGGGCGCAACGACCAATGCCATGGGGCATTTTCATCCCTATGAAAACTAAAAAGTTGTTAGGAGGAGAAAATAAAAAAAAAAAATTTGAAGGCTAAAGGACCCCACCATGATGTATGTGTTTTATCCATGCATTCCATCTATTTTAGCAACTCATTTTAGGGCATGAGCCAAAAAAAAGAGACAGATCTAAATGTCAGGTGGACCGCACTAGTCGAAAACAGTGGTGATTGAAATCCCACTGTAAAAAAATTGGTAGGGCAAACTGTAATGTTTATTTGACATCCAACCCGTTGATTACATTACCCTAGATGAAGGGAAAGCACAAACATAAGCTTAATCCAAAACTTCTGAGGCCGCCAAGAAGATTTCAATGTTAAGAATTAAATCCCCATTGTTTCCTGTGATGTGGCCCACTTGAGCTTTTTGATCCACATCATTTAGGGGCTCACATACCTTTGTCACCGGGTAGCTGGCGCTGGTGCTGGGGTCACCAACCAAACTGCGTCTTCCATTATGGGGTGTAAGCACTTCACGGGAGCCACCTTTGTGTAAGTACTTTGTTGGACACCACCCTGAGCACGTGATGTAAGGACTTTATGAGACCCACTGCGATGTATGTGTTTTATCCAGGCCATCTATCCGTTTTACCAACTCTTTTTAAGGCTTGAGCTCAAAATTGCAAGATCTAAAGCTCAAGTGGACCACACTAACATAAAGAAGTGGGAATTGAACGCCTACTGTTGGAAACGTCATGGGACCATAGAAGTTTTGGATCAAATTTAAATTTGTATTTTCCCTTCATTCAGGTCTTTGTGACTTTATGAACAGGCTGGATGACAAATAAAAATCATGGTGGGTCCCTAGGAAGGTTTCAACGGTGCCCATTGCTTTTAATGGTGAGCATTGGATCTGCCTCGTTTTGGGGCTTGTGCCCTAAAATGATCTGGCATATAATGGATGTACAGTGTGGATATAACACACATGAATCCGGATTGTTTGCTCGGCTTTAACAGAAAAATCATGTTTGTCGAGCATCTGATTGGTCCAGCTCAACACACATCAGCACTGACTACATTCAGTCAGTTAAATGCAGCAGTGCTAACAATGTCAGTGTTGGGCTGAACCAATCAATGCTCAGCAAACATAATTTTTTTGTTAAAGACGAGCAGATGATCCGAAGTCATCACACATATCATGGTGGGGCCTATAGAAATTTTCCACGTTTTAGAAAAAAAAAAAAAAAAACAAGCCACACAGGAATTGCTTTAGCGCACGCTGTCAGCACTCACCCTACATCATAGCTAAACTTTAAATTGAAACAGGGTACCTAAGTAACTGTTGCCAACTTTCGGCAAGCGCTGATTGCCAGATGAGTAATTCAATTCAAAAAGGGTTGGCCCATTTGACCAAGCGTTCCAAGTATAATTGTTCCGCTACCATTAACAAATGCAGTAGCAGATCTGACCATCATGTCAGCCACCTCATGAACTTTTAATCTTTCGAGTGGCTCCTGTAGCTCTGACTTTACATAATCCAACTTAGTGAGCTTATCCTCTGTAGCAACATGCAATATTCATTACTCACGTGCAGTCAACTCCAAGGAACCGAATCCTCCGGCCAGTACACAAAAGCACACGACTGTTGGGCTTTACATCACCTCAATGTTAAGATGTGACAGAAATGCGACGGCTCTATAACTCAAAGTGGGCCACATCACTGACATGGGGAGGGGCTCTACCATGGAAATTAACCTTCCCTGGGCACCTTAATGTTATATTCCATTCAAGAGTGCAGCCAAGTTGAAGGGAAAGCACAAATATAAGACTTCAGCGGCCCAGAAGGGTTTCATTTATGGGCGTTAATTACATTGGTGGGTTTCCCCATTGACACGTGTTTTCATGGTGTGGCTCTCTTAAGTTTTGAACCTGCCTACTTTCGGTGCTGGCATCCTAACATATATAAGCTGGCCCATTGGATGGATGGATGGAGTGAATGTTACGAAGAGATCATGGTTGGGTCCATGGAGCTTTTTTGTTGCACAAGCTCCCTATGTCAGAGAAATTCACACTGCGATCCTTTCATTTCTACTAATGTGTGTAACTATTGGGTTGCCAAACATTTATTAAGAGGCTAAAAATGACAAAAAGAAAGAAAGAAAGAAAAAAAAACAATGAAACTTTCAACAAACAAGTATGGATCGTTCAACCAATATGGTATGGCATTGTGACCATTGGAGAGTGGGTTCTACGATTTGATCACCTTATGTTGAGTTCATGCATGCCATTGTTGGGTTCGTCTTTAATCTTAAACACCAAGGGGCGGTGTCGGTTGCCCAATGAGATTGGGTTGGGCACCCGAAATTACTCAGGATGTGGCTTCTGAAATCTGGACGTGAAAAAGGGTAAAAAATGACGAACCTCGGCGACGTTTTTGTACGCCAAATTTTTGGTCGCTGAAAACTATTTTCGGCGGCCTAAGCTCAATGAATAATATTCGATGAAAGTTGTAGACTGCCGAATAATCTGTCGAATTTTAAGTTGGTCCACTCCATTTTCAACGATCAAGGCCGTCGAGTTTACAAAATAAACGATGGCTCTTAGCCGTCGTTTTAGTAATTCGACGACAACGATTTCTCATTTTAATACTAATTATTCGACAGCTTACAACCGTCGTTTATTATAAATGGCAGTCCGTATGTGAAATAAATTTCGTCCCGTAGCCACTAAATTTACGATTTTTTTTAAAATATTAGTTTATTAGTGCCTTAGGGCATCTGGCTAAGCCAGAAACCTAATAAACACATACATTCCAATCCAAATTCATACACATTCATTCCAACCCAAATTCATCAAAACGACACAATATATCCATCACATCCAAATACATATCTCACAACTCGATACATCTAAATTCATTTTCATAAGCATTTAAACCATTCTACAAGTAATAAAATATCGTAATAAAACAATAATTTGTCAATATACATACCTACAACCAATCACCCCATAAAACAAAGTACTCATAATAAGCATTCAAAATAGGACTATAATTAGTACAATATAATAGTATTCGTATATGCGTCTATATTTATCTATACACATACAACAGCCGCAAACTAATGGATAAAAGATGCTTATAGAAACTAAGCATAGGAGGAAGGAAGCAACAGAAACATCAAAGAGATAAAAGAGTCATCACCTGAGCTCCGTGAGAATGGAAGAACTGTCGCTTCTGAAGAAGTGCATGGCTGGAGAAAAGAGAACAATAATGATCAATCAAACACGTACGTTTAACGAATATGGCATTGATATAGGGTAAAAAATCATTTCAAAATTATAAAATGAGAATATAATAGCATTGAACAAAAGCATTGAAATGATATAAATGCTAGAATCAAGCAAATGAGAATAAAAGAAATTCACACACTTGTCCAACAATATCATTTATAAAAGAAATTCTATACATGCATCAACTCCAGTAGCAAAAGCCCCAACAGATGTAGTTTATTTCCTTAACTTTTATTTATAAAATGATGAAAGTTGAATAAGACTTCGAAAGGTTTGGATATTGTGTTCGAGTAGAGTTTTCTTGTGTTGATAGTTCTTTGAAAATAAAATGTATTGATCTGTTTACCAGTGCACTACTCGATTTAATCTTCAATTTGGTATTGTGCCTTATGTTTAAATTAGCGTAAAGCTCCTATAAATATCGAGTACCTGACCTTTTTTTTTTTTGGAGGGTGGGTGCACAAATGTACAAAGTTTTACAATCCCAGTATTACCCATCAAATCTTTGTATGTGATTCTTGTGAATTAGTTATGAAAAAGATTTCTTGCGCTTTATAAAGGTGGAGAGAATTGTATAGGAATCAATTGCAAGTTTATACATTGACACAATTTCCGATATATTTCAGGATTCTCATTTCTAATTCCTTTGTCAATTTTCATTTTCCTCAACCAAAAGAACTCATTTTCGATGCACGTGGGTATGCTCCCCACAAGCACGGGATCGAATCCCCCTCCTCGCGTTCTTACCTGGTGCACGTGGAATTGCGGTGTTTTGCGTGTACCCGTAGGGATTAGTCCCATCCCCTAAGGGAGGTGTGGGGATACCCTACGTCATAAAAAAAAAAAGAACTCATTTTCGAATGCCTGACCATATAGTGGATTTTTCTCTCTCTCTCTCTCTCTCTCTCTCTCTCTCTCTCTCTCTTTTTAAGGTATGCCTACAAATAGAAGGTCTAGAAAAGAATTAAGCTGAGGTTAACATTCAAACTTCAAAGGATGGTGAAGTTGACTAAGAAATAGTGGAATCAAGTCATGAAACAAAGTAGAAAAAGTTGAAACCTGTTAGTGTTGATTTGGGTGGTGATGTTTATACCAACAACAACAATATTTGCAGCACTAGTGAAAAAGAGTCAACAACATACATACATGTTTACTGGGATCACGTTTTGTTCTCAAGTGAAACAGAGTCAACTTCGTTAAAGAAGAGCTTTGGTTCCATGTTAAAAAAAGAAAAAAGTAAAACAAATAAATGTTAGTCCCTTCACTTTCTAAATTATGAACAATATTTGCAGTACTAGTGAAAAAGAGTCAACAACATACATACATGTTTACTGGGATCACGTTTTGTTCTCAAGTGAAACAGAGTAAACTTCGTTCAAGAAGAGTTTTGGTTCCATGTTCAAAAAAGAAAAAAGTAAAACAAATAAATGTTAGTCCCTTCACTTTCTAAATTATGAACTGCAACACTAGCAAGCTACTTTTACATGGAATCTTATAACACCACCAAAAGTTATTTCTAGCCATTTCTCTTACAAAATGCTTTCATCCCAACAGGAATCTGGAGATTTAATATGGATTTTCTCCTAAAACCACCATTAAAAATGATGTCCAACTAAAAAGCCAGAGATAAGATCTTCCCATTTGAAAGATCTTTATTTTTTCATGTAATATCAACCTATGTCATAGATGAGAATAAAAAAGAGCATTTAGGAAGCACAGAAAAAAAGGCCGAGGGTTGAGACTATAGACATGGACTCAAAAGGCTTCAACTTTGAGTCACAACTCAAACCTATGTCAAGTAATTTGAGTTTAAACTCAACTTTGAGTCACAACTCAAGACAAGTCATGCAGAACCAAGATCGTCAAAAAGTTTATAAAATAAATCATCTTTGCGGAGGAAATGTTATTTCAACGGAAATCAACTGTTTGGGGACTGAAGGAGCAATTCCAATGCATTTCTAGGTAACAAATTTTCAAAACTTCTCAATCTCCCAAATCAGATTCCAGAAGAAATTAATCTGTCCAAAGAAGCATCTAGGAGCCTGGCAGTGTTAAAATGCTAGAACTATTGGTTTATCAGGAAAATGTAAGAAAGAGTTGAGTGTTGGGATAGGAAGGGCTGGCAGCGGAAGCAAAGCCGAACATAAGCAACAAATTCAATCAAACAAGCCACACAATGCAATCACAATGCATGCAATCACCCACACATAAACAATCGGATTTTTACGTGGAAAAACCCCTCACGGGTAAAAAACCACGGCACAAAGCGACAACAATCCACTATAATATCAGAAGTTACAAGAGATGGAACCCAAGACCCAAAACCCAAGCCCACAAGAGAAATCCCAAGCTTACCCAAGAAGAAACCCTCTTCTCCAAGCTCTTTCTCTCACCTAGAAGCTCCCTCAATCCCCTTTGCAACCTTCTAACCTCTAAACTCGTAATCCCCCTTAAAAGGAAGAAAAAACCGGATTTAGAAACCTCTTGCGCGCAAACCGCGCAAGAAACTACGTTGCGGTAGGACACTGCCGACCGGTCGTCCGGCCGGTTGGCCGACCAGTCAGATGGGCTAAAAAACATTACAGCAAGCCTGCTGTCTCGCTTGGCTGTGTGGCCGGCCGGTCGGCCACTCCCACCGACCGGTCGGTGGTCTCAGATTTGAGGCGTCTGTTCTCAACAAACTCCACAACGACTCAAATCACTATGCACCTCCTGGCCACGCACAATCTCCACCACTACTTCGTCATCATTATAGACCCGTCGCTTCCCATTCCCCATCGACTTTATCCTTGCATCTTCACACGCCTTGTTGCTCTTCCCATGTGGCCATTTTTCTCTTGCCACACTTGAACAACCGTGGATCCCACTGCCAATCCCGCAGTTCCACCATGAATAGTGCTCCCGATCACCTTGTAAAGATTATCGCACCTTCGTGCCTTGATCATCACACGTGCTCCCTTCATCACTTTACAATACCTATCGCAGCCGATGAACCTGCACCCTTTCGCCTCGAGTGCACCAAGAGATATCACATTCCTCTTCATCTCAGGGACATGCTTCACACTTTCAAGGATCCGTTCGACTCCATCGAACATCCTAATGCGCACAGAACCAATCCCTACCACATTGCGAGCGTAGCCATTGCCAACAAACACCGATCCACCATCATGCTCCTTGTATGACATGAATGAGCTTCGGTCAGGACATACATGACATGATGCCCCTAAATCCAAGAGCCACTCTCCACCAAGAAGCTCTATGCCAGATACAGTCAAAACATCACAACCGTCACCACAGTCCTCTACGGTATTGGTTCCTTCCCTAGAAGAACCTCCAGATTTCTCTTGCCTTTTCTCAGGATTCGAACAATCCTTTTTCACATGTCCTTCTTCCCCACAATTCTAGCATCTCACCTTGTGCCTCCACTTGCCTTTTGATTTAGATCTCGATGAAGGAGATCCTCTACCCCGCCCAGAATTCCTCCCACTCATAACCAGTGCCTCATCAGTAGAGGGACCCATGTTGCCGCTTTTCCTTCTCATCGCCTTCGCCTGAAGGGCTGAGATAACGGTTTCTATGCCAATAGTCTCCCTACCTGCGAACAAAGAGTCCTTGAGTGACTCATATGAATCTGGAAGAGAATTCAACAGGATAAACGCTTGATCCTCGTCCTTCATCGACTCATCTACATCCATCAACTTGCAAATAAGCCTATTAAAATTGCTGATGTGGCTCTCAACATCGGCCCCCTCTGTCATCCTCAAGTTGTACAACTGAAGCTTCAAGTATATGCGATTTTCAAGAGATTTATTCGCATAGATATTCTCTAACTTCGCCCATGTTTTAGCCGCAGTTTTCTCATTCATGACGTTATACAGAACCTCATCTGCCAGGCACAACTGGATTGAGACATTGGCTTTTTCATCGATCTTCTTCCACTCTTCTTCTTTCATAGCTTCTGGTCGCTCTCCAAGGAGCGCAACTTGCAATCCTTGCTGAACTAGAAGGCCTTTCATCTTCACCTTCCAAAGCTCAAAGTTATTTTTTCCTGAATACTTCTCTATGTCGAACCTCATGCCTGATGCCATGCTCTTGTCTCAGATTCGAATTTCTGCTACACCCCAACGATCGCTTTGATACAAGTTGTTGGGATAGGAAGGGCCGGCAGCGGAAGCAAAGCCGAACATAAGCAACAACTTCAATCAAACAATCCACACAATGCAATCACAATGCATGCAATCACCCACACATAGACAATCGAATTTTTACGTGGAAAAACCCCTCACGGGTAAAAAACCACGGCACATAGCGACAACAATCCACTATAATATTAGAAGTTACAAGAGATGAAACCCAAGACCCAAAACCCAAGCCCACAAGAGAAATCCCAAGCTTACCCAAGAAGAAACCCTCTTCTCCAAGTTCTTTCTCTCACCTAGAAGCTCCCTCAATCCCCTTTGCAACTTTGGTAACCTCTAAACTCGTAATTCCCCTTAAAAAGGAAGAAAAACCGAATTTAGAAACCTCTTGCGCGCAAACCGCGCAAGAAACCGCGTTGCGGTAGGACATTGCCGACCGGTCGGACACCCCTACCGGCCGGTTGGCCGACCGGTCGGATGGGCTAAAAAATATTACAGCAAGCCTGCTGTCTCGCTTGGCTGTGTGGCCGGCGGGTCGGCCACTCCCACCGACCGGCCGGTGGTCTCAGATTTGAGGCGTCTGTTCTCAACATTAAGTGCTACATGTAATTGCCTTAGCATTCAACCTTAACCTAACCTAACCCGACCCGAATTTGCTCAACTTGAGCCCAACAGGTTGTGTCAGTGTCCCTGTTATTTGGAACTAAAGTCGCATGCATGTGTCTGTGACAACCCTCCCATCTATATGTTAGTGCAATTACCAATATTGGATAGATAGGCAACATAAAAAATTCCCACAAATCCAAGTAAACAAGAACTCAATAGCAGATATACGTAGATAGAAAAGCCAAATTGTTAATTAACTAACATCCAATAAATCAAACTTAAAATATGACAAAGCCATATAATCAAAGTCGAAATCAGGCCAGGAATTCCCACAAATGAACCCTAATTCTATCCATCAAATCAAACTACACAAGCCTTGAATTCCCACCAAATAACACTTATACCACAATTTCAAGACAGTAAGAGTTCATGCAAAGCCAACAAAAATAGAGCCCTATCATTTGCCGAGCAAGTGAACGAATTTTGCAGCATCTAAACAGAAAAAGCCAACATTTGAGGCAGAACTAACGCAAGTGATGCTTGAATTACAAAACCTCAAAATTCAAATGAAGTGTACCTTATGATTGGATTTGACTTATCTACTATCATTTTATCATCATCACAGTGTTATAAGTACACACATCAGTGGGCCCCATAATACTCTATTCCACCAAGTCAATTCACACATCATGAGTAAATTTGCTTTATTCAACAAATGATTGCAATTCAATTCACTAATATATACAAACACAGTCACACCTGGTTGCACAAAATGTGTGGATATGAAAAAGCAATGATTATTTAAGTATAACTATCATTGTTATTATTGTGGTAGAGTGTGATGGATGACAAGCAGGCACATAAAAATTACTTGTGATTTGCATAAGTGGCATACAAGTATGAAAAATTAATATCCATTGAGCAATCTTGGCCATCAGATCAATATCCTATAAAATGGACGGTCAAGATGGCAACTTTAGCCATCCCATTCATGTCTTAAAAAGCTAGTGACTATAAAAAAATGCCAACTTACAGATGTTTTTGGCAGCCCATATGTAGCGTGTATTGGTCATGCAGGGTTGTCACACCAAATTAATTGCACAAGACAACTGCATGAAAACAGCAAGAAAAGCAAAATACGCCAAGATGATAGATTTTTTTTTTTTTTTTTTTTTTTTTCAAAAAAATCTGTTTATATAGATAGAAAAGATCGTAGAATGGACATTCGGGAGGAGGTCACACGAGACTCCACCTATCCTATCAGCACACTAACAAACGCACACTTACACAAATACAAGGAAAAAACCAAACCCCATATTAGGGTCTTCTAATGTACCCCAAACCCGATTTATCCAGACAAAGAAGACCCCTAATCCTAGCAGGCAGGTCTGCCGCCGACGAGAATAGCCGATTCTGCTGAGAGGAACTGCCCCATCGAGCAAGGCCGTCCGCAACAGGGTTAGCTTCCCTGAAGGTGTGAAAAATCAAAACCTCCAACTTCCTTTTTAAGGCTGAAAATCTGGCTAGCCAGTACCACATGTTCCAGGAAGGGGTTCGATGGTGAGAAGAAAGAAGATTTACCACGACCTTCGAATCCGACAAAACTTCTACTTTGGATATGCCCTTATCCACACATAAAGACAGCCCCTCAACCAAGGCCTTGATCTCAGCTCTGTTATTGAAGCTTGTACCATAAGCCGAGGAGAAAGCGAAAATGACGTCGCCCGCCCTGTTGCGACAAACCCCTCCACCTCCAGCCTTCCCTGGGTTAAGAAGAGCCGAACCATCCACATTGAGCGAGCACCAGCCGACCGCTGGCCTCTTCCATTTGATCACTGAAGATGAGTCAGATACTACCTTGGGAGCGCCTGGCAAACTCTTCCGTGCCTGAAGAAGATGAAACGCCCAGTCCAACCATGCGTGAACATTGCGAATAACGGTCGAGGCATTCAACATAGACTGATCAAAACGAGCTGCATTTCTAGCCCGCCAAAGTTCCCAAAAAATGAAACAGGGGGTAAATCCTATCAGCGTAGAGAAGCAATTCCTATTGCTGGCCAGCACCCACCATCGGTTCGCGCGGTTAACGGCGAGAAGACGCTGATGAGGATGAGCGGCTGTCCCTAGACGACTTTCAAAATGTCTCCAAACCTGTTCTGCCAAATCCCCTTAAGCGAAAAGGTGATCAATGGTTTCATGTTTGGGAGCCGACATCGGCGAGCTTCCACAACAAGAACATCTAGAGGCTAAACAGATTCCTCTAGATTGAACTCTATCATCGACCGGAATTTCCTTATGAAGAAGTTTCCAAGTAAAAAGCGAAATTTTTGGGGGCACGACGGAATTCCAAACCCATTTGGCCCATGGTTTTTTTGGACCTGAACTTCTATCCATACTCCAAGCCGTCTTAACCTCAAAATCCCCAGACGTTGAAGCTGTCCAAACACAGGTATCCGCATCTGAATTTGTACAGATTCCCTCCTCCTTAATGTGATCTAGCACCATCTTCGGAAGTAAAGCAAAAAAAATGTTCATTGGCTTCAGCCCTTCATGCCCCAACACAGCCCCTACTTGCGCATCTTCGAGAATGGGGGGAGGGGGCTGCATGCACCAGTCTTTGAGAGGCCCAAGACCAGTCCAATTGTCGTTCCAAAGATGGCATTTCCCACTTCCCACCAGCCAACGTACCTTCGAAGCTATGGCCGGCAACATCTTGCAGATAGACTTCCACATCGGGGAGGCATAGGCTACGTCCGGCATGACACCATTCATATCAAGGCTTCTTCTGTATTTAGAGCTGCAGAAAGATCCCCATATCGTCTTGGACGCTGTATATTTGACAGCCCAGGCCAGCTTCATTCGAAGAGCACGCATAACACTCTTGATACCCCGAATACCTAGACCACCCTCATCAATGGGGGTTGAAATAGACTTCCAACAGGTCCAATGGCATTTCCTTCTACCCTCATTCCATCCCCAGAAAAAAATTGGATAAAGCTTTCTCCAGATCTTGCACCACACTCGAAGGAATGTCAGTCGCTGACAGCAGGTGAATCGGCATCCCACTGAGCACATGTTTAATCAGCGCAAGACGCCCAGCCTGGCTTAAAATTCTGAGACTCCAACCAGCAATACGGCTCCGAATCTTCTCAAGCATCGGTTGAAAATAAATTCTCTTAGGCTTGCCTCGATAGATCGGAATCCCAAGATAAGAAAAAAGGGGCCTCTCCTTTCTTAAAACTGAGAATAGATTCCACTGTCCTACAGCGAGAGGTGGGGTGGTTGGATGATAAGATGAAGAAACTTTTGTTGCTGTTAATCTTCTGACCTGAACTCGATTGGTATTTTTGAAGGAACAACGCAATGGCCCGGAGGGATTTCGAGCTCCCATTTGCAAACAAAATGGTGTCATCCGCGTAGAGGAGGTGTGAGACCATCTGACAGTGGCTTCGAGTCTGAAAAGGAGAGCAGAAACCTCTTTCCACCAGCCTTTTGAATCCACGGCTAAGCACTTCCGCTGCTAGAATGAACAGCCCCGGCGAAATTGGATCTCCTTGACGAAGACCTCTTGAAGATTTAAAAAATCCACAAGCCTCACCGTTGATTAGAATGGAGAACCAACAATTGTTCCAGAGCTTTTCTATCAGCTGAATCGAAGACTGCGAGAACCCAAATCTTGCCAGCACTTGCTTAAGGAAACCCCACTCTAACCGATCGTAAGCCTTTTCCATATCTAGTTTCAGCAGGATGTTCCCTCCTCTAACCTTCCTATCAATGTCACGAAAGATTTCCTGGACAAGAGCACAACTCTCCGCAATGGATCTGCCCTTAATGAACGCCCCTTGCTCCAAGGAAACGAGCTTCGGGAGAAAGGAACTTAGCCTATCTGCTACAATCTTGGAAAAGACTTTGTATATGCAGTTACATAAGCTAATTGGGCGGAAATCACTGAACTTAGATGGATTATCTTTCTTGGGGATTAGACAGATTAAGGAAGACGTGAACGCTCTTGGAATATTCCCTCCATGGAAGAATGTTTGAACAGCCTTGACAACGTCATCACGGACAATGTCCCAGCAGCCCCTGAAGAAAGCCCCTGAAAAACCGTCTGGACCGGAAGCCGCATCAAGAGGGAGGGAGTTTACCGCCTCATGAACTTCGTCAAGAGAAGGTTCATGCAGAAGACCTTGATTATCCTCAGCTGACATCAGGTTTGGAATCACGTCCAGCAATTCCTCCATCGGCCCTGTGTTAGACGCAGACAAAAGATCTGAAAAATAATCGACGGCTGCCTGTTTAATCACCTGAGGATCCATTGTAACCAATCCCGATTCAAGCTTGATCTCAAGGATCGACATTCTCCTGGATTTGGCCGTAGCTTGGTTATGAAAGAATTTAGTATTCCGATCTCCTTCGCACAACCAAGAATTTCTGGATTTTTGTTTCCAAAAAGTTTCTTCCTGCAATTCAACCTGTTGCAACCTGAGCGTAGCTTCCTTCAAGCTGAGAAGAGCAGAGGAAGGATCCTCTGCAGATGCCAAGATGATAGATTAATAACTATTCTATTACAGATGTTGTCACGAAGTTTTATAGCATTCAAGTAATGCAGTTGTAAGGATTGATAACAAAGCATCCAAAAGTCATATTGAGGGCTCACCCTAGACTTCAGTGTATTTGGATGAGCTTTAGGGGTTACAATTTGACCAAGAGTGGATTTGTTTGATTCCATTTCTGGACAAGGAAAAGGAGGAGTACCAAGTGGTGTAAGAAGCCTAGAATTAGAAAAGAATCTTTATTAAGTTTCAATACATAACCATTTCACCTCACTCATGTCAAGCATAAGCCACCAAATAAAATTGCAAATAAAATCTTCCAGTTCCAATGCAGATGCATATTAAAAAGGCAAACATGTGAAAAGCAAGAAATCAAGATGCTTAATGATAATTAAAAAAAGGTGGTTATACTTTCCAGCTTGAAAGTAAAGTTCTGCTTTATAAGAATAAAAAAAAATAAAAAAAAACATTTTATTAATGGAATTCATTAGAGGGACCATGTCTCATGTTGTTCATATTCTAAATTGATTAATGGTGTCATGTAAAATTGTAAATGAGGAAAGTATTGTGTACATGTAGGAGGGTTCTTTGTTGCGATCATCTCCACATTCGGTACAGGTCTATGGAGTCATCATCGACATATGACAAACAAAAAATTAAATGCAAACTAAAAAAACACAAAACTAAGGATCATGAAAATATGTTATAAGGATTTCAACTAACCTACAATGCATACACAAGTTTAATTACAGAGTGTTGCATTAATTTCAAACACATACAAAACTCACCATGATCCAAATCATTCATCTGTGAGTGGTGGGCCCGGCTGTGAATGGCCCACAATAAAAGAACCATTGATCAAAACGATGGTACATGGAATCAGCTCAAACACTTGAATGTCTCAGATGACCATCGTGGGAATAACAAATCCTACCTCATCACATGATTGAAGGTAACAGAACAACAACAACAACAATCTAAGACCCTAAGACACAAGAGAAGATGATTTCAATGGAAATTGCTCCATGACAATTCAGTCCCTTTGATGTTCTTAAACTGCGATCATTTTTGCAAGTTATTACAGGTCTGTAGATTCATCACTGTTGTCTAAATCTAAAACAAAATAAAAAGCCCTTCAAAGCTTTAGTGAGAATAGAACATCAAATGTGGACAAGTGTAGGTCATCTCCCCAATATCCCAAGATTCCCAACGAGTATAAAGACACCAAGGCTATCAACAGAGAGGAAAAGAAACACATTCAATATTGCTTCAAGGGAATGAGTCAAATGGGAATTTACATATCCACAATGACCAGATTATGAAGTATTTTATCAAATAGTATTGCTTCAAGGGAAAGAGTCAATTAGGAACTTAAAATCCCGTCAACCAGATTAAAAAGCTACAATTTTTGTTTAATAATTCCGAATAAAAATAGATCATATCCCAAAGAAAAAATGAATCCAAGATTCAAATGATCAAGAAAAATCAAGATCGAGATCACAGAGAACGTTACGAAGCATATACCTATTAGCAAGACCTTCCACAACAATTTCATTGACAAGTTAAGACAAAACTCTGTTCATGAAACTCCCTCCAGCCATGTTATGCGATTCTCCTCAGCTTTATTTTGCATAATCAAACATTTCCAGATCAGAAAATCAATCAAAAGATAGTTTGCCCTGAAGATTCTAATCTAGTAGTGAATATTGAATACACAGATCATAAAATCAATCAAATACGCATTTAGAAAAAAAAAAAGAAAAGAAGAAGAAGCTAACTTACAAAAAAACCCAGATTCTGTCAATCATTTTAAAGCCCATCTCTGACGGTCGACAAAATGCATGACCGATCATGCCGGAAGGCTTGCCACAGCCATTGATGACAACAGCAAGCTTCCTGTGGCCATTGTGTTGGAGATTATGGATTCTGAAATCCAGGTCCACTGATCGCGACAACCATTATTGCTGGCCACCTCTATAGACCTTTCCTTCACCACTGATAGATTGGTAATGGCATATACTACTAGTACCATGAACAAGATGCGTCTAGCCTTGTGATATTTGGTCAAAAGAACTCTCAATGAAGTACTATTTCTTATGTAATCACAGAATGTATCTAATCCTTGTTGCGCAGCACGCCAACAACGCCGGTGAACCGAGATCCAATCTCCGGTCTCACCCACAAACGATAAACAGGAAGAAAATAATAGCTAGAAAAGAATCACACAAACCAACAATTCACAAGACAGAGATTTACGTGGAAAAACCCCAACAAGGGTAAAAAACCATGGGTGCAAACTTCACTATGAAGAAAAAACGAAGTTACAAGCAATACACTTACCTTCTCCTATGCTCCCATGCACAGAGATGACCATTTTGCTAATCTTCTCTCCTTTTTCTCACCTTGGACGTATAGAAGCCCTAATCCCCATCCCTAATCCCGGTTTACACCCCTTTATATAGTAAACCCATCAATTAGAACAAAAAATAGGAAACCCGCGTCTTAAGCCCGCGGCCGGTCGGGCGCCCGGTCACTTTGACTGTCGGGCGCCCGGCCAATGCAAAGAACGTCCAGCGTGAATTAACAAGAAACAGGGTGAATTTCGGGCGCCCGGCTACCCTCAAAACAGTCCAGCGGACTATGGCCAAAATAGTCTGAATATGGGGCGCCCGGTCATTAAACCGTCCGGGCGCCCGACCATGGACATGTGTGATTTTCTCCACACTCAACAATCTCCCACTTGGAGACAATCACAACCTGATCCTTCGTCTTCTACATCCGGAGTGCACCACCTCCCAGTCTTCAAGCCTGAAGACCAACCAAATCTGAACAGAGCTTCAGCTTCTCCCGTGTGACCGCCTTGGTCAACATATCTGCAGGATTCTCACTTGTATGAATCTTCTCCAAAGCAATCGATCCATCTTCCAGTAACGAACGTATGAAGTGATATCTGATGTCAATATGCTTGGTCCTTGAATGAAAGGCTGAATTCTTAGCCAAGTGTATTGCACTCTGACTGTCACTGTACAGCTTGCAATCTGCTTGCTTCTTTTCCAACTCTTCCATAAAACCTTGTATCCACACCATCTCCTTGCACGCTTCTGTAGCTGCAACATATTCTGCTTCCGTTGTACTGATGGATACTATCTTCTGTAACTGAGAGATCCAACTGACTGCAGCACTACCCAGGGTAAAGACATACCCTGTAGTGCTCCTTCTGCTTTCGATATCTCCTGCCAAATCTGAATCGACGTAGCCTTGTAGCTTGATTTCTGATCCTCCATAACATAGCCCTACATCCACAGTACCTACCAGGTATCTGAGGATCCACTTCACAGCTTCCCAATGTTCCTTCCCGGGGTTGTTCATGTACCTGCTAACAACTCCCACTGCTTAAGCAATGTCTGGCCTCATACTAACCATAGCATACATGAGGCTCCCTATGGCTGACGCATAAGGGACTTTAGCTATGTAGTCCCGTTCCTCCTGCGTCTTAGCTCCTTGCTCCTTAGAAAGCTTGAAGTGGATGGCTAATGGAGTGCTAACCGGCTTAGCACCTCCCATGCTGAATCGATCAAGTACCTTGGCTATGTACTCTGCTTGTGACAAAACTAGCTTCTTGTTTTTCCTGTCACGCTTTATCCCCATGCCTAGGATTTGTTTTGCAGCTCCTAAATCCTTCATGGCAAACTCTCTAGACAGTTGTCTTTTGAGATCTGAGATGTCCTTCATGCTTGATCCGGCTACAAGCATATCATCAACATACAGAAGAAGAATGATATACGACGTATCAAACTTCTTCAAGTAGCAACAATGGTCTGCATGACATCTCCTGTACCCGTTTCCCGACATGAAACTGTTGAACTTCTTGTACCACTGCCTTGGGGCCTGCTTCAGACCATATAGACTCTTCTTCAGTCTACACACCTTGTTCTCCTTTCCTGGTGCCAAGTATCCTGTCGGCTGATGCATATATATCTCTTCTTCAAGGTCTCCATGAAGAAAGGCTGTCTTAACATCTAGCTGCTCTAGATGTAAGTCCTCTGTAGCCACTATGCTCAAGACCATGCGAATCGTAGACATCTTCACCACAGGTGAAAATATCTCTGTGAAATCGATACCTGCCTTTTGTTGGAACCCTTTCACAACCAGTCTAGCCTTGTACCATTTCGAACCATCGTGCTCCTCCTTCAATCTGTAAACCCACTTGTTATGAAGAGCTTTCTTCCCCTTGGGTAGAGTGACTAACTCCCACGTACGATTAGACTCAAGAGAGTCCATCTCATCTTCCATGGCTTGCTCCCACTTAACCCGCATATCTGACCGTAACGCCTCTTCAAAACACTCTGGCTCACCATTATCTGTCAGCAGTAGATAATGTAAGGAGGGTGAGTATCGGACCTTGGGTCTCCTTTCCCGAGTAGACATCCTCACAACCGGTGTCTGCGGCTCTGCCTCATCATGCTCCTGGGCATGCTCATCCTGTGGCACTGTAACACCCGTGTCCGGCAACTCTTCCAACTCTACAAATTCTTTCTCATCGGCCTTGTTCTGCTTTTGCTGCACATTGTCCTTATGCATCACCTTTTCGTTGAAGACTACATCCTTGCTTCTGATGATTTTTCGGTTCTCAATATCCCAAAACCGGTAGCCAAAATCATTCTGCCCGTAGCCTATAAACGTGCACCTCCTGGACTCTGCATCCAGCTTGTTTCTTTGCTCTGCATCAATGTGAACATAAGAAGTGCAACCAAACACTCTGAGATGTGCAAGGTTCACCTCTTTTCCAGTCCACGTTTCTTCTGGTAGCCCACCATCCAATGGTTCTGAGGGACTTCTATTGATGAGATATACGGCAATATTCACAACATCTGCCCAAAAGGTCTTGGGCAACCCTGCATGTAGCCTCATGCTCCTAGCGCGCTCAAGGATGGTCCTGTTAATGCGCTCGGCCACACCGTTCTGCTGCGGTGTCCCTGGAATCGTTTTCTGATGTTTGATTCCATTTGCTGCATAATACTCCTCAAACCTCTTATCACAATATTCTCCCCCATTATCCAATCTGAGACACTTCACAGTTTTACCGGTCTCATTTTCTACCATAACTTTCCACTTCTTAAATACATCGAATACATCTGATTTGTGTTTTAAGAAGTAGACCCACAGTTTTCTACTAGCATCATCAATAAAGGAAACAAAATAACGTGAGCCACCAACAGATGATACCTGTGCCGGTCCCCACACATCAGTGTGTACAAGCTCCAATAGATGCGTCTTTGGAGCGCGTCCTGTCTTCTTGAAGCTAACTTTTTTCTGCTTGCCATACACGCAGTCCTCGCAGAATTCCAGATCGATTTCCTTCAACCCTGGTAGCTTCCCCTTTGACAATAGCATTTTCATTCCCTTCTCACTCATATGTCCTAACCTCTGATGCCATAACTGCCCGTTCATTCCAGTTGATGCAACTGCGAGTGAACTATACGATCCGGAAGTCACATACAAAGTACCTTCCTTCTTGCCTCGAGATATAACCAAGGCACCTTTTGTGACCTTTCATGCATTGCTCGTGAATGTCGTCACATAACCGGTATCGGCCAACTGCCCCACTGAGATCAAATTCCGTCTCATACTCGGTACATGTCTGACATCCTTCAGCTTCAAGACCGTTCTGTCTTTCTGACTTAGGTGAACGTCTCCCTTGCCAACAATACTGCATGGCTCATCATCACCCAGGTAGACTCTTCCAAAGTTACCTGAGACATAATCACGAAGAACTTCTTTTGATGAAGTGGCATGAAACGAAGCACCTGAATCTATAACCCAAGACTCATTACGCGCATTAAGAGACAAGATCAACGCCTCTGTGTCACTCTCCTAAGATAGATTCACTGAATCCTTCCCACCTTGAGGGCTTCTTTCTTGTTTCTTAAGCGCCCTGCAATCACGCTTCATGTGCCTCTTCTTCCCGCAATGCCAACACCCATCCTTGTCTTTCGATCCCTTGGACTTATTCCTCGACTTAGAACGCCCGTGTTTATTGCCACCTTTGTTTGAAGATCTTCCTCTTCCTTCAACGTTTAGAGCATTTTCCGAATCCCCTGAAGTTCCTGATACCTTCCTTCTAGATTCTTCGCTTAGAATTAGACCGGCCACATCATCGAATTTCAACTTCGTAGATCCTAAAGAATTGCTCATGGCAATCACCAAACCATCCCAACTGTCTGGCAAACTTGACAATATCAATAGCGCCCTGACCTCGTCATCAAAAGTGATGCCAACGGATTCCAATTGGCTCGTGACTGTATTGGACTCGTTTAGATGTTCAGCCACGCCCCCACCATCTGACATCTTCATGTTAAATAGCCGTTTCATAAGATGAACCTTATTTGATGCCGAGGGTTTCTCATACATCGTAGCCAAAGTCTGCATCAATTCTTTTTTGGTCTTTACATTGGATATGTTGAAGGCGACGCTCTTAGACAAAGAGAGTCGGATCGTTCCTAAAGCCTTCCGATCCATTAAAGTCCATTCATCATCTGTCATCTTCTCTGGTTTCTTCTCTTTTCCTTCTAGAGGAATGTAGAGGTCCTTCTGATACAGATAATCCTCCATCTGCATCTTCCAGAAGGCAAAGTTTGAACCATCAAACTTCTCAATTCTAGTTTTCCCATCTTCCGCCATCGCTCCTAGTTGAACTAAACCAATAGCTTTGATACCAGTTGTTGCGCAGCACGCCAACAACGCCGGTGAACCGAGATCCAATCTCCGGTCTCACCCACAAACGATAAATAGGAAGAAAATAATAGCTAGAAAAGAATCACACAAACCAGCAATCCACAAGACAGAGATTTACGTGGAAAAACCCCAACAAGGGTAAAAAACCATGGGTGCAAACTTCACTATGAAGAAAAAACGAAGTTACAAGCAATACACTTACCTTCTCCTATGCTCCCATGCACAGAGATGGCCATTTTGCTAATCTTCTCTCTTTTTTCTCACCTTGGACGTATAGAAGCCCTAATCCCCATCCCTAATCTCGGTTTACACCCCTTTATATAGTAAACCCATCAATTAGAACAAAAAATAGGAAACCCGCGTCTTAAGCCCGCGGCCGGTCGGGCGCCCGGTCACTTTGACTGTCGGGCGCTCGGCCAATGCAAAGAACGTCCAGCGTGAATTAACAAGAAACAGGGTGAATTTCGGGCGCCCGGTCACTTTGACCGTCGGGCGCCTGACTACCCTCAAAACAGTCCAGCAGACTATGGCCAAAATAGTCTGAATATGGGGCGCCCGGTCATCAAACCGTCCGGGCGCCCTACCATGGACATGTGTGATTTTCTCCACACTCAACAATCCTGTGATATCTAGCAAGAATGTATCGGTTGCTTATGTAATCACAAACACCTTTGTTGATGCTCCTAATGAACTCTCGTGTATCTAACTTATCTGTTTCTCAAGATTTAGATTTATTAGCAATTTTGAGAACTTTGTAACTGCAATTTCATGGATTGAATCCATCCACAAACTGCTTTTTTTTTTTTTTTTTTAAAGCAATGGCCATGGATTATCACCAGAGCCCCGTCCTAGCCATGGTTATTAAACTACAACAACATTATTTTCTTACTTAAATAATGGCATTTTTTGGATGGTTTTCTATCCTCCACTAGCATCATATGAACTCTTCCATTGCAGGTTTGGATCTTCTTTTAATTTTGGATGGAAAAACATATGGACGGATCACATCCTCAAATTAGATGGAAAAACATATGGACGGTATGGATATACAAAATATACATCAAGGTAGGCCTCTCACGGTACGGGCAACACCCACTAAGCTGTTACTATCAGCTAATTCGCACGCATGCCTCCGTTTACCACAAAGGTCTGGTAACACTAGTACTTCCGTCAGGTGCAATTTCATTGACCCCTACGTCAAACACAATCAAGTATTTTCTGGAATCGGATTGCATGCGGAGTAACTCCGCACGCTCTTATCCTGAGGAGTAAACTCAGTTGGGCCCACCTAGAATGTATGTGTTTTTATCTATTCCGTCCATATGTTTTTCCAGCTCATTTTAATGATTGATCCCAAAATTTAAGCATATCCAAATCTCAAGTGGACCATGCCACGGGAAACAGTGGGAATAATGATTTCCACCGTTGAAACCTTCCCAGGCCCTACAGTGATGTTTATTTGTCATCCAACCTGTTCATAAGATCACATGGATATGGATGAAGGGAAAACACAAATATCATCTTGATCCAAAACTTCTGTGTCCTCCAAGAATTTTTCAATGGTAGACATTCAGTTCACACATTTCTTGTGGTGTGGTCTATTTTAGATTTTTATATGCTTCATTTTTTGGCACCATACCTAAAATTTTCTGTTAAGATGAATAGACGGAGTGGATAAAATAAGTAAATCACTGTGAGCCCCACAGAGTTTACTCCGCACGCTAGCGTGCGGAGTTACTCTGTACGCAATCCGCTTCCGTATTTTCTAGACCCGTCTGGCGCGGATTTCCTCCGAAAGCCTTGCGCAAGATTTTCCTGGGAACCAAGGTGGGGCTTACAGTGATGTTTCTTGATAAATCCACCCTGTCCATCCGTTTTGGGAACTCATTTTAGGACATGAGAACAAAAATGAATAGAATCCGAGACTCAAGTGGGCCTCACTAAAGGAAAAAGGTGGGTAGGTAATTACTACCGTTGAAACCTCCCTGGGTCCACAGTGATGTTTATATGACATCCATACCGTTCATAACGTCACTAATACTAGGATGAACTGGAAACACAAATATTATATTGATTTGAAACTTCTGTGGCTCCACAAATATTTCAACTGTGGATGTTCAATCCTCATGTTTTCAGCCCACTTGAATCTTGGATCCGGGTCATTTTTATTCTCACGTTCTAAAATGAGCTCCCAAAACGGATGGACAGAGTGGATTTATCAAAAAAAAAAAAATCACTTTGGACCCCACGTTAGTTCCCAGCGCAGCAACTTCCTGCGAAAGGCTTCGGCAGGAAATCCGCGCCTCCTGATTAGGCGGTGGTCAACGAGCAGCAATGCCGGTGGGAAAGCGTGTAATAATTCTGTTTAGACTACTGCGATGTGTATGATATCTACTCCTTCCATCAATAATGAGTTCGAGTCCTGTGTTAACTTTTCATTGGTCCACATCATCACATAGGTTTGTGATCTGAACCAATGAAAAAGCTCTGCTCGATTGCCAACCGAGTATCCGGATTCATCAGTAATAGCTCCATCTGTTTATTATGTGAACCCTAAGATTATGCAGGACGCGGAATTCCTGAGAAAGCCCTTGCTTAGGAAGTTCCTATGCTAGTAACTTAGGTGGGGCCATAGTGATGTTTTCTGATAAATCCACCTTGTCCATCCTTTTTGGGAGCTCGTTTTAGGACATGAGAATAAAAATGAATCAGATCGAAGAGTCAAGTGGGCCGAAAACGTGAGGATTGAACATCCACAGTTGAAATATTTGTGGGGCCACCGGAGTTCCGAATCAGGCTAATATTTGTGTTTCTGTTCATCCCAGTACTAGTGACGTTATGAACGGTATGGATGTCATATAAAAATCACTGTGGACCCCAGGGAGGATTCAACAGTAGTAATTTCCCTACCTACCTTTTCCTTTAGTGAGGCCCACTTGAGTCTTGGATTCATTTTTGTTCTCATGTCCTAAAATGAGCTCCCAAAACGGATGGACGGGGTGGATTTATTAGAAAACATCACTGTGGGCCCCACCCAAGTTCCCAGCGCGCAGGAACTTCCTGCACCAGGCTTTCGTAGCTAATCCGCGTCCTATTATGCAGATCCAAAACGCAGGTGTGCCATACCAAAAAAAAAAAACACTGTGATTGAATGCTTACCATCCAAACATTATTGGGACTACCGTAATGTTTATACGACCGCAAACACTCAATGACATGTGGAAAGTGTGCCAAATGTTTACATGTTTTATAGAATCCGATCCATTTATCAGGTCGAGCCCATTACGTATATCATATGAACAAAATTTAAGTCATTAAAATCTCATTTATGATACAAACATGGTATATTATCTAGAAAAATATTAAGATAATATAGTGTATATAATCATATAATCCGAGGGTTTATTGAACTTATTTCTTGGATGTATGATCTAATTAAGTGGTGAGACCCATCTGATACGTGCGTGTGAGGCGACTTCCAAACAGTCAAAATAGCCGTTGCGATTTGGAAAGGGCCACCGGCGCACCGCCCACTTAATTGCGATATCGAAGGGGCGCTGCCGTTGCGATATCCAGGGGCGTTGCCGTGCACGGCTGGTAAAGTGGCGTACATGCGACGTGCTGTCGACAGGAAGTTACTGTGCTCGGAAGCTAGGTGGGCCACTGTGATGTTTGTTAGAAATCCACACCGTCCATCCCTTTTGTCAGATCAAGTTAGGTCATAGCCCAAAAATAGGCAGATCCAAAAAGTGGCAGACAAATAACTCCTCCTGAAACCTCCCAAAGGTCCACCAGGATGTTTTTATGCCATCCATACCGTTTGTAAGGTCATTCCTATTGGGATGAACTCAAAATACAAAAATACTATTATGATCCAAAAATTCTGTCGCCTCACGAATGATTCAACCGTTGATGTTCAATCCTTCCAGTGTTCATGTGGTGATGGCCCACTTGAGTTTTAGATCTGCCTCATTTTTTGGCTCATGTCCTAACCATGTAATTTTTGGATCTGCCTTAATTTTTGACTATGTGCTAACATGTTCGGGCAAAACAGATGGGCCGGTGGATTTCTCATAATCATCATAGTGGCCCCACTTAAACTTCTGAGCAAAGGAATTTCCAGCAACCTGCTGTGCAGGCAATCCACGTCTTTCCAGCAACCTGCTGTGTAGGCAATCTACGTCCGTTCAAATCTTCAGGAGAGCTGCATATCGCATTAGACACATGGACGGTAAAAAAACCTAGCAAGATTAGACATTGAACAGGAAGCTGCACATCGCATTAGAAATATAGACGGGTCTTATACAAGACGTAGATTTCACATGTCTGGCTTATCTTGCATGTACTATGTTTTGCAACACTTTCAGAGCCGTACATTTGTTTTGCAAAACTGTGGCCCACCTGACCAGTAGATCCACCTATACTTGGGCGCCAGGGAATCAATACAGGGTTCCATTACGATGGATAATTTGATGTGGGACGTGACCTAGCTGAGACCCCAAACCAACAATGTGGGTGGGACCCTGACAGCGGGCCACTTTGATGTATGCATTGTATATCCAAGCCGTCCATCCGTTTTTCTGGCTTTAGAGCATGGTCCCAGAAAGTTAAAGCAGATAAAAATTTCAGTAGACCAACAGATGAAACAGTGTTCACTGAACGTACGCAACTAAAAACTTCTTAGGGTCCACCATATATAATGTTTATTTGCTATCCATCCTCTCTCTACTTTTACTTGACATATGGCTCACCTGAGTCACCGACCGGCTGATTTTTTTAGGCTCTATGGCTCATTTATTAGCCAGGGTGGGTGGTGGGTGGATTTCATGTAAGCATCATTATCGGTTCCGCCCATGCTTAAAGCTATTATCATTTTGATGCTCACATCATATCCTTTGTCACAAGTAATAACCAATGACGTACTACTCTCTAAACAAAGCCGTTTCCAAGGTGCCAAATGACTTGATCATAATTCAGAAATCAGTTGATTGCATACTGATTAACTTTTATCTAATTGAGTAAACTCTATTGGGCTTCTTCTTCTTCTTCTTCTTCTTCTTCTTCTTTTTTTTCTTTTTTTAAAAATTTTGCCGAGGCCATGAATGTATGTGGTTTATCCATGCCATCCATCCATCCATCCAAAAATGGGCCAGATCCAAATTTCAAGTGGACCACACCATAGGAAACAGTGGTCATTGAATGCCCATTATTAAAAACTTCTAAAGGCCCACTGTAATGTTTATTTGCCATCCAATTTGTTGATAACATCACATAGACCAGGATGAAGGGAAAACACAAATATCAGCTTGATCCAAAACTTTTATGGCTCCCAATTTTTTTTTA
Source organism: Liriodendron chinense (assembly GCA_003013855.2). Classification (NCBI taxonomy): domain Eukaryota; kingdom Viridiplantae; phylum Streptophyta; class Magnoliopsida; order Magnoliales; family Magnoliaceae; genus Liriodendron; species Liriodendron chinense. Next base: position 7,828,568 of record ML058453.1, read on the forward strand.
ATGGCAGGCGTTCAATCATCATATTTCCTATGATGTGGTCCACCTAAGATTTGGGATCTGCTTCATTTTTGGGCTCATGCCCTGAAATGAACCCAAATCTACGTACCTAGGCCCCACCATGATGTTTCTTATAAATCCATCTAGTACATCCATTTTACCATATCATGTTAGGACGTGGGCTAGAAAATGAGGGAGATCCAAAGCTTAAGTGGGCCATATTAAAGGAAGCAATGGAGATTGAATGATCAGCATTGAAATCTTTCCAATGCCCATTTTGGTGATTATATGCCGTCCAAACTAGTCATAAGATCATTCCTACACTACAAGATCATATGAAGAAATAGGCGGATATTTTAAAAAAATAAATGTGGGCCTCATGACTATTTCAACATTGGAGATTCAATACCATTGTTTCAAGTAGTGTGGCCCATTTGAGTGTTGGATTTGCCTCATATTTGGGCCCATACCCTAAATTGGGCCAAGAAAAACGATGGACATGGTGGATTTTTCAAAAACATTATGGTGGGACAATTCACTTTTTTGGGCTCCTCCATTCTAATTTGGGGTTTACTAATCCCTTTTCAAGCTATATGACCTACCTGAGTTTTAGATCTTCATTATATTTAGACACACCAATTAAAACGAGCTAGAAAAATTAATAGACTGAATTTTTTAGAAGTGAATTTTTTAGGAACATCACGCCAGGCTACACGACAATTGACTTAGGAAATGGTGTGATGAGGAAGATCACTATCTATCTCAAGTGTGCACAACCTTGAATCCGCAAGACTATTCTTGAATACATAAGAAAGAAAAGGAAATTTGAAATTTTATTAATCAATAATAATCCTTGGACTTACAATTACATCACTTATAAAAAAAAAAAAAAGCAAACCTTAATTAGGAGTCCTAATGCCACTAAACTGAAACTTTTCTAAAATAATAAATTTGATTAAAAATAGAATGTCCTAAATTAATTTTATCATATGATTCCTAACATGATAAGAAGCAAATCCTAAGAAGATATCAGATACTAAAATTCTAAAATGAAAGAAATACTTTCAACTTAAAAATTACTAAAAATAGTTTGTTTTGTTTTGTTTTTTGTTTTTTGGTAAAATTATGATCTTGAATAGAAAAGAGTCGTTTTCTTGTGAAACAGAGTGACGTAACTCTCTTTCATAGGTCGGTTGGCCCCGAATGGCTTGTTCTAGTCAAAATTCATAAGTTGTGCATCCCGTAACAATACTCAGATAAAAAGTTATAGTCATTTTATGGTTCGCACTTCGAATGACAATTTCTCTCGATCCAGAATGAACCTCTTCAATTCGGATGTGCCTAGGGTCCGAGTATGTCATATCCCATGTAGGACTAGGCCGTCTAGATTTAACGGATTATGTCTGATTCCATTCAGAGTTCTTTTGGTTCATCTTTGCCGAGATTAGGATTGCAGTCCACTCTACATTAACAATGAGCACGATTTCAACAATGGATATGTTCCATACCATTATTGTAAGTTGTGCAGCTCACTTAAGTGTTGGATTTACCTTATATTTAAGCTCACCCCCCAAAATGATATGAAGTGACATAGTAGATTTCTAAAAAACATTAGGAGAAATACGTCGCACTAGGGCACATTCATTCATAAGTTTTAGGGCACGCATGCTGCTCACAATGGCTACATATAAGTTTTGTTTGGTAAGTTGAAAAGTAAAATTAAAAAAACTAATCAACATTAGTTACTTTTTAGTATAAGTTATTTTTTAAATTAATTAATCAAACTAGCTTAATTAAGAAAAGTAGTTTACTGGCTAGCTTAGTTAAAAAAAGTAACTCATTTGGCAGTATCCAAACAGGCCCTTACTGGACTGAGTCACTCATAATGCAATCCGCTTCCTATTGCCAGACCGCATGTTGCGTATAATCACTATTAAACATGAAAACACGTGTAATTAAATCATTTTAGCCATATAATTCATGTAAATGCAAGATGAACATGGGTTAAAATATGCAAAATTTGTCACTCAACATTTAGTTAAAAACATTACTCATGTGTCAACATCCAAACTGGCACTTATCCGACTGAGTCACTCAATGCAATCCGCTTCCATTGTACATTTACCGCCGCATGTTGCGTATGATCGAGCGAACGATCCACTTACGGCGCATGTGTGGAAACCGACCACTGTTCCCGAAAAACAAAAAAAAAAATTAGCCTCACGTGATCTCAGTCGCACGACGGCAGGTCATTGTATTCGTCAACGACGGACTCTGCTCGCTTCCCGCCTTTCTTGCGGCGAGCACACATTTTCACACCTTTGCACGTGCTTATTCTTCGGAATAAAAAGGATTGCGAGTCAAAGTTCGAAGAGCCCTTGGGAGTTCGACCATAGGCTGTCGGGAATAGAAGAAAATGGAAGAATCCTCCCCACAGCAGAAAAACTCCAACAGGAAAGGAAACCCAGGAGAGGTAGCAGAGTCAAGCAGAGGCGAGATTGGGTCAAGCCTCACCCCCCAGGAAGAGACGTCTATCATAGTGGCCACGTTAGTCCACGTACTATCCGGCGGTGGGGGTGGCAACGACGACCCCACATTTCCTCTGCTTCCGGAACCTTCCTCTCCACCTCACACCGAGCAGAGTCAGGCCCTCCTCGTCGCAAGCTCGGACCAATGCCGATTGTGCGGTGTCGAGGGCTGCTTGGGTTGTGAATACTTTGCATCTGGAGTAGAAACGGAAGAGGTGGAGAAGAAGAAGTATCGGGGAGTTCGACAGAGGCCGTGGGGAAAATGGGTGGCTGAGATTAGGAACCGTAAGAAAGGGGCCAGAGAGTGGCTTGGGACGTTTGAAACGGCAGAGGATGCTGCTCGAGCTTACGATAAGGCGGCCATCAGGTTACATGGGGACCGTGCCAAGCTTAATTTCCCTTTTCCTGAAGAGTCTCTCGATATCGACCGCACTGAGCATAAAGAAGAACAGGAGCAGCAGCAGAAGCAGCAAGAGGAGCAGTTCAATCTCTTGGGTGATCATATTAGTCCCGACCTACCTGATGAAGCAATTGGAAAACAGGCAGAATGGAACATTTTTGGGGGGACATGATTTGGAGACTGGACTGTGATGGACGGCTATGATTCCCCTGAAGTGACTGCTTCAACTAGTGCTGCATCAACTATCAACTGCAACTACACCTGTGATGTTATAACCATCTCAAACAAATAAAATATAAAAATAAATAAATAAAAACTGCAACTACACCGGGAACTGCCGTTGATCCTTCCCCGAGAAAGCCATTCAATCTAGTTCATTAAGTCTCGTGATGCGTTCTTTCTTGTTCATATACTTTCTTCTTCTTCTTCTTCTTCTTCTCTCCTCTCTTCTAAATTGATGGGTTATTTATTTATTTATTTATTTTCAGTTTTAAATTCATGCATGAATTCACGAATTCAAGATGGAATGGCTGACTACTATAGTCAGGCAAGAGTGTCACCACTACTTCTGTGGAGTAAACGACTCCAAAGTGCATAAGATCCACACCATCCATGAGGTGCCGCCTATTGCTTGGCCTCACCGCAAGACAGTGTAAAATCATGCCTAAAACTTTTAATTGATGTGGTGAGGCCCACCTAACTTTTTGAACATTGTGTCATTTGGAAGGTCCTGTCATCGTCATGATTCCCGTAAGATGAACGAATTGGATGACATGTATAAACACGCTGGCCCCATATTTAACAGTTGGTGGGTATCCCATTCCAACTCTCCCCTCATGGTATGGCATACCTGAGTTTTTGACCGGCCTGATTCTTGTAATCCACCATTAGCATGAGGCAGCGCACCTGATGGATGGTGTGGATTTCATGCACGCTGTTCCTCCGTGCTGCCCGGTTGGTCGGAGGCACAGCGCGAGCAGATCTCAGGTATTTGGTACGCCGTATTTAGTTCTACGCTGGCCCCACATTTTTTTCCCCCAAAAGCGGAGTCGGATCGCGTACTGAGCTACGGAGGGGCTCACCGTGATGTATCTGTTTATCCACTCTGTCCATTCATTTTATAAGATTATTTATCCACTCCGTCCATTCATTTTATAAGATTATTTTAAGGAATGAATATAAAAAGGAGGAAGATCCGCACCAAATAGCGAGCTGAACCTGGTGATGTCATCACCACTGTAGGTGATGATGTCACTAGGTTCATTTGGTGTGGCCCACTTGAGTGTTGGACCTGTGTATTTGTTGGGCCATATGCTAACATGTTCTTATAAAATGTATGGACGGAGTGGATAAATAGATACATATGGTGGCCCCTCCGCAGCTCGGTATGGCGCTTTGCGTACATAAGCGCCCATACTGAGGAATGACGGTAATTCCCAAAAGCAGGCCGCGGATGGTCGCAGCTTCAGTGGATCCCAAGTCCACCGAGCTGGGTGGGATTCCTGACTGTGGGGCCATTGTTATGTATGCTACTTAAATCCACACTGTCCATCCATATTGAAAACTCATTTTAGGGTCTAAACCAAAAAATGAAGTAGATCCAAATCTCAGGTGGACCATAGTCCAAGAAGTAATAAATGACCATTAAAAACCTTCTCACGAGCCACAGAAGTTTCGGATCAAGATTATATTTGCGTGGTTTTTTCATTGAGGTCTTTGTGACCTTATCAAAAGGTTGAATGGAAAATACACATTCCAGTGGACCCTATGAATTCTTGTAATGGTGGGGATTCAATCACAACTTGTTCCTGTACACTGGTCCTGAGATTTAGATCTGGTTCACTTTTTAGATCATGCCCTAAGTTTTCAATAAGGATGGTAGGATAGACGGATTATAGGTAAGGAACATGCATCAAGGTGGCCCCCAGATCCCACCTCGGATCCGGGGATCCACCCAAGCCCGACGTGGATCGGGTACTGCTACCAGAGATGGCGGCACATGGCAGGATTTGATTTCAGCGCAGTCGACAAAGATGATCCCCATCTAAGTACGTAAACAAAGGTACACTATTTGGTCAATGTTTCTTGCAAAAGCTGTGAGCGAACTAAGTGTTACTCCGGGAACAGCTTAGTGGGTGTTACCCCTACCGTATGGCCCACATGGATGATATTTTGTATATCCACTCCGTCCATACATATCTACAGACCATTTTAAGTTGAGGTTCCAAATATTATACAGATCCAAATCTCAAGTGGACCATAGCACTAGAAACAGTGTCATTGAGTGCCCCAACATTAGAAATTCCAAAGAGCCCATCATAAGGTTTTGGTAACTTTTATTTCTAATCGAAGCTCTTGCTAATGTCAATAAAGTATTTTTGAAAAGAAAATATGAATATCAGATTGATCCACAACTTTTGTGGCCCACAAAACATTTTTAATAGTTATTCATCACTTTTTCTAGTGGTATGGTCCACCTGAGATCTGTATCTTCTTAAAATTTTTTATCACATAATAAAATGTTCTGTCGAAACGGATGAACGGTGTAGATATATAAAACAATACATCAATATAAGCCCCACACGGTTAGAGTAACACTCCCTAAGCTGTTCCCGAGGTAACACCTAATTCGCGCCCGCAAAAGCTTGCTTTTGGTAATCAAGGCGCGGCTTCCCTGGATCCTCGGATCCACCAAAGTGGGTGGATTTCTTACCGTGCTTTCCACTGTGTGATGTGTATGTATTACATCCACATCGTTCATTCATTTTGAAAACTCATTTTAGAGCATGTTTCAAAAAAATGAAGTAGATCCAAATTTCAGGTGGACCATAATACATTAAACAATGGTAATAAACCATTAAAAGGTTCTCTTGTGGGTTACAAAAGTTTTGGGTTAAGCTGATATTTGTTTGGTATCTTCATCCAGGTCTTTGTGACCTTTTCAACAGGTTAGATGGAAAATAAAAATTACAGTGGCCCCCATGAAGTTTTTAATGGTGGGGATTCAATCACTACTGTTTCATGTGGTATGCTCCACCTAAGATTTAGATCTTCTTCGTTTTTGGGATAATGACATAAAATAATCTTTCAAAATGCATGGACGATGTAGATGTAAGGTACATATATCACAGTGGCCCCACAGTTGGAGATCCACCGACCTCAGTGTGTATCCGGGGATCCACCCAAACCGCGCCCTGGTTTTCAATGGGAGCGGATTGCCTGTGACCCCGGGCACAGAGATATCTCTGTGCCCGTAGCTGTGTGGGGCCCATAGAGATGTCAGTGACAAATCCACTCCGTCCATCTGTTTTTTAAGACAAAATTAGGACAGGAAATAAAAAATCAGATGGATTAAAAACTCAAGTGGTCCACACCAACAAAACAGTTGGAACACTAACGTCCACCATTGAAACCTTCCTGGAGCTGACCATGATGTTTATATGCCATCCGGACCGTTCAAAGAATTATTAACAATCAGATAAACTGTAATGAAAATATTAGCCTGATGCAAAACTTTTTTCACCGTTAAGTGTACAATACCCACCTTTCCCTGTGTTATGGCCCACATGAGTTTTGGATCTGCATTATTTTTATAATAATATCCTAACATGGTCTTACAAAACAGATTGACGGAGTGGATTTGTCACTGACATCTCTATGGGCCCCACACAGCTACGGGCACAGAGATATCTCTGTGCCCGGGGTCACAGGCAATCCGCTCCCGTTTTGAATCCTTACGCTTTTTCGTCAACGAAATAAAGAAGGTTCTCTTCTACGGGGACTTTCCCAGTCAACGCCATTAATGTACAAGCAGGAGGACGCGGATTGTGTCGTAATCCACCTCGCTATAGCGTGGTGAGTAAACACTGTGTGGCCTAACTTGATGTATGTGTTTTATCCTCTCCGTTCATCCATTTTTCCAGCTCCTTTCAGTGCATCAACCCAAAATTGAAGCATATCCAAAGCTAAAGTGGACCACACCACCAGAAACATTGGGAAATAGTCAAAAACATCTAAGGGACCACAGAAGTTTTGGACAAAGCTGATATTTGTGTTTTACCTTCATCCAAGTTTTTGCGATCTTATGAACAGGTTGGATGACAAAGAAAAAAGATGACTTTGCACCCTAGGAAGGTTTCAAATATAGACATCATTATCCCCAATATTTTCTGTGGTGTGGTCCACCTGAGCTTCCTGTGCTTTGATTTTTGGTTCATGCACCAAAGTGAGATGGAAAAACGGTGGGAGGATACATCAGGGTGCTCACTAGCAGAGTTTACTCACCACACAAGCCTCCTTCCTCCAAGGAGGGAGGATTAGGTGTGACCCAGTTCACCCATGACGGTGTGACCCATGCCATGGGTTCCACCTTGATGCGGGTACTCCATATCCATGGTGTCCATCCATTTTTTAGATCATTCTATGGCAAGAGCCCAAAATTGAACAACATCCAAATCTCACGTTGACCATACTATAGTAAACAATGGTGAATGAATGCTCTATTGTTAGAGACTTCCTAAACACTTTATTGATTACGTAATGTTTATTTGACTTCCAAGGTTTTGATAAGATCATATTAACTTGGGAAATGAATAAAAAAAAAAATCATTATAAGCTTGATCCAAAACTTTTGTGGCTCATTAGTGGTCAATCACCATTATTTCTTATGGTATAATCCACCTGAGAATTGAATTTACTTTATTTTTTAGATCATGCCCTAAAATGGTCAGAAAAATAAATAGACAGAATGAATATAGAATACATACATCAAGGAGTGTCCCAAAAGCCCCACTGTCTTGGGTGAGGCTAGAGTCACACCTAATCTCCTCCCCTCCAAGAACAGGTCCTGCGGAAAGTTCTTCCATAAGAGAGCCGGCCTATTCTTTAGAGATGTGGATTGGGAACTAACCCCACCAAAGCCACATAGGTGTCACCTGGCCTTACCTAAGATGGTGTGGCCCTGACTATGGGGCCCACCTTGATGTATTTATTCTATATCTAGGGTGTTTATCCATTTTGCTAGTTCATTTTAGAACTTGAGCCCAAAATAAAATAGATCCAAATATCAGGTAGACCATATATATATATATATATATATATATATATATATATATATATATATATACCATAGGAAACAACAATGATTGACCATTTAAAACTTATTTTGGACCACAAAGGTTCTGTATCAAACTAATATTTGTATTTTCCCTTCCTCCATGTTTATGTAATCCTATTAACAGGTTGGATGGAAAATAAACACTACGGAAATATTATGGTGGGTCCCAGGAAGTTTTTAATGGTGGAGCATTCAATCACCATTGTTTCTGATAGTATGGTGCACCTGAGATTTGAATCTGCTTCATTTTTAGGATCATGCCCTAAAATAATATGATAAACCGTATGGAAAGTGTGGATATAGAATACATACATCAAGGTGGGCCCACGGTAAAGGCTGCACCTAATCCGCTCCCTTCTTTAGGACCTGTCCTGCAGAAGGCTTTGATACAGCGTAAGCGTGTGATGGGTGATACGCAGTAAGAGAAATTGTTCACGTGACAAATGCTTTACTCAGATTAAGCTGTCCAAATTGTTGGCCCTAATTTAGATGTGTCATAGACCTAAAATTCGATGATTTGATAACCTAAATAGTTGATTGGTTGATATGTAGCGGGATGGATGGAATGAATATGGTAGTCAACGGTTCTAATTCAGAAAATGACCGTCCAAAAATCTTTTACACCGATCTGAATTGTGACTTTCTACGGGTAAAGCAAGCCCCATAGTTTCCACAGTTTAATTTACAGTCAGTGCATGTCACGACTTTTGAGCGTCTAATGTACGAGGATGTGTGTATAAAAAAAATCTTAATTACATCACTAAAAAAAGGTAACCAAAACCCTAATAGGAGTAGAATTAATTATCCAAAATAGAAAAATCTCTTTGCAATACTAAATTTGTCAAAAATAAAAATGATGATAAAACTTTACTAGAGCATTCCCAGTATCATTACAATTAACTTCTAAAAAGCCGAAAGTCAAAAATACTAAAATAGGGAGATGCAATAATAATGAAAATTACAAAAAAATAATAAATTTTTCCTAAAATATCAATTTTGACCTTGAAGACGTGTGTTTTCTCACTAAAAGGACGTCTTCAATTTGGCATCATATTTGATTAACCCTGTATGCACCATTATATAAAGATCAATAGGTTGTACATTTCATTATGACACCCGAATCAAAAGTTATGACTGTTTTACGGTCAATACTTTGAAGGACAATTTCTCTATATCTATAATGAGCATCTTCAAATTAGACACACTTGAGACCCAATTACATCATGCCCTACGTAGGACTGCTCTCGATTCCAACGGACTACTGCTTTCAGTCAGGCTTCTATTGGTCCCAACGAGCTAAGAATGCAACTGCAACCCACTTTACATCATGGGTTTTTCACCATTGGCATAATGGAGGCTACAGATGGTTACCACTCATTTCTTCCACCTAAGCTCACCATCTACAACTAGAGGTTTACCAACTCAACACACCTTTACTCGCACCAACAACAATCAAGCTTAGCATGTATGTAGGATATTTGTATAAGGTAGCACGCACATGGTAGAAGATCTCAATAAACATCCTAGATTGTTTCAATGTCTAGTATGCTACACATGCATGAAACAATGGATGGCTTAAAACAGTTTCAGTTTCATGATAGTGTTAGTGTTTGTGCATGATCTAATTACACAAACACCAACAGGAGATTGCATTAGATCTAGTGACTTAGATGATACCACATGGCAATAAGATCTCAACAAGAGACAAGAAAGATCTCTTTGGATGCCATGATGGCCAAATTTGATCAGAATCTAAAAAGCCCTTAGTAGTCTAAAATAGATAAGTCTATCTAGTTATTGTCATGGGATATGTATCTCATCCACTTAAGGGGGGGGGGGGGGGGGGGGGGGGGGTCCAATCAATAGACTAGCATATGATGAAAGTAATTAACATCCTAGTCTAAGCAAGCATAGATTAATAAATAATTAAACTAATGAAGAATTTAATCTATGCACCTCAAGTAGACTTACATGATGATGGATCAATTAAGCTCAAGTCTACTCAATGAGTGAAAGTACATCTTGTGTGTGTGGATGTGCCTATCAAGTTTCTAGCATGCATTCCTAACTAAACATTCATAATTAACCAATTAAACACAATGCATAAAGAGAAATGTGCTCAAGAACAACACAAACACAAGAATGTATAGTAGTTCAATTACTTGTCTATTCCACTCCCGGTTCAAGTACTCAACCCCTTTGAGCATACCAGTATTTATTGGGGAGTTTAAATCTAGTTCCTCCCAACTAAGGTGTTTTAAATCGGATCCACCCAACCAGAGAGTTTACAGGTTCCTCCCAACCTACACGTTCACACCCATGTTGGTGGCTCTCCTTGGAGACTTTGTTTTAGGCTCGACAAACGTGCCAAGGAATGGCAAACGTCCCTAAATTTAGGCCTGGCAAACGAGCCAAGGATTGCCAAACAACCCCTAGTCTTTAGGCAGACAAACAGGCCAAGGAACGGTTAATGTCCCAAGACTTTAGGATGACAAACAGGCCAAGGATCGGCAAACGACCCTAGTTCGAGTTTGTTAAATAAACTCTACACTCAACTCCCATAGAGAATTGAGTAAATGGACTCCTAACAAGACAACCTTACTTATCGGATTGAGCCCCTTTGCAGCGCCGCTTTGGGTTGCTTCTTCTCGCTCTCCCATGCTTGAATCAGCTCCCCTTGTGCTCCCCCGATCTTTGATGTCGCTGCTTTGCCAAGGCTTCAGCTCTAAGATCAGCTACCTTGCATGTGATGCTCCATTGGAGATGTCTAAGGTGCTAGGGAATGATGAATCCTTTACAAATGGTAGGAAATAGGTTTCCTAAAGGAATCCACCTATTTGGACTCCTAAGTAGTGTTTAGACAAGGGATTTAACTATGATCAAGGTGTCTAAACCCTAGGAATCAAGAGGGAACAAGTCCATTCTCATGATGCCATTGAATGACCCAAGCTTGTGATGAAAACACAAGGAGAATGACTTGCTATGGGTTTGGGATAGAGCTTCTGATGGTTTTTAATAATGGTGGCTTCTATCTCCTCAAAATTCCCTCTCTTGGCTCTAAAAACGAATCCACCACTTCTATAAAGTTTCTCCCAACGGTCAAATAACGGGCAGATTCGCGCAGGGTTGGGTGCCCGGTTTACTTGGGTCGGGCGCCTGGAATCCGGTCCAATAAAAAGTTTAAACGTTGGACAAAAATTGAGTTGGTCGGGCGCCCGGTCAAGGTGTGGTTGGGCGACCGACAACCATAATTTTTACTGGTTGGGTGCCTGGTGCTCACTTTGGTCGGGCGTCCGGAATTCAATCCAGATGGGTCTTGTGCTGCTGAATCAATTTTTGCACTGGTCGGGCGCCCAGATATGTTGTGGTCGGGCGCCTGATGACCATTGGACTTTCAGGCCAACTCACATGGACGGATTTCCCTCTGGTCGGGCGCCCAGCCAGGCATGAATTTCTGCTGTTTTGTAGCAGATCATACAACCTCTTGGCCATTCTTTTGGTGGGTTTTTGGGACACCTAAGACCAATCTAAGATGACTAAGGTATGCCTATTGGGTCATGGTCTTCTAGAGGTTTATGGTTTTGGATAGGTACTAGGTTAAGGCTCACCAAGGCATCATTTTTATCTGTTTCTTCTTTCTTGATGCAGCTGGTCTGTTTTGAGTCTTCGATCTTCGTCTTCATTAAACTCAACCGACACTAGACTCACTGACCTAAGTAATTGATAAACAATGTGCACTAGTATGCCACAGAAAAGTGCACTAACACCATTGGCTTGGGATCCAGTGGCAAAGATAAATTGTAATGTGTTTCAAATCCCATATTACATGGTTTGATGAAAATAGGAGGTTTTCTTTACAGGTTACTCCATTGTTGATGACTGTTTATGACGTTCCTGCATAATTTTTTTTTTTTTTTATTCTTATGCATTAAACGATACATACACACTTATCTCACCTCCCTAAAACATGAGAGGGTCGTTGCTTCCAAAACGAAAATATTTGCATTGCAAAAGCCACCATGGCATTTTCATGTGCTAAACTCTAGTAAACTATTGGTCTCCATTCCTAGGTAGAGATAATGTTACTACTTGTTAAATAAGGTTGACTTCTCCATGTATGGTGTACCTTTGCATTGACGGTTTCCATTTATTCTATATGTTTATTGATAGAATTTTGACACAGGACAGTTATACCTTACCTGGCAGCAGTACCAACAATTACATCCTAGTTATGAGTTATGACAAAATACATAAAGATTTATGGATTTCATTGCCATACTCCTGCTAGGGTGTATTACCTAGTAAGAGCAGTGGGGATGAGATGCACTCATCTTTAAAAAAAATTGTAATACATGGCTACGGTTAACTAAAATGAGAAGCACTCGTCTTTTAAAGTGGCAACCAAACAGGGCCAAAGTTAGATTGCAAAGTAGTCATCTTTTTGGGACTCATTTGGTTGCATTTTAGATTGAGGCAGATTTTTTAGCCCTTTGGAAGTGTATTTTATGAATTTCTCAGATGAAACAGCAGTAATTGGTTGATTTTCCCACCTTATCATGATTTTCCCAACTCTGGCAAAACCCTATTCTCATTAAACAGGATTTTGGATTTGCAGATTCTATCAATGTATATCTTGTCATCCATACAGATGCTCGAGTAATTATAATACATGTGGTTGAATCTCCATAACAATTTTGTGATAGGTTGTTGTAGTTTTTTTTTTTCTTTGTTTGTTTTAGGTTGTTGCAGCTTCATCTTCCCATGAATCAATCTTTACCATAGATTGGATTGTCCAATTAGAGGTAGGATCTCTACCCTCTCTTCTTCATTTTCCTTCTATTCCTTGCATATGGATGCTTGTTAGGTTGGTCATTGTTCCTTGCTATTATCAGAAATGATACATGGCCCTGATATTTTAAGCCCCAGTTCTATTTTCTAAAGAAAATTCTTTAGGGAGAGGCACTTTCTTTCAATAACCAAGCAAAGTACACTGAAATATGTCATAGTTGGAAGCAAAGTAAATTGAAATATGCCATAGTCGAATGCCTTTTTCTTTGACTGACGCCCTTTTTTCTTTTTCTTTTTTTATCTGATTCCTAAATGTCAAAATGGTGTAAGAAAATCAATGGGTTTGTGTTCAGAGACTACTTTCCAAGGCTTCTTGTGTGTTCTATTACATGCATGGACGTTGTATACCAAGCCACATCTCTTAATTTTCAAAAGTGCTACCATGTTGTATATTGTGATTTGGTGCACAGTTATCTATCACTGCCCATGAACAGGGGGTAGAAATCTTCCATTTAGAAATGTTGAACTGCAATATTCTATTGTTGATCCTTAACTGGAGGATGTAATATTAGGGTCGGACTGGTCGTGCCTAGCCATCCCAACCCAAACCCAAATAATTTCCACCCACAATGTTATATTGCTATGGACGGTTGAAAATAAGTATGGCCTTATTTAAAAATCTAGTGCCCAAGAAGCTATGGACAGTTGAAAAGGGGTTTCTTTGCCATCCAACCTATTCACAAGGTCACACATACATGAATGAAAGGAAAAAAAACAAACAATCAGCTTGATCCAAAACATCAATAGCCTCCAAAAAGTTTTCAATAGGCATTCAATCACAATTGTTTCCTGTGGTGTGGTCCACTTAAGCTTTACATATGCTTCAATTTTGAGCTCATTCCCTAAAATGAGTTCTTTTAGGGAATCAGATCTTTCTCATCTCTGGAAGTATAAATGTTTTATGATTGTGCAGAGGACTAGGACCATATGGGTGCATTCAGCCATGATACATATGTCACATGTGGGACACACTGGTCTCATATATATAGCCCAAAAATGAGTTTGATTAGATGGTTTTGAACTCTTGCTGATAAACGTTTCTTTGTTGAATTTGGACTGTGCTATTTTCATTTCCTATTCTCATTCTGACCGTCCATTAGATGTCCACAAATCGGTTTAGCTAGATGAGATCCACTGAGTGTAATGTCCACTCAGCCAGACCGATACCAATTGACTCAACTAACACAAAAAAATATTGTTCTAGGCTTGCAGTGGCATGTATAGAAAGTTTGTTGAACATGCTTAAGGTAGCTTGTCTCTTGGATGAGACCAATCCACTATCAATTCTTCCATAGGAATCAACACCAAATCTTTGACGCATATAATCATCCAAAATATCCCCAATAGAATTTTGTCCCAATCCACCAATACACCAATATACTGTCATATAAAAAAAAAATTAAAAGATGTAAATAACAAGATCATGAATGAACATAATAAAGAAATATCGGGACAATGTATCCTTTTTCTCATGTTACTATGAATGACCCATGATGGGAAACAAAGAAGCAGCAGCAAGTTTGGATTTTATGCATACTCATTGTAGCTATGGTGCTGTTAAAATGGGTTTTTGGATTTTCTTTTCATTTTAGTCTCTTTTGGGGCCTGGGAATTGGGGATTGTATGCAATTTGCTCTGTTTATGGATGTTGTTTGTGTAATGGGTTTAGAACACATTCAGATCTTTTTCCATCTTTTATGGAAGCTACCAAGTTTTAGCTTTGATGCTTTTGGAAATTGTGATTTTGAGTGGAAATGATCCTATAGAGAGTGGAACTGGAACATAGGCCCCCTCTCCACTGTACAAATGGCAATGGTATGTGGAGATTGGGGCTTTTCATGTAGCAGGTCCTGAAAATTGACCGGATGATGCTAACTCTCACTTTCTATACTTTTGCAATCTTTTTTTTTTTTTTTTTCTACTCAGCTTATCTTAGCAGATGGTAATTAACTTGTTATACAATGGGCCATCCATAGTAACCAAAATCTCAACTAGAATTTCTAGTTCAGTAGAATTTCTGGTTCATGCCCTAATAGGCCTTCCTAACATTCTTCGACATCTATAGTCACTTGAAAATGATCACTTAGGTGAGCACCTATTAGATGAGATGAATTTCATTAAATTTACCTGTGTCGAAGTATCTAAAATCTTTTCGCATTCATATTTTGTGTCATGGTTGGTTGTTCTGTTTGCATCTTCAGTTATTGTCAGGTTTTGATCCTTCGGAATGAGTAAATTTAACTCACTCATCTCGTCTTCAAGATGAAGACCAAGTTGAGAAGCCATTCATGAGAAGATCATGGATGGATCGTCTCATGATCCTTTACTTTCCTGTTATCAGATAGTTTCCATATTCATGCTAGGAGCTGATCCCAAATAACTTGGACAAGGCTATAAAGATGATGATGATAGTTTCTATGTTCTCTTGGTAGAAAAGACATCTCTTTAGGAAATAGACCAATTTGCCTGAATTAAGAGAAACTGATTGGTTTTTTTTTTTTTTTTTTTTTTAACTCCACGACTAAATGGAAGTAAACAACAGAAGGAGCAGCACGTTTCCCATCACTTAGAGAATTCTAATATTCAATTAAATGTTACATTTGCAGGTTGGCAGTGGTATCTATGCTTGACTGGCAGCTGAACAACGTAACTTTTCTATTAAGAAATGTAAGATGCTCTATTCATGCAATTTCCTTGCAGGTACTATTTGAGATACATGGACCCAAAAAATTCTGAATGGGTTTCTTTTCTATTTGTGGTTGCTTTTATCAGTTGAATAGTTTGATTTATCTGCTAGATAATCATGTCTCATTTTTTTTTCTTTTTTCTTTTTTCTTTTTCAACTATCCAAGCAGGCCCTAAGAGTAGAAATTTCATAATCACAACATTATTTTTTTCCACTCTTGAAAAGGTCATGAGCCTAACACAACCTAAGGGGTGTCACGACTGTGGTTATGCTAAATCGTTGATTATAGCTTTTTGCTTCTACTTTTGAGTACCTTTGTGGCTGTGTTCACAACTCATTGATTGTTATTCCACTCTCACACTTTTATATTCCCTGCTGCAGGTTGGCATGCATATTTTTGTATATTATTCATTCCATTAATCATAAACAAGCTTACCCTTGGAATTAATGCAGTGCAAATTCATGTATTGTCATATATTCATTTCGATTTGGAAATATTCCATATTTTATTTGGGTCCTATTTGTATTGATCATACTTGTGTGAGTTTTGTAAGGAACTGAAACGTGATTTTTCAGAGGAATCAATGATACAAATCCACCTTGTCGTTTGAATAGGGTCACAAAACAAGAACCACATTGGGCGGGTGCCTGTTTTTCTTTATTTTTTTGCTCCAGAGCAGTTGCTTGCCTCTCGACATGCTATTGTTGATAAAACCACTATCCTGTGCAGATGATAGATGGCTTCGAATCATGCATCATGGGACAAGTTCGCTCTATTGGTCCTAGACTTGCAATTGGGTAGAGATCTCTCTAACCTTGTTTGATTCATTCATGTGATTCTTTTTCTATGAAAGTCGTAGTGATGCTGTGTTTGTTGATGAATAGGGTGATTATTCAGTTATTCAGCAACTACAACACCCTACTGCTTTATGCCATCGTCACCTAGGTGCATTCTTCAGTAGTAGATGCACCTATTATGAAACCTTTGTTTCTGTAAATGATAAGGGCAAATCGGCTAGAATGACAACAGGGTGAGATAATTTAGTCAATTCTCTTGCTTTAACAAATGCATGTAGGTGGGATTAGGTGCACATGTGGGTGTGGAGCTCTGTATTGATATGTGACATTATGTGAATGAAAGTGTACTTTTTCTATGTTTGTGACGTTTTAGACTTGTGGCATTTATCATATGCCCGATTTGTGTTGCGTAGGAATATCTCTGGTTTTTTTTGTTGTTTTATTGTAGGCTTATCTTCTACCTACTCCCTGAGGAGCATCTTGTGGTAATAATGAAAGATGTGTGAATTGGATTCTGCAAGGTCTAAACAATATGCAGGTGCCTATTGTGCAACCTAATCTTATGTAAATTGTTTAGGTGGTCTTTTTCTTTTCTCAATGTAATTATTAAATCTTGTAAAATGCTGGAAGGAATCCATTACATATTATTTATTTGTATTTAGTTCATAGAATGACGTGGATGCCAGTTGTAATGCCGCTTTTATAGCATGATTGTGTACATGTGTGTATAGCGGATTTGTAATAGTTTTTTTTCACTTCATCGACTGATTGCTTAGGAGTTTGGTATTTGTTGCTCATAGTTAATATAGTATTCTACTTTGTGGGGATAGCCTATTAGGGATTGGTGTACCAACAACAGCTATATTTGTTTTAACTTAAATAGCTACGAATATAGTTCGTAGCTCTAAACCAAAAGTTCATACAATTGCTACAAACTACATTTCTATAGAGACGGCTTCAGTCTGTAGTTGTATATGTAAAGCTACGAATATAGGCCGTAGTTATAACAAAAAAGGCAATGGCTACTGTATCAATGGCTACGGACTGGATACGGACTAACTACGGATTATATTCATAGCGTTTGACTTCTTGTAGTTACTACTCACCATAGTGGCCTCATGATTGAAAATTGGTATCAAAAATTGGTACTGAACACGCTCGTGACAGGTGATAGATTCGAACCATGCACCATAACATCACACAAAGGGAGCCTTTATAGCCGAAACCACTTAAGGAATGGAGTAATAATAATGTCAAGTTAGCTAGCCAAATTTTACGGTGCACTACACACGTTCGTGCAAACAACGAATTATCACCAACATGTGACGTCATGGGAAAAACTCTCAACCATGTAACAGGAGCAAGACGTGCATACAACCAATGGCCATCTTACGACAAATGACTAACGCACACACATGGCCTTTGCTTGATAAGCCACGATTGTCTTTGGTCTCGAACAATTATTTTCACTCAACAAACATGAAGAGTCTCTCTAGCTACTACCTCAAAACTCTATAAATAAGAGAAGGATTGAAGAGCTCCAAATCCTTGCCAACCTAAAACAAATCAACTCTACAACACAATGCTGGGTATCTTATTTGTTTTTATTTATTATTATTATTTTTTAATCTTAGATTAGTAGTAGCGTAGTCCAACCCATCTAAGCTGTTATGCTAGACCGACTTTAGCATAGGAGTAGTGTAAGCTTGTCTATCTAATCCGAGTGTTGGACTAACTCGGATTAGGAGTAGTGTAATTTTCTTTCATTTATACCAAGCGTTGGATCATAAGGATGACCTTTTCTCTTTTTCTTTCAAGTCTACAACTAAGTTGTTGGATTAAGAATTAAGATTTAATTCTAAAACCACAATGCAAGATTGTAGAGGAATATTTTTGAAGAACTCATTAGAAAGATGAACTCTCCTCGTAACAAATCGTCTGGTTTCATTTATAGGCGACTGAATAGATGGTTAGACTACTTTAATTAGTTTTTAGTCATAAATGATAACCCATTGTCTCTTTGTCTATCTTGTCGCTTGGGGTCATAAGCATTCAGTTCGAATTTAACCATATAGTCTCTAACATGCTCGACACCATACACATGTGCTAATGGCTGAATTTTGAGCCAAATAGTTGGATTCCTTCTCAAATGTGTGGCCAATGAGTCGTATTTTATATCCTACACAACATCCTAAATGGTATTTGTAGCATGCTTATCCTTACTTGTATAGTGTACTTATCTTTAGATACATTTGAGTACCCAAGTACAATACTTTTTTTTTCCTTCCAGAAACCTTCAATTTTATTGCAAAAAAGAGGCAAGAATAGGGACAGGATTTGGACGGACGGCACAAAAAGATTGGTGATCCTCACCTATCATATAACAAAAAATGGAGAAACCTAAGCCACTCTAGGATCCTCCTTGAGACCCGAACACCCCTAATCAAGGAGAGAGATCCCCTCCTCTCATGTAACCAATCCTTGCATTGTCTAGGGTAGCAAGCCCCCTGATGAGCCTAGGGAGGTCCGAGCGAGAAAAATATATCTTGGCCGGCCATCCATCACTACCTAGTTTAGCTAGCGCATTTGCCACCGCATTACCTTCCCAAAGAGTATGGGTGACCGAGAAGCTAACTTTGTCTTAAATTTGGTGGATGCAGCCAATGGTGTTCCAGATATTCCAAGGGATCTTGCTTCCCTAATTAGAGGCCGTAAGCGCTATAACAGAGGAATTTGATTCAACTTCAACTTGGGAGAGACCTAGCTCCATACAAACCCGGAGCCCATCGACCATTGCTCAGGCCTCCCCCATTGTATTGGAGACCCTGCCATAAACTTTATGAAAAGAAAAAAAAAAGATTTTCCCCTGTGGTCCCTACAAACTCTCCTCCCCCTCTCGGGTTGCCTCTCGTAGAGCCATCCACATTAAGCTTGAATCACCCTTGAGGCGGATTTACCCATTTGATGATCGAATGTTTGTCCCCCATACCATGAGGACTGTCTAGGATCCCGAAGGCCTCAAGCACAACTTATCTGTAGGGGATCCTCAGGGCCCATTTGATGATCAACGATTTGCACCCCCCCCCCCCCCCCCCCCCCCCCCCCCCCCCCCCCCCCCCCGCGCGTACCCGAGTACAATACATGTACATAATTAGTGTATATATTGTGTGTTTGTGAGTGTGTATATTAAAAAAGTGAAAGTGTGCACTCACACACACAAATGCTCACATGGGAACTGGTTCTCGTAGGAACTCATGAGCTCTTTTCGACATGTGATTTGGCGACAAAATTCGAATGGTTCACTAGATATGAGTCAGCTCATGAAACCCCATGTCCCAAAAGTTAACATGATCAAAAAATTTGGTAGGCCATAGCAAAGTGAGAGGCAAATCAAGGGCCTGCCTTTGTAAAGTTCTTTTAACAATGAGAAAATCTCGTGTCCAACGTGGTCCAACGTGTTATATTTTAGGTTAAGGTTCAGCTAACAAATAACATCTAACCTTAATTTCATGTGCATACAACATCCAACCTATCTAATATATTTGCCCCATTATGAGAATCACATCTTGGAAAACTTTCCTACATTCAGTCATTGAGTGGACCACACTTGTCTTTCACTATTTACCCATGTTTGGAGGATATTTTATATAATGTGGCCCACTTAGTTTGTATATAGGATTGACCATTGTACTAGGTGATCCTAGTGGTGGGGCTAACCTTGTTAAGGTCATGTTTTGGGGGAAGAAATCATTTTTTTTTTTTTTTTTTGTGAGAGATGGATGCCCACCTTTTATTTTTTATGGGGCTCACCATGATGGGTATTTAAGTTCCATTTTGACCATTAGATGTTTTTTTTTTTTTTTTTGGGTCAGTCATGCAACGCACCCACCTAATCAATCGCGCAACAGACCCACCCAGTCAGTCATGCAATGCACCCACTGGTGCTGTTGGTAGCGTGTCATTTCACCACTGATGGGTTTCGAAACCAAGACCCCCTGTTGAAACTCCGCAGAGTCTACCAGTGAGGAAAGGTTGCGAACTCATCAGATGTGTAATCCTACATATGTTAGGTCCTTGGACAAAACATCAGGCTAACCTATGATTCAAGTGGGCCACACCAAAGAAAAATAGTTCGGAGGGAAACGTCCACCCTTGACTTTTACAAGGCCCACCATGATGATTATATGAAATCCACTCTATAGGGCATCCTCTAACAAAGGCTCTATTCATTGGTCTGCACTTGTTCATATTCTGCACTATCTTGGTCACTCTTCATTTTGTAACTCGTTACTACTATCTCCCTTCTTGATGTAGAACTATGCTTTTTCTATCAAATCACTACTTTCTGTAAAAGCTTCCATTAGAGGATGGTGTATCAATGTATATCAAGGGACTTTAACACTTCCCTGCACGTGCAGGGTGGAACTCTACATGGGAGCATATTTGCTTCTATTGGGATTCAAACACAAGACATTCCGCTCTGATACAATGTTAAACAACCACTTGCTCTAAAAGCTTGAGTCGATAGAGGATGGTGTATTGATGTATATCAAGGGACTTTAACACTCCTCATCACTTGCTGGGTGGAACTCCGCATGGGAACATACTGGACAAGGGTACTAGAGGCACACTCACACCATAAATAGGCTGAGCTTGATTTTTCGATCCCTGAGCTAGGACACTTGACTTTCTTGGCCTCCCATGGGAGAATATATTACCAAGGCAATATATGTTGCTCCCGAAATTCGAACACAAGACCTTCCTCTCTAATACCATGTCAAATCACTAGTTTCTCTAAAAGCTTGAGTCAGTAATTAAAGGATGGTGTATCAATGTATATCAAGGGACTTCAACATTTTCTAAGGCCGACAGAGTAAAAGATGTGAGATATCATTGCTTGATGGCTGGCCGATTGAGTCAGAGATGTGACATATCGTTGCTTAATGGATGGCTTTTGCTCATTTCTTGGCCATTTCGTACTTCCTCGGGAAGTAAAAAGACAAAGTGACATAATACATTTAACTACTGAACCAGAATATCACAATATAACTACTACGACTGTTGAGAGTATATGGTTGTGATGTCAATTACGAGATAATTAATATCCCCTTTAAGACCTATGTTCTATAACAGTCTTGACTATCATTAATTTTTTTTTTTTCAAATTGCATAAGTTAAGTCGCACCATTGCCTGTTCATTTATTTTGATGCTGCATATGACATTGTTTGCAGTAAACGGTATCTGATCATGAAGAATATTCAAATCCATCTCAATGGCCAGAACATACAACTTGCAAAAAAATAGTTGGCCAAATGATCTTCCATTGAATTGTTACGTCTAAGCTTTTGAAAAAAAAAAAAACCAGAGCTAGAGAGAGAGAGAGAGAGAGAGAGAGATTTACAGAAAAAAACTACCTAATTAATTAATATAAAATTTGTACCTTTTTGAAAAGGTTTTCAATGACCTACGTTATTAATCTACCTTTCGTCATTGTTGCTGAGCCAACAGAAGGGTCAGTTCTCCAATTAGGCCAGCCATGATGTTTATTAAAATCCACCTTGCCACTAGGTGCTTCACCACATTTTATGCTAAGGGCCCAAAAATTCTATGATTTTCGAAGCACTACATGATTGAAAACAATGTATAGGTCAACACCCTTCCTCTAAACTATTTATATTAGTTTGGCCCAAGTGAACTACGGATGGGCATGATTTTTGGACCACAAGCCTAAAATTTTATGTGAAATCTATGGTTGTATTGGATTTTATATAATTCTTACTATGGGCTATATAAGAATCAAGGGTAGACATCTCTCTCTAGGAGCTCTCGAAGCACTAGGGTGTAAATTCGTCGGATTTGATTGTGTCCTAAGAGTTTTAAAGGGGACACTTATTATGATGAAAACATAACGCAATGATAATTTTTAAACGTTGATTGGGAGTATTGTACTGCGTGGAGATGTGGCATTTATAGTAGATTTCATGTTTGCACGTTTGTGGCACGTGCGCCTTGGTCACATGAGCAAGCACGGTATGAAAATATTTTTTTATCGGCATTTAATTTCTGTATTTAAAATTATTGATTTTAATATATGCGAATATTATATATATGGTAAGCAATCACAATTATCTTTTAAATTTAGAAAATATGTAAGGGGGTGCTAAACTATGCGCATTCTGATTTATGGGGGCTATTGCCAATAGTTTCTAGAGGATGGTTATGATATTTTATCACCTTTATCAACGACTTCTCTCGAAAGATGTGGGTTTATTTAATAAAGAATAAATTTGGTGTTTTTGCCACCTTCAAGATGTGGAAGGTGATGGTGTGGAAAAGCAGTTAAGGCAAAAGTTGAAAGTATTAAGGTCATAGAATGGTGGAGAATTCACTTCAAAGGAATTCAACCAGTATTGTAAAGATAAGGGGATTGTTAAGCACAACATAGCTAGGAACACACCAGAGTAAAATGGTGTGGCTGAGCGTATGAATCAGACTCTTTTTTTTTTAAGAAGCTATAATTTTATTCACTTGATATGGACATAGAACTTACAATTTGGACAGACCCAGGAGCAAAATTTGGGACCATCTATCATATAACCCACCATAGCCAGGCACCAAGCACAAAACCGCCTTAGTCTAGCTGAACATTTCCTAACCCAACTTTATCCAGGAAGAACATACCTCGAATGTCTGAAGGAAGATCTGAGAAGGCCAAGAAAACTCAATTGAATTGAAGTAAGCTTTCCATTCTCGTAAGATCATCCGCCACATCATTAGCCTCCTTAAGTATAAACCAGATCTTTAGTTCCGCTCTACTTTTGATTGCGGTTACTCTAGCCTTCCAGTATCAAAGACTCTAGGAAGGGGTTCAGTTTCTTGAATAAATCCATAATCACCTTGGAGTTGCTTTCCATCACAATCTTGTGATGGCATTTATCCACAGATAACGCTAGGCCTTCAAATAACACATGAGCTTTTGCCCTCACCTTGGAGCCATTCCCATAGCCGTTGGAAAATGGGAATAAGAATTCCCCTTTATGGCCTTTAGCAATACCCCTTCCGCCAGACATACCAGGGTTTGCCTCTAGCAGATCCATCAACATTGATTAATTTTGATCCAATGTTGTTCTGGTTTCTCCCATCTAACCACTGACACAGAGTGGTTCTTAGGAGAGGTACTAGTAATACCCAAGGAAGTGAGAGCAAGCTAATGAGCCAGATTGGGGGGTTTAGGCAAATCCATACCTGAGGCAAGCATTCTCAGCCAGCTTTTGACTTCCCAAGTAAATCTATCCACCTTGATCGGAAGCCCTTCAAATTGGCTTTTATTTCTCATGCACCAAACCTAGCTCCCAAAGAAATGAAACATGATAGCAACCCTCTTAATTGTGAAATCAGGTTGCCAGCAGATGCCAACTCCCACCATAGGGAAGCTTTGGTTGAGATCAATTAACCTTCAAAGGAGGCAACATGATCAAGGAGAGAGCTAAAGTAAGACCATACCTTAGCAACTAGATTCCTTGTCACAAAGATGTGGTCCATAGTTTCAATCTTCTTTGAAGCCATGTCTTCAGGTAAGCAGCAACAACATTTGGATGCTAAAGAAATTTCTTTCCTTTATACTCTTTCATCCACCGAGATTGCTTTGTGAAGAACCTTCCAAACAAACACAGAATTTCTAGGGTGCACATTTGGATGCCAAATCCATCTCACCCAGTGTCTACGTGAACCCCCTTCTTTACATAGGTTCCAAGCTGATCACTTAATTGAGAATAATCTTGATGACATGTAAGGCCATATGCATATGTCCGAGCCCCCTGAAACGCAAAAGCCCTTGTCAATAATCTACTCCACCATGTGATGCGGCAGAAGAGCAGCAAAAGGCGTATCTAACAAAATTCCATTAGGTCTCAACACCTCTCTAACCTTCAGCCCCTACATCAAAATTTTAACTCCATCTTGCAACCATTGCACAATAGGCCCCAACCCAGTCCAATTGTCTTCCCATGCATCGCAATCCCCTAACCCCACAATTCAGCAAACTGATGAATCAAACTCTCTTGGAGAGGGCCCGAAGTATGTTAAGTAACGCTAGGTTAGGCAACGATCTATGGACTGATTGACATGAACACGACTTGTTATTTAGTGAATCGGTCCCCATCAACGACTATTGATTGTAAAATTCCTGAGGTGTGGAGTGGTAGCAGACTGCTTAGAGCTGCGTGTATTTGGTTGTGGTAATTATTCTTATGTACCGTCAATTGAGAGAGATAAGCTAGACCAAACAGTGAATAAGTGTGTTTTTGTTGGTTATGCTAATGGTGTGAAGGAATATAAGTTACATGATTGGGTCACACAGAAGATCACAATTAGCTAGGACATCAGGTTTGATGATGATTTCTTGTTCCACAAGGATAAACACAAGGAAACAGGAAAGATAATTATTGACATTGAAATAAAAAAGGGTTAGACACAGGTACAAGCCGAGTCGTTGGAAGAGGTACAAGAGCAGGTGGAGCCACCACCTATGAGGAGAAATCCACCTAGAAATCGCAGGTTGCCAGCTAGGTACAAAGATAACTTAAACATTGCATGTACCCTCATCAAGGATGAGAGGAATCCATCTATCTTCCCGTAAGTATTTGATGACACGGATGATGAGAAGTGGATGACGGTAATGTAAGATGAGATTGAGTCTTTGTATAATAATAAGCCATAGGAGTTGGAAGAGCTTCCCGTTGGGCATAAAGAAATTGGGTGCAAGTGAATTTTCAAGAAGAAACAGGATAGATATACAAGGCTAGATTGGTTGCGAAGGGATATATATGCAAAAGGAAGGTGTCAACATTAGCAAAATTTTTACGCCGGTTGTCAAGCAGCTGTCTATCAGGTTCGTATTGGCATTAATTATCAAATACAACCTTGAACTAGAATAAATGGATATGAAGACTGCTTTCCTAAATGGGGAGTGGGAAGAACATATTTCCATGAAGCATCCAGAGGGGTTCGAGGTACAGGGTTTAAAGACTAAAGTTTGCAGGTTGAAGAGGTTGTTGTATATATGGCCCGAAACAGTCGCTTATGCAATGGTATAAAAAGTTTGATTCTTCCATAGTGAATCAACAGTTTACTAGGAGTGAATCTAATCATTGTGTCTATTTTAAGGCAGTGAATGATGAAAAATTTATCTTACTGGTATTTTATGTTGATGACATGCTTATCGCCAGTCATAGCACATGTCTGAGATCGACATATTGAAGACTCAGTTATCAAGGATATTTGAGATAAAAGATCTAGTGGCTGCAAAGAGGATTCTCAACATTGATATAGATAGAGACATGGAGAGTAGTCTATGATTTTCTCAAGAAGATTACATTAAGAAAGTCATAGTTAAGTTTGAGATGAGCAAGGCAAAAATCGATTAGCATACCCCATGCTGCTCACTTTCGGCTTTCTTCATAACAATGTCCTACTATAGATGAAGAAAAGCAAGTTATGTCTCGTGTGCCCCACTCGAGTGCGATTGACAGTTTGATGCATGCCATAGTCTTTAGAGATCAGATATTTCATATGCAGTTGGTGTTGTGAGAAGATACATGTCTAACCCCTATGAGCAACATTGGGAGGTAGTGAAATGGTTACTTTGGTATCTACGAGATATGAAATACTATGTCTTGACATTCGAGAAATCAGAAAGAAAATTAATAGGCTATGTTGATTTAGATTATACATGTAGGAAATGTGGACACTAGAATGTCGACTTTTGGTACTCATTTGTGTTGGTAGGTGAAGCGATCAGTTGGATGTCGAAGCTTCAATCTGTGGCTACTCTTTCCACAATCGAAGCTGAGTATATGATGGTGATGAAAGCTTTTAAGGAAGGTGTTTGGCTGAGAGGAATGATGAATGGATTGGGGCTTCAGCAGGAGGTTGTGCCAATTAATTGTAACAGCGAAAGTGCAATCAATTTGGCATAGAATTTTTTTGGCGCATTACAATTTGGCATAATTAAGTTTACTACTCTTGTACTAAACATATTGATGTTCGTCATCATTTTATCCGATAGGTGCTTAAGAAATGCGGTGTTATTCTTGAGATGATCCACCTGAGGGTGAATCCAACAAATATGCTTAGAAAGGTGGTTCTTGTAGAGAAGTTCAAATTTTGTCTGACTTCTCCGGGCCTGACATGTAACGCCCCCACAAACACTGTACAGATATTGTCCGCTCTGGGCACGCACGCGCGCCCGCACGGTTTTGGTCCCGAGGTTTCCCCCAAAACGCGTCTGTACAGGGAAGGTGAGAACCGCACATATAGCCCAGAATCAGGGCGCTCATCCTTCCGATGTGGGACTAACCTCACCCAGGCCCTACCAACTGGAGCGCTATTTTCGAAGCCCGACCAGTCCCCAACGGGGACCCGGATGCAACCCACGCTCGAACCACAACCAGGCTGCACTGGGGCGCTAGATGACATTAAAGGAATGAAGATGGAGTGTGCATGAAGAAGCGATGATGTGATGATACTATGATGGAGACGATTAGAGATAAATGATGCAGCTTGGAGTAATGGAGCATGAAGATTAAAGCCATGGTGGAGATTGTTGAAATTAGGTGCCTTTAATCTTGCTGAAATTGGGACTATTGATAGGATCGACAAACCCCTTGATCCTATCAAGAAAATCCCTGAATTTATGATTTACTTGCTAGACTGTTTTGGTGTATCTTCGATCTTATCAATGGAGGCTTCGATCCTATCGAAAAGTCCTCGATGGGTGTCGATCCTATTGGAGGTGCTATTGATAAAATTGTAGAATTCTATGTAACTGTGGGTTTTTCTTTCTAATTTTGTATTGGTGCTATATAAACTGAGTTTATGCGAGATTAAGATGTAGAGAAGAGAGCTTGGACGTTTCTAAAGGTTTTGAGGAGGGGGCTTGGTTTTTTACCTAGGGTTTTGCATGTAATTAAGTTACTTTTATCTCTTATAATTTGTTTTCATAGTGAATCGTTTGTCGCTTTTATGCCGCGGTTTTTCAACGCAAGGGTTTTTTCACATAAAATCATGTGTTCTCCGTGGTGTTTTGTTTGTATTGATCTATCATGTGTTTAATTAATCTATTCTGTGATTGCTTCCACGGTTCCCCAACATTGTTAACCTAATTTGTGAATTAAAGGATCACAATATGTGTCAATCATGAAAATTATATTACATGTACTTAATCGGAAATACATACCCAGTATGGAAAGCTATTTATGTTGATGTTGTTGATGAGGACATCTTCCGCACCTTTCATCCTATTAGAAACCTCTAATGGAATGATAGGTTTTTCTCTACATATACAGGTGAAGGGATCCAGACTTTATTTATAAGAATTATGATTGGAGTGGTTCAATCCATCAAAACCTTTCCTCCTCCAAATGTCTTCATACCGTAAATGTTCATGTCTCTCTGAACTATAGGGTACACCGGTATGGTCAGATCAAACCAATAATCGTGTGGAGCCCACATAATACAAGCCTTAATAGGGACCACCTTTTGGGCGACACTTATACCATGCTTGATTCCTGGTTTCTAGCAAGAATCACTTTGATTTGATGATCCTAGCCATCATTGAGTGGCTATATATAAAACCATATTAAACATAGAATTTGACCATCCAAATTGTGGGCCCCATCTCCAGTATTCTTGTTCCTCTCAAGAATCACTTTAATCCGTTGATTCTAACTATTTGATCACTAGCTAACAAAATGAACAATTTAAATCATCAATAATAAAAACTACCTGATTAAGAATTCGGATTGTCCGACATATGAGATATACCTCTGCTTCATGTTCCCACTATAATTCTCCCGACACTCTAATTAATGTCTAATTATATGAATGGTCCAGATCGTACACAGAAATGTCTATTATTAGATCTAGACCGTCCATCTGTGGGGCCCACCTCTGATTTCTCCTTGCGAAAACAGCACGGATGTTTTCGCTCTAAAAATAGAACCATGAGACAATGCTATCTGCTACTTTTTCTTCTTCTTCCTTTTATGAACAGGCCTAGAAGCTTTGTTAATTTGGAAAATGATTACAATTTTTGGACGGGCACCGCAAAAAGTTCGGGCCTCGGCCTATCGTATAACCACATACTACAAACCGAAAGAAAACAAGAAAAAACCTCAAGATATATAGTATCTGCAACGAAACACAAAAAGCAAAGGGGCTCCAGAAGATTGACGAGAGATAAAGTCTTTCACCAAACTTCCAAACTTCCAGCAAGCAAAGCCAAACTCCCAAAAAAAAAAAAAAAAACTCCCAAACTGTATCTGGTAGATCCTCCAACCAACACACAGCGAAAAGATCCTAGACACCCACCACACAGCAGTCCTCGTAACGGACCCATCAAGCATAAAGAAGAGATAAAAATATAAAACGTGCAAGCAGCAAGCTCCCAGCAATTTCAGCACACGAACTGCAACCCTCCTGCAAGGGCCTGCAACCAGATAGAGCTGCCCCTAGCAGCGATCGAATTAGATGAACCCGACCAGCTAGCAACTCCACAGCAGACCCAATCCAGCAGCTTGAGTCATCCAACAACTCCCCCGCAAAACATAGCCACAAAACGATAGCCGTGGCCAGGCAGAGCCATCCTCGAGACATTAGCATCCAGCAAGGAGCAGAGGAGGATCTCCCCTAGATGCGCAGGCATCCGCCAAACAGCAGAGAATGACAGCTAAATCTAACTGGCCGAGATTGAATGGCAATGCTACTTTTTTTATTTTTTTTTATTTTTCTATAATAAC
Source organism: Liriodendron chinense (assembly GCA_003013855.2). Lineage (NCBI taxonomy): Eukaryota > Viridiplantae > Streptophyta > Magnoliopsida > Magnoliales > Magnoliaceae > Liriodendron > Liriodendron chinense. The sequence goes on from ML058453.1 coordinate 7,857,739, forward strand.
TGCTAATTTGATTTTTTTATTGTTTTCATTTTCTGCCTATACTTTAATGGATACGTATTGTATGAATAAGATTGTGTAATACGAGTAAATTTTGAGACATCAGCCATCTAAGCTAATGCGAC